>CATIWX010000003.1:0-600000 GCA_949699795.1 Spicauda simplicius | reverse complement strand
CCGAGTCGTTTGAGCCCAAACTCGGGTATCCTAGTGCGCCTGGATCAGGAGTTATGGTCCGGGGGGTGAGGTATTCTTGCGCGGGGGAGGCGGGGGGAGGGGGTCTCGCGAGTGACGATTTAAGGAGGGTTCACGTTTTATAGGGGTGGGGGGGGGGGGGTGGGGGGGGTATGTCTAATGGGGGTGTGACAGAGGAGGTATGCAAGTGGTGGAACGGTGTAACGTAGCAAATTTGACCCCTTGTGTTGTGTGTCAATAATAGGTCTCAGCGCCATCTGTTGGGTCACGGTAACTTAATTACCGTAGATCGATAACCAATTAGTTCCTTTGACACAGTGGCGCTAATGTGTAAACAGAGACAATAAATATTTTAATAGTACAATATTAACTAGTAATTAACAAAAGATAATATTAATAAAATAATTTAATATTAAATAGAAATAATAAATAGTAAAATATAAATTTAAAACTCCAAGGTCGTATACAGGTCATCTGAGGTTATTGTTTTATCTGTGTGAGTGTCTTTAGCCCCAGTGATCGTTATTGGAGTCTTTTTCGTTTTGGCGGTCGAGCAGTCAAGTCGAAGGCCATGGAAGTTCGGTAGCCCTGTGTACGGGTCATGGCCATGTGGTGACCCTGTGAAGTCGATGGTGGTTCCAGGGATGGTGTGACCACAAAAATGTAATAGGGAATGTGATTTCCCTGACGCCCGGCAGCAGTTAATCTGCGTCGAAGTCTCCAATGCCACGTCTATTGCGTGTGCGCTAGCCTGAACCTAGAGGTTGCAGTCCAGTCCAGACCACGTGCCACGTGGTGTCCTCGCAGTCCCTCCTCCGGTGGCTGTAGCCGTTGGCGAGGCTGGACAGTGTGCCTTCGCGTGCCGACGAAGCGTCACACCAGGACAGCCGTCGCGGGCGTCTGCCCCAGTCTCCGAGGTAACCACAGACACGTAGGATAGGATTCCCTGTCTATTCTACCCGTAGGTCTTCCGTGAGGTTGCGGCCACATGGTTATCCATGTTCTCCGATGCCAAGGGTCTCTGCTCCGTTACAAAAGCAAATATTACTACCACTGGTTATAAAAGTAAATTATTTGGTACTTTGTATTTACAAAAGTAAAATAGCCATCCTTTATTGTTACTTTATCATTACAAAGGTAAATTATATAACCTTGTTGTTATTGTTGGTATTACAATTAATATTAAACCGAGTAGTGACTTATTTGTTTATCGGCAAGCTCTGCCGTATAAATTTATGCCACAAGGGCTTTACTTGAAGGGGTGTTTCATGTGATCACCTCGCGTCATGCTTACAGTTGGCGCCTAAAAGGTATATTTATTTGATATATAAGGTGAGCAGATATCCCCTTTTGTCACACTCGGTTAGGTGGTTCATTTTTTAACCGACTTCCAAAAAGGAGGAGGTTATCAATTCGTCTGTATTTTTATTTTTTTTTTTTATATTTGTTACCTCATTTCTCCGGACTGGGTGAACCGATTTAGATGATTTTTTTTTTATTTGAAAGGTAGTGCGTGTCATAGGGTCCCATTTTTTTTTAGTATTTTTTTGACTAGGGCATCCATAAGAAAAACGCATAAGTCTTAAATTTGCATTTTCAATGTACGCGATAAATGTATGAATAACTCAATATCCCGCCAACCGATTTTGATGATTCTTTTTTTATTAGAAAGGATGTACTCCAGGGGTAGTCTGATAAGAGTTTGATAAGGTTCTAATCATAGGATCTTCAACTTTTTGGAGCAAAATAATAAAATTAGTGATAGTCGGCCGAACCTTAGCTGGAGAAGTCCAATTGAGTAAAATATAGAATAAAATTACTATGTAGGTATTTACTATGAAAAATTTGACCTTCAACTCTTCAATCCTGATGATGCAGGGGTACTGCTAGCCTGAACTATAAAAGTTGGTCGTTTGATGTTTGCGAATATATAATGAAATTGTTAAGCAAATTCATGGGACAAAAATTTGACCTTCAACTCCTCAACCCTGATGATGCAGGGGTACTTAAAGCCAAAACCATAGGAATAAGCCATTTGGTGCTTACGTATATGTTATAAGATTACTGAGCAAAAACATAAGATGAAAAATTTGACCTTCAACTCCTCAACCCTGATGATGGAGGGGTACTTCAATCCTAAACCATAGAAGTTGGCAATTTGGTGCTTACGGTTATGTAAAGAAAATACTAAGCAAAAATATAAAATCAAAAATTTGACCTTCAACTCCTCAACCCTGATGATGAAGGGGTACTTCAATCCTAAACCATAGGAGTTGGCAATTTGGTGCTTACGGTTATGTAAAAATAATACTAAGCAGAGGCACAAAATTAAAATTTTGACCTTCAACTCCTCGACCCTGATGATGAAGGGGTACTTCAATTCTAAACCATAGGAGTTGGCAATTTGGTGCTTACGGGTATGTAAAAATAATACCAAACAGAGGCACAAAATTAAAATTTTGACCTTCAACTCCTAAACCCTGATGATGCAGGGTACTGCAAGCCTGAGCCATAGAAGTTAGCCACCTGGTACTAACGTATATGTTATAAGATTACTAAGCAACAATATAAGATGAAAAATTTGACCTTCAACTCCTCAACCCTGATGATGGAGGGGTACTTCCAGAGGGGGCGCCCTGTTTGTATGAATTGTAAAAGTGTTTTATGTTTAATTTTTGTGAATATGTAGATGCACAAAGCAAACTTAGAGGCTTTATTTAAATACAAACATAAAAATATAGTCACTAAAAAGTGTAAAATAAAAACTTTTTAACAAAAAATATCTACCGACTTCCATGTCACAAAAAAGTAAAAAATAATTTAAATATATTTTGGTCTAGAACATACTCAGTACTTAGTACATAGTTCTGAAGTCGGTGCTCATATAGGACGTAGTTACCGTCGTCCAGCGAAATATGTCGAGCACCGACTTCAGGACTATGTACTAAGTACTGAGTATGTTCTAGACCAAAATATATTTAAATTATTTTTTACTTTTTTGTGACATGGAAGTCGGTAGATATTTTTTGTTAAAAAGTTTTTATTTTTTTTGCTTTTGTAAGGGAGCATTGCTAGGTTTAGGTTAGTTGTAAGTTTTTTTAGTGGGCCAGTGTGTCCCAGCACCTATTTTTAATTATTGTGTATGTGTGTTGTAGGGACAATTTTTTTTTTCCGTTTTTTTTATTTAATGTGTGGTATGGATTATGTGTAGCCACTAAGCGGTACACATGTGTTAACTGTATACATTTTTCCAGTTAATTAATTGTTCATAAATTGGATAATTTTGTTTCTCGTTAGTCAGTGGACTCGAGTTGGTATACACACATAGTTGTGTTATAGGATATGTGTAGACACCGGGTGTTACACATGTATTAACTGATATTATATTATTTTTTGCAGTTAATTGTTGTTAAAAGTTTTGTTGCTTAGTAGTCAGTAGACTCGAGCTGTCCTACCACACATTTATTTATTTTTTGTATCCTGTATGGAAAAATACAAGTATTAATTGATTGTAGTAAAGTACTTCTAGGCCATACAACACACAAGGTGCTATTTGTTTTGTTATTGTTATAACACATAGTTCAGTTAACCTAAAAACTATTGTTAATAAAAACTTTTTAACAAAAAATATCTACCGACTTCCATGTCACAAAAAAGTAAAAAATAATTTAAATATATTTTGGTCTAGAACATACTCAGTACTTAGTACATAGTCCTGAAGTCGGTGCTCGACATATTTCGCTGGACGACGGTAACTACGTCCTATATGAGCACCGACTTCAGAACTATGTACTAAGTACTGAGTATGTTCTAGACCAAAATATATTTAAATTATTTTTTACTTTTTTGTGACATGGAAGTCGGTAGATATTTTTTGTTAAAAAGTTTTTATTTTACACTTTTTAGTGACTATATTTTTATGTTTGTATTTAAATAAAGCCTCTAAGTTTGCTTTGTGCATCTACATATTCACAAAAATTAAACATAAAACACTTTTACAATTCATACAAACAGGGCGCCCCCTCTGGAAGTACCCCTCCATCATCAGGGTTGAGGAGTTGAAGGTCAAATTTTTCATCTTATGTTTTTGCTCAGTAATCTTATAACATATACGTAAGCACCAAATGGCTTATTCCTATGGTTTTGGCTTTAAGTACCCCTGCATCATCAGGGTTGAGGAGTTGAAGGTCAAATTTTTGTCCCATGAATTTGCTTAACAATTTCATTACATATTCGCAAACATCAAACGACCAACTTTTATAGTTCAGGCTAGCAGTACCCCTGCATCATCAGGATTGAAGAGTTGAAGGTCAAATTTTTCATAGTAAATACCTACATAGTAATTTTATTCTATATTTTACTCAATTGGACTTCTCCAGCTAAGGTTCGGCCGACTATCACTAATTTTATTATTTTGCTCCAAAAATTTGAAGATCCTATGATTAGAACCTTATCAAACTCTTATCAGACTACCCCTGGAGTACATCCTTTCTAATAAAAAAAGAATCATCAAAATCGGTTGGCGGGATATTGAGTTATTCATACATTTATCGCGTACATTGAAAATGCAAATTTAAGACTTATGCGTTTTTCTTATGGATGCCCTAGTCAAAAAAATACTAAAAAAAAATGGGACCCTATGACACGCACTACCTTTCAAATAAAAAAAAAAATATCTAAATCGGTTCACCCAGTCCGGAGAAATGAGGTAACAAATATAAAAAAAAAAAAAAAAAAAAAAATACAGACGAATTGATAACCTCCTCCTTTTTGGAAGTCGGTTAAAAATAATTTAAATATATTGTTAAAAAAGGGTAATGTAATATATTTATATTATTTGTAATTTATAAATGGCAACACTGTCATCGGTATAGTTCCGTTTCCTCTCTAACTTTTGTCTTTTACGTGATGGGCCTATGTAACATGCGTGTAATTAGTTGTGCTAAAATAAAGGTTATAATACAGCAAAAACAGCTTTGATTCAATATCATTCTACAGGTTATGGGCCCAGACACATAACTTTGTTGATATTGAATCGATTGTAAAAGATTACTGCAAAAAGTATCGTTGGCGGCAAAGTGAGTTTTGAGGTTAGAAAAAATTTTCACCGGCCGGCGAGTTGTAAAACTTGCAATACATAGCAAGGAAGGAAAAAGTGCAGGAAGGCACAAAGGCAACATGAACGACAGTATGGCACAGCAAGGAACAGTTATCAGACTGGAAGGAAACCAAAATTGGAACATTTGGAAGTTTCAGACCACCATCATGTTGCGAAGTCAAAATTTGTACAACGTAGTTACGGAAAGTAAAAAGCCTAGCAGTGCGGAGGAGCGAGCTGTATGGGAAAAACAAGATGTGAAGGCTCAAAATTTATTGGTCACAAGGATGTCTGAAAGTGTAATGTTGCATGTTATATCGTGTACTACGTCGTCCGAAATGTGGCGTAAACTCCTAAGTATCTACGAACAGAAAAGCGAGACAAGCATTCACATTAAACAACAAAGATTTTTTCAATTGAAATATGATGGAAATACAGAGATGTCAGTTTTCTTGTCGAAGGTGCAAGAAATGCACAATGAGTTGAAACAGTTAGGTGAGATTATCTCGGACAAGTTTGTCATCACAAAAGTTATGATGTCTCTACCAGAGGATTACAAACACTTTATATCGGCTTGGGAGTCGGCACCGGATGATAGACAGACCATAGAAAATTTATTCGCTAGACTTCTAGTAGAAGAAGAGAGACTAAAAGAAAGGGACAGTCATCATCACGATCATCATCATCGGCTCTCTTTGCGAAAAAGACTTCCAAACGAGACATTCAGTGTTATAAGTGCAAAAAGTTAGGCCATTATCAAAGTCAATGTAAATTTAATAAAATGAACTTGAACAATCGTGAAAACCCTAACAGTGTGAGCAGTGTGAACGATATTAAATGTTTCTATTGCGGTAAACACGGTCATACAAAGTTACAGTGTCGATATAGGAAGAATAAAGAAAGTAATGCGTTTATTGCATCTGGTCAATCGGATTGTTTTGAAACCTATGAAAACTCTAAGTGGATCGTAGACTCAGGGGCTAGTGAGCATATGTGTTGTGATAAGAACTTGTTTACATCGCTCACAAGTTTGAAAACTAAGTTAGTTGTTTTGGGCGATGGAAATCAAATTAGTGCTCTCGGAGTTGCACAGATGGCAGCACAAGTCTTTAATGGAGATGGTTGGATAGACACGACCATAGACAACGTACTTTACGTACCGGAATTAAAAAGTAACTTGTTATCTGTCAAATGTATTACCGCGAAAGGTTATGTCATGGTGACAGAAGAAAATTACTGTAAGTTTTACAAAAACAGGAAAGTATGTGCGATTGCAGAACGTGTAGGAAAGTTATATTACATTAATTTCCTATATAAGCAGAATATCGTAAATATTGCGGAAAGTAAACAAAGCGGCCAAAGTAACAAAGTTAGTTTAATGGAATGGCACCGAAGACTTGCTCATCAAAACATCGTTTACGTAAAAGACATTTTGAAAAACAACAACATCGAAGTGCCCGATACGCGTGATATCGAGAGTTGTGTGAGTTGTTTGACAGGAAAAATACACCGTCTACCATTTCCAAACAGTCTAAATAGATCAACAAAAACATGTGAGTTGATTCACGCAGACGTTTGTGGCCCGATGGAAGAGTATTCAGTAGGAGGATCAAGATACTTCGTGATATTCAAAGATGACTATTCTATGTATAGACATGTGTATTTTATTAGAGGAAAACATGAAGTGAAAGATTGCATAGAAAACTTCGTAAACAAAGCAGAAAATGAAACTGGCAACAAAATTAAATATTTCAGAAGTGACAATGGCCTAGAGTTTGTGAATAAAGATGTTAAAAAGTTATTCCACGGAAAAGGTATCATACATCAACTCACTGTTCCATATACACCTCAACAGAACGGGAAAGCAGAGAGGGAGAACCGAACACTTGTTGAAGCGGCCAGAACAATGTTGTATTCACAGAAATTGCCCAAAACACTTTGGGCAGAGGCAGTGAACATGGCTGCATATGTTTTAAATAGGACAAGCAAAAGTTTAGTCAAGAAGAAATCCCCTTACAATGTATGGACAAACAGAGACTTTGATCTCCATACTTTGAGAGAATTTGGATCACCCGTGATAGCTCATATTCCTGATGAGAAAAGGAAGAAGTGGGACGCTAAAGGCGAGAATGGGATACTGGTTGGATTTTGTGAAAATACGAAAGGATATAGAATTTATTTTCCCCAGAAGAATAAGGTAGATATCAAGCGAGATGTGGTTTTTATTAGTATGAAAAATAATCAAGAAAATGGAGAAATAGTGAAACAGAATATAGAAATTATAATACCAGAAGAAATAAACAATGAAACAGAGGAGAATGTAGATGAAACCAACCTTAGTAATGACTTACACATCAGTCAGGATATGTCATATGATAGTGAGTATGTACCATGCCAAGATGAAAGTGAATCTGATGACCATACCTTGTCTGAAGTAAGTGAAAGTTCCATACTTACATCACCAGAAATTTCCCCACGTGCTCAGCGTGTGAGGAAGCAGACTTCCTTTTATAAGTGTAATTACGTAGATCTTTTGGAGGAGGAGCCCAAGACTTATGAAGAGGCTATGAGGAGGGAGGATGCAGGTATGTGGACTATGGCAATAAATAAGGAAATAGAGACTTTGAAAAAGAATAATACATGGGATGTGTGTGAGAATCCAATTCATAGTAAAATAATAAGTAGTAAATGGGTATTTAAAAGAAAGAAAAATGGTAGTAATACCCAATATAAGGCAAGGCTAGTAGCGAGGGGTTGTGAACAAAGGGACTCAATAGACTTTAGTGAAATTTATGCACCTGTTGCTAAATTATCAACCTTTAGAATCTTTACTGTTATCGCAACAAAACTAAATTATCCAATTTTACAAATGGACGTAACAGGGGCATTTTTGTATGGGGAGATTGATGAGGAAGTATTTATTAGTTTACCAAAAGGGGCATATGAAAATGATAAGAACATTGTTAAGCTAAATAAATCATTATACGGTCTTAAAAAATCTCCCAAATATTGGAATAACAAGTTCAACAGTGTAATGATTAGCCAAGATTTTATTAGATCTCAAAATGACCCATGTTTGTACTATAGATGTTGCAATGGTAATAAGATGTATGTTCTATTGTACGTAGACGATTTGCTAATTTTTGGTTCAAATATAAATGAAATAGATGACCTTAAGTCAGTTTTGAATAAACAGTTTGAAATGAAAGATTTAGGTTTTTTAACATTTTTTTTGGGTATTGATGTAAAACAAGATTGAAATAGTGGAGTAACAGAATTAAATCAAAAAGTATACTTGGAAAATGTTTTAAAAAAATTTAAAATGGAAAACTGTAAACCAATTTCCACCCCAATGGACCATAATTTTAATTCTAAAATATTTGAAAGTAATGATAGCCATATAGTAGATAAGCATATTGAAAATACATGTAGACAGATCATAGGATGTTTAATGTATGCTGTTTCAGGTACAAGGCCAGATCTTTGTATAACTATTTCTATATTAAGCAGGTATCAAAATTGTGCAAACAATGTTCTTCTTACGGCACTTAAAAGAGTTCTAAGATATGTCAAGTACACTCTTGAGTATAAATTAGTGTTCAAATGCAATGATGAATTGTTAGTTGGCTACTGTGATGCTGATTGGGGAGGGGATCTTAAAGACAGAAAATCTACTACGGGATATTGTTTTAAATTTGCAAACTGTTTAGTATCCTGGTGCTCGAGGAAACAATGTTCAGTCAGTTTGTCCTCGACTGAATCTGAATATGTTGCACTCAGTATGGCAGCAACTGAATCATGTTGGCTAGTAAATTTGTTGAAAGAATTTGATATTAAAAATTTATGCCCAGTTGCCATATTCTGTGATAATCAATCTGCCATAGCGGTTGCAAATACAGAAAGCATTAAACGCCTTAAACATGTAGATATAAGATACCATTTTGTCAAAGAGTTAGTTAAAAAGGAAAAATTACTTGTAAAGTATTTAAAATCTGAGGAACAAATGGCGGATTTGTTTACAAAGCCATTGAATAAAGAGTTATTATCAAAGTTTGTTAATAAGTGTGGGTTATGTTAAGATTATTTTTTGTATCAGTTTTATGAGGAAACATATTACATTGAGGAGGAGTGTTAAAAAAGGGCAATGCAATATATTTATATTATTTGTAATTTATAAATGGCAACACTGTCATCGGTATAGTTCCGTTTCCTCTCTAACTTTTGTCTTTTACGTGATGGGCCTATGTAACATGCGTGTAATTAGTTGTGCTAAAATAAAGGTTATAATACAGCAAAAACAGCTTTGATTCAATATCATTCTACATATATTTTGGTCTAGAACATACTCAGTACTTAGTACATAGTCCTGAAGTCGGTGCTCGACATATTTCGCTGGACGACGGTAACTACGTCCTATATGAGCACCGACTTCAGAACTATGTACTAAGTACTGAGTATGTTCTAGACCAAAATATATTTAAATTATTTTTTACTTTTTTGTGACATGGAAGTCGGTAGATATTTTTTGTTAAAAAGTTTTTATTTTTTTTGCTTTTGTAAGGGAGCATTGCTAGGTTTAGGTTAGTTGTAAGTTTTTTTAGTGGGCCAGTGTGTCCCAGCACCTATTTTTAATTATTGTGTATGTGTGTTGTAGGGACAATTTTTTTTTTCCGTTTTTTTTATTTAATGTGTGGTATGGATTATGTGTAGCCACTAAGCGGTACACATGTGTTAACTGTATACATTTTTCCAGTTAATTAATTGTTCATAAATTGGATAATTTTGTTTCTCGTTAGTCAGTGGACTCGAGTTGGTATACACACATAGTTGTGTTATAGGATATGTGTAGACACCGGGTGTTACACATGTATTAACTGATATTATATTATTTTTTGCAGTTAATTGTTGTTAAAAGTTTTGTTGCTTAGTAGTCAGTAGACTCGAGCTGTCCTACCACACATTTATTTATTTTTTGTATCCTGTATGGAAAAATACAAGTATTAATTGATTGTAGTAAAGTACTTCTAGGCCATACAACACACAAGGTGCTATTTGTTTTGTTATTGTTATAACACATAGTTCAGTTAACCTAAAAACTATTGTTAATAAAAACTTTTTAACAAAAAATATCTACCGACTTCCATGTCACAAAAAAGTAAAAAATAATTTAAATATATTTTGGTCTAGAACATACTCAGTACTTAGTACATAGTCCTGAAGTCGGTGCTCGACATATTTCGCTGGACGACGGTAACTACGTCCTATATGAGCACCGACTTCAGAACTATGTACTAAGTACTGAGTATGTTCTAGACCAAAATATATTTAAATTATTTTTTACTTTTTTGTGACATGGAAGTCGGTAGATATTTTTTGTTAAAAAGTTTTTATTTTACACTTTTTAGTGACTATATTTTTATGTTTGTATTTAAATAAAGCCTCTAAGTTTGCTTTGTGCATCTACATATTCACAAAAATTAAACATAAAACACTTTTACAATTCATACAAACAGGGCGCCCCCTCTGGAAGTACCCCTCCATCATCAGGGTTGAGGAGTTGAAGGTCAAATTTTTCATCTTATGTTTTTGCTCAGTAATCTTATAACATATACGTAAGCACCAAATGGCTTATTCCTATGGTTTTGGCTTTAAGTACCCCTGCATCATCAGGGTTGAGGAGTTGAAGGTCAAATTTTTGTCCCATGAATTTGCTTAACAATTTCATTACATATTCGCAAACATCAAACGACCAACTTTTATAGTTCAGGCTAGCAGTACCCCTGCATCATCAGGATTGAAGAGTTGAAGGTCAAATTTTTCATAGTAAATACCTACATAGTAATTTTATTCTATATTTTACTCAATTGGACTTCTCCAGCTAAGGTTCGGCCGACTATCACTAATTTTATTATTTTGCTCCAAAAATTTGAAGATCCTATGATTAGAACCTTATCAAACTCTTATCAGACTACCCCTGGAGTACATCCTTTCTAATAAAAAAAGAATCATCAAAATCGGTTGGCGGGATATTGAGTTATTCATACATTTATCGCGTACATTGAAAATGCAAATTTAAGACTTATGCGTTTTTCTTATGGATGCCCTAGTCAAAAAAATACTAAAAAAAAATGGGACCCTATGACACGCACTACCTTTCAAATAAAAAAAAAAATATCTAAATCGGTTCACCCAGTCCGGAGAAATGAGGTAACAAATATAAAAAAAAAAAAAAAAAAAAAAATACAGACGAATTGATAACCTCCTCCTTTTTGGAAGTCGGTTAAAAATAATTTAAATATATTGTTAAAAAAGGGTAATGTAATATATTTATATTATTTGTAATTTATAAATGGCAACACTGTCATCGGTATAGTTCCGTTTCCTCTCTAACTTTTGTCTTTTACGTGATGGGCCTATGTAACATGCGTGTAATTAGTTGTGCTAAAATAAAGGTTATAATACAGCAAAAACAGCTTTGATTCAATATCATTCTACAGGTTATGGGCCCAGACACATAACTTTGTTGATATTGAATCGATTGTAAAAGATTACTGCAAAAAGTATCGTTGGCGGCAAAGTGAGTTTTGAGGTTAGAAAAAATTTTCACCGGCCGGCGAGTTGTAAAACTTGCAATACATAGCAAGGAAGGAAAAAGTGCAGGAAGGCACAAAGGCAACATGAACGACAGTATGGCACAGCAAGGAACAGTTATCAGACTGGAAGGAAACCAAAATTGGAACATTTGGAAGTTTCAGACCACCATCATGTTGCGAAGTCAAAATTTGTACAACGTAGTTACGGAAAGTAAAAAGCCTAGCAGTGCGGAGGAGCGAGCTGTATGGGAAAAACAAGATGTGAAGGCTCAAAATTTATTGGTCACAAGGATGTCTGAAAGTGTAATGTTGCATGTTATATCGTGTACTACGTCGTCCGAAATGTGGCGTAAACTCCTAAGTATCTACGAACAGAAAAGCGAGACAAGCATTCACATTAAACAACAAAGATTTTTTCAATTGAAATATGATGGAAATACAGAGATGTCAGTTTTCTTGTCGAAGGTGCAAGAAATGCACAATGAGTTGAAACAGTTAGGTGAGATTATCTCGGACAAGTTTGTCATCACAAAAGTTATGATGTCTCTACCAGAGGATTACAAACACTTTATATCGGCTTGGGAGTCGGCACCGGATGATAGACAGACCATAGAAAATTTATTCGCTAGACTTCTAGTAGAAGAAGAGAGACTAAAAGAAAGGGACAGTCATCATCACGATCATCATCATCGGCTCTCTTTGCGAAAAAGACTTCCAAACGAGACATTCAGTGTTATAAGTGCAAAAAGTTAGGCCATTATCAAAGTCAATGTAAATTTAATAAAATGAACTTGAACAATCGTGAAAACCCTAACAGTGTGAGCAGTGTGAACGATATTAAATGTTTCTATTGCGGTAAACACGGTCATACAAAGTTACAGTGTCGATATAGGAAGAATAAAGAAAGTAATGCGTTTATTGCATCTGGTCAATCGGATTGTTTTGAAACCTATGAAAACTCTAAGTGGATCGTAGACTCAGGGGCTAGTGAGCATATGTGTTGTGATAAGAACTTGTTTACATCGCTCACAAGTTTGAAAACTAAGTTAGTTGTTTTGGGCGATGGAAATCAAATTAGTGCTCTCGGAGTTGCACAGATGGCAGCACAAGTCTTTAATG
Source organism: Spicauda simplicius (assembly GCA_949699795.1). Lineage (NCBI taxonomy): Eukaryota > Metazoa > Arthropoda > Insecta > Lepidoptera > Hesperiidae > Spicauda > Spicauda simplicius. The sequence goes on along the minus strand of CATIWX010000003.1, from coordinate 587,172 downwards.
GAGATGGTTGGATAGACACGACCATAGACAACGTACTTTACGTACCGGAATTAAAAAGTAACTTGTTATCTGTCAAATGTATTACCGCGAAAGGTTATGTCATGGTGACAGAAGAAAATTACTGTAAGTTTTACAAAAACAGGAAAGTATGTGCGATTGCAGAACGTGTAGGAAAGTTATATTACATTAATTTCCTATATAAGCAGAATATCGTAAATATTGCGGAAAGTAAACAAAGCGGCCAAAGTAACAAAGTTAGTTTAATGGAATGGCACCGAAGACTTGCTCATCAAAACATCGTTTACGTAAAAGACATTTTGAAAAACAACAACATCGAAGTGCCCGATACGCGTGATATCGAGAGTTGTGTGAGTTGTTTGACAGGAAAAATACACCGTCTACCATTTCCAAACAGTCTAAATAGATCAACAAAAACATGTGAGTTGATTCACGCAGACGTTTGTGGCCCGATGGAAGAGTATTCAGTAGGAGGATCAAGATACTTCGTGATATTCAAAGATGACTATTCTATGTATAGACATGTGTATTTTATTAGAGGAAAACATGAAGTGAAAGATTGCATAGAAAACTTCGTAAACAAAGCAGAAAATGAAACTGGCAACAAAATTAAATATTTCAGAAGTGACAATGGCCTAGAGTTTGTGAATAAAGATGTTAAAAAGTTATTCCACGGAAAAGGTATCATACATCAACTCACTGTTCCATATACACCTCAACAGAACGGGAAAGCAGAGAGGGAGAACCGAACACTTGTTGAAGCGGCCAGAACAATGTTGTATTCACAGAAATTGCCCAAAACACTTTGGGCAGAGGCAGTGAACATGGCTGCATATGTTTTAAATAGGACAAGCAAAAGTTTAGTCAAGAAGAAATCCCCTTACAATGTATGGACAAACAGAGACTTTGATCTCCATACTTTGAGAGAATTTGGATCACCCGTGATAGCTCATATTCCTGATGAGAAAAGGAAGAAGTGGGACGCTAAAGGCGAGAATGGGATACTGGTTGGATTTTGTGAAAATACGAAAGGATATAGAATTTATTTTCCCCAGAAGAATAAGGTAGATATCAAGCGAGATGTGGTTTTTATTAGTATGAAAAATAATCAAGAAAATGGAGAAATAGTGAAACAGAATATAGAAATTATAATACCAGAAGAAATAAACAATGAAACAGAGGAGAATGTAGATGAAACCAACCTTAGTAATGACTTACACATCAGTCAGGATATGTCATATGATAGTGAGTATGTACCATGCCAAGATGAAAGTGAATCTGATGACCATACCTTGTCTGAAGTAAGTGAAAGTTCCATACTTACATCACCAGAAATTTCCCCACGTGCTCAGCGTGTGAGGAAGCAGACTTCCTTTTATAAGTGTAATTACGTAGATCTTTTGGAGGAGGAGCCCAAGACTTATGAAGAGGCTATGAGGAGGGAGGATGCAGGTATGTGGACTATGGCAATAAATAAGGAAATAGAGACTTTGAAAAAGAATAATACATGGGATGTGTGTGAGAATCCAATTCATAGTAAAATAATAAGTAGTAAATGGGTATTTAAAAGAAAGAAAAATGGTAGTAATACCCAATATAAGGCAAGGCTAGTAGCGAGGGGTTGTGAACAAAGGGACTCAATAGACTTTAGTGAAATTTATGCACCTGTTGCTAAATTATCAACCTTTAGAATCTTTACTGTTATCGCAACAAAACTAAATTATCCAATTTTACAAATGGACGTAACAGGGGCATTTTTGTATGGGGAGATTGATGAGGAAGTATTTATTAGTTTACCAAAAGGGGCATATGAAAATGATAAGAACATTGTTAAGCTAAATAAATCATTATACGGTCTTAAAAAATCTCCCAAATATTGGAATAACAAGTTCAACAGTGTAATGATTAGCCAAGATTTTATTAGATCTCAAAATGACCCATGTTTGTACTATAGATGTTGCAATGGTAATAAGATGTATGTTCTATTGTACGTAGACGATTTGCTAATTTTTGGTTCAAATATAAATGAAATAGATGACCTTAAGTCAGTTTTGAATAAACAGTTTGAAATGAAAGATTTAGGTTTTTTAACATTTTTTTTGGGTATTGATGTAAAACAAGATTGAAATAGTGGAGTAACAGAATTAAATCAAAAAGTATACTTGGAAAATGTTTTAAAAAAATTTAAAATGGAAAACTGTAAACCAATTTCCACCCCAATGGACCATAATTTTAATTCTAAAATATTTGAAAGTAATGATAGCCATATAGTAGATAAGCATATTGAAAATACATGTAGACAGATCATAGGATGTTTAATGTATGCTGTTTCAGGTACAAGGCCAGATCTTTGTATAACTATTTCTATATTAAGCAGGTATCAAAATTGTGCAAACAATGTTCTTCTTACGGCACTTAAAAGAGTTCTAAGATATGTCAAGTACACTCTTGAGTATAAATTAGTGTTCAAATGCAATGATGAATTGTTAGTTGGCTACTGTGATGCTGATTGGGGAGGGGATCTTAAAGACAGAAAATCTACTACGGGATATTGTTTTAAATTTGCAAACTGTTTAGTATCCTGGTGCTCGAGGAAACAATGTTCAGTCAGTTTGTCCTCGACTGAATCTGAATATGTTGCACTCAGTATGGCAGCAACTGAATCATGTTGGCTAGTAAATTTGTTGAAAGAATTTGATATTAAAAATTTATGCCCAGTTGCCATATTCTGTGATAATCAATCTGCCATAGCGGTTGCAAATACAGAAAGCATTAAACGCCTTAAACATGTAGATATAAGATACCATTTTGTCAAAGAGTTAGTTAAAAAGGAAAAATTACTTGTAAAGTATTTAAAATCTGAGGAACAAATGGCGGATTTGTTTACAAAGCCATTGAATAAAGAGTTATTATCAAAGTTTGTTAATAAGTGTGGGTTATGTTAAGATTATTTTTTGTATCAGTTTTATGAGGAAACATATTACATTGAGGAGGAGTGTTAAAAAAGGGCAATGTAATATATTTATATTATTTGTAATTTATAAATGGCAACACTGTCATCGGTATAGTTCCGTTTCCTCTCTAACTTTTGTCTTTTACGTGATGGGCCTATGTAACATGCGTGTAATTAGTTGTGCTAAAATAAAGGTTATAATACAGCAAAAACAGCTTTGATTCAATATCATTCTACATATATTTTGGTCTAGAACATACTCAGTACTTAGTACATAGTCCTGAAGTCGGTGCTCGACATATTTCGCTGGACGACGGTAACTACGTCCTATATGAGCACCGACTTCAGAACTATGTACTAAGTACTGAGTATGTTCTAGACCAAAATATATTTAAATTATTTTTTACTTTTTTGTGACATGGAAGTCGGTAGATATTTTTTGTTAAAAAGTTTTTATTTTACACTTTTTAGTGACTATATTTTTATGTTTGTATTTAAATAAAGCCTCTAAGTTTGCTTTGTGCATCTACATATTCACAAAAATTAAACATAAAACACTTACAATTCATACAAACAGGGCGCCCCCTCTGGAAGTACCCCTCCATCATCAGGGTTGAGGAGTTGAAGGTCAAATTTTTCATCTTATATTGTTGCTTAGTAATCTTATAACATATACGTTAGTACCAGGTGGCTAACTTCTATGGCTCAGGCTTGCAGTACCCTGCATCATCAGGGTTTAGGAGTTGAAGGTCAAAATTTTAATTTTGTGCCTCTGCTTAGTATTATTTTTACATAACCGTAAGCACCAAATTGCCAACTCCTATGGTTTAGGATTGAAGTACCCCTTCATCATCAGGGTTGAGGAGTTGAAGGTCAAATTTTTGATTTTATATTTTTGCTTAGTATTTTCTTTACATAACCGTAAGCACCAAATTGCCAACTTCTATGGTTTAGGATTGAAGTACCCCTCCATCATCAGGGTTGAGGAGTTGAAGGTCAAATTTTTCATCTTATGTTTTTGCTCAGTAATCTTATAACATATACGTAAGCACCAAATGGCTTATTCCTATGGTTTTGGCTTTAAGTACCCCTGCATCATCAGGGTTGAGGAGTTGAAGGTCAAATTTTTGTCCCATTAATTTGCTTAACAATTTCATTATATATTCGCAAACATCAAACGACCAACTTTTATAGTTCAGGCTAGCAGTACCCCTGCATCATCAGGATTGAAGAGTTGAAGGTCAAATTTTTCATAGTAAATACCTACATAGTAATTTTATTCTATATTTTACTCAATTGGACTTCTCCAGCTAAGGTTCGGCCGACTATCACTAATTTTATTATTTTGCTCCAAAAAGTTGAAGATCCTATGATTAGAACCTTATCAAACTCTTATCAGACTACCCCTGGAGTACATCCTTTCTAATAAAAAAAGAATCATCAAAATCGGTTGGCGGGATATTGAGTTATTCATACATTTATCGCGTACATTGAAAATGCAAATTTAAGACTTATGCGTTTTTCTTATGGATGCCCTAGTCAAAAAAATACTAAAAAAAAATGGGACCCTATGACACGCACTACCTTTCAAATAAAAAAAAAATCATCTAAATCGGTTCACCCAGTCCGGAGAAATGAGGTAACAAATATAAAAAAAAAAAAAAAAAAAAAAAAAAAATACAGACGAATTGATAACCTCCTCCTTTTTGGAAGTCGGTTAAAAATAAAATCTTACCTGTCATTTTCATTTTGGTGTAATGGTAATGATATTTAATTTACAATGTGTTAGATTACATACACATTTGTAGGATTTTTTTTCCTTAAATCAGTAAACTTGGTTACTTGTAATTTTAATATTATATTGTTAACTTGTAAGGTTAGTTGCGAGGTATCCTGGGGTGAGCAAACTAAATAGTTATTTTGTTAGTGAGTTATTATGTTAACTTGAATTTAATTTTGATACTGCACGGGTAATTTAAATAATTTTAACACATTGCTTTCAATATTCTTTAATGCATAACTTTACGTTAAATTACAATTATTTTTTTTAATATTGTGGAAAGTTAGACACAATTATTTTCTAAAATATTGCAGCATTTAGACACAATTACTTTCACAGTTTGTTTTAATTTGGCGGTTTACTCCTTGAATGTGCTTGATATATCAATCCAGTAATATTGGTTGGTTCCTTTAGTCAAATAACTTGGTTTAGTCCAGCGTTTTTGGTTTCCGAGAAATCTTAATACACGTCGTTGTTTGTTGATTCATAATTGATTTTATATATTTAAGGCGTTGTACTTGTATAGTTTTGTCAATATTTTCGACACAGGACACTTTGTTTATAACTCTTGATTTGAAAAACAAAACTTTTCACGGTAGTTACGATAGAAAATAACCTTTGTCAATGAAGATTGAAGTTGTCAATTTGACATCTTATGATTTATGAACGTAGTGCGTTCGGATACTGCGTTTGATAGATTTGTATCTTTTATACTTTCACTTTTGCCTTAAATATATTTCAATAAAATTGGCAAATTAAATTAATTTAATTTCTAACGTAATTTATATTATTTCATTTGTTTAAAGTAGACCTTGGAGATTTATTACTTAGATTTTTTTTGGGAGTTTTTTTTTTTGTTGTTTCTTTGTAGTGAGAATATATTTAAATTCACTATTTGCTTATTTGCTTTTTAAACACACATTTTGAATTGTAAACACACTTTGTGTTTGATTAGAAGTTACTTCCCAACTTCATTATAATATAAGCCTTCGGGTTTGTTTGTGTTTTGTGTATGTGTGTTTGTTCCTCAAGCTTGCTTGTTTCGTGCGGATTGCAACACGTAAAATAAGCCTTTGCAGGAGCGGATTGTAACTCCTTAAATAAGCCTATACTAGTGTTTGTCTGCAGGTTTGTCTGTGGATTTTTGTTCGTGCGGATTGCAACACGTTTAAATAAGCCTTACAGCAGGAGCGGCTAGTGACTCCTTAAATAAGCCTATCCACTTTATTGTTTTGTTAGGTGGCCTCGTGTGCTGTCCTAGTTCGTGCGGTTTGCAACACGTTTAAATAAGCCTTACAGCAGGAGCGGCTGGTGACTCCTTAAATAAGCCTATCCACCTTGTTTTGTTTTTCAGGAGCGTGGCCTTCTGGGGAACTGTACGTTCTGCCTGGTGAGTTTTGGGAACATTGTTGTTTCTTGTTTAGCTGGCCCGTTGTGGTTGTATGCGGTTTTTTCACCAGGAGAATCGTTGTTTGGTAAAAGAACATAATATTGAGTTCCACTGGTATACAGGAGGAATTCGGGAGTGTGAACGGGCGTGGCTTCTAACGATAGTTGGAGTTGGTTGCTACTAGGTGAAAGGTGAGGAATGTAAGAGTGACGCATGCAAGGTGGGGGGATTTTTGCCCGGAAAGAAGAGTATTGTTGGTTAGAAGAACACAGTTCCTGGCAGTTGGTTTAATTTTGGTTTGATTACTTAATGGATAGTCCATTTTTCCTCTTTCCTAAACCTTCAGTTTAGTTGTTAGAGTGTATTTTGTTTTGCTACGTCATTTTTTTTTTTACCTTCCCTCTGGTCATATAGCACCGAGGGCGGTGCGGTTTTTTCCGCATACGTAAAAAACCTTTTGTGGGAAGAGGGGCATTGTAACGTAGCAAATTTGACCCCTTGTGTTGTGTGTCAATAATAGGTCTCAGCGCCATCTGTTGGGTCACGGTAACTTAATTACCGTAGATCGATAACCAATTAGTTCCTTTGACACAGTGGCGCTAATGTGTAAACAGAGACAATAAATATTTTAATAGTACAATATTAACTAGTAATTAACAAAAGATAATATTAATAAAATAATTTAATATTAAATAGAAATAATAAATAGTAAAATATAAATTTAAAACTCCAAGGTCGTATACAGGTCATCTGAGGTTATTGTTTTATCTGTGTGAGTGTCTTTAGCCCCAGTGATCGTTATTGGAGTCTTTTTCGTTTTGGCGGTCGAGCAGTCAAGTCGAAGGCCATGGAAGTTCGGTAGCCCTGTGTACGGGTTATGGCCATGTGGTGACCCTGTGAAGTCGATGGTGGTTCCAGGGATGGTGTGACCACAAAAATGTAATAGGGAATGTGATTTCCCTGACGCCCGGCAGCAGTTAATCTGCGTCGAAGTCTCCAATGCCACGTCTATTGCGTGTGCGCTAGCCTGAACCTAGAGGTTGCAGTCCAGTCCAGACCACGTGCCACGTGGTGTCCTCGCAGTCCCTCCTCCGGTGGCTGTAGCCGTTGGCGAGGCTGGACAGTGTGCCTTCGCGTGCCGACGAAGCGTCACACCAGGACAGCCGTCGCGGGCATCTGCCCCAGTCTCCGAGGTAACCACAGACACGTAGGATAGGATTCCCTGTCTATGCTACCCGTAGGTCTTCCGTGAGGTTGCGGCCACATGGTTATCCATGTTCTCCGATGCCAAGGGTCTCTGCTCCGTTACAAAAGCAAATATTACTACCACTGGTTATAAAAGTAAATTATTTGGTACTTTGTATTTACAAAAGTAAAATAGCCATCCTTTATTGTTACTTTATCATTACAAAGGTAAATTATATAACCTTGTTGTTATTGTTGGTATTTCGATTATTATTAAACCGTGTGTGACTTAGACTGTTTATCTGTAAGCGCAGTCATTATAACTTTATGCCCTAGTGCTTGAGTTTAAGGGATTTTATGTGCTCACCTCGCGGATCCTCACAAGCGGCCCTGAGTCCGTTGTTGTATTTAGTCTCATGTTCTTCCGCTGGTATTAGGGAATATCAATGATCTTATTGTATGAATTAAATAAATTGTGTCATTAACTTCAGAGTTGTAATAAATCTTTAATTGAGTAACATTTGTTTAATTTGGATATTTCCCTAATATTCTTACATACCTTATATAAATTTACTGTAAGAACATTAGCTAGCCGATATCACCATCTTTTCCTGTGGTTCTTCCCACAGCAAAAGATCTTGCTTACAACGGCCTCGTTGTCTGGTACAGGAGAGCCCAAACACGCAGGGTATTGGTCTTCCTGTTCAAGAGTTCCCTCGGGGTTACCTGATGTGAGCTTCAGTGAGTGATTGTGGATGTGTACGGCGTCCTACGTCGGTGTGGGCGAAGTCTTGGAGCCGGTGTTGGAGCGCAAACAAATTTGGCCGCGTGCTTGTGAGACTAACCACGTGCGCACTGAGGTTATTTTATAGACCGCGTGGCCGTGTTTCTCCACGTGGTTTTTGAATATTGCGGCGGTCGTATCTCCGTGTAGAGTTGATGTTTTGAGATGATACGGGTGTCGTCTGGTTCGTCTCGATGCGGTCTACGCGGGGTGTTGTTTTGCTTGTTTGGATATTTGGGCGTTACCTGGGAGATGCCCTCTAAAGTTCAGGGTCTGCTACTCCGAAGTCCTTTGATGTAGGGTCTTGCGCACACTTATCCTGGCGAGTCACTCACTATTCTATCACGTGAACACTTATTTGACGGTTTTTGCGTCGGTTTTCCTTTTTAAAAGATTTATAAATGTGGAGCTTGTGTTATTCTGTCTGATGTTAAGTGCTTACTCAACACTTACCTTTGTTCTCTGTATTTATGATTGTTACTTTTTCTGAGTGTATATTATGTTGGTGATCATGAATAAATAAATAAATAAATAAATTAAGCGAGTTTAACTCCACCCATGGTTGATTGAAAGGACTCCCAGTCCACCCTTCGAGTGTGGCGCTCGAAGGCCACGGAGTCGGCCCCCAGGCCAAGCGTGACCAGTATGGGGAGGTGCTGCGTGTCCAGATCATACAGCACTTCCACATGGACCGGGCAACGGAGATTCTTGTGAAGCACTATGTCCAGGACATCTGGGCGATAGGACTCGGCGTCGGGTATGTGCGTAGGCGATTCTGGCCCAATCACGTCGTAGCCCATTACCTCCGCGTCTTCGTACAGCTTATGTCCCACTGGATTGACTATTCTGGATCCCCAAGCTGGATGTTTAGCATTGAGGTAGCCAGCCAGTAAGGTCGCAGCGCTATCGTCCATGATGATATACGCATACATATAGTTATGACCAATATAGGTATGCGTGTGCGAGGTAATATTAATTAAACGCAGTCTACTTACAGAGTCACTGTTCGTTTATTACACTCAGTACATACACTACACAAGAAGGAGAAAAGCACAAGCGACAGCGATAGGCAAGATAGAAGAAAGTACACACAATAGAAGTAGGAAAGTCACAGTAGCACAATAACAGTTCACAAGAGACAAAATAGTAACAAGCCGTTATTTACGTAAGCGCAAGAGTAGGCAAGTGCGAGAGCACTGCGGTGCGGGCGCAGCGGACAGCGGGCAACGTGACTTGGATAACGGTACACCGTAGCGTGCACCGTTTCCATTGCACCCGGCAACCGGCCGTACAATATTTTACTAAATATTATTTTGCCGTACGTGTTGTCTAATGTATATGTGTGTATGTTTATATGTATATGTATATGTATGAATGTGTGTATATGAGTGTGTATGTGGGAGAAGCCCACATGACTCCCCCCCAGAGACCTAGTTAAGGGCCATAAAAATCAGGAAATCGGACCTTTCGTCCGTAACGGGTAATTTTGGGTGCTGGAGGAGGACGTGGTAATGGACTAACTAATGGAGGAGGTGGAGGTAAGTTGGATACCGGACGGATTTGTGGCAGGATAGGTTTGAGGGTTGGTAAGGATTTACTTGAATTACTATTTTCTACTTGGCCGTCGTCAGCGAGAATGTAAGCTGGTTTCAGACGGTCCATGCTTACTGTTCGGATTTGTACATTCGAACAGATCAGCGATTATGCGTTTTTGCATAGTTGCAATTGACGCGCAATCGCTTTCCTTAATTTAGTTTTATATCCAAATATTTAGTACGTAACCAGCAGCCACTCGGCAGCGCGTATTCAATACCAATAACCAGTAAACCGCAAGTCGCGTAACCATTAACCATTACGTCGCGTATTCCATACCATTAACCATAAGACATTCTTTTTGTATCATTATTTGTGTTAGAATAAAAACCATTTAACCAGTGAAAGACTTTCCGTTACTATCAACGAACCATTATAAACCCAAAAAAAAAGAAAAACAAGCTTTTTCATGGTCCTTCGAGCCGGATCTGAACCAGCGACCGATGGATGGACCTTTTTCATGGCCCTTCGAACATAAAGAACCAGTGCCGGTGGTAACAGTGACTTTTACCAGTAAAATATTTCACCATCCTTAGTTTTTCGTGATCGACCAGTGTCAACGATCAATCAAGGCGAAACCAGTGGATTGCAGTGAGTAAGGAGTTGTAAGGAGAAAGTAAGGTCAGATTTTTCCATTTATATTGTTACTTAACTATTGTAACGTAGCAAATTTGACCCCATAAGTTGTGTGTTATAATATGTCTCAGCGCCATCTGTTGGGTTACGGTAACTTATTACCGTACATCGATAACCAATTAGTTCCTTTGTCACAGTGGCGCTAATGTTGTAAACAGAGACAATAAATATTTTAATAGTATATTATTAACTATTAATTAACAAAATATAATATTCATAAAATAATTTAATATTAAATAGAAATAATTTCACAGTAAAATTGATAAATCTTCTTCTATCTTCTATACTATAATAAATCTGTAAGAGGTCGCTGTCTGTACATGGAATAAATTTTGGTGAAAACCATTTCTAGAGGTCTTTAATACGATATAGAACCCAAAATAATGGTTTTTAGAAATCTTTTCTGTTTGTCTGTTTGTCTGTTTGTCTGTGTGTTTGAAAACGCTAATCTCAGAAACGGCTTATCTAATTTGAATATAATTTTGACCGATGTGTTGTGGGAAACTTCACTTAACATTTAGTGTTTATTTTATGTAAATCGGTTTATAAATAAAAAAGTTATGTCAATTTAAAACTACGCAGTATTTATTCTGTGTTCGATAAGTGTTAATAAGATAAGTAACTGCATAGTTGAATTGGTTGAAACTAAACATGTTATGGTCTGTAAAATGTATTCCTTAGTTATGTATTTTTTATCGGTTATGTGTGTACCTATGTTATTTGATACTATACATATCTATATATACTTATATAAAAACGAAAGGATGCTCTCTCACTCATCTATTGAATAAATAAACATCGTAGAGTTTAAACTGCTAAGGATACGAATATGATTTTTCCTAGGGGTTCCTTTTATGACGTAGACGTCAGTTATGAATGAAATTTCTTATCCCCCCCCCATTTAACCCAAATAGGAGATGTAAGTTTGTATGAAAGTCAGTCAATTTTGAGGCCACCTCAATAAAATTTAGTATTTCGCTTTGATTTTTATGTTAAAACATAGTTTTAAACCGACTTTCAAAAGGGAGGAGGTTATCAATTCGTCTGTTTTTTTTTTTTCTATTTTTTTTAAATTTTATATTTGTTACTCGATTTCTCCGCACTGGATGAACGGATTTGGATGATTTTTTTTTTCATTTGAAAGGTAGTGCGTGTCATGGGGTCCCATTTATTTTTAGTTCACTTTTGAAAGTGGCATCCATAAGAAAAGCGCATAAGTCTGATATTTGCATTAACGATGTGCGCGATAAATAGATGAATAACTCAATTTCCCGCCAACCGATTTTGATAACTTTTCTTTTTTTTGAAAGAATGTACTTCAAGGGTACTCTGATGAGTTCTGATCATAGGATCCATTTCTTTGAAGCAATTAAACGAAATTAGCGATACTCGGCCAAACCTAAGTTGTAGGAGTCTAATTAGGTTGAATGTAGAATGAGATTACTAAGCAGATATTTCCTAAAAAAATGACCTTCAACTCTTCAATCATGATGATGCAGGGGTACTGCTAGCCTGAACCGTAGAAATAAGTCAATTTGTTTTTATATATAATAAGATTGTTAAACAAATTCATGGGACAAAAATTTGATCTTCAACTCCTCAACCCTGATGATGTAAGGGTATTTCAAGACTAAATCGTAAGAGTTGGCTATTTGGTACTTACGGTTATGTAATAAAAATACCAAGCAAACATACACGTTAAAAATTTTGACCTTCAACTCCTCAACCCTGATGATGCAGGATACTGCTAGCCTAAACTATACAAGATGAGCATTTGGTGCTTTCAGGTATTTAATATAATTACTAAGCAAAGACACATGATGAAAATTTTGACCTTTAACTCTTCAACCCTGATGATGCAGGGGTACTTCAAGCCTAAGCCATAGAAGTTAGCTATTTAGTGCTTCCGGGTATGTAATATAATTACTAAGCAAAGACATAAGATGAAAATTTCGATCTTCAACTCCTCAATCCTGATGATGCAGGGTACTGCAAGCCTAAGCCATAGGAGTTGGCCATTTAATGCTTTCGGGTATGTAATATAATTACTAAGCAAAGACACATGATGAAAATTTTGACCTTTAACTCTTCAACCCTGATGATGCAGGGGTACTTCAAGCCTAAGCCATAGAAGTTAGCTATTTAGTGCTTTCAGGTATGTAATATAATTACTAAGCAAAGACACAAGATGAAAATTTTGACCTTTAACTCTTCAACCCTGATGATGCAGGGGTACTTCAAGCCTAAGCCATAGAAGTTAGCTATTTAGTGCTTTCAGGTATGTAATATAATTACTAAGCAAAGACACAAGATGAAAATTTCGATCTTCAACTCCTCAATCCTGATGATGCAGGGTACTGCAAGCCTAAGCCATAGGAGTTGGCCATTTAATGCTTTCGGGTATGTAATATAATTACTAAGCAAAGACACGGGATATTTTTTTTACCTTCAACTCCTCCCTGATGATGCGGGATAGTGCAAGCCTAAATTATAAAAGGTAGTCACATAATGCTTACGGTTGTTTTTAGGATATATTATAAGTTTAATGACAGCTCATTAAACTGAAATGTGATTAATAAATTAAACTTCAATTCATCAACCCTGATAATCTAAGTACACACCTACTTAAGCCGTGTGAGTTTGGTGCCTATTGATTACAATACATTACAACCCGTTCCTGAGAGAACATTATGATGAAAAGTGTCACTTTGAATACCTAAATCCCGAAAATGCAGGAGTATTGTCATGTTATTGTTAAGAGTTGGATTTAGCTGTAGCTTTTTAAACAGGATGGGTTAGGTTAGGTTGGAACATAGAGCGAGAGATCTTGGAAATCGGTCAAATCCTTCTGCGAGGAAGTCATCTCGCAGAAGGAGGCTGCGGAGAGGGAAAACGCAGCCGGAAAACCGGGCGTAGGAGAGGGGTTCCTCACGCCCATCTCCTATCCCCATAACAAAGGCATTGGCACAGGATACGGGGGTACCGTAATAAGCCTCGAGGTGGCGTGCGCGGTGTTCCCGCGCGCATTTCAAAGACAGAGGGATGGAGAAACTCCAACTCCATCCCAAAAAGAGACGGGCCCTGATGAGGGCAGACGCCGCTGGGACCGCGGTCGAATATTACTACTGTACCTGCAGTCCCAGCAAAGGGCGTACAGAGGAACACTGTGGGGTTTTAGCCGGTAGGAGTCTGGCATATCCTCTCAGCTGCCCCCGCGCAGAGAAGAACCCATGAAGGGTTTCCCCACGGAAAAAAAAGGTGGGAACATAAGAGAAAACATAAAAAATAAGCAAGTAGGATGCGGCAGCGCCCTGCGAGCGGGTGTGGCAGCGCCCTGCGAGCGGGTGCGCCCTGTTCGTATGAATTGTAAAAGTGTTTTGATTATGTCTTCTGCTTTACAAAGAACAATGCGGGATTTACGCACACAAATAGCCCGATGTACCTCTTAAAAGATCTTATCTTTGGCCACATCAAACAAAATATGAACTTAGAATATATGTCGCTGTTCAGTGATATTCCAATTTTCTAATGATTTACTTCAAGTAGATAATAGTGCTTTGTTACCCGGAAAAGTTAAAATCAATTTTTATATCGATACGTCTTCGTTTAAATGTGGAGGATTTGGTTGAAAAAGTATATCCCGATATTGTTAATACAACCAATAACACTATAAATTGGTTCCAAAAGACGGCTATATACCCACCCACCAATGAACGTGTCGATAAAATAAATGTTTTTTTTTTTTTTTTCAAAATTTAAAGTAGCGTCACAGATTTACTATTCGGTAGACACAGTCATTGAGATTAAGAGGAAGCAGTACATTATCCAACAGAATTTTTGAATTCCTTAATGCCTTCCGGAACTCCTAAACACAAATTAATATTAAAAGTAGGTTTACCTATAATCTTACTTAGAAATTTGAATCCGCCAAAATTACTTCAAATAGTATTTTCAAATTCGGAAAAGTTCAAATCAATCTTTATAATCGATACGTTTTGGTTCAAATGTGGAGCAGTTGATTGAAAAAAAGTATCCCGATATTGTGAATTAGACCACTAAGAATGTAAATTGGTTCAAAAAAGCGGTTTACAATATAAGAATTCGTCTAATTAAAAAAAAATACATAACAATACGTTCCTACCCACAAATACACACTTTAAATTCGTTTTTTCACTCTGTGTTTGACCAGGTAATCCTTGAGCGGCCAAACCGATTTTAATGTTACTACTTTTTATCATAGAATTCCCACGGTGTCGAGATTTCCGCAGGAAAAACTTTGTGACACGTTGATTTGCACGCGGGCAAAGCCGCGGGTACAGCTAGTAATAAAATATAAATTTAAGACTCCAAGGTCTAACGTCAATTAGCAGTGGTTATTGTATTATCTGTGTCAGAGTGTCTTTAGTCCCAGTGGTCGTTATTGCTTCTTTTCGTTTTGGCGGTCGAGCAGTCAAGTCGAAGGCCGTGCAAGTTCGGTAGCCCTGTGTACGGGTCATGGCCATGTGGTGACCCAGTGCAGCAAAAGGTGGTTCCTGGGTTTGTGTGACCACAAAATGTTACAGGGATTTGTGATTTCCCTGACGCCCGGCAGCAGTAAATACCCGTCGATGCCACGTCCGATTGCGTGTGCGCGAGCCTGAACCTAGAGGTTGCAGTCCAGTCCAGACCACGTGCCACGTGGTGTCCTCGAAGTCCGTCCTCCGGTGGCTGTAGCCGTAAGCGAGGCTGGACAGTGTGCCTTCGCGTGCCGACGAAGCGTTACACCAGGACAGCCGTCGCGGGCGTCAGCCCCAGTCTCCGAGGTAACCCCTGACACATAGGATAGGATTCCCTGATTATATCTACCCGTAGGTCTTCCGTAAGGTTGCGGCCACATGGTTATCCATGTTCTCCGATGCCAAGGGTCTCTGCTCCGTTACAAAAGAGAAAAATAGCCACCTTTATTGTTACTTTATCATTACAAAAGTAAATTATATAACCTTGTTGTTATTTGTTGGTATTACAATTATTATTAAACCGTGTGTGACCAAGACTGTTTATCTGTAAGCGCAGTCGTTATAACTTTATGCCCTAATGCTTGAGTTGAAGGGATTATATGTGCTCACCTCGCGGATCCTTGCAAGCGGTCCTGAGTCCGTTGTTGTATTTAGTCTCATGTTCTTCCGCTGGTATTAGGGAATATCAATGATCTTATTGTATAAATTAAATAAATTGTGTCATTAACTTCAGAATTATAATAAATGTTTAATTGTGTGACATTTGTTTAATTTGGATATTTCCCTAATATTCTTACATACCTTATATAAATTTACTGTAAGAACATTAGCTAGCCGATAACACCATCTTTTCCTGGGTTCTTCCCACAGCTAAAGATATTTGCTTACACCATTACTATAAAATTATTTTATTTATTTATTTATATATTTATTGCACCTTTAAAAAGTTACAATAGGGCAAACTTAATGCCTGATGGCATTCTCTGCCAGTCAACCCTGGGTGGCTGGAAAATTTGCGGCAGGTGTTTTAAACACAAAGAATAAAGATATTTGATATGTTATAAATACATCATATACATATTATATCATTAAATATATATTATACATACATATAATAAACAAAATACAATACATATTATATAAAAAAAAAAAAAAAAAAAAATATACGTGACGAATAGATAACCTCTTTCCTTTGGGAAGTCGGTTAAAAATTAAATAAAAGATGTTTATGAAACAATGACAGTGTTCAGATAATGCTCTCGGACAAGCTTTTTAAAGATGAACTTACTGGGTGCTTTCCTAATGTGAGCGGGCAGGGCGTTCCAAAGCAATACCGCCTGAACAGTGAACGAGAAATGGAAAAAACCGCTAGTATGCGGTGGAATAGTAAAATTATCAGAATGGATACCCTGTTTATTAACCAAACTGAGATTTACGAGTCAATTATCCAGCTGCTATCCAATTTTAAAAAGGATAGCGCCGCTAAAAAAACGTCCGATTATTGTAAACGTAAACTAGAGATATTAGAAGCTTATTGGCGAGAATATTTAGCTAGCCATAAGATGTATGAGTACGCCGACTTTAGTCATGTTTATTTTGGAAAAAAATTGCTTCGAGACTGCCGAGGAAGTGTACCTGGCTACGAAGGAGTTGATCGAGGCGGCCGTCGCGCGACACCAGCAGCAAGACCAGCCGCGCTCGCAGGCGGCCGCCCCGCCCGAACCTACTGTGGAGGCGCCACAAGCAGGCACGTCCACTCAGTCCGCGCTATACCAGCAAACCATCTCCGTTTCGGGGAATCGTGATACCAGTCGCTTGGAGGAGTTGATGAAGAAACAAACCATAAATATGCAAGCTTTCATGCGAACTGTGAGTAACATAAAAGTCGATAACCTAGACAAAAATTGAGAGTTTGAAGACGCTTTAAAGTCGCTGGAGTCTCGCTGGACTAATATCGATAGTCTTCACTAGCAAATAGAAGGTGAAAATGGCACTGATGATTGGCGTTACCAGAAGGAATTCAGTAAGCACGAGGAAATGTTTATTATGCTGAAGAAAACTATAAATACAAAAATGTTTTCAGTGGCGCATCGTGAAAAATCCACTCCCCAACTAGACATACCCGTCTATAATGGTAACTACCACCAGTGGATTTCCTTTAAAGATTTGTTTATCGAAGCCATTCATAACAATCCAACCATGTCAACCAATGTCAACCAATCAAGAGCCTGTTTGATGTCACCAAAGAATGTCTTCATGCAATCCAAAATTTAGGGGTAGATATATCTACGTGGGACCCTCTTTTAGTCCATTTATAGGCTCAGAAATTGGATAATCTCTCATACATGGAATATGTTACATCTGTAAAGTCATCTAGGGAATTACCTATTTTAAAGGAGTTCCTGGACTTCTTGGAAACCAAATTTACAACACTAGAAGCTACCGGCCGTAAATCTGGACCCATAAACCAAAATACATCTCAACCACAATCATCTATTTCTTACCGCAATCAAAAACCAATTTTAAATCAAATAATGTTTATCAATCATTCGTAAAACAATATAATATGAAACCAAATACCGTCGCTGTCCCTCGGTCATTGACATGCGGATTGTGTAATGATGACCACGGCATATGGCAATGCCCTCAGTGTTTGCATATGCAGCATGAACAAAGGTTACACGCAGTCACCAAATTGCATTATTGCGTCAATTGTCTATATAATCATCATAACGAAAAATGCTTTTCTACTAAGAAATGTCGAAAATGTTTAGGTAGCCATAACACGTTGCTACACGAGGCGTGATAAAACCACGTGGAGCACCAACATCGAAACAGCATAGCAAACCCGTAACAAACGCAACAACCTCAGAACGTGCGGATAATTTATCTCTCATACCTTGGGATGACATGGCGGAAACACTTTTAGCCACCGCCATTGTCCGAGTCACAGGTGCAGACGGGACCATACACCAAATGAGAGCGCTCGTAGACCAAGGCTCTCAAATCTCATTAATCAATGAAAACGCGGCTCAGATCTTAGAATTAAAAAGAAAACATTGTAAGGGGAAGATTTTCGGCATAGGCAAAAAGGAAAATAACTGGAAGGGAATGATAACTTTAAAAATAGGTTCCATATACAGTGACTATTCTTTAAATTTCAACGTTACAATAATGGATACTTTAATAAAGAGTCTACCTAATAGGACGTTCATCAAACCATCGTGACCGCATATTCAAAATATTAATTTGGCAGACCCAGAGTTTAATAAGTAGCCCCGAGGACGTGCTTCTCGATGCAGACGCCTACAGCAAAATAATGTTATCCGGTATTTTGAGAGGTGATAAAGACGACCAGCCCATTGCCCAACAGACACAATTCGGATGGTTACTCTGTGGGACGATGAAACCACATTACAACTGCAATGTGATCCTCCACAATACGGATGATTTACTAAGATTTTGGGAAAACGAAGACATGAACCCACAAGTTGAGATGACCAGTGAAGATGAAGCGTGTTTGGATTTCTTTTTAAAAACCACAACCAGACTTGAAAGTGGAAGATATGAAGTACGCTTACCATTTAAACAGATGCAAAAGAAAAACTAGGTGCCACAAAACCACACGCATTAGCACAGTTCCATTCATCGGAGAAAAAGTTATTAAAAAACCCTGAGATGAAGGAAGATTACCAAAAATTTATGACCGAATACATATCTTTAAACCATATGCAATAAAAATCAATACTTAAAAAAATCCAAGTCTCGCAACATTTTTCACCGAAAACAAATGTGAGATCCTTGTAATACCAAGTCGATTATTAATTTATTCAGTCTCTGCTTAAGGGACTTTCTGTCTTAACTTGTTACGTAATATTCTAACCTAACAACATCTTATAGTGACCATATCAATATTGAAAATCTTTAACGTTTTAAATAAAAAAAAAATTAAACAAAAAATACAACCGACTTCCATGCCTCATAAAAGTAAAAAATAATTTAAATACATGTTGGTTTAGAGCAAACACAGTACTTAGTACATAGTTCCGAAGTCGGCGCTCATATAAGATACATGTAGTTTCGTCATGATCCAGCAAAATATGGTGAGCGCCGACTTCGAGACTATGTACTAAGTACTGTGTTTGCTCTAAACCAACATAAACCAAGCGAGCAAGGGCGCGGCGCGGTTTTTAACCGACTTCCCAAAGGAAAGAGGTTATCTATTCGTCACGTATATATATATATATTTTTTTATTATTATTATTATTATTTTTTTTTATGTATGTTCGGGCGAAATGGCTAGAAATCGTCGACCTACCGACACGATTCATACGACATTGTATGCGGCTAGTTTCACAGGCAGTCCCATATTGAGGAAAATGAAAACCTTCCTTCGGTTTTCCCGGAAAATTGGAAAATGTCGGTTTCTTAAAATCTTGAATAACTTGGGTGTTTCTAAGCCGATTTCCATTTTCTTTCTTTCATTTGATAGGAAATTTTGTCACGCAACTTTTTCTCTTAGACATGGGAATGCTGTGATGCTTAACTCTTTGAGTTATTGGGTGGAAACCACCACCACTCCTCAAGTTTTTTAGATAATTTGAGATAACTCGGCTTTTGCCGAATCGATTCTTATGAAACTTGGAATATGTATTATATATTTATGCTTATATAGGTTGACAAAAAATTTGACCTTCAACTCTTCGATCCTGATGATGCAGGGTTACAACTATCCTAAACTATAACATTAGCTATTTGGTGCTTACATATATGTAACAAGACTACTAAGCAAAGACATGTGATGAAAAATTTGACCTTCAACTCCTCAATCCCGATGATGCAGGGTTGCCTCAAGCCTAAACCATAGGGGTTGACCATTTGGTGCTTATGGATGTGTAATAACAATACTAAGCATAGACATATGACAAAAAAATTGACCTTCAACTCCTCAACCCTGATGATGCAGGGTGCTGTAAGCCCAAGCCGTAGGTGATGGCCATTTGGTGCTTACAGATATATAATAAGATAGCAAGGCAAAGATGTACGATAACAAATTTGACCTTCAACTCCTCAACCCTGATGATGCAGGGGTACTGCAGGCTTAAACCATAAACGTTAGACATTTGTTGCTCACGGATTTGTAATAACATTGCTAAGCAAAGGTATACGACGAAAAATTGGACCTTCAACTTCTCAATCCTGATGATGCAGGAGTATTGAATGCCTAAGCCATAAAACTTAGCTATTTCATCCTTACGCATTCAAAATGATATTTAAAAAATGTAAGGTAGAACATTACAAAAATGGTTGTATACGGTGGAAAATTGGACCTTCAACTCCTCAATCCTTATGATGCTGGGGTGCTTCAAGCTTAAACTATAGGCGTTAGCTACATGATCGCTACGTATATCTGATAAGATTACTAAGCAAAGATAAAAAATTAAAAATTTGACCTTCAACTCCTCAACTCTGATGATGCAGGGGTACTTCAAGCTTAAACCATAGGTATTGGCCATTTGATGCTTATGGGTATGTAATATATTTACAAAGTAAAGACGTATAATATTAAAATCGACCTTCAACTCCTCAACCCTCATGATGCAGGGTACTGCAAGCCCAAGCCATAGAAGTTGGCCATCTGTTACTTACGTGTATGTAATGAGATTACTACGAAAAGATATGGCATGAAAAATTTGACCTTCAACTCCTCAACCCTGATAATGCTGGGGTCCTTCAAGCCTAAACCATAGGCGTTGGCCATATGGTGCTTACGTATATGTAATGAGATTACTAGGCAAAGATATAACATGATAGTTTTGACCTTCAACTCTTCAGCCTTGATGATGCACGGGTACTTCAGGCTTAAAGCATAGGCGTTGGCCATTTGATACTTATGGAATTGCAATATATTAACAAAGCAAAGACGTATGATAAGAAAATTGACCTTTAACTCCTCGACCCTTATGATGTAGGGCACTGTAAGCCCAAGCCATAGAAGTTGGCTATTTAGTGCTTAAGGATTTATTTAAGAAATGCTAAGAAGAGATGACTTATGAAAACCGTTATCTTTAACTGGGCTTTTATTCCGTGGTACTGCCTATCTAACCCACAGGTGATAGTAATATGGCCCTTATGAATATATTAGGAGTTCCATAAACAGAGGCAACGATTAATAAAGTTACCTTCACCTCTTTAACCCTAATAATATAGGTATACAGCCTGCCTAAAGTATGCGTGTTTGGTAATTATTGTTCGCAATACAAACAATGAGTTCCGGAAAGGACATAATTATGATCACAAATTCCACTTTGAATACAATTACCTGGACGATGCAGGAGTACTGCCAACCTTTTTACATAGGATGGGTTAGGTTAGGTTGGAACTTAAAAGAAAATATAGAAACTAAGCGAGCAGGGTGCGGCAGCGCCCTGCGAGCGGTTGCGCTCAGTTCACATGCACTGTGACAGTAATGTAAGATATCGCTTAGGCTTTTGTTTGACTTGTCATTTAAGGTTGATTTTAAATTACCGTTTCCATTTATGTATGCACTATGCAGTCTTATGGATACTATGTATTACACGGTCTCGTATAACTGATCGAAGTGTCTAGTCGTCCCGTAATCGGATGAATAAAATAAATTATCGTCCGCTAAACGATAAATTCGTAATAAAAATGGTCTGTATATTAAACATACTTATTATCCTCGTAATAAAAAACGTATTGAAACTGGTGAGTTAAATCATATTACTGAGATTAATAAATTGTGTAAAGCTATGGGTACACCTGATGTAGTGAATAACGACCATGCTGCCCGAACTTAAATTGGTTTTGATGGTATTGGTTTTCCAACTAAGGATAGGTAGTCAAAATTATTTTTATCAGTATCAGTTGAATTATACTCTTAGTTATAAGGTTTATATTACTTTTTCTACTTTAAATATTGATAATTATAGGCCTATTCTTTAAATAAATGTTTACTCAGAAAAAGTTGTTTTATTCGGTTAGGTTAGGTTCGAACAGATTTTTCTAATTCAGAATCTAAGGGAGGGGGCGCGGTAGCGCCCCCGATCAGTTGTGTCAAAGAAGTCTATTTTTAGATGATGACGTCAGCACATAATTTTATTCATCCGAAAATCGGACGAATAATTAATTTTATTCATCCGGTTAGCGGACGACTAGCAACAGCCATAACTGATTTTATCGTGACTGAAAAGCGTGAAAAACAAAATTTTTAAACAAAAAATACAACCGACTTCCATGCCAGATAAAAGTAAAAAATAATTTAAATACATGTTGGTTTAGAGCAAACACAGTACTTAGTACATAGTTCCGAAGTCGGCGCTCACCATATTTTGCTGGATCATGACGAAACTACATGTATCTTATATAAAATTATTAGTAATGATAAAATCAGTTATACGAGACCGTGTAATACATAGTTTTTTTTCTTCAATTTGACTGAAGTAGCAAACGAGTATGCATAGTATCTATAAGATTGCATAGTGCATGCATAAATGGAAACGTTAATTTAAACTCAACCTTATATGACAAGTCAAACAAAAGCCTAAGCGATATCTTAAATTACTGTTACAATGCGTATGAACTGAGCGCACCCGCTCGCAGGGCGCTGCTGCGCCCTGCTCACTTAGTTTCTATATTTTCTTTTAAGTTCCAACCTAACCTAACCCATCCTATGTAAAAAGGTTGGCAGTACTCCTGCATCGTCCAGGTAACTGTATTCAAAGTGGAATTTGTGATCATAATTATGTCCTTTCCGGAACTCATTGTTTGTATTTCGAACAATAATTAATAAACACACATACTTTAGACAGGCTGTATACCTATATTATTAGGGTTAAAGAGTTGAAGGTAACTTTATTAATCGTTGCCTCTATTTATGTAATTCCTAATATATTCGTAAGAGCCATATTACTATCACCTGTGGGTTAGATAGGCAGTACCACTGAATAAAAGCCCAGTTAAAGATAACGGTATTCATAAGTCATCTCTTCTTAGCATTTCTTAAATAAATCCTTAAGCACTAAATAGCTAACTTCTATAGCTTGGGCTAACAGTACCCTGCATCATAAGGGTTTAGGAGTTGAAGGTCAATTTTCTTATCATACGACTTTGCTTTGTTAATATATTGCTTTAATGCCTATGCTTTAAGCCTGAAGTACCCGTGCATCATCAGGGCTGAAGAGTTGAAGGTCAAAATTATCATGTTATATCTTTGTCTAGTAATCTCATTACATATACATAAGCACCATATGGCCAACGCCTATGGTTTAAGCTTGAAGGACCCCAGCATTATCAGGGTTGAGGAGTTGAGGGTCAAATTTTTCATGTCATATCTTTTCTTAGTAATCTCATTACATACACATAAGTAACAGATGGCCAACTTCTATGGCTTGAGCTTGCAGTACCCTGCATCATCAGGATTGAGGAGTTGAAGATCAAATTTTTCATCACATGTCTCTGCTTAGTAGTCTTATTACATATATGTAAGCACCAAATAGCTAATGTTATAGTTTAGGATAGCTGTAACCCTGCATCATCAGGATCGAGGAGTTGAAGGTCAAATTTTTCGTCAACCTATATAGTCCTATATATAACTCATATTCCAAGTTTCATAAGAATCGATTTGGCAGAAGCCGAGTTATCGCAAATTATCTAAAAAACTTGAGGAGTGGTGGTGGTTTCCACCCCATAACTCAAAGAGTTAAGCATCACAGCATACCCATGTCCAAGAGAAAAAATTGCGTGATGAAATTTCCTATCAAATGAAAGAAAGAAAATCGAAATCGGTTTAGAAACACCCAAGTTATTTAAGATTTTAAGAAACCGACATTTTC
Source organism: Spicauda simplicius (assembly GCA_949699795.1). NCBI lineage: Eukaryota > Metazoa > Arthropoda > Insecta > Lepidoptera > Hesperiidae > Spicauda > Spicauda simplicius. The sequence continues at coordinate 563,482 of CATIWX010000003.1, read as the reverse complement.
CAATTTTCCGGGAAAACCGCCGGAAGGTTTTCATTTTCCTCAATATGGGACTGCCTGTGAAACTAGCCGCATACAATGTCGTATAAATCGTGTCGGTAGGTCGACGATTTCTAGCCATTTCGCCCGAACATACATAAAAAAAAAATACGTGACGAATAGATAACCTCTTTCCTTTGGGAAGTCGGTTAAAAAAGGTTAACTCGGCAATCGCATGGAAACACAATGTATTGTATCTCACAAGTAATACATATATAAATTAGATTGTTTAATGCGATTGCCAAGTCAATCAGACAGTTCAAGTTCAGACAGAAAGTCCCTTAAGCAGGGACTGAATATATTAATAATCGACTTGGTATTACAAGGATCTCACATTTTTTTTGGTAAAAAATGTTGCGAGACTTGGATTTTTTTAAGTATTGATTTTTATTGCATTTCGTATATAACCAGGGTTCAATCCGAAGTCAATCACATACACGTTGCTACTCCCGAGGACTAATATGATTGCCTCACAGAAATATAAAATGGTACCGGCAACTACACCCGTCCATCTAAACACTCTAAACACAGGAGCTGCTTTACGATATAAATAGGTGTGGCAATGGTACTTCCCCGGTCGTACCATTGTTCTTTCATCTCTACAACCTACACCTATTATTCCATGATATTATACGTATATACGGACGCAATAATTAACTACTAATATAACTTTGTAATCCTATATATTTACATAGGATTACAAAGTTACTTATGCAGTTGACGTATCTAGGAAACTGGACGGAAATTGAAAAATATTTCAGTTTTTCCTTGATTCATACACTAAACACTAATTTTATTCTAAATTTGAAGCTTCTATATTTGCTAGAAGTGCCTTAGATTTTCGATGATCTGTCAGTGAGTGAGTGAGTGACAAAATAAGGAACTGTGACTCGTTATAATTCTTAAACAACTGGTTAAAATTAAAAGAAATTTGAAATATACGGTGTTCATACAATGCCTTCTTGGCTTTTAAAAATTTGATCTTCTACTTTTATCCAGTACGAAGTTATAGGGGATTGAAAATGGTCCGAATTGCTTCGAGAAAAGTATGGTACGGCCGTGCCGCTTTTTTGCTCGACTTGGCGGGAGCACTGCCGTGCCCCCAGATTTCCTAGTGGGCTCAATCAATGTGCAGATGGCATGTGCAATGATGTTAATCACAGAGTTTACATCGATAAACTGTACAATGACAATTAATTCATTGACCGACGCTTCGATAACGAGCTATAAAACTGGGAGGCGGGGTGCGAAGTGGCACGTGTGTCCCACACACACAGGGAGGCTAGGTTTCGTTTTAAGATCTGGTGTAGTAATAATAAACCAAGTTCGGGCCCTATCTTTGATACCATGACTCAGTCGAGAAAGGTATTTAAGAATAACTTAAAATCGCTTCAAAAGAAACGCGACCAAATTAAAATGGACTTATTGGCGAGTCACCACCAGTGGAAGTCGTTTGCAAAATTTTGGAAACAAACCAATAGACTTAATTCGAAACCTAGTCTTCCAACGAGTATACAGGGTAAAAATGAAGCTGTTGAAATTGCTAATATGTTTAGAGAGCATTTTAAAGTACAACCGTTACTACCTGTACAAGATAAGATACATACAGTTCGGTTCGGGTCATCAAGTAATCAGTCACGTTTTGTTTGTGTCCGCGTAAATAATTGTAAAAACCAAGAAATAATTACAAGTTTAACAAGTGAACTAACTCAGTGGATGTATTGTACTTTTCTTCAAGTTCTGTATAAGTTTTTTCGTAAATCTAATTAGTGAAACTCGTTATTAAAACAAAAAAATGAGTGTTAAAATCCTTTGATTTTTTGCTACGAAAGTGAACTCTACTAGAAATATATTTGCAAAATTTACTGAATCGTTCGTATGACATTTGACGCAGCGGTTTGGGAAGGCGAGTTCGATCGACGGTCGTAAGATCGATTCCGAACTAGACGGGTTTTTTTTCTCTCTTTTTCTTTTTTTTTTTTTTTGACATTATTAACACTGATAATAAAAGAAACAAAATGAGTACATGTGAAGGTTGTAAAAAGATTTTAAAATCAACAGAAAAACATTCATGTACACAACAAAGTTGCAGCAATAATTACCATCCATTATGTATTAACACCAGTCAAAATGTCTTCCTACACAGATGACTGTTCAGAGAACGACGCTCAAAACATAACAATGAGGCGCGCAAATCTACCTGTTTCATTCTGCGATACACCTGGGACCAGCCAAGATTTTGTGTTGCGTTCGAAGATTAGTTCTATAATGCGAAGCGAACTTCGAGCTGCGATACAAGATATTTTTGATGAAGAATTTGCGAAGATTAGAAAAGAAATACAAGTATTCCAAGAATCAATCGTGCACATGAACACCCAGTTTGATAGCGCTGTCTCAGATATCAGGCTCTGCAATGAAAATACGAAACATATTCAGGCTGAAAATATTATCCTAAAAAATAAAATTCACGATCTAGACCTTCGACTTGCCCAAATTGAATAGGATGCTCGCCAAAATAATATAGAAATTCATTGCCTGCCTGAGCACAGAAAATCTGGTCAATACTATGACATAGCTTTGTAAGGTTGTATCCTTTCCGTTAGCCGAGAATGACATACTCTCTTGTAACAGAGTTCAAAAACTCAACTCAGCATCAAAAATACCACGGGCAGTCATATGTAAACTTTCAAGCAAACTTAAAAGGGATAATCTCTTAGCTGCAATCTTGACTTACAACAAGGCTACAAGGTTGCTCGTGGAAGAAAGCAGAATCCGACTTGTGTCTGAAATCGAGAACTCTCTGGAGCGGATCTCGACATGGGGTCGACTTAATCTTGTTGAGTTCAACCCCACGAAGACAAGTCTGCGCGTTTACCGCTAAAAAAAACCATTTGTTGTAGCGCCAAAGTTTCAGGAAATTCCGCTCACCATTAATAAAAGCTTGGGGATCCTGGGAGTTGACATCTCGTGTGATGTGCAGTGCCGGAGTCATTTGGAAGGCAAAGCCAAGTTGGCGTCTAAAAAACTGGGCGTTCTTAACAGAGCCAAGCAGTACTTCACTGGGGGGTATCTCCTACTGCTTTATAAGGCACAAGTAAGGCCCCATATGGAGTACTGCTCGCATCTCTGGGCTGGAGCGCCACAGTACCAACTTAACCCACTTGACTCCGTACAGAAGCGAGCGGTCCGAATCGTCAACGACCCAAGGATCACCGATCGGTTAGAACCCTTAAGCTAGCGGAGGGACATAGGTTCCCTTTGCGTGTTCTACCGGCTTTATAATGGTGAGTGTTCCGAGGAACTGTTTGATCTGGTACCCACATCACCCTTCCTTTATCGCACCACTCGCCGACGGATGAGGTTCCATCCGCATCAACTGGACTCGTGGCGGTCCTCCACGGTTCGGTTTGCACGCTCGTTCCTGCCCGGACGTGCAAGATGTGGAATGAACTTCCTCCTGAGGTATTCCCGGGGCGCTACGACATGGGGTTCTTCAAGAAAGGTGTAAAAAGAGCTCTCCTCCAAAACCGGCGATGCAATGGCGACTTCTCTGGTGTTGCAAATGTCCATAGGCGACGGTGACTGCTTTCCATCAGGTGGCCCGTCAGCCTTATCGTTAGGTCTTAATATAAAAAAAAGGCTAATCCCAAGCAAAAGCTTAGTAGTAAACTTTTGGGATAAGGAGACAAAGAGTCACCAGTATATGTAAATGAACACTGACACCATCTAACAAAAGCCTACACGCAGCTACAAGAATGAGAGCAAAAGAGAAACAATATAAATTTGTCTGGGTACGCAATGGTAAAGTTTTGTTCGCAAAGATGAATCATCACCGGCACTGGTAAACCACCCACAAATAAGCTCTTCAAAAGTTATTAAATTAGTTTTATGAACTTAATTCATGTACTTTATCATTATTTAGTATACTTTAAGTGTTTAGTTTAATTCTTACATATATTTAAGTTTATATATATGTCGGAGGAACCTCATTCTCATCGACATCGTCATTAGTATTCTCTGATCTAGTGGGCGTCATCAGGGTAAAATGCAGGCACGAAACACGATAATCACGGTTTTACACTGTTTTATTCCGATTAAACAATACTTCGCTAATTGTAAACTTAATATAAATTCGATAACAATTCGCAAAGGTTACAACAATTACGACCGAGCAGCGGGTTCGAGGTACCAATCTCACTTTTGTCACCAGATATGTTCTCTCCAAGGACCCAACTCGATCCTTCGCTTACCAGAGTCAATGAAAGAATGTCGCAAAAACTATAAACCTCTCTACAAGAAAAGATGGCGCCTCGACCCCACTCGAGACATCCGCTCTGCTCTGATTGGTCGCTACGTAAATAACAAAGTTATTACTTTTTATTCCATTAACAACGTTTTAAATCAAAAGAAGGCTATAATAAATTAAGTTATTAATTTTAACAATAATTAAAATGTAAACAAACAGAATTGTACGTTATACATGCAAGTAACAATCAACCCGACTCTAAGCTTCCTCCGACACGGCCGTCCTGACGTATCACACGCCCTCGTGTGATGTTCATGGCCGCGGATCGTCGTTACCTGGAATAAAACAAATGTTTCATATGGCTCGGCCACTCCTGACCAAGAACATCACATGCCTACAACTAATTGGCTACAACATAAGTTCGTAGTATCAAAACAACCACCTCGCCGTTTATCAAGTTACACAATTTAAGCAATTGACAATATCTAAGAGGCCGCCTCGCCTGTCTGTGGCCACCTCTCCTTTCAAAGGCCACCTCGTCTATCGATGGCCACCTCGCCTATCGATGGCCACCTCGCCTATCGATGGCCACCTCGCCTATCGATGGCCACCTCGCCTATCGATGGCCACCTCGCCTATCGATGGCCACCTCGCCTATCGATGGCCACCTCGCCTATCGATGGCCACCTCGCCTATCGATGGCCACCTCGCCTATCGATGGCCACCTCGCCTATCGATGGCCACCTCGCCTATCGATCACCTCGCCCTTAAATAGCCACCTCGCCCGTCTCAAAACTTAACCAAACCTTAAACAACCCACCGCGCTACTAGGATATCTTATAAAAATCTAGTACTTGCCACATACATCGCTTACATAATCGTTTTGAACAAAAGGCGCTCTCTTTAATCAAGGAGCAATCAGCACCGGAATCAAAACAAAATGAAAACTGCTCACCGAATTGTGTAATTTTCCCAGTGACGGGTTTCATACCGCACACGTCCACTCTCTTCACAACGCTGGGTGCGGCGGAGGGGTGTGCGCTGCTGCTCGCGATTGGCCATGTTCCAGGGCATTGCGATGCGATATGGCCTTCAACACCACACTTATAGCAAGTCAGTGGAGCCCGCGTAGCAACGGTCGTGTTGGGGCGCTCAAAAGTCGGAATTGTTCGCTGCTTGTCATGCGAACGGCTGTAACATTCAAAACATTTATGACCAAGTTTTCCACAAGCGTAACATTCTGTTGAAACAGAACTTAACCTAGGACGTTTACTATCTGGCGTTATGCTTGACACGGTTTTTGTTGTCTCTTGATAACTCCTTTTGCGATAAGAAAATGCCATTAGATCGCGTTGCATTTTACAGCAGGTAGATATTTCCTCAGAAAAAATACTGCGTTGTAGACGTGGCTCAATCTGCCCCATGTGTGCAAGTATTAAGGAGACTACCATTTCTTCCTTCCCTAAATCGCCTCATCGTGACATGAGTAAAGTGAATAAACGGCTTGCATATGTAGCCAAACATTCACCTTCTTGCGGCTTACCAGTAAGCATCTTTAATACAGTCGCTGCGCGTGTTTCTAGCGTATCAAAGCGAGAAAGAAAAAGTTCCTTAAATTCTTCCCACTTCATATTAGGAAAAGCTATTTGAGAAAACCATGTGACAGCCGTGCCTCTCATAGCCTTGCTAAGAATGAGAACTAATTTACTTCCCTGTACTTCACGGTCCGATAAGCAGATGTCCGCCGTAGCCAGCCAGGACCGGGCGTCAGTGTCTGCATCTTCCGGTAAAAATTTTGGCAGCGTGATGCTCTTATCCTCGTTATTCGGTGGATTAGTTAGCGCACCCACGAGCAGCCTCATGCTGGTTTGTTGTGCTTCGAGTAAAGCGCGCCATACGTCATCTGCCGCCGGTCGTTCGATCACATCTTGTGCCCGCAGCGATCCCACTTCTGATGTCGGAGGAACCTCATTCTCATCGACATCGTCATTAGTATTCTCTGATCTAGTGGGCGTCATCAGGGTAAAATGCAGGCACGAAACACGATAATCACGGTTTTACACTGTTTTATTCCGATTAAACAATACTTCGCTAATTGTAAACTTAATATAAATTCGATAACAATTCGCAAAGGTTACAACAATTACGACCGAGCAGCGGGTTCGAGGTACCAATCTCACTTTTGTCACCAGATATGTTCTCTCCAAGGACCCAACTCGATCCTTCGCTTACCAGAGTCAATGAAAGAATGTCGCAAAAACTATAAACCTCTCTACAAGAAAAGATGGCGCCTCGACCCCACTCGAGACATCCGCTCTGCTCTGATTGGTCGCTACGTAAATAACAAAGTTATTACTTTTTATTCCATTAACAACGTTTTAAATCAAAAGAAGGCTATAATAAATTAAGTTATTAATTTTAACAATAATTAAAATGTAAACAAACAGAATTGTACGTTATACATGCAAGTAACAATCAACCCGACTCTAAGCTTCCTCCGACATATATATATTTTTTTTTGTAATCATTTATGTCTGATCAACTTCGCATTTATTACCAAAATGTTAGAGGGATTCGTACTAAATTGCAAAATGTGTACAAAAGCATTCTTTCCTGTAACTACCAAATAATTATCTTTACTGAAACTTGGCTTAATGACAGTATATTTACAGCGGAAATTTGTGATCACAGGTATCAAGTTGTTGGTGTGTGGCGTGTGTTGTGTGTTGAGATAGTTAGTTTGTGAGTATGAAGGGAACACACGAGTAATTCACACCAAACTTGATTTCATACTGATTTATTAAATATATAATATTGTAAATGAAACTTATAGCTAACGTGTCATATTGTTGGTATTTAGAACGCGTGAGTACAAAGTGCATTCACAGGTTAATGCCACCACAATACTCCACCTCTTATAAAAAATTAACATTCCCAAAAACATATAAAAATGTACACAGTAAAAAAGTAAGCATTTATAAATATAAAAAAAAAATTAACAATGAAAGTAAAATATAAAATGTATAAAATTATGTAACTAAGCAAAAAGTAAAAGTTTATGAAACAATGACACGTTGATTTATAAATAGTAATTTATGTTTATAGGCAAAATCGAACTACAGGTTTCACGTTACGTCCTGACTTAGTAACGCGCTTCGATGTTGCAGTTGTGTCAGCAGGTTGCGACTTGGGGTTTCCTGTTTCTGCCGATGTATTGTTTCTCTGTGCATTAACCTCTTTTTGTTGTAATACGTATGCTGGTTTTAATCGATCTATTGAAATAACTGATGTTCTATTGGGTAATTGAATTTTGAAAAATTTTGGATGTCGTTCTAATACTTTGTACGATCCTTCGTATGGTGCAATTAATTGTTTCCGTACAGCATTTGTTCTTATGAATACGTAATCACATGTATTCATGTCTTTGGAAATAAATGGAGTTTGCGATGATTGAGATCTTCTGTGGGGAGGTTTTATTTGGTCGATCGTGCGTTGTAATTTATCCAAGTAATCGATGGGTGAAGTAATATTGTTTGTCCTGTTGGCGGTACTCCGTAAAAACACGCCAGGGATTCTAATATTACCACCATAAACCATTTGAGCTGGACTTATATTACAATCTTCGCGAATTGTTGTTCGTAGGCCTAGAAGAACTGTTGGTAATTCGTGCGACCAATCTGTAGAGTTGCCACGCGCTATGATAGCGGTCTTCATAACTCGGTGCCAACGTTCTATCATTATGTTGGATTGAGTATGATAGCTGGTAGTCCGTATTCGCTTAATTCCCATTAGCTTAGCGAGCGATGTAAATAAGCTGGATTCGAACTGGCGTCCTTGATCCGTTGTTATTCTTAAAGGACAACCGAATCTTACAATCCACGATTCGTACAGGGTTCTTGCGACGATTGTGGCACTGACCTCGGGCACGGGAATGGCTTCAATCCATCTGGTGAATCGGTCTATTATTGTAATAATATACCTATTGTCATTTGATATTGGTAGCGGTCCGACTATGTCTATGTGTATGTGTTCGAACCGCTCGGACTCTGGGAATTGCATTAATGGAGTAATGTTATGGCGTTGAATTTTGGATTTTTGACAGGATATACATTGTTTGGCCCACGTGGTTGCATCTTTGTTCATCCCAGGCCAGAAGTAATGTTTTTGTATCATTTTCCTAGTAGTACGGATGCCAGGATGCGTGACGTCATGCAATGTACTAAATATTTGTTTTCTAAATATGCTCGGTACATAGGGTCGTAGGTCACTTGTAGAGTTTTCGCAGTGTAATGCTTTGCAGTTCGGTAATGCGATCCTCTTCCATTTTAAATTGGGTTTTGATAATAAGTTGGGTAGGTCAGGGTCTTTTTCTTGATGCATTGCAATTTCATTCCAGTCTATGTTATTAGGACAATCTATTTGTGAAACTCTGGATAAGGCGTCGGCGACGGGGTTTTGCGATCCAGGCATGTGTCGTATGTCAGAACGTAAAGTGTGCTATATAGTCCAAATGACGTAATCGTCGTGGTGATATTTTTTCCTTGCAAACTGCTTGTTTTTGCTTGGAAGTATAACACAATGGCTTGTGGTCCGTATATATTATAAGTTCGCGGCCTTAAATGTAATTTTGAAAATGGCATATGGACATGTATATTGCCAGAAGCTCTCGATCGTACGTGCTGTAGCCTTGCTGTGTCTCTGATAATGCTTTAGAAAAGAATGCGATGGGTTTCCAGGTGTTATTTATTTGCTGTTGGAGAACGGCTCCGACTGATGTCTGTGAAGCGTCGGTCATGATGGATAGTGGAGCGTAGGATGAAGGTGGACTGAGTACAATGGCGTTTTTCAGGCCTTCCTTGCACTGTCTAAAGGCTTCTTTGGTTTCCTCGTTCCATGTGATTAAAGAATTGTCGCGTTTTTTGTTGCCGCGCGTGTATGCATTCAATGATGACTGGTATTGAGCAGCGTGTGGTATACTCGTGCGGTAGAAATTAATCATTCCCAGGAAACGTTTTAATTCCGATACAGTTTTCGGTAGTGGGAATTCATCTATTGCGCGTACTCTTTCAAGGGATGGTGCTATGCCTTCGGGTGTGATTTTATAACCCAAAAAATCCAATTCTTGAGTACCAGGATGCATTTGTCCATGTTAACGGTAATGCCATGGTTGTTAAGACGCTTGAATACTTGGTCGAGATGTTCTTGGTGCTCTTCTTCGTATGATGAGGCAATAAGGATGACATCCACGTAACAGAACACGAAGTCCAAACCAAACATGATATCGTTTATGAATCTCATGAATGTTTGACCGGCGTTGCGTAATCCGAAAGGCATTCTTGGGAATTGAAACAAACCGAATGGAGTAATGACGGCTGTTTTTTCTACATCTTGTACCGGGATCTGGTTGTACGCTCTTTTGATGTCCACGCGTGAAAATATGGTCTTCTTAGGAAGCAGGTACGTGAAATCCAAGAGACGTGGAATGGGGTAGCGGTCGGGCTTTGTAATGGCATTCAGTTTTCTGTAATCGCCACATAATCTTATGCCTCCGTCCTTCTTGGTGGTCACGTGTATAGGGCTAGACCACAAGCTTTTAGAAGGGCAGCATATACCAGTTTCAAGCATGTGCTCTATTTCCTGCTTAACTAATCTGTATTTGTCTGCAGAAAGTGGGCGACATTTTGAGTGGACTGGATGACCTTCGGTGATGATGTGGTGAACAACATGGTGCTTGGGGGTTTCCTTGGCGCAGAATGGTTTAGTGATATCGGGATACTTTCCAATCAAGCTTGCGTAGGGTGAATTGGAGTTGACAGTTGACAGGTTAGACTGGGTGTATCGCAGTTCATAACCTGTCCAGGTATCCGTAATCCTGTGACATCGTCTATGAGCTTCTTACGGCGCATGTCAACTAAAATATGGTGTTTAGCTAGGAAGTCTGCACCTAGGATTGGCTGTTTGACGTCAGCTATGACGAACGTCCATCTATAAGGTCGGCGTAATCCGAGATCCAACTCGAGCGCTTTTTCGCCATATGTTTTGATTTCACTCCCGTTGGCGGCGTATAATTTGTAGTCACTCGGTTGAGATGCCTTTTTATATCTCGGTATGACAGAGATGTTTGCTCCTGTGTCAACCAAGAACCGATACCCACTTTTGCGGTCGGTAACGGGTAGGCGGCTAGATGGGTATATAGCGCTGACGTCCGCCTCGGTCAACGCTAGTGAGAGTTTTCCGAATTAGACTCCCACTCACAGGGGTTCTGACATTTTCTAGCTCGATCTCGATACCGTACGTGGTAGTAACAAAGGTAGTTGCCATTCGTTACTCTTCTGGGTGACTGGATGCAACGTCTTGAGCTGGAACGACTTCTGATATCTTGCCTATACTGTCTTCTACCTGAGCTTACTTGGTTATTTCTTAGCTCTGCTATCTCGAGTGATAATTTGTCAATTGTATTCAGTAGCTCACTTATGGGAACGGTAGAACTTGGTCCTGTAGGTACTGCCGTGGTATTTGTAGGTGACACCTGGTATTCTCCTGTTGGTCCAGGTACTGTGTCTTCGCGTAAAACAGGCATTTTGTGAAGATCGAGTTGATGGTCCGCCAGATGCTTATTCGTCAGAGTGCCGTGTAAGGTTGCCGGGTCGTCGAGGTTGCCAAATGTTCGTTCCTCGGTTGCTCTTCCGTTGGGTGCTGCTGAGGCGAGGTATTGCTTCGTAGGGGCACCGCTTGGTTGGAATCACCAATGTTGTGGGTTCCTCTGTTGGTGCTGTGCTGCGACGGGATACTTCTTCTTCGGAACACTTCTTAGACGGGTTGCTGCTTAGTCTGGTTGCTTCTTAGTCAGGGTGTCTTGTAAGGGTGCTTCTTAGTAGAGTTGCTTCTTCGTCGGGGTGCTTTTCTGTCGGGGTGCTTCTTAGTCGGGGTCACCAATGTTGGTGTGTGGCGTGTGTTGTGTGTTGAGATAGTTAGTTTGTGAGTAAGAAGGGAACACACGAGTAATTCACACCAAACTTGATTTCATACTGATTTATTAAATATATAATATTGTAAATGAAACTTATAGCTAACGTGTCATAATGTTGGTATTTAGAACGCGTGAGTACAAAGTGCATTCACAGGTTAATGCCACCACAAAGTCTTTAGGAGGGATAGACAGTCGAACACATTTGGCAAAGATAAAGATGGTGGGGGGGGTTCTCATAGCCGTTTCAAAATCATTAAATGCCTCCCGTAATACAAATTTTGAAAGTAGTTGTGAAGATCTGTGGATTACTATTGAGTTTCAAAACCAGCATACTCTTAACAAATTACACATATGCGCTATATATTTACCACCCCCAGTAAATATTGAAACTATTTCACACTTTACTAGTAAACTTGAAAACTTTATAGATAATATGGATAATATTTTGCTTATTGGAGATTTTAATCAAAGTCAAATTGAATGGACTTATTCACCATCCAACACACATATGGAACCTCGGATTTCAGGTTCTACCATCGGCACACATTTAATTGATTTTGCAGCGGGGGCCTGCTTAAACCAATACAACAACATTAAAAACAAACAACATAAAATTTTAGATCTTGTTTTCTCAAATACATCTTATCCCATCACAGTAACCAATGCAACTGATATTATCACCAAAATCGACGAGTATCACCCTCCAATTCAAATTGACCTCACATTAGGGAAACAAAAAACACTAGAACCTAAAAAAAAACATGTTACAATATTATAAAGCTGATTACAACAAATTATGCGAGAAATTATGTGCTGTAGATTGGAACAAAGAATTAGATCCATCGCATACGGTTGATGAAAATACAGATTTGTTTTACAATATTATCAATAAAATAATTCAAGACGTAATACCCAAAAAAAGATCTACTAAAAATAACTTTCCTGTATGGTACACTAGCAATATTATAAAAATTTTGAAAGAAAAAGAAAAGCATAGAATTAAAATGAAGAAATTTAATAATAAATTGGACGAATATGAATATAATTAGCTAAAAAAGAGATGTAACATATTAATAAATAAATCTTATATTATATATATAAAAGAAATACAAAAAAACGTTGTCAAAAATCCCAAGCTTTTCTTATCATCATACATTAAATCGAAACGAAATAATAAAAGTAACATACCTCAAACTATGAAATGCATACATGATAGAACTGCCTCTGATGGTATTGGTATAGCTAATCTATTTTGTAGCTATTTCTCGTCAGTTTTTAAAATGTCTACTCCCAGCAAATCTAATACATATAGTTTAAATACATATAGTCCAGCCTTTGATTCTAGATGTTTAAGCAATATACAGGGTGTTTTTTCAAAGGGTACCCAAATTTTTTTACCATATTCTAGACATCAATTATGTTATATAATAAAAACTTTTTAACAAAAAATATCTACCGACTTCCATGTCACAAAAAAGTAAAAAATAATTTAAATATATTTTGGTCTAGAACATACTCAGTACTTAGTACATAGTCCTGAAGTCGGTGCTCGACATATTTCGCTGGACGACGGTAACTACGTCCTATATGAGCACCGACTTCAGAACTATGTACTAAGTACTGAGTATGTTCTAGACCAAAATATATTTAAATTATTTTTTACTTTTTTGTGACATGGAAGTCGGTAGATATTTTTTGTTAAAAAGTTTTTATTTTACACTTTTTAGTGACTATATTTTTATGTTTGTATTTAAATAAAGCCTCTAAGTTTGCTTTGTGCATCTACATATTCACAAAAATTAAACATAAAACACTTTTACAATTCATACAAACAGGGCGCCCCCTCTGGAAGTACCCCTCCATCATCAGGGTTGAGGAGTTGAAGGTCAAATTTTTCATCTTATATTGTTGCTTAGTAATCTTATAACATATACGTTAGTACCAGGTGGCTAACTTCTATGGCTCAGGCTTGCAGTACCCTGCATCATCAGGGTTTAGGAGTTGAAGGTCAAAATTTTAATTTTGTGCCTCTGTTTGGTATTATTTTTACATACCCGTAAGCACCAAATTGCCAACTCCTATGGTTTAGAATTGAAGTACCCCTTCATCATCAGGGTCGAGGAGTTGAAGGTCAAAATTTTAATTTTGTGCCTCTGCTTAGTATTATTTTTACATAACCGTAAGCACCAAATTGCCAACTCCTATGGTTTAGGATTGAAGTACCCCTTCATCATCAGGGTTGAGGAGTTGAAGATCAAATTTTTGATTTTATATTTTTGCTTAGTATTTTCTTTACATAACCGTAAGCACCAAATTGCCAACTTCTATGGTTTAGGATTGAAGTACCCCTCCATCATCAGGGTTGAGGAGTTGAAGGTCAAATTTTTCATCTTATGTTTTTGCTCAGTAATCTTATAACATATACGTAAGCACCAAATGGCTTATTCCTATGGTTTTGGCTTTAAGTACCCCTGCATCATCAGGGTTGAGGAGTTGAAGGTCAAATTTTTGTCCCATGAATTTGCTTAACAATTTCATTATATATTCGCAAACATCAAACGACCAACTTTTATAGTTCAGGCTAGCAGTACCCCTGCATCATCAGGATTGAAGAGTTGAAGGTCAAATTTTTCATAGTAAATACCTACATAGTAATTTTATTCTATATTTTACTCAATTGGACTTCTCCAGCTAAGGTTCGGCCGACTATCACTAATTTTATTATTTTGCTCCAAAAAGTTGAAGATCCTATGATTAGAACCTTATCAAACTCTTATCAGACTACCCCTGGAGTACATCCTTTCTAATAAAAAAAGAATCATCAAAATCGGTTGGCGGGATATTGAGTTATTCATACATTTATCGCGTACATTGAAAATGCAAATTTAAGACTTATGCGTTTTTCTTATGGATGCCCTAGTCAAAAAAATACTAAAAAAAAATGGGACCCTATGACACGCACTACCTTTCAAATAAAAAAAAAATCATCTAAATCGGTTCACCCAGTCCGGAGAAATGAGGTAACAAATATAAAAAAAAAAAAAAAAAAAAAAAATAAAAATACAGACGAATTGATAACCTCCTCCTTTTTGGAAGTCGGTTAAAAAATATTAAAACTTTAAAATCACTCTTAATTATTTAATTACATTAATTCTAAGTTATTCCAAATTCTGCGTACATTATGGACAACCATTGCATAATACGCGCAGTCATTGATATCGACACAAGCACTAACGCACACAAACTCGTAATAGAAGTATACCGACGCGCGGTTCTTATTATCGAGTATGACACGCACACAAAGAAATGTTTATTACCAACTCATTTAACAAAATAAATCAGTTTAAGATACCAATTTTTCCTTCATACTTTTCACGGGCTTAGGACCGTCATAATGAACAACTACACACTACCTACGTTACTACTTTATTGTTTTAAATCTAACCTGCGTGTTTAATTTATTATGGCGTATTTAAAAAAATGGAATCAACTATTTACAACAAATTAACTTACCTAATTACATAATTAATCAACTTACTTTAAGTCCCTTAAAAATCACACTGGTATTGTCTACATATCACTGGTATTTCAAAAACTGTTCGAAGTGGAGTCCATTTCTCTCAATACAAAGCTGTGCACGCTTTCTTAAATTGTTTTTTAACATTATTTGTGTCTGAACACTTTTCACTTCACTAAAAGCAGTAATTATTTTATTGCGTAGGTCCTCATAACTCTGCGCTTCCTCAACGTAAACACGTCTTTTAATTTCTCCCCATAAATAAAAGTCTAACGGAGTAAGGTCCGGTGACCTAGGTGGCCACGCTATCGGCCCCCCGCGTCCTATCCACCTATCACCATATTCATTATTTAAATAGTCACGCATAGTAGTAGAATAATGAGGTGGTGCACCGTCATGTTGAAAATAAAAATTATTAAATAATGCTAGGGGTACATCTTCCAATAAATCTGATACGACACTTCATAACATTTCTAAATAATTACCCCCAGACAACCGTCCCTCGATGAAGCACGGGCCCACGATTACGTTACCAATTATACCAGCCCATACATTAACGCTAAATCGCACTTGATGATGGCTGTCTTTAATTACGTGGGGATTGCTCAGTGCCCAATAATGTTCGTTGTGACTATTATAAAGTCCTACCTGCGTAAATAACGCCTCATCAGTCCATAAAATGTTTACAGAGTCAAGGTTTGACAATAACCATTGACAAAATTGTATCCGAGGAGGACCATCGTTATCATGGAGTGCTTGGACGCGTTGATAATGAAAAGGATGGTATCCTAAAGAATTTAGTAACTTCCACACGTAATAACGGCTTACGCCGAATCGTCGGGCTGCGTCGCTTGTACTAGCACGAGGATCTCGCTCAAAAAACTCGAGAATAGCGTTCTCGATCCCCGGGTTAATCACAACATGACCTCCTTAAGATGATGCATGGACCGGCGTCGTGAACTGTCCAAAATCTAACAACCTTTGGTTAGCTGCGAAAATCGTCCTAGTGTTGGGTACTCTTAAATTATTTCCGTTTATTTGTAAACGCGGTAAAGAGTCACTTTCATACAGTCTTTGCGCACCACGTAAACTTTCATCACTTAAAATGTAGCACCGTACCATCTCATAATACTCGCGGTTTGTGTAAGTTATTTGATTTTGTGCCGCCATTTTTACTCATAAAAAAATATCAAACGCATTCAAATATCGGTCACGGTCGACTGGAGGTCGGCGGGTGGCGATTGCGCATCACAGGTGTCTGCGACGGCGACGGGGAAAGGGGTTGTGCGAAACTAGGCGATCGCTAGCCGAATATTACCGATATCTCCATGTATAGTTTTTATGTTTGTGTCCATCCATCCATCCATCAGCCCTTTGATGTCCACTGCTGGACATAGGCCTCCCCTAAATGGCGCCACTCCAACCGGTCCTGTGCCCTTTGAATCCAACGGTTTCCCGCTGTCTTCTTCAGGTCATCGGTCCACCTGGTAGGGGGGCGACCTGTACTCCTTTTGCCTAAACGTGGTCGCCACTCGAGGACCTTTCTTCCCCATCGGTTATCGGTCCTTCGAGCGATATGACCGGCCCACTGCCACTTCAGCTTGCTGATTTTGAGAGCTATGTCGGTAACCTTCGTTCGTCTACGGATTTCATCGTTGCGAATCATGTCTCGTAGCGAAATTACGAGCATAGCCCTCTCCATAGCACGCTGAGCGACTCTGAGCCTTCCAATGAGGCCTTTAGTGAAGGACCACGTTTCGGCGCCATAGGTCATCACTGGCAACACACATTGCTCGAACAATTTCGACTTCAGGCACTGAGGAATTGTGGACGAGAAGATACTACGAAATTTCCCGAACGCAGCCCAGCCGAGTTGGATTCTTCGAGTTACCTCCCTCTCAAAGTTGGACTTACCCATCCGGATCGTTTGTCCCAGGTAAATGTACTCGTCGACAACTTCGAGAGGAGCGCCGTCAACAACTACCGGTACGGGTGTGACATGGACATTTGACATGATTTTCGTCTTGTCCATGTTCATCTTAAGACCCACCCGTTGTGAGGTACTGTTGAGGTCGCCTAGCATTGTGCTGAGGTCCGTCAGCGAACCTGCCAAGATGACTATATCGTCGGCAAATCGAAGGTGTGTGACGTGTTCGCCATTGATGTTGATGCCAAGACCTTTCCACTCCATCAGCTTGAACACATCTTCCAACGCAGCGGTGAACAGTTTCGGCGATATGACATCGCCTTGCCTGACTCCCCGCTGCAGTTGGATGGGGTTCGTGCTTTGGTCGTGTACTCGGACTGACATGGTGGCGGCTGTGTATACACACTTCAACACCTCGATGTACCTATAGTCGATCTGGCATCGCTGAAGGGACTCCAGCACCGCCCAGTGCTCGATAGAATCGAAGGCTTTCTCATAGTCCACATAAGCAACACATAACGGCAGATTATACTCCTCGGTCTTCTGTATAATCTGCCGAAGCGTGTGTATGTGGTCCATGGTGCTGTAGCCTTTTCGGAATCCGGCTTGTTCGGGAGGCTGGAAGTCAAGCCTGCGTGCAATACGGTTAGTGAGGACTCTCGAAAACAACTTATACACGTGGCTCAGAAGCGCAATGGGCCTGTAGTTCTTCAGCAGGGTTTTATCGCCCTTTTTGAAGAACAGCACCACTACGCTTCTGCTCCACGCTTCCGGGGTTGTCCCGCTAGTAATGACGGAATCGAACAACTTTTGGAGCGCCACTAGGAGGGGTTTACCGCCAGCTTTTAGCAGCTCTGTTGTGATTCCGTCATCGCCCGGTGCCTTGTGGTTTTTCAGCTGTTTGAGAGCCTCTCTAATCTCGTACAGGCTGACGTCCGGGAGGTCCTCAGTATAGTGTCGGGTCAGTTTGGCACGTTTGTCGTCCGCCTTGTTAGGGGCGGGAGCTCGTGCGGAAGCATACAACTGTCCGTAGTATGTTTGTGTGCGGGCGCAGAAAGTAGTGTGATAATAAATAGCAGAATTTATGAATGAACGTTTTCGTTGTTGAAATCATGTCCATGAGTTCTGTATTTAGGGGATAACATGATAAATATTTTTAAAAAATATATATTTTTTTTTATTTCAAAAATCTGTTATTTTACCGCTTCTGAACCATCTGTGTCGATTTGGGTACTCTTTGAAAAAACACCCTGTATATGTCACTAGCACTGAAATTGAAACTCGCCTGAGAAAACTGAACATATCGAAAGGTTGCGGTCATGATAGCATCCCACCAATATTCTTTTCGAAATGCGCTAGACCTTTATCTATACCCCTTCAAATAATTTTCAATAAATCCTTAAAAGATGGAGTGTTTCCAAAATCTTGAAAAGAGGCTATCGTAGTACCGATTTCTAAATCCGGCGAGAAAAACTCGGTTGAAAACTATAGACCCATCAGCATATTACCGGTATTAGCAAGTGTGTGAACAAATAATTTCTTCACATATTATTTTTCATACTAAACATATATTATGCCAGCAACAACATGGTTTTGTAGGTAAGAGATCAACATCCACCAACTTATTACCATTTGTAGAACAACTGCTGTCACATGTTGGTTCTAATAAGGAAGTTGATGTTATTTATAATGACTTAAGTAAAGCGTTCGATAAAGTAGATCATAATATACTTCTGTATATACTAAAATACCAATTTCATATAAACGGGACAATCCTGCTCTGGTTCAGCTCTTATTTAAAAAATCGTAAAATGAGAGTTGTAGTAAATGGTTTTAGCTCGGATTCATGTATTCCCTTATCAAGCGTTCCACAGGGATCTATTTTGGGCCCAATTTTGTTCAGCATGTTCATCGATGATATTAAACACTGTATCAAATATTCAGAATTGTTACTATATGCCGATGATTTGAAAGTTTTCAGAGTTGTCCAAAATTTAACAGATGAAGCATTATTACAAAAGGATGTGAACAATATTGCCAACTGGTGTATAACTAATTCAATGAATATGAATATCGATAAATGTTTACATATTAAGTTCAGTAGGAAGCGCAATAAATATAATTCTAAGTATAAAATATTTAATAAAATGATAAAAAGAGTGGATGAGGTGAGAGACCTCGTTGTATTAGTCGACTCAGAACTACGATTTATTAGCCATGTAAACTATGTGATAAATAAAAGTTTTAAAATGTTGGGATTTGTAATGTGAAACACCAAAGAATTCACATCTACTCTTGCACTTAAATCACTGTATAATGCTTTGGTGAGAAGCCATATAGAATACGCGTCTGGTATCCAGTCTATCAGAATAACTTTCAACGCATCGAAAAGGTCCAAAAAAAGTTTATTAATAACCTATCATTTAAAGCTGGAATACAAATTACACATAACAAATCCGGTAAAAACTAAATATTTAATATTAGGATCGCCGACGCAGATTCGTAAAATTACTGCAAAACATCTCACTCTTATTTTGAATGGAAAAATAATAGACAGAGTGTCAGAAGCGCGAAACCTTGGAGTTCTTATGGATGAAAATCTACGTTTTGAAAAACACATAATAGAAGTAGCACGAAATTGCTTTTATAGATTACGAGTCCTCTACCGCATTAGGGATTATCTTAGTGTGACGTTAAGAATAAATTTATGCGAATCACTTATTCTTTCAAAGTTTAACTACGGTGACACCCTTATTGGACCGCGTCTTCTAGTGCGCACAAAAAAAAATATTCAACGGGTGCAGAATGCCTGTGCACGTTTTTGCTTCAGGATACCGCCACGAACGCATGTTACTCCATTTATCAACCGTGCAAATATACTCAAAATGGATGGTCGCAGGCAGCTACATTATTCCACTTTAATATTTGGGATTATAAAAATAAAGCACCCCTATACCTTTTTAACAAACTCATATGGGCCAAACAATATAACCTGTTTAACACCCGGTCAGGCCCCGATAAGTTATGGTATCCCTCTTATAGTTCGGCGGCTTTCAGAGGCAGTTATAAATACAGAGCCACAAGGTGCTGGAATAACCTCCCACCACCTCTCCGCAGTTTAAAAAAAGAATATGGCTTTAAAATATGTTATAAACGACTATTACTAGAAGAACAGAAATCATCTATATAATCTCAGAATATCCTTTGTAGGAAAACCAATACCATCAAAACCTATATAACAACGAGCAGCATGGTCGTTATTCACTACATCAGGTGTACCCATAGCTTTACACAATTTATTAATCTCAGAAATACGATTTAACTCACCAGTTTCAATACGTTTTTTATTACGAGGATAATAAGTATGTTTAATATACAGACCATTTTTCAATCGATACCTATTCACTCCTTCATAAGCAACTCCAATCAATGGCTGACCAAAACTACCATGATTGTTTACAAAATAAGTAGAAATTAATACGGAATCCTGACAAAACAAAGGATCTACTCGCAAATCTGAATAACGACCATTCACTTTCTCCAATTTACCCATATCATAATATCGATTTATTTCTAAGCCATTTATTGTAAATTCGACCTTATTAATAATAAACATAGCATACTGATTCTGAATGAATTGTCGAAAATTTGAGTTCCCGATTGCGCTCATCCCATACACTCCGACATCCCCAAACTCAAAATCTGCATGACCATCACCATACTGCCAAGATATAGAGCGCAATGCACCACCGTTATACACATATTTCATCACTTTTGCCATAGAAGGAATCACACCATACAAAGGCGCCGAAGTAACCAAATTCCTATTCCTTCTCCTTCTCCGATTATACACCCTCCTATTCCTCCTCTTCATCTTCAATAAGTACAACCTCCTCCTCGCCATCATCAATCTCTTGTTCCTCCTCGGCCTTCGGTAACCACTCCTCCACTTCCTCCCAGAACGGATCATTGGCACTAACAAACAACAAACGACTTTTTAATGCATCATCCATAGTCTCATCACATTCATTACTAACAAAAATAACAGGACCAGAAAATTTAAAAATTAAATCTGCTTCACACTTACGAGGATAGGCAAAAGGCCTACCTGCCAACAAACGTTTTAACATACTAGGAACACAAAATTTATATGTAAACTCCTCAAACAAAATAATCTGATGATAACCAACTTTAAATCCTTGCATAAAAAATTTTCCAACCCCAGGATAAAAAACATACTTCATATTATTACGCCCAATCATTAATAATTTACAACGCCCAATAATTTACAACGGGATTGACTTGGTAAAGAGGAATTTATATCTACTACTACCACTAAATAAATTTTGTTGAATTATTTCATTATGTATTTGCTTTATACGCAACTTAAGCATCCAGGTGACTTATATAGATAATAACAATATGACTTGAATAGATAAGAACAACATGTCACAACAACAAAAACGAAATTAACTTGAAACAGCCGTCCAAGTTACTCTATAACAAAAGGACAGACTGAAAATCAGCGTCACGGCATGGTCTTCCTAGCTGTGGCATTCGCTGAGTCTGTACCTGTTCGCAGTCATTGATTGTGTTGCATTAAATTATTGTCACTTTTTTTTCTTACTTACTTTATACAATTTATAGCCATTTCTTTTTGTGTTTGTGTTTCTATAAAACGCTTTATATTGTGTGCAACATGTAGTTACTGTGAATAAAGCATTCATTCATTCATTCATTCATTCAAATATCAGGACCGTTTACGTCAATTGAATTACCTTCCCTTATCGAAGCGAAATCAGGCTTTTGGTAGTGTTTTCTTGTATAAACTGTTAAATGAAATGATTGACTGTCCTTTCCTCCTGAATCGAATTAATATAAGTGTATCTAGAGTATCAGCCAGGGCTACATTTTATAGGATTTATAAACCTTTTAATAAGAATAACAACAAAAGTAAATATGCTCGAAATTCACCAATTAACATCATGCAAGAAAATTTTAATCTAATATTTCATAAGATTGATATTGATATCTTTGCGGATTCCTTATTTGTCTTTAAGAAAAAAAAATATGTAGCGTTGTCAGACATCACATTTAATTAGTTTTTATCCTTCCCATCTCATCAATTTCACTGTCAAACAATACGAATACTGACTATCTGATTATCATCATCCTTGTGAAAATGTCGTGCAAACCTTTCATTTAAGTACATATAACTGTAATGTTGTGGAAAATGCATTATTTGATTTTTTTTGTATATGTACTTGGTATGCCTTTATTAAATAAATAAATAAATAAATAAGATACTCCAAACTTTAACGCCAGTGTGTGATGATCCCGCTAGAATTACCGCGACGATATTGTAAAAATATTGAAAAATATGAATAAGGGAAAATCTCCGGGACATGACGGGTTAAGTGTGGAGCACCTGAAACATGCAGGGCCACACATATGTCGAGTGCTGGGTATGTTATTTACCTTTTGTATGCGACACAGTTATATAGCTGATGGCCTAATGAAAACGATTGTAGTACCAATTATAAAAAACAAAACAGGCGATGTCACTGACGAAAATAACTACAGACCTATAATATTGGCTACTATAGTTGCTAAGGTATTTGATGGTGTGCTTGATTGCTACCTGAAAAAAATATATAAAGCTTCACGATGCGCAATTTGGGTTCAGACAGAATCTCTCTACAGAAAGCGCAATATTGGTGCTCAAGCACACCGTCAAATACTACACTGACCGTAAGACCCCGGCATACGCTGCTTTTCTGGACCTCTCCAGGGCTTTTGACCTTGTTGATTATAATAAGTTGTGAGACAAACTTAGGCAACTTTATGCCAGGTGGGGTGATCAATATATTTAAATACTAGCTGTACCCGCGGCTTTGCCCGCGTGCAAATCAATGTATCACAAAGATTTTCCAGCGCAAATCTCAACACCGGAATTCTATGATAAAAAGTAGTCCCATTAAAATCGGTTTGGTCGCTCAAGAATTACCTGGACAAACACATCGTAAAGAAACGAATCCGAATATTGTAAACCTCTTTTTTGAACCAATTTACATTCTTAGTGGTCTAATTCACAATATCGGGATACATCTTTTCAATCAACTCCTCCACATTCTAACCTTACCTTACCCATCCTGTTTAAAAAACTACAGCTAATCCAACTCTTAGCAATAATATGACAATACTCCTGCATTTTCAGGATTTAGGTATTCAAAGTGACACTTTTTATCATTATGTCCTCTCAGGAACGGGTTGTAATGTATTGTAATCAATAAGTGCCAAACTCATACGGCTTAAGTAGGTTGTGTACTTAGATTATCAGGGTTGATGAATTGAAGTTTAATTTATTAATCACATTTCAGTTTCTCATTAAACTGTCGTTGAACTTATAATATATTCTTAACTAAATAATAAACGTAAGCACTATGTGACTACCTTTTTAACCGACTTCCCAAAGGAAAGAGGTTATCTATTCGTCACGTATATTTTTTTTTTTTTTTTTTTTTTTTTTTTTTTTTTTTTTTTTTTTTTTTTTTTTTTTTTTTTTTTATGTATGTTCGGGCGAAATGGCTAGAAATCGTCGACCTACCGACACGATTCATACGACATTGTATGCGGCTAGTTTCACAGGCAGTCCCATATTGAGGAAAATGAAAACCTTCCGGCGGTTTTCCCGGAAAATTGGAAAATGTCGGTTTCTTAAAATCTTGAATAACTTGGGTGTTTCTAAGCCGATTTCCATTTTCTTTCTTTCATTTGATAGGAAATTTTGTCACGCAACTTTTTCTCTTGGACATGGGTATGCTGTGATGCTTAACTCTTTGAGTTATTGGGTGGAAACCACCACCACTCCTCAAGTTTTTTAGATAATTTGAGATAACTCGGCTTCTGCCGAATCGATTCTTATGAAACTTGGAATATGTATTATATATCTATGCTTATATAGGTTGACAAAAAATTTGACCTTCAACTCTTCGATCCTGATGATGCAGGGTTACAGCTATCCTAAACTATAACATTAGCTATTTGGTGCTTACATATATGTAACAAGACTACTAAGCAAAAACATGTGATGAAAAATTTGACCTTCAACTCCTCAATCCTGATGATGCAGGGGTGCCTCAAGCCTAAACCATAGGGGTTGACCATTTGGTGCTTATGGATGTGTAATAACAATACTAAGCATAGACATATGACAAAAAAATTGACCTTCAACTCCTCAACCCTGATGATGCAGGGTGCTGTAAGCCCAAGCCGTAGGTGATGGCCATTTGGTGCTTACAGATATATAATAAGATAGCAAGGCAAAGATGTACGATAACAAATTTGACCTTCAACTCCTCAACCCTGATGATGCAGGGGTACTGCAGGCTTAAACCATAAACGTTAGACATTTGTTGCTCACGGATTTGTAATAACATTGCTAAGCAAAGGTATACGACGAAAAATTGGACCTTCAACTTCTCAATCCTGATGATGCAGGGGTATTGAATGCCTAAGCCATAAAACTTAGCTATTTCATCCTTACGCATTCAAAATGATATTTAAAAAATGTAAGGTACAACATTAGAAAAATGGTTGTATACGGTGGAAAATTGGACCTTCAACTCCTCAATCCTTATGATGCTGGGGTGCTTCAAGCTTAAACTATAGGCGTTAGCTACATGATCGCTACGTATATCTAATAAGATTACTAAACAAAGATAAAAGATGAAAAATTTGACATTCAACTCCTCAACTCTGATGATGCAGGGGTACTTCAAGCTTAAACCATAGGTATTGGCCATTTGATGCTTATGGGTATGTAATATATTTACAAAGTAAAGACGTATAATATTAAAATCGACCTTCAACTCCTCAACCCTCATGATGCAGGGTACTGCAAGCCCAAGCCATAGAAGTTGGCCATCTGTTACTTACGTGTATGTAATGAGATTACTACGAAAAGATATGGCATGAAAAATTTGACCTTCAACTCCTCAACCCTGATAATGCTGGGGTCCTTCAAGCCTAAACCATAGGCGTTGGCCATATGGTGCTTACGTATATGTAATGAGATTACTAGGCAAAGATATAACATGATAGTTTTGACCTTCAACTCTTCAGCCTTGATGATGCACGGGTACTTCAGGCTTAAAGCATAGGCGTTGGCCATTTGATACTTATGGAATTGTAATATATTAACAAAGCAAAGACGTATGATAAGAAAATTGACCTTTAACTCCTCGACCCTTATGATGCAGGGTACTGTAAGCCCAAGCCATAGAAGTTGGCTATTTAGTGTTTAAGGATTTATTGAAGAAATGCTAAGAAGAGATGACTTATGAAAACCGTTATCTTTAACTGGGCTTTTATTCAGTGGTACTGCCTATCTAACCCACAGGTGATAGTAATATGGCCCTTATGAATATATTAGGAGTTCCATAAACAGAGGCAACGATTAATGAAGTTACCTTCACCTCTTTAACCCTAATAATATAGGTATACAGCCTGCCTAAAGTATGTGTGTTTGGTAATTATTGTTCGCAATACAAACAATGAGTTCCGGAAAGGACATAATTATGATCATAAATTCCACTTTGAATACAATTACCTGGACGATGCAAGAGTACTGCCAACCTTTTTACATAGGATGGGTTAGGTTAGGTTGGAACTTAAAAGAAAATATAGAAAGTAAGCGAGCAGGGCGCGGCAGCGCCCTGCGAGCGGTTGCGCTCAGTTCACATGCACTGTGACAGTAATGTAAGATATCGCTTAGGCTTTTGTTTGACTTGTCATTTAAGGTTGATTTTAAATTACCGTTTCCATTTATGTATGCACTATGCAGTCTTATGGATACTATGTATTACACGGTCTCGTATAACTGATCGAAGTGTCTAGTCGTCCCGTAATCGGATGAATAAAATAAATTAATCGTCCGCTAAACGGTAAATTCGTAATAAAAATGGTCTGTATATTAAACATACTTATTATCCTCGTAATAAAAAACGTATTGAAACTGGTGAGTTAAATCATATTACTGAGATTAGTAAATTGTGTAAAGCTATGGGTACACCTGATGTAGTGAATAACGACCATGCTGCCCGAACTTAAATTGGTTTTGATGGTATTGGTTTTCCAACTAAGGATAGGTAGTCAAAATTATTTTTATCAGTATCAGTTGAATTATACTCTTAGTTTATTATTATAGGTTTATTCTTTAAATAAATGTTTACTCAGAAAAAGTTGTTTTATTCGGTTAGGTTAGGTTCGAACAGATTTTTCTAATTCAGAATCTAAGGGAGCCGACCGGTTGTGTCAAAGAAGTCTATTTTTAGATGATGACGTCAGCACATAATTTTATTCATCCGAAAATCGGACGAATAATTAATTTTATTCATCCGGTTAGCGGACGACTAGCAACAGCCATAACTGATTTTATCATGACTGAAAAGCGTGTAAAAAAAATTTTTAAACAAAAAATACAACCGACTTCCATGCCACATAAAAGTAAAAAATAATTTAAATACATGTTGGTTTAGAGCAAACACAGTACTTAGTACATAGTTCCGAAGTCGGCGCTCACCATATTTTGCTGGATCATGACGAAACTACATGTATCTTATATGAGCGCCGACTTCGGGACTATGTACTAAGTACTGTGTTTGCTCTAAACCAACATGTATTTAAATTATTTTTTACTTTTATGTGGCATGGAAGTCGGTTGTATTTTTTGTTTAAAAATTTTTTTATAATTTAGGCTTGTACTATCCCGCATCATCAGAGAGGAGTTGAAGGTTAAAAAAATCATCCCGTGTCTTTGCTTAGTATTCTTATAAGCACCTGAGAGCCAACTTCTATAGTTTGGGCTTGTAGTACCCTGCATCATCAGGGCTGAGGAGTTTAAGTTCAAAATTTTCATCATGTGTCTTTGCTTAGTAATCATATTACGTACCCGAAAGCATGAAATGGCCAACTCCTATGGCTTAGGATTGCAGTACCCTGCATCATCAGGCTTGAGGAGTTGAAGATCGAAATTTTCATCTTGTGTTTTTGCTTAGTAATTATATTACATACCCGAAAGCACTAATAAACAATAATAGGTTTTTTTTTTTGTCGGTCGAGGGGGAAACCTTCAAAAGGTACCCGACGCCGTGGGAGCGACGCAGGGTTATGTGGGATTTTTACCGCACTAAAACCCCCCCGGTGGCCGTTCTCGGCGCTAAAAAGGAGGACTCCGGGATCTCGAAACGACTTCAACCAGAATCCTCTGAGCGCGTTGCCCCATCGGGCTCCTCCCAGATGGGCGGGATAGTCTTTACGACGGTATGCGACCACACGTACCGCCGTCCTTCCCGGGATCACCTGACTGAACGGTTCGAGCTCCCACTCTAGCCGCTCGTAACCCCGGAAGCCCCTTTTAGTCGCCTCTTACGACAGGCAGGGGATGCCGTAGCCCTATTCTGGTCCCGGAACTACAGGGTGCCGTTACTGGCAGCCGCGGCGGATCCTTCTCCGAGAGGGTTCAGCGCGCTCTCTGGCCCTTTCGGCGTCTTCCTTCGCTGACATCACGTCCTCGCAGAAGGTGATCATGCCGTTCCAGGCCTCTCGCCGCTGAACCATCGCCGCAACGACGGCCGCCGGTGAAAGGTTCGCTCCAACCTTTTGGACGAGGATCCGCCGCTGAGACTCCCAAGCTGGGCAGTACTCGAGCGTGTGCTGTGCGGAATCCTCGTCGTGCCCGCAATGGTGACAGAGGGCTGTCTCCTGTCTCCCTATCCTGTTCAGATACTGACCGAAACAGCCGTGTCCGGTTAGTATCTGAGTCAGGCGGTAGGTCACTCGACCGTTGCTTTTCATCCATGCGTGGAAGTTCGGCAGGATAGCGTCGACCACCCGTTGGCGTATACTATGCGGCTCCTTGAGTCGCTCACGCCAGCACCTCATAGCGCTCCATTTGGCTCTCCTCCGAAGAGCTTCGATCGTCCCTGCGTCGAAGGGTTCAGTCCCCTGACGGAGGACGCGGATCTTAAAGAAGACCCGTGCGTCCATATCCGCCAGGATGTCCAGAGGCGGAAGCCGCCCCAGGACAAACGCCGCCTCGTACGAAATTGTGCGATAACCGCAGGCAACCCGAATTGCGATCATACGGTGCACGGAGTTTAACTTCCGCGCGCAGCGCCGGCTGCCAGACAACTTGTCCGACTACACCGGCGCCCCGTAGAGTGCAATCGAGCGCACCACCCCCGCATAGAGGCGGCGGACTTTTTCCCTTGGTCCCCCAACATTCGGCAGCAGTCTGTGCATTGCACCCGCTACCTTGAGAAGCCGGGGGACGAGACGATCGAGGTGCTCGTCAAAGCACCATAATCGCACTCCAGGGCAGAGAGTTAAAAGCATTGACGATGTTAATGCTGACTGCCAAGACTACTCTGCCCTTGGAGATGGCCTGCTCTGAGAGCGCTCGGACACGGAGGATGGCGTCCACGGTCGATCTCTGCTGCCGGAAGCCGAACTGGTTATCGGACAGGTCCGGGCCGGGGCATGCAAGGTGCCTGCTAATTCGAGAGGCGGTGATCCTCTCGAACAGCTTGCCCGCCTCGTCCAACAGGCAGATGGGTCTGTACGCCGACGGAGACTCTTTGGGTTTACCCTGTTTGTGCAGGAGCACTAATATTGCCTGTCTCCACACCGACGGAAATCGTCCGTGGCGGAAACAGGCAGTGAAGAGCCTGCACAGCCTCACCCCCAGCACCGTCAGCGCTAAGACCCATGCACGTCCTGGGATTCCGTCCGGCCCCTGCGCCGTGGTACGCTTCGCCATGCGCTTTAAAGCAACGTTGAGTTCGCCCTCTGTCACCACTAGATCCTCCGTCCACGGGGAGGGATCCGGCGATGCCGCGGAAGGACCCGACTCGTCAGTGGTTCCTGGGAACAGGCTATTCACCACTGTATCCACGAATGTCGGGTCTAGGGTCTCCGTAAGCGGTGGCACCCATGGCCGGAGCTTGCCAAGAACCGTCTTGTACGGGCGTCCCCATGGGTCCCGGTCAAGTTCCGCCACGAGTGCACTCCAGTTCCGGGCCTTGCTCTCGGCAATTGCGCCTTGGAGCAACATTGTTGCGGCCCGGTACTCCGCGTACGCTTCCTCCCTTTCCGCGGCGTCGGCTGAGCGGCGTCGCCGAGCTCTGGTGTACTGGCGTCGCGCGCGCAGGCATGTTGTACGCAGCCGTGCAATGTCCTCTGACCACCGGTACACCGGACGCCTCCTGCCGGGTCTGACACGCGGCATCGCGGTATCGCAAATGGCCGTCATGTCATCCCTCAGCCGGATCGCCTCCTCGTCGGGATCGAGTACGTCATCCCCCTCCGCTGGACCAGTCCATAACGTGGGCGGCAGCGACGAGCAAGTCTCCGTCGAGATGCCTCAGAGCCCATCGCCGTGGACGGTCGTTCGCGCGGCGGGCGTTCGCAGCCGGAGGCCTCAACGCTACGTCCAGCAAAATGTGGCGATGGTCAGACAGCGTGATCAGATCTTCGGCCACTCTCCAGCCTACGACCAGTCGCTCGGCAGAGAGAGTCGCCCACGAAAGGTCTACGATCGACTCTCCCTGCCAGCGCACGCATGTACTGACCCCGCCACGATTCAGCAGGCGAAGGTCCAGCCCGGCTGCCCACTCGAGAGTGGCGCGACCTCTGGCGCAGTCGCGCCTGCCTCCCCAGGCCCGTGAGTGGGCGTTGAAATCGCCCAGAACGATCACCGGCCGGGGAAGACAAGAGCGAACGCATTCCGCCACCCTGTCGAGGAACGCCTCGTACGCCATCAGACTGCAATTGGGGGAGACGTACACTCCCAGCACCGCGAGCGGACCCCACTCCACTGCGACAATACCCCGCTCGGAATGGAGTCTAGTGCACGGAGGATCTCCCTCACCTCCCGCCCAGTACACACCGACGGTGTGCGCGTCGTCACCAGCCCAGCGCGGATGCTCTGGAACTCTATATGGTTCCGCCACCACCGCCAGGGAAACCGAGCAGTCCACGGACATTGCTGGAGCAAGTCCTGCGCCCCGCGGCAATGGTTCAAGTTTCCCTGGAGGATCTTAAGTGACGGAGATGTGGCCATTAAGATTCCATAGCTTCCGCTGGCGGACGACGGGGCGACGCGCTGGGGTGCACTGGCCCGCCGGTCCTCTGGGAGCCGGTCGGGGCTGCCACCCCACCCGCTCCACTGCCTCGCTGCCGCCTCTTCGGGGGCTTGCATCTACGGTGGTCGGCCGGGCGTCCAAGGTCTGCGCACACGGCGCATCTCGGCGTCTGGGCTACACACTGCCTCACTCTATGTCCAGGCTCGCCACATGCGTAGCACAGGTCGCTCCTGTCCTTGGCGCTGGTGCACACATGCCGCGCGTGCCCAAATTCGAGGCAGCGAAAACATTGCAGGGAACGGGCGGGCAATACCTCCACTCCAGACACCCAGCCAACAAGAAGCCTCTTTGCGGCGGCCAATTTATGTACAACAATAATAGCTAACTTCAAAAATAGCTAACTTCTATCGCTTAGGCTTGAAGTACACCTGCATGTCAGGGCTGAGGAGTTGAAGGTCAAAATTTTCATCTCGTGTCTTTGCTTAGTAATGTTATCACATATACGTAAACACCAAATGGCCAACTCCTATAGATTAGGCTAGCAGTATCCTGCATCGTCAGGGTTGAAAAGTTGAAGGTCAAAATTTTCATCTTGTGTCTTTGCTTAGTAATTATATTACATACCCGAATGCACCAAATAGCTAACTTCTATGGCTTAGGCTTGAAGAACCCCTGCATCATCAGAGTCGAAGAGTTGAAAGTCAAAATTTTCATCTTGTGTCCTGGCTTAGTAATTATATTACATACCCGAAAGCACCAAATAGCTAACTTCTATGGCTTAGGCTTGAAGTACCCGTGCATCATCAGGGTTAAGGAGTTGAAGGTCAAAATTTTCATCATGTATCTTTGCTTAGTAATTTTATTATATATTCGAAAGCACCAAATGGCCAACTCCTATATGTAAGGCTAGCAGTATCCTGCATCATCAGGGTTGAGGAGCTGAAGGTCAAATTTTTGTCCCATGAATTTGTTTAATAATCTTATTGTATATCCGTAAAAACAAATTGACTTACTTCTACGGTTCAGGGTAGCAGTACCCTTGCATCATCAGCATTGAAGAGTTGAAGGTCAATTTTTTTTAGGAAATATCTGCTTATTAATCTTATTCTACATTCTACCCAATTGGACTCTTACAGCTTACGTTTGCCAGAGTATCGCTAATTTCGTTAATTTCCTTCAAAGAGTTGAAAATTTTCATTACTTTATTATGGATCCTATGGTCAGAACCTTATGAAACTCTCATCAGAGTACCTTTGAAGTACATTCTTTCAAATACAAGAAAAATCGTCAAAATCTGTTGGCGGGAAATTAAGTTATTTGTCCATTTATCGCGCACATCGTTAATGCAAATTTAAGACTTATGCACTTTTCTTATGGATGCCATTGTCATAAGTAAACGAAAAAAAATGGGACCCCATTCATTTAAAAAGTAGTGCGTGTCACGCACTACTTTTTAAATGAAAAAAAAACATACAAATCGGTTCACCCAGTCCGGAGAAATCAAGTAACAAATATCGGTTTAAAGAACTTTATTGTCTAAAGAAATTACATAAATTTCACTTACAAGACAAAACTAATGTTAACATATAATAAAAGTACAGTAGGTAGGCATGCTAGAAATCTAAATATATATTTAATTCATATTATAGTATAATACTAGCTTTTGCCCGCGGCTTCGCTCGCGTGGAATTTAGTCTGCCACATAAAGTTTGCAAGGTGGTAGAGCAATGGTTAAACCAGGGAGTTATCACCGCCGCACCTATTTCTACCGTGAAGCAGTTCTTGTGTTTCATTAGAAGGGTGTGGCTGCCGTCTCACTTTTATATGAGGCGATCATCAAAGTCCTCGAGAGTAGCAACGAATTTGTGATTGACTTCAGATTGAACCCTTGCCCTACTTCCTAAATCTGTGTGTTCAAATTTCAAATCACAGGCACGTATATTAATTTGAATTAGTTTTGTCGGCAACGGATATTAATACTTATTCTGAAATTAAAAGTTTTAAGAAAGGGTCTCAAAACGCGTGACGGTTACCAACGCGCAGTTGGCTAGCGTGGTCAACTACGACCTAAACTACTGCTAATCTGACTTATGTGCCGAGTTGTGTAACATCAAAAGGTCGATGACGATTGAATGACATATCTAACCTTTTCCACTGTTTCATTCTTATTGACCTTTTTTTGTCGAGGGGGAAACCTTTAAAAGGTACCATACGCCGTGGGAGCGATGCAGGGTTATGTGGGATTCTTATCGCACCAGGACTCCGGGATCTTCAAAGGAAGTGGAATCCTCTGTGTGCATTGCCCCATCGGGCTCCTCCCAAGTGAGCGTCTGGGCCCACCACTCCATCTAGTCTTTACCACGATATGCGACCACACGTATACAACCATCCTTCCCAGGATCGCCTGGCTGGACTGTTCAAGCTCCTTGCATCCTGGCTCTCACGACAGCATGCGACCACACATGCTGACATCTTTCCCGAAGTTGCTGACTGGGTGTTTCGAGCTCCCAGTCTAGCCGCCCGCAACCCCGAAAGCCCCCTTTTAGTCGCCTCTTACCACAGACAGGGGATACCGTAGCCTTATTCTGATCCCGGAACTACAGGGACGTCATTCACATCGACCTTTCCCATTTTGCTCCGTGATTTATAACCATTTAAAAATTAATTTCATAGAACTTCGTTGTATACGGCGGCGGCGCACGGCGCGTACTGTCGGTCAATCAATTGAGTACGCAATATGTTATACTCGTAATATCTTCTAAACTACTTATCCAATTTACATGGTGTAAAAAGTAGATTTAATCTGTATTAGATGCTTGATTTTTTGAAATCATTTATTTTGATAAGGATTAATATTTAGTTCGTATAAAACCCATGGAAACATCAACTTCATATTTTTTAAATTTTCAAAGTATAAAAAGAGTTATTGTGGGTTATACATAAAATATAGATATATGCTGTCGCGGACTTTTATTTAGATCTATGTGAGCCAAACAATCTTACCGTACATTATATTTGGATATCTCCAACGGTTTAGGCAGCGTACGCGAAGATAGCTCTCAGAGGACAACTTTTTTTGCGACTAAGCAGATATTTCTCGTTATAGTATAACCTTATTACAAAAAAATCGGTATAAATTATAGTCCATGTGTTATTCTGATGTATAACCTATACTACTGTAAAGTTTCAACCAAATCCGTTCAGTAGTTTTTGCGTGAAAGTATAACAAACACACATACATCCATCCTCACAAACTTTCGCTTATAGCACTCGTACGAAAACAAACGTGAGAGGCCAATATGAGTCGTTGCGAAAAAATTGCACCATACATGTGAACCAGAAAGAATCGTCGAAGATCTAGTAGATAAAGGCTATAAGAACTTAGACGCTACAAACAAGTTAAGGGGGAAGAACAAAGAGCCACTTAACATGTTTATGCTTACTTTTAATAATGAAGAAGACATAAATAAGGTCTATAATATAAAATCCATCCTAGTGTGTAAAGTAGAAATTCATCCATTAAAAACATCTAAACTAGTTCCTCAATGTAAGAGATGCCAAAACTATGGTCAAAAATATTGCGCAAGAGAACCAAGATGCGTCAAATGCACTGGCAAACATCTGACTACAGACTGTCAGAAACCGTCAGATGCTGAAGCTAAATGCATCCACTGTGATGAATCACATCCTGCGAACTATAGAGGATGTATCGTAGCAAAAGAGATGCAAAAAATTAAGACTAAAAATAAAAATAAAGCAGATAATCGTCAACCAGTATCGGTACAACAAATTCCAAAAACTGCTGACAAAAAAAGTACTTGTATTAACAACCAGGAAATTAACCAAAAAGTCGTACCCAAATCTTATGCTCAGGCAGCAGCTACTAACAAAAAGGTGCAACAACAACAACCCGACCCAAATACGAATAAATTATTATGACTATTTTGTTGCGTTCGGGGAGCTCGTTCAGTGTAACAGTGTTTCCAACTGCATCGGTCGCCAACTGGATCTAGTGCTAAGCGCGCGCGACAGTGTAACTGTGACGGCAGCGGACGAGGCTATGCAGCCGGAGGACGCGTACCACCCACCGCTCGCCGTGGCCTTTCGCGTCGTCGACACCGCGCGGGTACCAGATAGCCGGGTAGGTAGTTCTCACCGTCAGGATGCATTCCAAGAACCGTTAAAAGAGTGGAACTTTCGAAAAGCGGACTTTGGACAATTATACTCACTAGTACTAGACACCAACTGGAGCGAATTGTATAAATTAAAGAACCCCAATTTAGCTGTTGACCATTTTTATAGTACTTTGAATAATATTTTTGGACAGTGTGTACCACTCAAAATTAAAAACTTGAGGCAATCTAAGTACATTTATCCCGTATGGTACACACCGCAACTTATTAAAAATATAGGTGTGAAACATAATCTACATAAAACCTACAAAAGGACGAAGTCAAGGAAAGACTA
This sequence comes from Spicauda simplicius, assembly GCA_949699795.1. NCBI lineage: Eukaryota > Metazoa > Arthropoda > Insecta > Lepidoptera > Hesperiidae > Spicauda > Spicauda simplicius. Next base: position 529,174 of record CATIWX010000003.1, on the reverse strand, counting down.
TGAGGCATTCTCACAGTGCAGGGCAAATGTGAAGACAGAGACTGCGCTTGCTCACGACCAGTACCGAAACCGCGTTCAAAATCATGTGGTTTCTGAACCAAGAGCTTTTTGGGAATATATAAGATCAAAGAGGGGTGGTAGTGGGCAGCCTAAACTAGTTCAAAACGAGCGGACTCTTTCAGATCAGGAGTGTGCTGATGCATTTTCAAAGTATTTTTGTTCGGTGTACAACCCGGAGCCGGCGCGACTAGATGTATCAGCGGTCAGCGCATCAATAGGGGACGGTGGCAGGCGCGTACACTTGTCAAACCTCACCCCCACAGATGTGGCCGGCGCTCTGGCGCGAATGGCACCTAAGCGCTCAGTAGGACCGGACGGCATACCGCCATACATTTTAAAAGATTGTCGCTATGTTTTAAAAGACCCATTGCTGCACATTTTTAATGTTTGCCTAACAGCTGCGACATATCCAGACAGGTGGAAGCTCACCAGGGTAGTGCCTGTGCCGAAAGGGAGGGGAGGTCCGGAGCCGGGGGACTATAGGCCGGTAGCCCTTTTGTCTGCGCCGGCAAAAGTGTTTAAGTCGGCTATTCAGCACTCATTGTATGCACAAGTTGGGTCCCAGTTGTCTGACGCTCAGTACGGATTTCGTCCTGGGCGTGGGACAACGGGGAACTTATTGCATTTAATGAGTGCGTTAGTTCCAACAGTGGATGCAGGGGGACAAGTAGATGTTGCCTATTTTGATTTTAGAAAGGCGTTCGATACAGTGGACGGTGACGTACTGCTCTCAAAGATGGCTGGCATGGGGTGCACACCGCACACGCTTAACTTTTTTGCCAGTTACATGAGAGACAGGCGTCAGTATGTCGACTGTGGAGGATGCCGTTCGGACGAGTACTGGACAAGATCAGGCGTCAGCCAGGGCAGTAATTTAGGGCCCCTTCAGTTTATCATAATGATAAACGACTTGCCGAAGGTGGTTCAGGAGTCCAAGTGCCTTCTATTCGCTGACGACCTGAAATTAGTACTTGAAATAGGCGATATATCGGACCATGACAGATTACAAAGGGATATAGACAGATTGGTTGAATGGAGCCGGGAGAACAAGCTATTATTTAATGTAGCAAAGTGCTCTGTGCTCTCATTCAGCCGCGCACTTGTTCCACGTTGGCACCTATACGATGTCGCGGGTGAGCCGCTCCGGCGCGTCAAAAAGGTGAGAGATCTTGGTGTACTATTTTCGGCTGATCTTAACTTTCGAGAACATATAGCTGGGGTATGCAAAAAGGCGTTCCAAAACCTAGGCTTCATATTGAGGCAAGCGAAGGATTTCACCAACTTCAAAGCCTTACGAGCCCTTTATGAGGCCCTGGTAAGGAGTCACTTGGAACATAATTCAGTTATATGGGCTCCAAGTCAGATCAAATATAACCTTATTTTAGAACGGATCCAAAATAAGTACACCCGATACTTATACATGAAGATGTACGGAACATATCCTGGCTATCCCCTGCTATACCCCAACTCGTTCGTACTAGGTATGGTGGGATACAGCAAGCTACAAACAAGCAGGGAGGAAGCCATTGCTAAATACTTGTTCCTTGTCCTGCGGGGCGAAAAGGACGATCCAGCCATCTTGGAATCACTGAGGCTCAACGCTCCGGACGAGAGTGTAGGACGGAGACGGCTCTCACCTCTGTTGGCGTTGCCGCGCGCACGCACCAACCTGCTGCGTGACGCGCCCACCACCAGAGCAATGTGCACCCTGAATTCCGTAGCGCAACGCATTGACCTTTTCAGCTGTACACTGAGCGAGTTCACCAAGGCTTTCAGGGAAATTGTAGAAATATAGTATTAAAAATTGTATAATTTGTTAAATCTGATTATAATATTATTATTTAATTTTTTTCCTTAATTTGGATTATAATTTTAATTTGAATATTTTTTATTTTAATGTATTTTTTTTTTATTTATAGTATTATTGATTGACATAATTTGATAATTTGACATTATATTTGGACTGTTAATAATATTTCTACTAATAATTTGATAATTTTAATACCTAAATATTGTAAATGTTAAATAATTCAATTTTAAAATAATAATGAATGTATATTAACACACTTGACATTTACTAACGAATTAGGCATTCCTGTAATGTTAGTAAAGATTATTGAATAAATAAATAAATAAATAAATAAATAAAGAAACTGATAACAAGCTAAACCAAATTCTCAAGTTCATGACAACGTTCAATGAGCGGCTCAATAAACTTGAGAAAAATATAATTATACAAACAAATAAGCAATAATGTATCGCACACTAAAGATAATGGCATGGAACTCAAACGGGCTACAGCAACATCAACGCGAACTTCAAGTAGTCCTAGACACAAAATATATAGATACCTGCTTAATTTCAGAAACACACTTTACCCTTTAGACACACATAAAATTTAAAGGATATGCGGTATATCATGCTATCCATCCAGACAATTGTGCTAGAGGGGGCAGTGCTATCATTGTTAAAGAAAATCTCTATCACTATTAGCAATTTAAACATCAAGGACCAGACATACAATCAGTGGCAATTGGTATTGAAACTAAAAAATATCATATTACTATTGCAGCAATCTATTGCCCACCTAGATACTCCCTAAAAAAAGAACAGTATGTATGATTTTTAAACAAATTTAGTGACATATTTATTGGGGTTCGAGGTTAACAAATCCCAAAAGCAAAGAACTATGCAATGCCTTGAAAGACATACAATGTGAAGTTATATCAACAGGACAACCCACATATTGGCCCACTGATTCTAACAACATTCCAGACTTGATAGATTTTTTTATATATAAAAACATATCAAGACGTTACATGGGCATTGAGGGTTCATACTATATGAACTCGGACCATTCACCAATCATACTGACTCTAAATCAAAGCTTTATACACAATAGCCGGCCAAGCCTTGTAAATAAGCGCACCGATTGGGAAAGTTTTAAAATGGATCTCACATGTGATTTAAATTTGCATGTACCACTTAAAACGCCAGAACATATAGACAAAGAAGTCGATGAATTCGTCGAAAGTATCCAACGAACAGCCTGGAAAAATACCCGCAAGTCAGATTGCGAGTCACACGTCCGACATATCCAAGGGAAATACTCATTCTCATAAGGGAAAAACGGAGACAAAGAAAAAAGTGGCACCAAACTAGGTCACCTGAAGATAAGAAACATCTGAACAACCTTACAAAAACACTGAGGAGAAAAATCAAACAATTCAATAACGATACCCTGAAAACCTATTTATTAGGCTTAACAAATGATCGCAGCACAGAATACTCACTTTGGAAAGCAACCAAAGGATTAAAACGCCCAACCAAGCAAATTTACCCAATTAAGGATAAGGATGGTAAATGGGTTATAAATGATGCGCAAAAAGCTTCAGAATTTGCCTTTCACCTAGAAGAAATCTTCCAGCCAAACGAAGGATATATTCATCACAATAGTGACCATATAGGACAAATAGAGCTAAAAATTAAACTTGTGACACCAAAAGAATTATATACAGAAATACAACGTAGCATCAACCCCAAAAAAGCTCCTGGATTCGACTTAATCACAGGTGAAATTATGAAAAACCTTCCCAAAAAAGGTATAGTTAAATTAACTACTTAAATTAATGCTTCTCTTAGAATCCAATATGTACCAGACTTATGGAAAGTTGCAGAAGTAATTATGATTCCTAAACCGAGGAAACCGCCGCATGAAGCTGCATCGTACAGGCCTATCTCCTTGTTACCTATAATGTCTAAGGTCTTCGAGAAGCTCTTGTTAAAGCGACTCAAACCCATATTAGAACACAAAAAAATAATACCTGATCACCAGTTTGGTTTTAGAGAAAAACACTCCACAATTGATAATATTCATAGGATTACCAATACCATAGAGAAATCCTTAGAAGAGAATAAAGTCTGCTCTGCAGTGTTTTTAGATGTAGCACAAGCTTTTGATAAAGTCATGTTGATCAATACATGTTGATTTTACAAATAGGCGTAATAATTACCAACCTATATGCATAAATAATACACCGATACCATATGCAAATACAGCCAAATATCTTGGCATGACTCTTGACGCGAAGTGCGCTGGAGAGCTCACGTCAAAAAAAAACGGAAAGAGTTGGAGCTCAAATACGGAGCTATGCATTGGCTGCTGGGGAATCATTCCTCCCTGCCTACATATAATAAAATATTATTATATAAAAAAGTCCTAATGCCAGTATGGACATATGGTATTCAACTCTGGGGTTGTACCAAAAAAGTAATGTAGAAATCATTCAAAGATTTCAAAACAAAGTATTAAGGGGTATTGCTAATGCACCTTGGTATGTAAGAAACGAAGATCTACATCGGGACCTTCAAGTAGACCTTGTTAAAAAAGTAATTGTTACATATGCAGAATGTCATCAAAAAACACTTCACCACCACGTTAATATAGAGGCCATCCAGTTCCTCGATACGACGGACCTATTGAGAAGACTCAAACGGACTAAAGCCCTTTGAGCTAGTGACATAACATAGTGTAGTGTTAGTGAAATAGTGACTTTATTAAATCATAGAACACAAGAACAATGTATCTACCCCTTTATGTTAGAACAAAGAAGTGCAGTGTCAATGGACGCCTCCTTCAATAAACAATTATTTAGCAGTTTAAGTTATAGTAGAATTGCTCATTAGCCTTATATAAGGCTAGATTGTAATTAATATGAAGTACCCTATTATTCGGTACTTTCTATATAACATAAAAAATATATATTAACAATCATGTTTTTTACATGTTTTTTTAACATTGTAATAAAAGTTAAGGAAACAGGTAAGTTCATCGTCATCCACTCAATGACTACAGTACACGACACTAACCCAGATCGTCATCCACAAAAGCAGATGAGACCTCTACAGCGAAACAATGCTGGTCTAGATCGACACCCACAAAAGCAGGTGAGACTCCTTCAGCTACACAATGCTGGTCTAGATTGACATCCACAAAAGCAGGCGAGACCCCTTTCGGCTACACAATATTCGTCTACGTCGACACCCACAAAAGCAGGTGAGACCACTTCAGTTACACAATGCTGATCCAGATCGTCACCCACAAAAGCAGGTGAGACCCGTACAGCTATTCACACCTTGGTCTTTCAATTTGCCACGGACACTACTACGCTCCCGAACATCCGAAGTCAAAACGGGAATGGTACTTCTCCAGGGTAAATTTGCAACTTTATTTATTTATTTTCCTGGCAATCCAACAGCGTTACACTTAATGATAAGAAGAATAGGATACAATGTTTTGCATACAATATGGCCAAAAATGGATTACGCTAATAACAAATATAAGTTAAACTGTGTGTGTGTGCGTATGTGTGTGTGTACGTGAGTGCGTGTGTGTGAGTGAATGTGTCTGTGTAAGCGTATATGAGTGAGCGTCTGAGTGGATGTGGATGTATTTATGACTGTTCCGAAAGGTGCATTTTCTTAATTGCTTTTTTTAATGACGTTTTACTCAAACAGACGAGGTCTTAATTTGAATATTATTTATTGTAAGTATCGACAACACGGCATAGAATTGAATTTTGTGTGTAATTAGTTCTCAATCGAGGAACATTAAATAATGGTTTAATATATGTCGGCGCGACATCGCGTATTTATGAAAAACACGTCGCCGAAAACAATTATTTTAGTTAGTTTAAAGATCGAAAATTGTTTGTTTATTAAATTAGCAATATTGAGTGATTTTTAGAATTGTAATTTAGTTTACCCTCCATAAATTTGTCATTGTCACCTCACCAAACATTGTTATAAAAAGGCGAGCTCCTGCCGGTAGAAAAAGATTCTTGTTTAACCGTCGAAGCGATCGGACCTCCTAAACTGTGAATAAATCGAAGAAGTTTACTCCGGTGTTTTACTTAAAATCTTCAAGAAAGGACAATAATGAAGACTCCTGACTCCTGGCCTTCCTGACGTCACATATCGTCGCACTCACTTCGTTATCAGAAGTGGGATCGGAACAAGCTCCGATCTAAGAAGATTCTTCATCAGCTGCGGTTCCACCTGTCACATTATGATCACCACATGATAGCACCATATTGCGATGTGTTGTGTCACGAGGAACGTCACGTCTACGGCATGGAGCGTGCGCTGCATCCGGGTGAACAAGGTGCCGTGTCGGCGGGAGAAAATACTGAGCTTCCTCAAAGTAATGCCACAACGGCCAAGCTCGCCTGCCAGTCCACGACAACGATCACTCGCCATCGGATTAAAAGTTAAGTCAAAATTTATTTAGTTCACCTCTTAATACCTACGAAAGTGTTACCTTTAATCTGGTTATGTATTGCCCTTGAGTTAAACCACGGGTTCTTAGTGTTTCCACTGTGGAACCATGAGATACTGTTGTGAAGCCTTGTGGAGCCGTGGTAGACATGTATACACCACAGAGTGATACCTCTGAGCTAACCACGCGTTACTCTCGCGCTAAGCACGGGTCCTTGATGTATCCACGGTGCAACCATGAGATACCGTTGTAAGCCTTGTGGAGCTATAGTAGACAAATTTAAATCACAGATCTACGAGAACACGTACATACTATAATCTGAAAAGAAAAAAAGAAAGAAAGAAAGAAAAATAATTTATTAAGGCTTAATATACAGCATACAACAAACATAACAAAGTAAAACAAAACATAAAAAAAAGCAAACATTAAAAAAAATCTGGAGAGTGATACCTCTGAGCTAACCATGTGTTACCCTCGTGCTAACCACGGATCCATGATGTATCCACAGTGAACCATGAGAAACCGTTGGGACGCCTTGTGGGGCCGTGGTAGACACGTATACACCACAGATCTATGAGAATGTTTAGAATTAATCAATGACCTAGAACAAATTACGTGGGACAACCCTACGAGGATTGCTGATGCCACCGGCACGTGTAACCTACAATTATAATTTGGTCATTACACTAAAAATTGCAATTTAGCAATGTTGTAATTGCGAATGACGTCAAATCCGAGATTTCCTTAATAATTATTAAATTTGTGACAGTATTCCTAATCTTACATCGATAGGACATAGTTTAGGCTAGAAATAAGACTAAATTGTAATTCTTGTATTAATTAAAGTCAAATTCATTTAAATTCTGGCTTTTTTTGGAGTCTCCGAGTGCAGTAAACGTAATTGGCGCAGTCGGTAGGATACTCGCGGGCCGGTTCGCGATAGCTTAGGGCTTCTTAAATCGAAGATCGCATCGCAAGTCACCCGAGTGGCTGTCCAGCCTCGTCACCAAGTATCCTGAATCTACGGACCTGCTGCTACGCGGAGAAGTTTCAAGAAATCGAAGCGCCCAGAGAAGACCAGATGTATCAGTAAGTGCACTTGAATTGATCTCGTGTTGCTTTCCTTTTTCCTAGTAAACCTTCACCATTTTTTACCCTAGATCTGATAGGATCCGGCGGTCTGAATCTCGTCAGGCTCGCCGCGATAGTGTTAGCGATAGTATAAGAAATTTAAATTTAAACGCAGATAACCAGTTATATTCTTTTAGTAATAAATTAGGTATAATGGCTCACGATCCAGATACTATATTTAAGGCCCTCCACCTTGTTCCGGAGTTCGATGGAAATCCTAATGTACTGACTAGATTTATTAATATATGTGACCAGGTAGCCGCACAATACCTAAGTGCTGCACCAGGTAGCGAATTTAGTAATTCTTGTTTGTTAAACGGCATCCTCAACAAGATCACGGGAATGGCTGCTTGCACAATAAATTCCAATGGAATACTAGATAGTTGGATGGGAGTCCGTGCTGCTTTGATTAACAATTTTGCAGACCAACGTGATGAAACCACTCTTTACAATGACCTCTCACTAGTTACCCAGGGTAATAGATCCCCTCAAGAATTTTACGATCACTGTATGACTTTATTTAGCACAATAATGACCTATGTGACTTTACATGAGACATTACCTACTACTGTGACTGCGAAACGTGACCTCTATAGAAAACTAACCATGCAGGCGTTCGTACGTGGACTGAAAGAACCCCTAGGATCCCGGATCCGTTGTATGCGCCCGGACACTATAGAGAAGGCTCTAGAATACGTTCAGGAGGAACTCAATATCATGTACCTACAGCAGCGTAATGAACCCAATAAACCTCAACTAACCCCTAAGGTCCCTTCGTTTCCATCCACATCATTTACTCCACCACGTCAACCAGGTTTCCAGTTCCCAGCACCTAAGTGGCCGTTACCAACTAGTCAGCAGCCTATGAGGCCACCGCCTCAACCTTTCAAATTTAAGCAAGTTATGCATCACGCTCGCATGCCCACTAACACCCAGAGGATGTTCAGTGCACCACCACCCAACTACAACCCTAACAGCAACGTGTTTAGATTGCCACCTCGTAATAACCCATCAACGAACCAACCTCAATCCACAGCCCCTCAGCCTATGAGCGGTGTCCAACGATTTATCCCGAAACCATTACCTCATACAATGTTGACAGGTCATGATTGGAAGAGGTCAGGGAACCCGCCACCCAGTAATTATTTTAAGTCACGTGAAATGAATATGAACGAATGCGGAGCGTACGCCGAATCATATTACAATCCATATGATTGTTACTACGAGCCGGTGTACGATTACAGCAACTATGACAATTATTACACTACCGACTATACTCCCGACTTTACTTGTGACTCAACATATTACGACGCTTCCAATCACAATCTCCTACAAGTTGAAAATAATACCCAGGTAGAAGATGATACTGACAACCAGGATTTTCGGAAGGACCCCCATATACAAAAACTAAAATAGAACTTAACTTACAGACACAGAGACAATTACCATATATACAGATCTCCAACCCACCATTAAAATTATTAATTGACACGGGTGCAAATCAATCATTTATTAGCCCCGAAGCTGTTGAAAATTATTTTTATATATTACCGCTTAAATACGATCCTTTCGAGGTGACTAACATACACGCAACAACTAGAAACAATTACTCTATAACTCTACCGTGTTTTCCTGAGTTCAACGATCGCGATAATATAAAATTATTTATCTACCGGTTCCATAATTATTTCGATGGACTCATAGGATTAGATTTATTAAGTAAATGGGAAGCTAGAATAGACTTGAAAGACGGACAATTAATAACTCGCTCCTCTTCGAACCCTATTAGGATGTATGACTCTCGGAATGTAAATTTGTATGAAGACATCATACCAGTCAGAACATCCAGAGCTATTCGTATACCGAGACACTAGTGATGGCAACGCTTATATAAAAGTACAAATTATATGCAATTGTATTATTCATGAATGCATCACCACTGTCATTAACAACCGCGGATACATCGAAGTCGAAAACCCATCATCAAACGACATAATATTCTCTCTCGACCGACCGGCGCACACGGAATTATTTAATATCGAGTGCACGCGCACTAATCAACCTTCGGCGCGCGGTCAAGAGGTAATTTCGCGATTACGTCTAGACCATCTAAACGAAGAGGAGAAAGCGAATCTTAGGACTCTCTGCTCTCAATATTCGGACGTTTTTTATTAAACGGCGAACCCCTAACATTCCCAAATAAGATAAAGCACCGTATTCGAACTACGGACGAGGTTCCTGTGCACACCAAAAGTTATAGGTATCCATTCGTTCATCGACAGGAAGTTAAGGATCAAATCGAGAAAATGTTAGACCAGGGAATAATCAGACCATTCGATTCCGCCTGGAGTTCACCTATTTGGGTTGTACCTAAAAAGATATACTCTTCGGGCAAGCAGAAGTAGCGCCTTGTCGTAGACTTTCGTAAGTTAAACTAAAAAACGTTAGACGATAAGTACCCTATACCTAATATTACTGACGTATTAGACAAGTTAGGGAAATGCCAATATTTTACCACCTTAGATTTAACCAACGGATTTTACCAAGTAGAGATGGACCCCCAGGATATACCAAAGACGGCTTTTAATGTCGAGCATGGCCATTTCGAGTTCCTCAGAATGCCAATGGGTCTAAAAAACTCACCTAGCACATTCCAACGTGTCATGGACAACGTTCTAAGAGGTCTACAAAACGACATATGTTTAGTATACCTAGATGACTTCATAGTATTCAGCACCTCCCTTCAGGAGCACATGTTGAACTTGGAAAAGGTATTTCAACATCTTCGAGAGTTCAACTTTAAGATCCAAATGGACAAGTCAGAATTCTTGAAACTCGAGACTGCCTACCTTGGTCACATCATCAGTAAAGATGGCGTGAAACCAAACCCCGATAAGATTTCAGCCATAGAGAAATATCCCATTCCTAAAACACCAAAAGGGATAAAACAATTTTTAGGCCTTCTCGGTTACTACCGAAAATTCATTCCGGACTTCACTCGGATTACTAAACCTTTAACACAATGTTTAAAAAAAGGTAAAAAGATAACTTTAGACACCGAATACATTAACTGCTTCAAAAAATGTAAAACCCTCTTCACTAATGATCCGATTTTACAGTACCCCGACTTCTCGAAAGAATTCAATTTAACTACAGACGCGTCGAACGTTGCAATCGGTGCAATATTATCTCAAGGCCCCATAGGTTCAGACAAACCGGTGTGCTACGCTTCTCGTACACTTAACGAAAGTGAGACGAAGTACAGCACCATAGAAAAGGAATTGTTAGCGATCGTATGGGCGACTAAATACTTACGACCGTACCTTTTTGGTAGGAAATTTAAAGTCTATAGTGACCATAAACCACTACAGTGGATTATGAGTATATCGTGGGTAGGTGTAAAAAGTTAGACACGGATTTTTTGCGCTCTTTATTTAAAAATTACAATAAATAGTTTTATCGCTTTTTAATGTGCAAATAATCTTCAAGTGAACCTACCAGCTACATTTTCTTACTCCTTTTTATTATATACACTTCACATCAACCAATATAATGGAGTCACTTAAGGGAACCCTTACTGCAATGTCAGAGCTATTTAACTCCCGTATGGCGGAGTTCCAACAAGAATTGCAGAAAACCAGCACTGGAGCACCGTCTACTTCTTCATTGGCTGCAGAATTCGCGGCATTTAAGAAGTTTATTGCCTCTGCGTTAGAAACTATACAGAGGCAGGTCGAGTTTCTTGGAAGGGAGTTTGACCGTTTGGAGATGAAAGGGCGTCGAAAAATGCTTCTCATTCACGGCGTCCCGGAGGAGCAGTCTGAGGATACCAAGGCCTTGGCAGTGACCACGATTAATAAGAAACTTAATGTCACCGAGTTTACACAATCCTCCATATCCCGTTGTCACCGCTTGGGACGTCCCATAGAGAAAAAGGCCAGGCCCATTACGGTTAAATTTCGTGAAATTCCATTACGTGACAAAGTCTGGTCTGGTAAAACGAAATTGAAAGGCTCTGGGATAACTTTGTCCGAGTTTTTAACCAAAGATCGACACTCGGTTTTCATGCAGGCTAGACAGACTTATGGTATTTCTAAATGCTGGACCCGAGGCGGTATTATTCATGTACTGGCCCCTGATGGCTCCCTCCATAGCGTGGACAGGCTGGCAGATTTGGACGGAATTGCAAATACCATGGCTGCTACTTCTTCAGTGCACCCGACGAGTCAGTCGTTGGACGACAAGACCGGACATCGGCCTAAGAGGACACATAGAAAGTAACCTCTAAATTCTTATTTTTTTTTTATTATGCTTCATAATAATCTTCCTTTCACACTTAACTAGTAATTAGTAGTCTTTCTTCTGTAACTTTTGTGCTTCTTAATACCACAAATTTTTATTCTTAATTGATTTTGTATGCGCTTAGCACTTTTGTTGTTATCCTCTGCATGTTTATATTACTTAGTTTCCTTGTTTTTGTTGTATTGTACGTTAAGTGTTGTATTGTAGGTTATCTAGTTATACCACCCACATCGACCTCCGGGTCTGTATTCACTATTTCATAACTTTTTAACACCTGTACTTCACAGAACCTGTAGCGTGTGAATCGCAAACTTTGCGCATTCTTTAAAATTATTCTGTATTTTTCCATGTGAAATATAGTCAGTCGATCGCGAACAACCAAATAAATCAGTTCACTTATTAAAATTGTATTTTTTAAAAAGTATTTTACGCTTCCTGGAAATAAATCTGGCGCAGCCGGTAGGATCCATCGCAATTTTCCGAAAATCGAAAGCCGGCTTTACGCGGACGCGGTGGACCTTGACCAAATAAATAAGATTTTATGGTGAAGTGTGTGAAGTGGAACTGAACTTGGTGGTGATCGACTCACGAGGAACATGGGATTGAGCGGTAACCAGTGAGTAAACCTTTTCACTTCCTGTTTATTCCTGTGTCTTTCCTTACGACCCAAAATTGTCGTAATATTTTTTCTGATTTTGCTCGCATATTTACACCAAAATTGGTAAATTTGTGTATAAAATTTGTTTTATGTGTGTTTTATTAAATGTGTTAAAATTAAACATTAGGTGTTAATTAAATTTACTTTCTGATTTACACAGAATCGGTAAATCATTTTAGTTTTACATTTAGGTACATTTTTAGCATTTATATTTTAGTTAACACAAAATCGGTAAATTATAATACTTAATTAATTTTAGTTAAATAGCTATATAATACAAATAATGGAGATTAAAGCTATTCCTAAGGAAACCTTAACCATCATCCCGAAATATGATGGTGAGGAAAACTTATTAAATCTATTTTTATCCAAATGCGAATACGTAGTGAATGGTAGTAGGATTAGGGGTAACTTACAGCAGGAACTATATCTTTTCCATGTAATATCGAGCAGACTGACAGGTAGAGCTGCAGCATTATTAAGCGATAACCCTAACGTAACATCATATGAAGAATTAAAATTATTACTAACACAACATTTCGGAGATCCTCGTTCAGAAGAATGCATAGCTATCGAGCTTGAAAATTTAAAGTTAAAATCCGGGGAGTCATACATTCAGTTTTGCCATAGAATTCAGGGTGTTAGAAGTTCGTTATTAGCAAAAGTCAATCGGCTCTCTGATAAAGGTCTCAAGGCCGCAAAAATGATAGTAACTGAAGAGGTTAACTTTAAATTTCAGTACGAGGCCAAAAATAAATTATATAATGTTCAAAACTCACATAAACCCTTAAATCTAAACGAAAATATTAAGCCAGTTTTTAATTCGATGCCGAATAGTAATTTTCGATTTGGTATTCCGCAAAATAATTTCCGATTCGGTATGCCACAAAGTAATTTTCGTCCTGCTGTCCCTCAAAATAACTTCGGGTTTACTCGGACGATATCGCGCAGGCGGAAAATATTAACACTGAAGCCGCCCAAACTGAAAATTTTCAGGAAACTGCCTCGACGGATGTAGTAGTTACGACAGTTGGACTGTCATTAAGATATTAGATTTTAAGTTTATGTACGAAGAGTTAGAATTAAATATTAATAGGTATATGTTAATATATATGTTAATCTCAAAGAACAAGCTAAAAATTGTTACAATTCACAAGCCTTTGATTTAGATTTTAGTGAAGTAGAATCCCAAACCGACTTCATTATGAATATAACTATAGAAAAATACAAGCAGTTGATTCCATCAAGTAGAGTAAAGCGCGGTTTATTGAATCCTCTGGGTACATTAATTAAGACAATAACAGGTAATCTTGACAATGACGATGCTGTGATGTAAGAAAAGTAAATTCAGGAAATAAGTACAAAACAAAATGCATTATCAATGAAAGTCACTATAATTTCCGAAATGTTGAGTTCTTTTACAAAAGTAGCTAATACTACGAAAAACAATTTCATTCAGATAGACGAGAGTATCCGAAATATTACCCGCGATTTAAATGAATCGAAAGAGACACAAATTAGTCATAAAATTATTCACATTTATAATATATTTTTACATAATTTTCAAACGCTCTATATAAGGCTGAATGAAGTTGAAACAGCTATTGCCTTTGCAAACATTAAAATGTTACATGGATCATTTATAGATACAGATGAAATATTATCTTTATTTAAACAAATTGAATTAAGTGAAAAATTAGTATTTCCAGCAAATTTTGAAAACCTTGTAAAAATAGAGCAAAGCTTAGAGATAAGAGCTTATATGAAACAAAATCAGATAAAAATAATTATGCAAATTCCCTTAATTACAAATGAAGTTTATAATTATTTTAAATTGATATCTTTACCTGTCCTTGACAAAAGCCGTGACTTCACCTCCCTTATTTTACCTAAATATCCTTACGTCCTTGTGAGAGGGTTGAAAGCTATGCCACTCTCCCATTCATGCCGTGACATTGACGAATATCGTTTTCTATGTTCTGAAAGAGACACTTCACCATTAATTAAAGATGATTGTACGACCGCCTTAATGACCTTTGCCACAAATACATCAAGCTGTCATCCAGTTCCTGTTATCCTCGACGACGTAAGAGTGGACCTGGTGCCGCCCAGCCGTTGGACAGTCTATGCTAAAATCGAGACGCTGCTTACCCAATACTGCGACAATGAGGTTACCCAAGATACTATCCAGGGTACTTACTTGCTAACTATTGATGACGACTGCCGCATAAAGATAAATGACTTTAACCTAAAGAAGCATGAAAGTCAAGGGAAGGAGGTAACCTTCACAAGTATCCCTATTGTGAACTTACCTAAGATAGCAACCAACTCATCGGACAGCTGGAGAAAACCCGTCAATCTTAATGGAATCGACCTTGGTGATATCCAGACCCTCAACTACTTACTACAGAAGAATAGACATGAAGAAATAAGTGACTATAAAGACTACCCAAGTGAAAGTGTTAACATAAGATTTATTGTATTAATCATTATTATAATTATATGCTTTGTAATCTTAGTATTTAAGAATAAAATTAAGAAACTGTCTAATTGTACAAGGGTTCGAGAGAATCTTTCCCAAGATAATCTCGAACTTGCGGAGGGAGGAGTTATACCACCCACATCGACCTCCGGGTCTGTATTCACTATTTCATAACTTTTTAACACCTGTACTTCACAGAACCTGTAGCGTGTGAATCGCAAACTTTGCGCATTCTTTAAAATTATTCTGTATTTTTCCATGTGAAATATAGTCAGTCGATCGCGAACAACCAAATAAATCAGTTCACTTATTAAAATTGTATTTTTTAAAAAGTATTTTACGCTTCCTGGAAATAAATCTATCTATGTTGGTGTTGATATTATTTTCGTCCTTGAATGACGTCTGATAGCAATGGCCAATGGCTTACAACCTTATATTTTTCTGTATTATAGTACTGCATTAGATTCTAAGCATTTGGCCATCGTCGATTATGTTATGTTATTTGCACCAGATGTCACTGCTAGGCACAATACCTTTGCTTATAATAAAATTAAAATACTGTAGTTGCCCGGTAAAGATATCGTGGTGATGGTACGGATTGTTTATTTGGTGTGTTGTCTTTTTTTATTCTTTTGTTAATTGTTTAAGTAATATTTGTGTTCTTTCAATCAATCTTGATTTAAACAGCTGGTGGGTAAAAACCTTGAAGTTTGTATAATTTGTCTTGAATTTTTTTTTGTTATTATTATTTAGTTTTTTTTTTTGTAGTTTTGTGTATTTTTTTTTGTATTTTAGTACACATATGTCATTAATTGACAGTACATATGACGAGAGCACATATAAGTTCCCTCTCCTTTTCTTCTGCGTCGGATGGGGTGAGCAGTAACGCCAGTTTTGAAAGCATTCCTCCTTTAAATGTCACCTTAAAAACCCTGTTTGCGAATGTTAACAACAATTTTAACATCTGCCATATCAACGCCCAAAGCATTCCGGCACATTACACTGATCTTATTTCTACTTTTGATAGCAAACATGTTCATGCAATACTCGTTTCAGAATCATGGCTTAAGTCATTCCTTCCTTCTACGTCATATTCGCTACCGGGATTTCATTTAATTCGCAACGATCGCTCCGAACGGGCGGGGGGCGGCGTTGCCATATATCTCCGCTCCCATATTCCCTTTTCTGTAGTACGCCACTCACCACCCGGTAGTGAAGCAGAATATCTTCTTGTGGAAGTCCTCTTTTCTCATACAAAGCTTCTTCTAGGTGTATTTTATAACCCTTCGTTAACATTCAATTACTATTCCACATTGGAAACATTGTTGGAAGAATTAACTCCTCTTTATTCACACGTCATTATTATGGGGGACTTCAACACTTGTCTTCTAAAAGATGATAATAGGTCAAACCGTCTTAAATCTGTCATTGATGCAACTAATCTTCATATTCTTCCACTTTCGGCTACGCATTTCTTCCCCAATTGCTCTCCTTCGTTATTAGACCTAATCTTTGTTTCTTCCCTAGATAGCGTTGCCATGCATGGTCAATATGCTGCTGATGCTTTTTCGTATCATGACCTATTATACTTATCATACAAATTGAAACCTCCTAAGGCTAAGTCGAGAGTACTTCTTCAACGTAATTTTGGTGGCATTAACGTGGATCAGTTTCGCCGTGATGCTGCGGATGTCGACTGGAGTGTAGTACAGAATGCGAGTACTATAGATGAACAGGTGGCTCTTTTCTCTTCACTTCTTATCCAATTATTAGATAAGCATGCACCTGCTCGTCCAGTTCGTGTCCGCCATCTACCTGCTCCTTGGTTAACAGAAAATATTAAATCATTAATTGCCAAGAAGAATAGCGCTAAGTCAAAGTATAAGCTGAATTCCTCAGATGAAAACCTGGACAATTATAAATCTGCCCGGAATCTCTGCAATCAGGTGTGTAGAGATGCACAACGACGCCATATCTACAACTCAGTTGAAAACCAAGACTCTGCGAAAGTCTGGAAATTTCTAAGATCCTTAGGAGTTGGAAAGTCACGCCAAGATTGTCCATCAAATTTGGATATAAACCTTTTAAATCAGCATTTCTCAAACACTTCCTGCTTTGATAGTACAACAAAGCAATCGACGTTGAATTCCCTTTCTAACTTTACCACTCCTGATTGTCCGGTATTTGAATTTCGTGCCTTTACACATCGTGATGTTGAAAAGAGCATTCTAAATATCCACTCGGACTCTATTGGTTGTGACGGTATTAGTCGTAAGATGATCATTCCTATCATTGACATCCTAGTTCCTGTCTTAACCAATATCCTTAATTTTTCCATCTCGACATGCTGTTTTCCCTGTACTTGGAAGGAGGCCCAAATCGTTCCCATTCCAAAGAAATCCAATCCTTCTAACTTCAATGACTATCGTCCCATATCTATCCTACCGTTTTTATCCAAAGTTCTTGAGCGCCTCGGTCACCAGCAACTCAGTTCCTTCATATCCATTCACAACCTTCTTAATCCCTTCCAATCTGGTTTCCGTCCTAGTCATTGTACGACAACTGCCCTGTTGCATATCACGGATGACATCCGCCGAGGTATGGATAATCAACAGCTCACAGTGCTGGTACTTCTGGATTTCAGTAATGCTTTTAACACTGTAGACCACGATATTCTGCTGTCCACTCTTCGCTCTTTCAACATATCTCCGACTGCAATAGGCTGGTTTCATAGTTACTTGCAGGGACGCCGGCAACGTATACAGGTCCAGGGAGCACTATCTTCTTGGTCCAATACTTCGACCGGTGTACCGCAAGGTGGCGTGTTGTCTCCTTTTCTTTTTTCGCTTTTTTTTTTTTATTAATTCTATCAGTCTCAATCTAACCTCTCTCTATCACCTTTACGCAGACGATCTCCAAATATACCAGCAGACTTCATTAGTGGACCTATCTAAAACCATCCATTCATTGAATGATGACCTGAAGCGAATTTTGACTTGGAGTAATTTCCATGGTCTCCAAGTTAATCCGAGCAAAACGCAGGCCATTATAATTGGTAGCTCTCGCTTAATATCTAGGATAGATATGAATTTCATACCTAATATATGCTTTGATGGAGTATCTATACCTTATAGCGACAAAGTAAAGAATCTCGGCATATACTTTGACAAACATTTATCTTGGGCACCTCAAACTGATGAGGTCAGTAAAAAAATGTTTTCCGTGGTAGGATCACTCAGAAGACTTCGCAACTTCCTTCCAACTGCGACCAAAATTGCGTTAACAAAATCCTTACTCTTTCCTATTCTCGATTATGCCGATGTTTGCTATCTCAACCTAACTGAAGAGCAACTTAATAAACTTGAGCGACTTCAAAATTTATGCATTCGTTTCATATTTGGTATCCGCAAATATGATCACATATCCGATTATCGCGCTAAACTCAAGTGCTTCCAATCAGACTTCGCCGGAATTTGCATATTCTTTCTGCATTATACTGCGTGCTGTTCAGCCCAATAGCCCCTTCCTACTTGAAAGATCGGTTCCAGTACTTTCATCTCTCTCACGACCATTGTCTCCGTTCCTCTACAAATTTCTCTCTTAAAACTCCTTCTCATACTTCATCCTTCTTCCAAAATTCTTTTTCTACATCTGCTGTTTCCTTATGGAATAAACTACCTCTGTCAATACGCCGTGCTGAATCGATCGAATCATTCAAACGTCAGATAATGAAGCTCTATTTAGAGTCATGAATTTTCTTGTCGCTCTCGTCATTTGCACATATTTATGTCACAATACTTTTTCTAGCGCTTTATTTATATCCTGTTCTGCCGTCTTTTATTTTTTTTTCTCTATTTTTCTCATTTTCTGTCTTATGTTCAATTTCTCTTTGTGTTTGTTAATTTGTTTATTCTCTAATTTAATTTTTTTCCACTGTGTACTTAATGTTACTTATTTATCCTACCGTAATTTCTGTCCTTCATTAATCCTTTTCTAACTTTACACACACTTCCCACTCTTCATTCCTGTTATCCTTCCCAATTCCATGCATAGGTTGTCTGGAAGAGATCGCTGCCTAGCGATAAGACCGCCTATTGCATACTACAGATTTACTTTGTATGTTATTGTTATTTCTGTATGTGTTATAGTGTGCAATAAAGAGTATTCTATTCTATTCTATGAGTCTAAAAGAACCCAACTCACGACTGACTCGATGGCGACTCAGGCTTAGTGAATATGATTTTACGGTTGTATATAAGAAAGGAAAATATAACGTAAATGCTGATGCCCTCTCGCGAGTAGAAATTCACAATGATGAAGTTAAGATGCTGATGACGCAGATAGCTGAATTAGAATCTTTGATAGGTAAACCGCCAAACGTCTGCCTACACCCGATAATAATCTTTCTACGGAAATCGTCAACTCCCCGACGGAAAACCCAACTGACTTACAACCACTAGTTGATTCTGCCACAGAAACCGCCGACTCGTTGATAGGAAACCCTACTGACTTTCCACCTACAAATGTTAACTCTTCTACGGAAACCGTCCACACTAGTAGAGAAAACCCCATATTAGAAATTCCCGTTGTTGATGATCCCCTGAACAAATTTAACCGACAGATATATTTCACTGTTGTAAACGATGTAAAGAAAAAACCCGTTGTTATCAAACCCTTTGACACTCACACTCGAATCAGTATACAACTCTCTGAATCTAATTTGGAAGAAGACCTCGTAAATGCTGTAAAAGAGTACATTAGACCTAAAGTTAAAACAGCCTTATTAATTAACCCTACCTTAGCTATTATACCTATTTTACAAGACAAGTTTAAAAGTTCTGCCATGAACCTTGTCTTAACTTAATCCGAAATAGAAAATGTAAGAGAATACCTTCGCCAGCAAGAGATCATTCAGCACTATCACGTTGGTAAAACCAACCATCGCGGTGTAACCGAATGCTATTTAGCCTTATCATCTAAGTATTACTGGCCCAAGATGAAAGATCACATAACTAAATTTATTAATGAATGTACTATTTGTGGACAGGTCAAATACGACCGGAATCCGGTTAGACCACATTTTCATATAGTTCCACACGCTAAGAAACCCTTTGAAATTGTTCACATAGATTTATTTACAGTACAAGGCAAAAAATACATTACTTTTATAGACGTTTTCACTAAATATGGTCAAGCCTACCCACTTCGCGACGGAACAGCAATTAGTATATTACAGGCACTATTAACATTTTGCACTCACTTTGGTATACTAGTAACATTAATTACAGATAACGGAACTGAGTTCACTAATCAACTTTTTCTAGAGTTCACTCGTTTACACAAAATTAACCACCATAGAATCTTACCTCATTCTCCGAACGATAACGGCAATATTGAACGATTTCATTCTACCCTTCTGGAACATCTTAGAATATTAAAGTTACAGCATAAAGATCAACCTATTATCACACTAGTCCCATATGCTATTATCGCTTATAACAGCTCCATACATAGCTTTACAAGATGTCGACCCTTTGACTTACTGACCGGACACTCCGACCCACGAGACTGTCTTGACATTGACTTGACTCAACACCTGTTGCAACAATACACGCAAAACCATAGAGAACAAATGAAAACGGTATACAGTATAATTAACGAGTCCTCGCTTGCTAATCGCATTAAGTTAATTGAGAATAGAAATAAGAGTCGCGAACCAGAGGTAGAATATGCACCAGAACAACAGGTCTTTGTTAGAAATCAGCAGCCCGTTACACCCAAGATACCGTATTTTTTTTTTTTTTTTTGTTTTCGAGGGGGAAACCTTCTAAAGGTACCCGACGCCGTGGGAGCGACGAAGGGTTATGTGGGATTTTTACCGCACTAAAACCCCCCCGGTGGCCATCCTCGGCGCTAAAAATAGGACTCAGGGATCTCCAACAAACACCACCGGAATCCTCTAAGCGTGTTGCCCCATCGGGCTCCTCCCAGATGGGCGGCTGGGCCCTCCGCTCCGTCTAGTCTATACGACGATATGCGACCACACATACCGCCGTCCTTCCCGGGATCGCCTGGCTGGACGGTTCAAGCTCCCACTCTAGCCGCCCGCAACCCCGGAAGCCCCTTTTAGTCGCCTCTTACGACAGGCAGAGGATACCGTAGCCCTATTCTGATCCCGGTACTACAGGGACGCGCCGCCATTGCCGGCGGCCGCGGCCGTTTCTTCTCCGAGCGGGTTCAGCGCGCTCCCTGGCCCTTTCGGCGTCTTCCTTTGCCGACATGACGTCCTCGCAAAAGGTGATCATGCCGTTCCAGGCCTCTCGCCGCTGAAACATCGCCGCAACGACGGCCGCCGGAGAAAGGTCCGCTCCAACCTTTTGGACGAGGATCCGCCGCTGAGACTCCCAAGCTGGGCAGTACTCGAGCGTGTGCTGTGCGGAATCCTCGTCGTGCCCGCAATGGTGACAGAGGGCCGTCTCCTGTCTCCCTATCCTGTTCAGATACTGACCGAAACAGCCATGTCCGGTGAGTATCTGAGTCAGGCGGTAGGTCACTCGACCGTTGCTTCGCATCCATGCGCGAAAGTTCGGCAAGATAGCGTCGACCACCCGTTGGCGTATGCTGTGTGGCTCTTCGAGTCGCTCACGCCAGCACCTCAGAGCGCGCCATTTGGCTCTCCTCCGAAAAGCTTCGATCGTCTCTGCGTCGAAGGGTTCAGTCCCCTGACGGAGGACGCGGATCTTAAAGAAGACCCGTGCATCCATATCCGCCAGGATGTCCAGAGGCGGAAGCCGCCCCAGGACAAACGCCGCCTCGTACGAAATGGTACGATAACCGCGGGCGACCCGAATTGCGATCATACGTTGCGCGGAGTTTAACTTCCGCGCGCGGCGCCGGCTGCCAGATAGCTTGTCCGACCACACCGGCGCCCCGTAGAGCGCAATCGAGCACACCACCCCCGCATAGAGGCGGCGGACTTCTTCCCTTGGTCCCCCTAGATTCGGCAACAGACGGTGCATTGCACCCGCCACCTTTAGAATCCGGGGGCCGAGACGGTCGAAGTGCTCTTCGAAGCACCAGCGGGCGTCCAGTGTTAGGCCGAGGTACTTCATGTACCTGCATATCCGTACGTCCGCTTCACAAACGCGCACTGAGGTCTCAGCTGGCTCGACTCTCGGCCTTCGGCCGTAGAACCACATCGCCTCGGTCTTCTGGGACGCTATCTCGAGGCCCAACCTGCGGATCTCCGCCACGACGCGTGCCACTCCGAGTTCTGCTAGCCGAACCGTCCTCTCGAAGCACTCCCCTTCCGTAAGGACGAGGGTGTCGTCGGCATAGCAGACGATGCTCACTCCCTCCGGGAGCACCGTTCTCAGCACCGCGTCGTAAGCGATATTCCACAGTAGTGGACCAAGCACCGAACCCTGCGGCACTCCGCGCACGACGTTCCTCCCGCGAACGCTCCCATAGCGACCAGGGAAGCGGATGTGTCTGTCCGACAGGTACGCCTTCAGCACCTCCTGTAAATAGGAAGGCACCTGATGGACAGACAAGCCCTCCATGATCGCACTCCAGGACAGAGAGTTAAAAGCGTTGACAATGTCAATGCTGACTGCCAAGACTACTCTTGCCCTGGGAGATGGCCTGCTCTGAGAGCGTCCGGACACGGAGGATGGCATCCACGATTGATCTCCGCTGCCGGAAGCCAAACTGGTTTTCGGACAGGTCCGGGCCGGGGCACTCTAGGTGCCTGCTGATTCGAGAGGCGATGATCCTCTCGAACAGCTTGCCCGCCTCGTCCAACAGGCAGATGGGTCTGTACGCCGACGGGGAGTCTTTGGGTTTACCCGCCTTGTGCAGGAGCACCAACCTCGCCTGTCTCCACATTGACGGAAATCGTCCGTGGCGGAAACAGGCGGTGAAGAGCCTGCACAACCTCTCCCCCAGCACCGTCAGCGCTAAGACCCATGCACGTCCTGGGATTCCGTCCGGCCCCGGCGCCGTGGTACGCCTCGCCATGCGCTTCGCTGCAACGTCGAGTTCGCCCTCTGTCACCACTAGATCCTCCGTCCAGGAGGAGGGATCCGTCGACACCGCGGAAGGACCCAACTCGTCAGTGGTTCCTGGGAACAGCCTGTTCACCACTGTGTCTACGAATGTTGGGTCCAGGGTCTCCGTAAGCGGTGGCACCCATGGCCGGAGTTTGCCGACAACCATCTTGTACGGGCGCCCCATGGGTCCCGGTCAAGCTCCGCCACCAGTGCACTCCAGTTCCGGGCCTTGCTCTCGGCAATTGCGCCTTGGAGCAACATTGTTGCAGCCCGGTACTCCGCGTACAATTCCTCCCTTTCCGCGGCGTCGGCCGAGCGGCGTCGCCGAGCCCTGGTGTACCGGCGTCGTGCACGCATGCATGCTGTACGCAGCCATGCGATGTGCTCCGACCACCAGTACACCGGACGCCTCCAGCTGGGTCTGACACGCGGCATCGCTGTATCGCAGATAGCCGTCATGTCATTCCTCAGCCGGATCGCCTCCTCTTCGGGGTCGAGTCCATCATCCCCCTCCGCAGCACTGGACCAGTCCACAACGTGGGCGGCAGCGACGAGCAGGTCTCAGTGCCCATCGCCGTGGATGGTCGTTCGCGCGGCAGGCGTTCGCAGCCGGATGCCGCAACGCTACGTCCAGCAGAATGTGGCGATGGTCAGACAGCGTGACAAGGTCTTCGGCCACCTTCCAACCTACGACCAAGCGCTCGGCAGCGAGAGTCGCCCACGAAAGATCTATGACCGACTCGCCCTGCCAGCGCACGCATGTACTGACCCCGCCACGATTCAGTAGACGCAGGTCCAGCCCGGCTGCCCACTCGAGAGTGGCGCGGCCTCTGACGCTGTCGCGCCTGCCCCCCCCCCCCCCCCGGCCCGTGAGTGGGCATTGAAATCGCCCAAAACTATCACCGGCCGGGGAAGACAGGAGCGAATGCAGTCCGCCACCCTGTCGAGGAACGCCTCGTACGCCATCAGGCTGACGTTGGGGGAGACGTACACTCCTAGCACCGCGAGAGGACCCCACTCCACTGCGACAATACCCGGCTCAGAGTGGAGTCTGGTGCACGGAGGATCACCCTCGCCACCCGCCCAGTACACACCAACGGTGTTCGCCTCGTTCCCAGTCCAGCGCGGATGCTCCGGAACTCTATATGGCTCCGCCACCACTGCCAGGGAAACCGAGCAATCGGCGACGCATTGCAGGAGTAAGTCCTGCGCCGCGCGACAGTGGTACAAATTTCCCTGGAGGATCTTAAGTGACGGAGATCTGTCCATTAAGAGTCCATCGCTTCCGCTGCTGGACGACGGGACGACGCGCTAGACTGCGCTGGCCCGTCGGTCCTCTGCGGGTCGGCTGCCGTAGCCACCGCCCCACCCGCTCCGCTGCCTCGCTGCCGCCTCCTTGGGGGCTTGCACTTTCGTCCGCCAAGGCGATGGTCGGCCGGACGCCCAAGGTCTGCGCACACGGCGCATCTCAGCACCTGCGCTATGCACTGGCTCGCCCTATGTCCAGGCTCGCCACATGCGTAGCATAGGTTGCTCCTATCCTTGGTGCCGGTGCAGACGTGCCGCGCGTGCCCCAATTCGAGGCAGCGGTAGCACTGCAGCGAGCGGGCGGGCAGGATCTCTACTCTAGCGGATACCCAACCCACTAGAAGCCTTTTTGCGGCAGCCAACTTGCGGATGGCCGACAGTGGACAGCGAACCCAAGCCGTACCCAGTGCCGCTGGCCTCCTCCGCACCTCACCGACTCTGACGTCAGTAGCGAGACACCCGCAGGCGGCGGCAATGGCACTGGCGACATCCTCCTTTGTGACGGAGTCGTCCAGGTCCATCACTCTGGCTTCCCCCTGCTTCGTGGGCCTCGCAATCCTTACGCCCATGTCAGAGACGGCCGCCAGCATGCGGGCGGCCAGGGCGTCGGCCTTCTCGGCGCAGTCCTCTCCGGCAACCTCGAGGAGAAGGCCACCGTTAATGGCCTTCTTTGGGCGTACCTCGGAAATGCCGAGGTCGGCAAGCCTGATCTTCCCCTTTGCCACCTTCATCACGTCAGCGTACGTGACTTCGGACCCCTCGGGCACCGTCACTGTCACGGCCGCCGATTTCGGCACTTTGGGAAGCTTTCGCTTCGCCGACCTACTCTTTTTGGACTGCGCCGGCTTGGGCGCATGTCCTGCACTAGCCGCGGTGTGCCTTTGGGAGGCACCCTTTGCCGCAGGCTCAACGGGGACGGGGCGTTTCCTCATCCTTGCTTTCCGCCCTACGACCGTCGCCCATGTCTCGTTAGCCGAAGTCGAAGGGACAGTCGGCGTTGCGGCCACAGGGGAGCGTGTGGGCACTGTCGGGGCCTTCTGTCCGAGGGGGGGGCCGGATGGCTTTCCCCGGGAACAGCTCGTCCCGGTAGGACGCTAACTTCCTATCGATCATGGACCTTTAGGGGTTGTATGATGGAAGGGTTCGCTCATTTTTGTGTCGTGGCGAAAGGGTCTTGAAATTATTAAAGTCCAGTTGCACGTTACACAATTTTTATTTCACACACGCACACAATAACAAACAGAAGGAGAAATGTACAGTCAATGGACAGATAGTTGAGCATACACAAAGCATATGTGGATTTAAGCAGCGACAATAATAACAACATTCGTAAAGCGGCGCGAAAGCAACGAGTGGCGCGGTGTAGCCGTGTAGTGATGTAATACCGACTGGTTTTCTGTAAACGCGGCTCACGCGCAGGCGGGCGATCGGGAAGGATCGACCGCGCTCGGACTCGTTCGGCCCCACCGTCCGCGATAACGCAACTATATACATGTGAATCTGTTTGTCCAACTTTTACACACAAAAATATTTTTTCTTATTATTTTATTTTCTTACTTTTACATTTTATACTTCTGTTATTATTTCATTATTTTATATACTAATTTTTTATTATATTTTTATTACAATTTTTATTTTCTTTTCAATTTATTTTATTAATGTTTTTGTTTTTACTTTTTAAAATGTTGTAAATTAAAATTAATTTGATACATCCACTACAGACCCTATTCGGTCCATGAGGGCGTCCTCGCCATTTCCGGCCCTCCTCGGCTCGCGCTGAGCCGCGCGGGGTACCTCGAGCTTGTTCGGGGCGGTCTTACGGCGCAGCTCATTTAGCTCCGCCGTGAGCGCCTCCATCCTCTGGTGCAGGCTAGCGAGCTGAGTACGCAGCGATGCGTTCTCTTTCTCGAGGTGTGCAGTTGTCGCACGCTGCACCACCTCCGTCGCCGCCGCCTGCACAGTGCTCACTGCCATACGGATAGTACGCATGAGGTCGCCCTTAACACTTCGCGACTTTGCCGCGGCCTTCTCTATGACTCCCAGGCTCTCTGCTATTCGAGCGCCCAGGTCGTCGGTGGGCTGCTCGCTCATCTCAATCCCTAGCTCCTCAGCGCTAGGGACAGAGGCCTTCGCTTTCGTCTGGGACACCGGCTCCGGGGTATGTAAAAAGTCGTCCGCAGCCCGGGCCTTACCCGTTTTCTTTCTGGGTCGCTCGCTTTCACTGCCGCCGTTGGTTGGCAGTGCCCTTTTGCGGCCTTTCAGTGCACCAGCTGACTTGGCTGCAGGCTGCGCCGCTCTTAGTCTGGCCCTTCACCCTGCGTCTTTCGGTATGAGTAACTCTGCCGTTTAGCCGCAGGGATCATTAGGGCACGCAAGCCCCCCCATCACGACAAGGTGGCGACCCATCGGGGGGGAAGATACCGTACTTGCTGACTTACCGATCCACATCTATACATCCAAGAAACGCGGTCCCGTTCCCAAGTCCAGACTAAAACGAGTTCCCAAAAGCGCAAATTTGTCACAGGATCCTGCTACTTCTAACCGTTCAAACGACATGGACATTGGAAATAAAACTTGAGAGCTTAGCAGACGGACCAGGACTATTGCCTTACAGACTCGGAACCATGAAGTTTACCACCCACTATCACACGTTCCTACAATACGTTAACTTGGACGATATTGAAGAGAGAGTTAATCTCGTGCAGACCCAGCGACGAGGCTAGACTCCTTAATGACACCTTTGCTCTGTATGAATTTCAAATAAATTATCTACATAACAGACTTGATAAAATCCTGAGTCAATTGCAGACATTAGAGCCCAATCGAGCTAAGAGAGGTCTTGTAAACGGTCTTGGTTCAATGGTTAAAGGCATAACTGGTAACCTTGACCAGAGCGACGCGGTAAGATATATCGAAGCTATTAAATTATTACAGGATAACCAAAACAGCATGGCCTCTGACTTTAATAATCATGTTAGTTTAAGTAAAGAATGGATGGTAGACCACAATAAAGCACTTAAACAATTAATAGATGATCAGAAAAAGATTAATAACACACTTAACCTTATATTAAACAGTGATGCTTATAGAGAAACTTCCTTGCTTAAATATGCTAAATTTGCTCAAGTTCTAGAAATAGCTAGTGACAACACCGAGGAGCTAATGCAGGAACTTTTAAGAGTTGAAAATAGTTTAGCTTTCATTCAGATCCACCACACACCATTCCATGATAGATGTAAAAATATTACAGGGCATGGTAAATAAAATTAAGACTTTGTACGGCAGCGATTATGTTCCAAATTTAGAGTTAAGAGAGTATTATGACTTGATTAAACCAGGTTCATATTACGTCAATAGACAGATAGTCATAGTTTTTAAGTTCCCGATAATTTCTAAGAATGATTTTGAGCTCTTCAAGCTATCTATTATACCTAACAAAGATAACCAAGGCCTTATTCCTCCCTCTCCTTTCATAGCAACTTATGAGAAACAATTCGTGTACATAGAGACAGAATGTCCGAAGTTTAACAGCTGGTATCTGTGCGACCAACAAGTCAACCTTCGAGTCCGTAGCAAGACCGACTGTATCCAAGGAATGATTACCAGCCAACATCTAGGAGAATCCTGCCATTTCACTAGAATTATCCTGAAAAGAGAAGCCATGGAGAAACTGGACGATCGACACTACGTACTCTCCTTCCCACGACCAACACGGGCACAACTCACATGCGGAAGACTAGATTACACCTCGCTCCATGGAAGCTACTTCGCGATGATTCCAGCTAACTGTCACTTGAAAACGGAAGAATTCACTATAACTAATGAAAACGACGAAATAGAAGGTCAACCCCTAACACTTACCGGGATATCCCAAAGCGTCGGGACACAACCTACAACATCCACGCATATCCAGTTGAGTACCATTAACTTGCAAGATCTTCACGGCATCCAAGAGAGAATCATGGCACAGACCCCCCTGCAGCTGGAGCACTTCAACGCTATATACCATACGACTATACCATTTTATACGGTTCTATCAATCGGAGGCATATTGATCGCCATAATCCTGGTATACAAGTACAAGTTCTGGATTTGTAGAAACCACAAGAATCAAAAAGGAGACGAACCCACAGAAGAATCCCCTGGGCAATTATCGGTGTTGGTGTGTGGCGTGTGTTGTATGTTAAGATGGTATTATTGGTATTTGGTGATTATGAAGGGAACACACGAGTAATTCACACCAAACTTGATTTCATACTGATTTATTAAATACATAATATTGTAAAAGAAACTTATTGCTAACGTGACATATTGTTGGTATTTGGAACGCGTGAGTACAAAGTGCATTCGCAGGTTAATGCCACCACAATACTCCCCCTCTTATAAAAAAATAACATCCCCAAAAATTATAAAATGTACATAGTAAAAAAAGTAAGCATTTGAAAATATAAAAAAATAACAATGAAAGTAAAATATAATATGTATAAATTTATGTAACTAATCAAAAAGTAAAAGTTTATGAAACAATGACACGTAAATAATTATAATGTTTATAGGCAAAATCGAACTATAGGTTTCACGTTACGTCCTGACTTAGTAACGCGCTTCGATGATGCAGTTGTGTCAGCAGGTTGCGACGTGGGGTTTCTTAATCAGGTTGCTTTTCAGTCGGGTTGTTTCTCAGTTGGATTGTTCCTCACGTCGGGGTGCTTTTCAGTCGGGGTCACCAATGTTGGTGTGTGGCGTGTGTTGTATGTGAGATAGTTTGTGAGTATGAAGGGAACACACGAGTAATTCACACCAAACTTGATTTCATAGTGATTTATTAAATATATAATATTGTAAAAGAAACTTATTGCTAACGTGACATATTGTTGGTATTTGGAACGCGTGAGTACAAAGTGCATTCGCAGGTTAATGCCACCACACCGGCAACATTCTCACTTAGCGTTCTGAAATAGTTGCCGCTCTGAGGGTGGATGAATTACGTGGGACAACCCTACGAGGATTGCTGATACCACCGGCACGTGTAACCTACAATTATAATTTAGTCATTACACTAAAAATTGCAATTTAGCAATGTTGTGATTGCGAATGACGTCAAAGCCGAGATTTCCTTAATAATTATTAAATTTGTGACAGTATTCCTAATCTTACATCGATAGGACATAGTTTAGGCTAGAAATAAGACTAAATTGTAATTCTTGTATTAATTAAAGTCAAATTCATTTAAATTCTGGCTTTTTTTGGAGTCTCCGAGTGCAGTAAACGTAATTCCCACGTGTTGCACCTGTGAGCAACATGTGTTGTTTACAGATACCTACCTCTAAGAAAAAAAAAATCTTTGTTTCAGAATTCTAACTTTACAACTCAGGCAGGTGCAGGGCACGCACCGCCTGTCAGAATGGCCGTGTCGGCGCGACATCGCGTATTTATAAAAAACACGTCGCCGAAAATAATTATTTTAGTTAGTTTAAAGATCGAAAATTGTTTTTTTATTAAATTAGCAATATTGAGTGATTTTTAGAATTGTAATTTAGTTTACCCTCCATAAATTTGTTATCGTCACCTCACTAAACATTGTTATAAAAAGGCGAGCTTCTGCCGGTAGAAAAAGATTCTTGTTTAACCGTCGAAGCATTCGGACCTCCTAAACTGTGAATAAATCGAAGAAGTTTACTCCGGTGTTTTACTTAAAATCTTCAAGAAAGGACAATAATGAAGACTCCTGACTCCTGGCCTTCCTGACGTCACATATCGTCGCACTCACTTCGTTATCAGAAGTGGGATCGGAACAAGCTCCGATCTAAGAAGATTCTTCATCAGCTGCGGTTCCACCTGTCACATTATGATCACCACATGATAGCACCATATTGCGATGTGTTGTGTCACGAGGCACGTCACGTCTACGGCATGGAGCGTGCGCTGCATCCGGGTGAACAAGGTGCCGTGTCGGCGGGAGAAAATACTGAGCTTCCTCAAAGTAATGCCACAATGGCCAAGGTCGCCTGCCAGTCCACGACAACGATCACTCGCCATCGGATTAAAAGTTAAGTCAAAATTTATTTAGTTCACCTCTTAATACCTACGAAAGTGTTACCTTTAATCTAGTTATGTATTGACCTTAAGCTAAACCACGGGTTCTTAGTGTTTCCACTGTGGAACCATGAGATACCGTTGTAAGCCTTGTGGAGCTATAGTAGACAAATTTAAATCACTGATCTACGAGAACACCTGCGAAAGTGTTACCTTTAATCTAGTTATGTATTGTCCTTGAGCTAAACTACGGGTTCTTAGTGTTTCCACTGTGGAACCATGAGATACTGTTGTGAAGCCTTGTGGAGCCGTGGTAGACATGTATACACCACAGAATGATACCTCTGAGCTAACCACGCGTTACCCTCGTGCTAAGCACGGGTCCTTGATGTATCCGCGGTGCAACCATGAGATACCGTTGTAGGTAAGCCTTGTGGAGGTATAGTAGACAAATTTAAATCACAGATCTACGAGAACACGAACATACTATAATCTGGAGAGTGATACCTCTGAGCTAACCATGTGTTACCCTCGTGCTAACCACGGATCCATGATGTTGTAACCTTAAGCTTAAATAATATAAATAAAACTATAAATATAAAGTTACAATTTATTAAAACTAAGCAACAGTTAAAAATTTAACAGTTATAACATTAACAGTTATAACAGTATTAAAAGAACAACTAGCATGTAAGGTTAATAAAAGTAGGGTCCGCACACTGAATATAAAAGATTCCAGACACTTTTAGAAATGCTAGAATGCTACTGCCCTGGATAGCGGAAGCGGTGTTGCGTAGCGGTGTTGCGTAGCAGCGCTAATAGTGGCCACGTAGACAGGGAAGTCTTCGATGCGATGTAGTCGTGGCGGTGGCTGCGTCCACTCTCTAGTAATTCCGCAATTCCCAAAATCGGATGCCTTCCACAGACGTCGTGGTGTATAAGAGCCCTGGAACGGCAATTCACCGCATATTTTACAACATGTCCAACACCTTAGCTGCCACACCCATTCGCAGTCGTATTTCTTTATAACTACGCTAAGCACAGGCGAAGAGCATTAAGCAGCGTTCAGGGTGAGGCAGTCCAGGCAAAATATAACGATTAATACAATAGTGAAGTTACCAACACAGTTTATACAAAAGAGTGCTAAAAAGATTTGAAAAGGAGTAAAATAGCATATTAGAAATACGACACTTACCCAGTCTGGGGTTACGCATACACTTTTTATATGTATATATTAAATTACAGTAACTTTAAAATATCGTTAATAATATCGTTAATCACGCACGGATACGATAACCGGTACTTTAAAGAAATAAAACGCAAGACGCGACACACCTATACAGATCGGCGCGCACGGGCGAATGCATCGTCCTCAACGCCCTTGGGCGACGGCGCGGGAGAGGGATTCCTTTATCTCGTCACTTGCAAATGCGTTTGTTCATTACGCTAGGAAATCACGCGCGCGTAATTTAAATTAAAATAGTATTGTTACAATGTATCCACAGTGAACCATGAGAAACCGTTGGGACGCCTTGTGGGGCCGTGGTAGACACGTATACACCACAGATCTATGAGAATGTTTAGAATTAATTAATGACCTAGAACACGTGTTGCACCTGTGAGCAACATGTGTTGTTTACAGATACCTACCTCAAAGAAAAAAAATCTTTGTTTCAGAATTCGAACTTTACAACTCCGGCAGGTGCAGGGCACGCACCGCCTGTCAGAATGGCCGTGTCGGCGCGACATCGCGTATTTATGAAAAACACGTCGCCGAAAACTATTATTTTAGTTAGTTTAAAGATCGAAAATTGTTTGTTTATTAAATTAGCAATATTGAGTGATTTTTAGAATTGTAATTTAGTTTACCCTCCATAAATTTGTAATTGTCACCTCACCAAACATTGTTACAAAAAGGCAAGCGCCTGCCGGTAGAAAAAGATTCTTGTTTAACCGTCGAAGCGATCGGACCTCCTAAACTGTGAATAAATCGAAGAAGTTTACTCCGGTGTTTTACTTAAATTCTTCAAGAAAGGACAATAATGAAGACACCTCGACCATCTTGACGTCATATTTCACCACTCACTTCGTTATATATCTAGAACGTTTTGATGGTACTTTGATTTCGATTAGGGATAAAAGTTCGTTGCAATCTACTTTTCTAGTTAAGATGTCGTATAAAAATCCAATATCATACTGCTTTCGCCGTCCTTCAAGGGAGTCAATGTGGTGACATATACAAGCTTCGGCATAGGAAGTGGAGATATTGTGGCTTTTAAAATCCAAGAAATTTAAAAATTTATTTTGGATCGATTCAATCCTATCAATGTGGATATTATACTGAGGAGACCATATACCACAAGCATATTCTAAAATGCTACTGACATAGCAAAAATACAAAACTTTTATACAGTCTATATTATTTATTTATTATTTATTTATTTATTTATTTAAGGTTCACCAACACAAGATACACCATCATTGCTTAATTTATAGTACACTAAATATTGTTCAATCGTGTTCTTGCAATTACAGGTGAACACAGCTTACATAATTATTTATTTTCACAAAAATCGTTTAACATCATCACATAGGTATTACATTATTATTATTATTATTATAAATCAGAAGTCGGTTAAAAATATCATTATTTTACTATTATTATTCTCTTACACCTTAGTTCTTTGAATGTTACAATGTCATTAAATGTCCTAAATTAATTAACTAAATATATTATTATGGTATAACTACAATTCATTGATATATTGATAATGTCATTATTATAATTGTTAAATAGTCCACTACTGTTTCGTCAAATATTTTTTAAATTGTGTCAAAGTATCTCCAAATATATCTATTGTATGATTTGAGGTAATAAGAGTATTGTAGGTACTGCTCGCACAATCTGTTAAGGGGTGAATTTCGACCAAGTTTAGAGTAAGCCCGTCTCAGGTAAAACGGCTTGTATTTACCTGGTCGGGGTCTTTTATAAGGCATATTAAAAGTTATTTCTTTCAATATTTGCGGGCAGTCGAACACTCCATTTACAATTTTATATAGGAACAATTGGTCTAGAATTCGTCTACGGTTCGGTAGTTTTTAAGGGATCTAGTGTTTTGACGATAAGAAAGTATCTTTAGGAACTTTTTTTGTATTCTCTCAATGCGTTGTATGTATTTTTTGTAGTGCGGATTCCAAACAACACAGCAGTACTCGAGGCCGCTTCTCACCAAAGAGTTGTAAAGGAGAATTATTGTTTGAGCTTGTTTAAATTCTTTGGTGTTACGTAAAACAAATCCAAGTGTTTTAAAAGCTTTAGATGTTATTTTAATAATATGTTTATCGAATCGTAGGTTACTATCTAAGGTGATTCCGAGATCGCGTATTTTCTGGACTTGTTTGAGAGGGCTCTCACCTATTTTGTATACTACTTCCTTGCAATTATTATTTTTTTTCCTAGAAAATCTAATATGGTTACATTTGTCGGTGTTTAATGTCATGTGGTTACGCTTGCACCATTTAAATAATTCATCTAAGTCCTCTTGGAGTTTTAACGCTTCAGTAGGGTTGTTTACACTTTTGGCAATTTTTAAATCATCGGCAAATAAGAAGCACTGCGAGTGTTTAATATGATTTGAGATGTCATTTATGAAGACGTTAAATAATATAGGTCCCAAGTGGGAACCTTGTGGCACATCGGTTGTCGTTGCATATGGAACAGAACTACATCCATTTATTACAACTGTTGCGGATCGATCACTTAGGTATGACCTAAACCATCTAAGGAGACAATTTTCCACTTCCATTGAGGCAAGCTTCTGAACTAAAACAGCATGGTTGACTAGATCAAACGCCTTACTAAAGTCTGTGTAGATTACGTCCATAGAAGACCCAGCATCTACAGAGTAAATAGCGCTATTAACAAATGAGACCAGGTTGGTTGCCGTTGATTTATTAGCTAGGAACCCATGCTGATTTATAGACATATATTTTTAGATGCCATGTAAGTTCTTTGCATATTAATTTTTCAAAAACTTTAGCTAAGGTAGTCAAAATGGAGATAGGCCGATAGTTGTTCACCATCTGTTTGTCACCAGATTTATATATTGGTACAATACGTGCCTGCTTCCATCGCGTGGGAAAGATACCGCTGGACAGAGATTTATTATAAATAATTTTAAGAGGATATGCTAATGGTTCAGCACAGTTGACAATAAATACTGGTGGGATATTATCACAGCCAGCACCTTTGTATATGTCAAGCCCTTTAAATACTTTTACAATTTGTTCATCAGAAAACAAACAAGTTATTAGGCAGTTGGAATTTATTTCAGGGAGTTGTATGGACTGAGTTGAACTAGTTGTCTGTTTATTGAAAATAGAAGAAAAATTTAAGGCAAACAGGTCACAGATTCCATTGCCATTTGATGCTGTTTTTTCTTCTAGGTACATATGGTTAGGATAGGCACTTTCATTTTTATTTTTTATCTTCACATGCGACCAAAAAAGTTTAGGGTTGCGTTTCAAAGATGCCTCGAGCCTTGCTGTATAATTGCTATAGGAAATGTTTTGGAGTTTTATACACCGATCTCTTAACAACTTAAAACTAATTTTATCCAAGGGGTTGTCATACTTTTTAACTTTTAAGTGACAATTATACCTAATACTGGATGCCAAAATAACATTTGTAAACCATATCAACAGTGCAGTTCAAATAAGTAAAGAGTGTAATGACTCATCACTCGTCTTCTTCATTGCGTTGTCGTTAGCATATCATAATAAATTTGGTCGCTATGAGTTAAGCTTGCGTGGCGGAGTGTACTAAACGAAGGCGGTCGAGACTACAGACGTGGGTTCAAAACTATAGAAACAAAAAAAAAAATTCTTTCATTAAAAACCTATGAAAAGTAAATAATAATGAAA
This sequence comes from Spicauda simplicius, assembly GCA_949699795.1. Classification (NCBI taxonomy): domain Eukaryota; kingdom Metazoa; phylum Arthropoda; class Insecta; order Lepidoptera; family Hesperiidae; genus Spicauda; species Spicauda simplicius. The sequence continues at coordinate 493,946 of CATIWX010000003.1, read as the reverse complement.
AACATATTTATGTAATGATATACCAATTAAAATAATTTTAAAAGTTATTTACCATGGATAAAGGAGATCAATGCCCAGGATGCAAGATTGTTGTAAATTTGACAAGCCATGTAAAATGTTCCTTATGTAAGAGTAAATACGATCTTGTATGTGCTGGCGTCACACAAGGGAGCTTTAAAAAGCTAACGACAACTCAAAAGAACTCCTGGGTATGTCCTATCTGTCGGAGTAAGGTGCCTAGAACCGATAACTCTAATACACCAGTACGCTCGTCATTGGGGACTGAACCCGGACCATTACCCGATTTGGACTCGCCAACCGATTACGTAACCAAAAGGACGACACAGCGCCGAGATAACTGGGAGTCTGCTGTCTCTGAGAACTATGCATCCATTAATGACATAAGAACTATTATTCGGGAAGAAATCTCTCTAGCTCTCAGGGACTCTCTTGAGAGTATTACTAGGCCAATTAACAAAAATCTGAAGGAAATTTGTGATGAAATAGGCGAATTTAAGGGCTGCCTTACTGCTTTCAACTCACAACTGGAACAACTAAGACAAGACATCGCTGACAAAGACATAATTATTGAACGATTGGAAAAGGAGAGCAAAGACCTTCGTAGTGACTTAGATCATCTAAATCAAGAGTTAAACCAAATTCAACAGCTCTCCCGCGCAAGCAACCTGGAGATTCAGTGTGTCCCTGAAAAAAAAGCAGAAAACATAATCTCATTGCTGAAGCAGCTCTGCAATAAAGTTAAATACGAACTGTCTGAAAACGACATCTTACACTGTACTCGCGTTGCCAAGAAAGACGCAAGTTCACCACGTCCCAGATCGATTGTAGTAAAACTAAGTTGCCAAAGAATAAGAGACACGGTTTTAGCGGCCTGCATAAAATTTAATAAAACCAACCCAAAAGAGAAACTTCACTCAGGTCATCTAGGAATCTCTGCCGGAAAAAATATCCCAATATATGTAACTGAACACCTCTCACCAGAAAGAAAAAGTCTTCACGCAGCTTCAAGGAAGAAAGCTAAAGAATTAAACTACAAATACGTTTGGGTTCGCAACGGTCAGATCTTTATGAGGAAGACCGACTTCTCCGAACGTATATTTATTAACAACCTAGAGAAGCTAAATAAATTGACAAACTAATAAAATATTGCATTCAGTAAGTTAAGCATGAAAATTCAACCTAATAAGAATTATGTAAAACTTTCCTCCTTAAATATTTATTACCAAAATGTCAGAGGTTTGAACACAAAAATAGTTTATTTCTACCTAAATGTATGTATACACAATTATGATATTATTGTACTCACTGAGACATGGCTCCACGATAAGGTCCTAAGTTCAGAATTATTTGACGATAGATACATTGTTTACAGGCGAGATCGCTACACATCAGGCTTTCATAATCATAAGACAGGGGGTGGTGTTCTTATCGCAGTAGATAAAAGCTTAAACTCACGTCAGTATAAAAATTTTGAAAGTGATTGCGAAGACTTGTGGGTCAGCGTTGATATTTTTAATAATAAGAAAAAAGAGCGACTTTTAATCTGTGCAACTTATTTACCACCACCAGTGCAAGCAAACATCTTAGATAACTATATAACAAATGCTAATAAAGCTCTTGACGACTTTAAATATAAACTAATACTCGGTGACTTTAATTTAAGTAGCATAACGTGGAACGAGAATCGCTTAGCTTCATCTTTTCCTAGTTCGCGATTAAACGACATGTTACTCAATTTTGTTAACCTAAATGACCTGAAACAGTGGAACAACACATTAAACAATAAATCTAAAGTTTTAGATCTTGTCTTAACCAATGTGTCTATGGTTAATATGTCAATAGATCCTCATGCTCTAAGTACTATTGATCCGTTGCATCCTCCACTGGAATTCACCCTTAGTGTTGCGGGATGTAAAATGTCTACATCTACCTCACCCCACCGAATTTTTTTAAAGCTGATTACTCTGTAATAGTTAATGAACTAAAGGCTATTGATTGGGATGACAAATTTAATGGCGATTTATCGGTGGATGAAATGCTGGATATTTTTTATACAATAATAAACGACCTTATTCGAATTCATGTACCTATGACAAAACCTAAAAATAAAAAGTACCCACCATGGTTTACCAAAGAATTAATTGGGCTAGTCAGAGAAAAGTACCTACACCCAGGTCTCGCACGAAATCTTTTCTATTAATTGAAGTATTATTCATTTTGTAAGTATAAGTTATGGGGATTCTTGTACGACTGAAAGTAATTTGATGACATTTAGTTGAATTAACAGTAATGTGATTTTCCAAATAGTATTTGTGTAGATTATTTTAGTCCGATTGAATTTCCTTGCAATCAGTAACGTTTTCAACTTTTAAGTAGATTTTTTTATCGTCTGCAAACATTAGAAATTTAGAATGTGTAAAACATGAACCAATGTCGTAAAGGTACGCATTGTATGGTAATGGCACAAGAATTGATCCTTGAGGGACACCAGAAGTAACTAATGCAAAATTGCTCTGCACGTTTCCTAAAATTACAGTTTGACTTCTGTTTGTAATGTATGAACTTATTCATCTAAAAAGGTCACCTCTTATTCCTAACGCATACAACTTATGAAGAAGAATTATGTGGTCTACCCTATCGAATGCTTTTTCAAAATCTGTATATATGACATCAACCTGCGCCCCAGTATTTATAGTTTGAAAGATGTAGTCCATGAACAATGCCAAATTGGTTACTGTGGAACGCTTTTTTATAAAATCATGTTGTTCTTTTGGAAGAAAATTAAGAATCAAAGGACTTATGGATTGGTATATTAATTTTTCAAAGATTTTACAAAAAAGGTTCAGCTTGGAGATAGGACGATAATGTTCAATACTAACACCGGATCCACTTTTGTGAATGGGTACAATTATTGCTTCTTTCCAAATATTTGGAAAGGTCCAAAGACGTTTGCTGACAAGTGAAAATTTTTTCTCACTACCAGGCCCTTTGTTTGTGTCAATTTTATGTGCACATAAAGCGAAGGCATCTTCTGTAGATTGAGCTGCGGTACACGAAGCCGGTAAAGTTTTAGTAATGGCGGATACCATGCCTTCGAGCACAAGTAAATTTTGTACTGCAAAACACCACTCTTCATAATTCTCGCGGCCTTTCAACTTCAGTATATTTGTAATATAGTTCGTCGTCATTTTAAACACGAAACTGCACTGATTACTCCGTTAAAACTCACTTAAACTTATTTTAACGTGTAGCCCACAACCTCATAAATAATACGCAGAGTGACGTTTCAGAACAGACTAACAATTTATTGGTAGAACCAGTGTAGTTCGACCGGGGAAGTACCACCGCCACACCTATTTCTAGCGTGAAGCATTTCTTGCGTTTCGATAGAAGGGTGTGGTTGCCGGCACACTTTCACATGAGGCGACCATCATAGTCCTCGGGAGTAGCAACGCATCTGTGATTGACTTCAGATGGAATCCATGTTCTGTATGAAGTTGATTACAGATGTTCATGGGCGGCAGTGACCACTTACCATCAGGTGGACCGCATGCTCGTTTGCTTCTTCAGTCAAATAAAAAAAAAAAAAAAAAAAGTGGAAACACAGATGGCGCTAGTAGTTTACAATATTACTAATGTACAATTATTTTGTTATAATATTAACACCATCCCTGAGCCACGTTTTCGTGACAATTACAACATCGTAATCATGGCTGAGTAAATTTTGTCTAAACTTTAAAGTTTTAGTGCGCAAGCTTCGCACATTTTAGTAAAATAGGATTAACTGGGGCATTGTGATATTGTGAATAAGTAACAAAATATAGATTTCACTTGCATAAGTAAAGTGGAATCAAATTTAATATTTGGGTTTAATTTTATATAAAAGCTGATTAATGGGGTAAACAAGAAAATGATTTGATAATTTAATTCAATTACGGTTAAGAGTATTTTTTAAAATAAATCTTTAAATGTTGTTATCCTAAGTGTAAAATGGAAACATATACTAATTTTGCCTAAGACGTAAGTATATACTAGGGGAACAGTGTTCAAGTTGCGTAAATGTAAATAAATGTGTAGTATGATATGTAACTTATGTAAGTTGTTTAATTGTATTGTATGTGTATGTGTTTTTATTTATTTATTTATTAAAACTTTATTGACCATAGAAAACAATGGACAAAAGGCGGACTTAATGCTTAATAGCATTTTCTGCCAGTCAACCTTAGGGAGGTGCAGAGAAAATTGAAGGCAGTACAAAAAAAAAATATTATAAAAGATAAGAATACGTGAGAAAGAAAGAGAAAAAAAAGGATATATAAATATGTAGATGAAAAGTAGATATATATAGATACATAAATAGCAGATATATATATTACTATAAATTAACGAAAGAAGTAAGTACTTTGATAGAACATTGAATAAATATAAAGTGATACATTCATCATGGCATTAACTATAAATAAGTTTGAGATAGTGAGCACAAACTTTCTTTTTAAAGGAATACTTGGAGCATTTGGAGCACATCTTTCTTAGTTCCTCAGGAAGAGCGTTCCAAAGTCGTGCCGATTGGATCGTGAAAGAATTAGTGAGAAATCCAGAGCGATGAGGAGGAAGAGACAGAACACGAGAGCCTGAGGAACGGAGATCTCGTTGGTGAAAATCACAGAGATATTGAAATTTATATTTCAGATACTCTGGAGAAAGTGGATCAAAAAGAATAGAGAAAAGAGAATTAGGCAAGTGGAGCTGTCTACGTTCACGAATAGGGAACCAATTGAGACGGCGACGATAGGAGGATATATGGTCGAATTTTCGTAGACAGAAAATGAAACGTATAGAATAATTAACAAGACGTTCAAGTTTGTTAAGAAGAACTTCATTAAGATCAGAGTAACACACATCAGCGTAATCAATAATTGGAAGGATGAGAGTTTGCACAAGATACTTTTTGGTAGAAACAGGTAAGAAATTCCTAAAACGATTAAGTGAACGCAACGTTGCAAAAACCGACCGACTAACTTCGAACACGTGAGCGTCCCAGTTTAATGTTGAGTCCAAATAAATGCCTAAATTTTTAACTACTGGTGAAAAGGGGATTACAATATTATCTAAGCTTAACGGAGAAACAAGGTTTAAATTTATTTATGTCATTGACGAGAGCTCCCAATAATAATAGATTGACATTTGGTTAGATTTACGCTAAGACCAAATTTATGCGACCACATATTAATGTTGTTTAAATTTCTGTTGATCTTGTAACGTTATAGTTACATTATCATAATATATGTATATTAATTTTATTTATTTATTATTATTATATATATAATATTTGTAATTGGCCGTACGAATGTCATTATCTTTGACGATATCGATGCATTCATCATCTGCCGCGTATGCATTGTGTAGTCTGTGCCTCGCACAATTTCTGGGCGCTGATTGGCCTATTTAAATGAACCGGTGAGTGCGGGGGGGTCTCGACCTAAGACGCGGCCTCATTCCGACGGCGACTCGAGATTGAACAGACTGATGTCCTGCGCTTACGCTTACCGTTACAATTATCTAACGTTTTTTTGAAAAAAACATATTTATACCGCAGCATTGGAATTCGCATTAATTTTAATAGATATATATTGTAATTCGGATAACCCCATATTGGGTAAGTGTTGAACCATTTTTACAATATAAGTTTCTGTTCTAACGGTTTTTTTTATAAAACATTGACGAAGCCTTTCTTTGTTTAAATATTCTAAGTGCTATGTAACTAGTTGTCGTATGTATTGTTGTGCGTATGCTACCCTTTTTTTTTATATTTCTTTCTTTTGCTTGCGTAAAAAAAGAACAATTAAATTTAAATGTAAACTCCTTCTGCTTTTGCTATGGCCACCACACTTCTAACTTACCGGTTTCCCTGGTTAGCTGTGCTTGTGGCGGCCATTGAAAAGCTTACGAAGGGCCCTTGCTAATGCCGTGGACGTAAATTCCAGGGTCCAAAGTCCAGGTTTGGATTTTTCCGATTGTTCCCGAGCCAGTGACGACACAGGAGGCTCAACGGACTTCGCCCGACGACTCTCCAGCTGTCGCCAACTTCTCAGCAGAGCCAGGGGAGTACCGACACGGGGCAATAATTAGGCGGGCCTTATTTGCCCACGACCTTGTAACTTGTACTTAAATATACGTGTTAACAGTTGGCCTTTTTTTTTATTTAAGGAATTCCCACTGTTACAATCTTAGTAACCCAAGCATCAATGTCATCAACAGCAATTTGTGTATAAATCTGCGTCATCGGCGTACAAATGGTAAGAACAGTCAATGAAAAATGTAATAAAATTTATGAATACGGCGAATAATATAGGAGAGAGAATACCACCTTGTGGAACGCCAGACATTAGGTCACACCAATTAGAAAACACACGGTTAACTCTGACAGCTTGCTGGCGGCCACGAAGGTAGGAGGAAAACCAATCCAGAACTGTGGATGAAAAGTTGATATGTTGAAGAGCGGCTAGGAGAATATCGTGATCAACCATATTAAATGCATTAGAAAAATCAATGAGAACTAAAATGGTGACCAGTTTATTCTCCATGCCTTCACGAATGTCTTCAGTAACTTTAAGGAGGGCAGTTGTGGTACTGTGCCCTGGTCTAAAACCAGATTGAAAAGGAGAAAGAAGAGTATTACTGAAGAGAAAGGAGGAAATTTGTTTGTGAAAGTGTGAAAGCCACTGTGGCTTCGAGATTTTTTGACAGAAATGGTAATATTGAGATTGGCCTATAACTGTTTAGTTGGCAGGGATTAGAGACTTTCGGAAGAGGGGAAATAAATGCTTTACGCCAGACTGAAGGAAAACACCCTGACAACAACGAACTATTGATAATGTGGGTAAGTATAGGGACGAGACACTCTAGAAGTGGAAAAATCATGGCTCTTCCCACATTGTCGTAACCAACTGCTTTAGATTTGAGAGAGCAAATAGTTTTCTTAATGTCATCCACAGAAACTGGAGAAAAGGAGAAATTATTGATATGGGGTCGATTCATCGAGCTAATTTCAGAAATAGTTTTAGATTTGACTAACGGATCAAGAGAGGAACACGACGAAAAGTGTTCATTTAAATCATTAAGAGAAAAAAGTGGCATTTTAGGGGAATTCATAGATTTCCCTATGCCAATGGAATTAAGAAATTTCCAAATGTCAGCCGAGGAGGAGCTTGAAATATTGTCGTAAAAATAACGACACTTGGCTGCTCTCACCATTTGATTGCATCTATTACGAGCAGCTTTATAAAGATCCCAATTTTCACCACACCTATTACGTTTAAATTTTCTAAATAATCTGTCCCGACGTGTCATTGCCATTCTTACACCACGGGTGATCCATGGCGCAGGAGGTTTCTTAACCTTAACAGGCTATAGTGGTGCATGCAAATCGAACAGATTCAAGATAGCAGTATTAAAAGTAGAGACATTCTAGTCAATTGATGTTGCAGCAACCACTGAAGCGAAATCAATGCGACTGGCGTCTTTCTTTAAAGTAGCAAGATCGATTTTTGCAAAGCTTTGCATCCAAATGCCTTCAGGCTTATGCTTAAGGGGCTTTGCTTTACAGGAAAGATATATAAGGTCATGTCTAGAAAAACCAGGAGCCAATAATTGTCCATGCATTATGACATGATCTAAGGAGGATACGAACATTAAATCAAGAGAAGTATCTTGTGAGGTAAGATTATGATGTGTAGGCGAAGAAGAAATTAAAGATAAATTGACAGACTTAAAAATGTTTAGAGGCTTTATGGACTTTTTTTTTTGTTTTCGAGGGAGAAACCTTCAAAAGGTACCCGACGCCGTGGGAGCGACGCAGGGTTATGTGGGATTTTTACCGCACTAAAACCCCCCCGGTGGCCGTCCTCGGCGCTGAAAAGGAGGACTCCGGGATCTCGAAACGACTTCAACTGGAATCCTCCGAGCGCGCTGCCCCATCGGGCTCCTCCCAGATGGGCGGCTGGGCCCACCGCTTCGTCTAGTCTTTACGACGGTATGCGACCACACATACCGCCGTCCTTCCCGGGATTGCCTGACCGAACGGTTCAAGCTCCCACTCTAGCCGTCTGCAACCCCGGAAGCCCCTTTTAATCGCCTCTTACGACAGGCAGGGGATACCGTAGCCCTATTCTGACCCCGAGGCTACAGGGACTGACCCCGAGACTACAGGGACTGACCCCTATAGGGACAAGCTTTATGGACCTAGAAGAGCAATTACACATATCAATATTAAAATCGCCCATAATACAATACAATACAATACAAAATTTCTTTATTGTACACCAATATATATGACGGAGGGGGTGGCTCTTTTTCGCTCATCGTATCAGGATAATCTACTGTGGGCTCTGATAGGGAATATTAGCACGAGAATAAATTGCAGACTTGAATTGAATTAAACTTGTTACAATCACTGAATTAATCAAACTAAATTAAGTAGGCAAGTAATCGTAGCACTAAGAACGCGGGATGATTTTAGAGTTGTCTGTCGAACTTGTCGAATTTCGTCTATATCGACGTCAGTCTCTACATCGCTACTACACATCAATGATAACGGTCTCGCAACTTTACCAATTAAAAGTTCCAAGGGCGAGGCTTTTGTCGTTCGGTTCATCGTACAATTTATCGCGAGTTGTACCTCATCTATAGAGTCCTGCCACGACCTATTATCGCTAATCTCTATCGCGGTTAACATAGACTTCAACACACTCATAACGCGTTCTATCTGCCCGTTAGCACGCGATGTACCAGTCGCTATGAGATGTAAATCGATGTTTTTACTCTCGCAAAAGTCACGAAAATCTTTACTAGCAAAGCATCTTCCCTGGTCGACAATGATGCGGTTCGGAGCACCAAACAGAGTTACACTTTTAGTCACTGCGCGAATACTACTCTTAGAATCAATATTCGTGGCGTGAAACAAAAGGACATACTTAGTAAAGGCATCAATCAAAACAAAAATGTACTCTTTTTTATCATTTTTACCGCTAAGTTTACCGGTCGCGTCTATATGAACCGTGTGTCACGGTACGGTTATCAGTAATCAGTAATAATTTATTGTCAAAAACAGGTACATTAATGATGTAAACAAATTGGTATTATTGACTCTCTGTTTTTGCCTATAGAGGCATACAATAATTTATAATGAAGATACATGTCAATATTGAATAAAAAAAACATAATTAATATTTAGATGAACAAATTGATTACATAATATATTCTATGTCAAATACTTTTAAATTTACGATTACTTATATGTCAAGAACATTATGTATGTCAGTATATAAAACAATAATATGAACAGATATAAAATAATATATATAATTGTGACATAAAATTGGACTTAATTAAAATAATAATGTCAACATAATATTGTTTTGTCTTGTACAAATTCATCCACTCTATAGTAACACTTTTAATTAGTATTAACTTAAATTTTTGGTTAAAATTATTTAAATCAAGAATTTTCAGTGCATCAGGTAAATGATTAAATAGCAAAGATGCCATACCATACATGCTCTTTTCATAAAATTTACTTTTTGAGGTATTGGGCACCTAGTATATTCAATATTAAATTTGTGAATATTTTCTTTTACAAATTTACATACTTCGTATATATAAAGGCAGGGAAGTGTCAATAGATTATTTTCAATAAAAAACGACTTGCAGCTTTGTTTTTGATTGAGTCGAAACATAGCTCTTACACATTATTTCTGTAATCTAAATGCTCTGATTGTGTTCACTGAATTTCCCCAACGAATGATACCATACCTCATATTTGAAAGCACATAACCGTGATATGCAATTATTGCCGTCTCTCTCGTCGCACATTCAGTTCATTTTCTTAGCACGAAAACGAATCGATTTAATTTACCACATAAGTAATTAATGTGTGCCTTCCAATTTACATGATTATCAAGGATTAGACCTAGAAATTTGTGTTCTGTGACTGATTCGATAACATTCTCACCATATTGTATTGTCAAACTGGGTTTTCGTGCTTGATAAAATTGAAATTGCATATATTTAGTTTTCGTCAAATTTATTAATAATTTTTTATTATTTAGCCATGTAATGTTGTCATTTAACGCAGTATTAACAGTTGCTTCGTAATTCTGTATTTCAGTACCTCTAATAATCAGTGTCGAATCATCCGCAAATAGTATCATTTTTTGATCAGTACTATTTGGGAAGTCATTTATATAGATTATAAACAACAACGGCCCCAATATGCTTTCTTGTGGGACTCCGTGCTCTACATATTTTGGTTCAGATTGTGCTTTACGTTCTGTATTATCTTTACTATTGATATATTTTATCTCAGTATACTGAGATCGATTTGATAAGTACGTTTTAATGAGGTTGTACGTTGGAGCTCTTATACCTACTTCGAAAAGTTTTTGAAGGAGCTTTCTATGGCACACAAAGTCAAAAGCTCTGGTCATGTCCATGAATATCGATAAGACCGGTTCCCTGTCATTTAAGCTTTCGGCAATATTTCTCAATAATTCATAAATAGCTAAATTTGTACACCTATTTTTTCGAAATCCAAATTGTTCTTCAATTAAGATGTTAGACTTTTCCAAAAAAACTATGTATGCGTTTATGAATTTCTTTTTCGAAAACTTTTGATAAGACAGGTATTAACGCTACTGGCCTATAGTTATCACAGTTAAGCTTATCTCCTTTTTTGTTGCAGTCCACTCTTAAATTCTTTATTTGGTACAGTCATCGGAACGTAAAGTTTAATAGCTCTATGCAGTATTTGCAGGCTGTGTGGTGTCGGTCTTGAATAGCACCACTCCCTCTCTTCCCGTGGATGTCGTACGAGGCGACTAAGGGATAAAACATCCAGGAGATGGGCAGCAGCATCTCCTGTGAAATTCCAACATTGACTGCGGTCACCAACACGCTTGCCAGGCGCGGTGACTACTGGCAAAACCCCCTTATGGTCGCCTCCCTACCAGGTGGACCGATGGCCTGAAGAAGACAGCGGGAAACCGTTGGATTCAGAGGGCACAGGACCGGTTGGAGTGGCGCCATTTAGGGGAGTCCTATGTCCAGCAGTGGACATCAAAGGGCTGATGGATGGATGATGCAGTATTTCATAGAACGTAGTTACCATATCATTCACATCCTTACAGTGGCTAAATTCGTCTATCCACGAGACTGTACTTAGATGTTTACTTATTGTTATGTAGTCACCTTTGTAAAAATTGGGTCGTGAAGGTAATGTTGACTTCTTAACTTCTTTTAAGATGTGTGAATTCAATTCAAGAGCCGGGTGATGTTTATCGATTTTTCTAATAGGTTGCTGGCATTCTCTAACTTCTAAGATACTTTCAGTGCATAATATTAAATCTAAGATCCTACCGTGCACGTTTGTAACACAGTTAAATTGTTTAAAATCATACAACGACAAGAAATCAACAAATTTATGAACTAAATCACGGTTACTATATTGACAAGGTTTTGTAAAATTGATTTTACTCCCGTGAACCTCAGTGGAATCAACTTGCCAAGTTATTCCGCTCATATTAAAGTCACCAGCAATCAATGTGTACTCGTACTCTTTACATTCCATTACAGTGCTAACACTATTAATAAAGATTTTTAAGATGTCGTTAGTAACTGGTGGGGGCAAATAAACAGCACATAATCTTATAGATATGGGACGCTTACCTGCTCGAGAAGTAGCAATTGAGACCCAAATATCCTCACATGCACTTTCCCATTCCGTCATTCGTTTGGACACTAAATCATTGGAAACCGCTATTAACACTCCTCCTCCCCTGGTTGCGCTGGACACTGACGAGGTCTCACGATCGCGTCTGTATACGACATATCTGTTTTCAAATATTTCGGAGTCAAAGTTACTACCACTTAACCAGGTCTCAGTAAAGATATAAACATCAAAGTCATTGTTAATTAACTGTTGTCGAACCTCTGCTATGTTTGTGTTGAGTCCTCTTACATTCTGATAATAAATTTTGATATGTTCTGTTAGCATGCACAACTATTCTAGTTAAAATAATGAAGAAAAACAAAGTATTAACGATAAAGAAAATATCCACAATAATAAATGAGTTTATACCTAGGTCAATTTTATTTTTTAAATTAATATAAATGTAACATTTTACAATTGCATACAAATTTGATTTAAAATGTGTTTATACAATAAAATGAAATTGAATTTTACAGTAAATTACAAAATAAACTATTAAAAAACTTCACAAAAAAATAATTAGGTTTAAAATGTCACTATAAAACTAAGTACTTTCTTACAATTACAATTAAATGAAATGTAAGTAAAATGATAGAATCAATAATAAATTAATTAATTGAAGACATAATAATTATTAAAAAAAAAAAGATAATAATAATAATAAATACAAACAATTAATATGAGAGAGATGTTGGGTTTAACACTATATCGACCACAATTTTAAATTATTTTAACTGAGCTAAATCTTGATTACTTTTAATTAGTTTATAGTCAGATGTTTCACTCTTACGCATAAATACTCTACTCTTATTGATCCACACGAACTTATAGTTGAGTTCTTTGGCCTTGATCCTTGCAGCTGCGTGTAAAGCTTTTTGGGTTGGTGAGAGGTGTTCCACTACGAAAATGGGTTTTTTCGAGCCACCAATCCCAATATGAGAAGTATTCAGCTTATCAATGACGTTAGAAGCTTTTTTATTGAATTTTAAAGTAGCTGCTAGGAATTCGTCTCTTACTCTTGGTGAGTTAAATTTAACCACAACTGACCTGGGGCGCAGGCTGCCACTATTTATTTTTGCAACTCTTGTGCATACATGAATGTCAGAATCGTTCAATTTGTAGTTAGCAACACTGGCTACTTGTTTGGTAATGCTTATAAGGTTTTCCGCCTTGTTTTCGGGAATGTTCTGTATTTCCACGTTGCTGGCGCGGGAGTGTTGTTCCATACGCGCAATTCGAGAATTTAGTTCAGAAACTGTCGAACGTAGGGATATATTATCAGATTCTAAGTGACTTATTTTGGTGACGTTAGACTCCAGGTCTTTCTTTATGATATCTTGCTGTTTTTCTATGGTTGATACAGAAGTGGATACACTTTTGATACTATCAAGCAGCTCTTGTGTTTTTAACTCAAACTGATTTAATATGTTTATTTTAAAGGAATGCAATATATTCTGAAGCTCTGCTCGTACTACTTGTCTAATCACATCAAGTGGAACGTCATGCATGAAGTCAATTTTGTCAGTCTGTCCTCCTCTTCTAGTATTTACATTTATTTCGTCAGAATCAACTGACTGCTGATTGGAGCTTCTTATTGGTGTGTTGCTGTTATCACCTTTCGGTAATTTACTGCGACAACAAGGGCAGCTCCACTTCAACTTAAAATCTTCGGTCAAATCCTTTAATGATTTGTTAATATTAACGCAGCTCAGGTGAAATTTATATTTGCAGGATTGACAAATTAATGTATTTGATGATGGTGTCACTCGATCACAACAGCCGATTTTAATTTTCACTTGCGACATAATATTGCGCTGTTAATAAAAATACACTTGCACTAAACTGTATTTTCAACGAAGCACGACGGTCAGTAAGCGTTCGCGTTTGAATGCAGCACGGCAGAGCGATGACTCATCAATAGCGGCGGCGATAATGTTGCACGGTCGTAAGATTGCTTGTACGTTGCTTAACAAATTTCAAACTTTGATGGTCAATATCTTAGTTAATAGTTGAAATTATAGAACACTGTTTACGTCAAAATATGAGTAGTCTTATAAGTAATTAGGAAGTAATATTATTTGTTCGGAATCGTAACTATAAACTACTTTTACACAATTATTTTTACGGACACAAAACAAACTAGTGTTGATTAAACTAGCGCCGCGCTTAATTTCGTTTGTAGTAGCGATAATTGCGTTTGTAGTTGCTTATTTTCGTTTGTAGTAGCAATAATTGCGTTTGTAGTTGCTTATTTTCGTTTGTAGTAGCGATAAGCGCATTTGTAGTTCCTTGATTTCGTTTGTAGTAGCGATAAGCGCGTTTGTAGTTCCTTGATTTCGTTTGTAGTAGCGATAAGCGCGTTTGTAGTTCCTTGATTTCGTTTGTAGTAGCGATAATTGCGTTTGTAGTTCCTTGATTTTGTTTGTAGTAGCGATAAGCGCGTTTGTAGTTGCTTATTTTCGTTTGTAGTAGCGATAAGCGCGTTTGTAGTTGCTTATTTTCGTTTGTAGTAGCGATAAGCGCGTTTGTAGTTGCTTATTTTCGTTTGTAGTAGCGATAATTGCGTTTGTAGTTGCTTATTTTCGTTTGTAGTAGCGATAAGCTCGTTTGTAGTTCCTTGATTTCGTTTGTAGTAGCGATAATTGCGTTTGTAGTTGCTTATTTTCGTTTGTAGTAGCGATAATTGCGTTTGTAGTTGCTTATTTTCGTTAGTAGTAGCGATAAGCGCGTTTGTAATTCCTTGATTTCGTTTGTAGTAGCGATAAGCGCGTTTGTAGTTCGTTGATTTCGTTTGTAGTAGCGATAATTGCGTTTGTAGTTGCTTATTTTCGTTTGTAGTAGCCATAATTGCGTTTGTAGTTGCTTATTTTCGTTTGTAGTAGCGATAATTGCGTTTGTAGTTGCTTATTTTCGTTTGTAGTAGCGATAAGCGCGTTTGTAGTTCCTTGATTTTGTTTGTAGTAGCGATAAGCGCGTTTGTAATAGCTTTTTTTCGTTTGTAGTAGCGATAAGCGCGTTTGTAGTTGCTTATTTTCGTTTGTAGTAGCGATAAGCGCGTTTGTAGTTGCTTATTTTCGTTTGTAGTAGCGATAATTGCGTTTGTAGTTGCTTATTTTCGTTTGTAGTAGCGATAAGCGCGTTTGTAGTTGCTTATTTTCGTTTGTAGTAGCGATAAGCGCGTTTGTAGTTGCTTGTTTTCGTTTGTAGTAGCTTATTTTCGTTTGTAGTAGCGATAAGCGCGATTGTAGTTGCTTATTTTCGTTTGTAGTAGCGATAAGCGCGTTTGTAGTTGCTTATTTTCGTTTGAAGTAGCGATAATTGCGTTTGTAGTTGCTTATTTTCGTTTGTAGTAGCGATAAGCGCGTTTGTAATTCCTTGATTTCATTTGTAGTAGCGATAAGCGCGTTTGTAGTTCCTTGATTTCGTTTGTAGTAGCGATAATTGCGTTTGTAGTTGCTTATTTTCGTTTGTAGTAGCGATAAGCGCGTTTGTAATTCCTTGATTTCGTTTGTAGTAGCGATAAGCGCGTTTGTAGTTCCTTGATTTCGTTTGTAGTAGCGATAAAATTGCGTTTGTAGTTGCTTATTTTCGTTTGTAGTTGCGATAAGCGCGTTTGTAGTTCCTTGATTTCGTTTGTAGTAGCGATAATTGCGTTTGTAGTTGCTTATTTTCGTTTGTAGTAGCCATAATTGCGTTTGTAGTTGCTTATTTTCGTTTGTAGTAGCGATAAGCGCGTTTGTAGTTGCTTGTTTTCGTTTGTAGTAGCGATAATTGCGTTTGTAGTAGCTTATTTTCGTTTGTAGTAGCGATAAGCGCGATTGTAGTTGCTTATTTTCGTTTGTAGTAGCGATAAGCGCGATTGTAGTTGCTTATTTTCGTTTGTAGTGGCAATAATTGCGTTTGTAGTTGCTTATTTTCGTTTGTAGAAGCGATAAGCGCGTTTGTAGTTGCTTATTTTCGTTTGTAGTAGCGATAAGCGCGTTTGTAGTTGCTTATTTTCGTTTGTAGTAGCGATAATTGCGTTTGTAGTTTCTTGATTTTGTTTGTAGTAGCGATAATTGCGTTTGAAGTTGCTTATTTTCGTTTGTAGTACCGATAATTTCGTTTGTAGTTGCTTATTTTCGTTTGTAGTAGTGATAAGCGCGTTTGTAGTTGCTTATTTTCGTTTGTAGTAGCGATAAGCGCGTTTGTAGTTGCTTATTTTCGTTTGTAGTAGCGATAAGCGCGTTTGTAGTTGCTTATTTTCGTTTGTAGTAGCGATAATTGCGTTTGTAGTTGCTTATTTTCGTTTGTAGTAGCGATAAGCGCGATTGTAGTTGCTTATTTTCGTTTGTAGTAGCGATAATTGCGTTTGTAGTTGCTTTTTTTCGTTTGTAGTAGCGATAAGCGCGTTTGTAGTTGCTTATTTTCGTTTGTAGTAGCGATAAGCTCGTTTGTAGTTCCTTGATTTCGTTTGTAGTAGCGATAATTGCGTTTGTAGTTGCTTATTTTCGTTTGTAGTATCGATAATTGCGTTTCTAGTTGCTTATTTTCGTTTGTAGTAGCGATAAGCGCGTTTGTAATTCCTTGATTTCGTTTGTAGTAGCGATAAGCGCGTTTGTAGTTGCTTGTTTTCGTTTGTAGTAGCGATAATTGCGTTTGTAGAAGCTTATTTTCATTTGTAGTAGCGATAAGCGCGATTGTAGTTGCTTATTTTCGTTTGTAGTAGCGATAATTGCGTTTCTAGTTGCTTATTTTCGTTTGTAGTAGCGATAAGCGCGTTTGTAGTTCCTTGATTTCGTTTGTAGTAGCGATAATTGCGTTTGTAGTTGCTTATTTTCGTTTGTAGTAGCGATAAGCGCGTTTGTAGTTGCTTATTTTCGTTTGTAGTAGCGATAAGCGCGTTTGTAGTTGCTTATTTTCGTTTGTAGTAGCGATAAGCGCGTTTGTAGTTGCTTATTTTCGTTTGTAGTAGCGATAATTTCGTTTGTAGTTGCTTATTTTCGTTTGTAGTAGTGATAAGCGCGTTTGTAGTTGCTTATTTTCGTTTGTAGTAGCGATAATTGCGTTTGTAGTTGCTTATTTTCGTTTGTAGTAGCGATAATTGCGTTTGTAGTTCCTTGATTTCGTTTGTAGTAGCGATAATTGCGTTTGTAGTTGCTTATTTTCGTTTGTAGTAGCGATAAGCGCGATTGTAGTTGCTTATTTTCGTTTGTAGTAGCGATAATTGCGTTTTGTAGTTGCTTATTTTCGTTTGTAGTAGCGATAAGCGCGTTTGTAGTTCCTTGATTTCGTTTGTAGTAGCGGTAAGCGCGTTTGTAGTTCCTTGATTTCGTTTGTAGTAGCGATAAGCGCGTTTGTAGTTGCTTATTTTCGTTTGTAGTAGCGATAAGCGCGTTTGTAGTTCCTTGATTTCGTTTGTAGTAGCGATAAGCGCGTTTGTAGTTCCTTGATTTCGTTTGTAGTAGCGATAAGCGCGTTTGTAGTAGCTTATTTTCGTTTGTAGTAGTGATAATTGCGTTTTTAGTAGCTTATTTTCGTTTGTAGTAGCGATAAGCGCGTTTGTAGTTCCTTGATTTCGTTTGTAGTAGCGATAAGTGCGTTTGTAGTTCCTTGATTTCGTTACATACTGTTATTTTTTAGTAAAGACCACCTAACTTGAATTTCGGCAAAAAGAGGTTTTTAATTTTTTTTTATTTTTTTTTTTGGAGCTACTATAAACAAAACAAGTTTTACTACAATCAAGTACATACCATAATCTATAAGTTTCATATAAAAAAAAACGATTTTTCAAAGTCGGGTGCCAAGTTTTTTTTAAAGTCCCGTATTTTTTTTTAGAGTAACTACAAACAAAATTAATGTTACTACAAACAACTACAAACGATAACCTATAAGAATCATAAAAAAAAAATCAATTTTCCAAAGTCGGGTGCCAAGTTCACAAAGCCCACAATGGCCGAGCTAGCCTGCCAGACCACGACAACAAGCACACGCCATCGGATTAAAAGTTAAGTTAAATTTATTTAGTTAACCACTTAATACCTGCGAAAGTGTTACCTTTAATTTTGTTATGTATTGCCCTTGAGCTAAACCACGGGTTCTTAGTGTTTCCACTGTGGAACCATGAGATACTGTTTTGAAGCCTTGTGGAGCCGTGGTAGACACGTATACACCACAGAGTGATACCTCTGAGCTAACCACGCGTTACCCTCGCGCTAAGCACGGGTCCTTGATGTATCCACGGTGCAACCATGAGATACCGTTGTAGGCCTTGTGGAGCTATAGTAAACAAATTTAAATCACAGATCTACGAGAACACGTACATACTATAATCTGGAGAGTGATACCTCTGAGCTAACCATGCGTAACCCTCATGCTAACCACGGATCCATGATGTATCCACAGTGAACCATTTTTTTTTAATTCTTTTATTTTATGAGCTTAATCACAAAGTGATTATGTCGCTCCATAACAAAACAATTGACATAAATCATATAGGTACACAATCTTATATGTTGTTATACATGTACACCACCCACACAGCACATACAAAAGTACCCACTTAAACTGACAGAATCGATAAGTTGTATAATTGGATTAGCAATTTAATATTTGTGGATTGAGGACTGGCCAAAACAATATTACAATCAACAAATTCCTTTAGAATATTTCTACACTTATCTGTACGAAAGGCGGCGTTTCGGTCACACTCCATTAAGACGTGCAATAAATCCTCTGGTACACCGCAAAGTTCGCAGTTGGGTGACGGGACTTTTTTCATGAGGAATGCAAACTTCCTAGATGGAATGTGACCGGAGCGTAGCCTCATAATTACTACTGTATCTTTTCTACATAAATTAATATTATCAATCCATGGGATTACTGGAGGATGGGGTTGGACGGTTTTATACCAAATTCCCTTTTCTTTGGAACGCAAATCAAAATATTCTTTCCAGAGATTGTAGCATTGTTTTTTTAATAAACAAATGCAATCTGAAAAAAATGGACGCATGTGGCATAAAATGCCACTGGTAGTAGCCTGTCTAGCTAAACTGTCGACTAATTCATTTTGTTCTATTCCACAATGCGATGGTATCCACTGCAATTTCACACATTTGAAAGTAGCTGTTAATTTATAGATAGTGTCCAGAACTATATAAGCTATCGGTGTACCTCGGGTCCCCGAAGTGCACCGAGCCAAGTGCTGGAGCGCACTTCTCGAATCAGTAAAAATTACTATGGAATTTTGTTCTAAAGATGCAGCGTATGAAAGGGCTTCACTAATAGCAAACAACTCTGCTCCCATTATGCAAATGTTCGAATTTATTTTAAACTGTAAATTAAGGTTACATTGAGGGTCATAAACTGCCGCACCTATTTCATCAATTTCTTTTGATCCATCCGTATATAATTGGTAAAAATTAATATATTGACTATTAATGAAGTTTGAACACATCGATTTTAAACTAAATCCAGTATAATGCCGCTTGGCTTTAGAAATATTTGGTATATTTGGAAAAATAATATTACTCAAATCTATGCTACTAACCCAAGTATTCATTGTAAACATTCCCAGTTGATGACTAGAATCAATGGAAATATGCGAAAAATGCTCATATTCTGTCAAAAGTAAAGGCTTGTTTTTGTTTCTCCAATATCTATTGTCTTTATATTGTAAGAGATCCTGTAGTAGATTGATCGTGATATTATTAACTTTAGATTTGGCTTTTAAAATATATTTTCCACCTAGATAAGTCCTTCTTATATACAGTGGCGGAATACCAATTTCACATTCCATTGCTTGTATAGGAGTGGATCTAATAAACCCGCCTATGACCCTAAGCGCTTGATTTTGGATTTTATTTAACTTTTCAATATTTGTTCGGCTACTGTTATTATACAAAAAGGAACCATAATCTAGTCTACTTCTAATTATTGCAATATATAATCGCCTTAAATGCCTCGGATGCACTCCCCAACCAGAACCAGCTAAAATTTTAAAAATATTTAAATATTTAGAGCATTTATTTACTAATTCAGTTATATGTTTATTCCATTTTAAGGAACGGTCCAACCACATCCCCAAGTATTTAACTGTACCAACTACCTCTATAAGATCATTTCTAATACTAAGTGTTACAGGATGTCTATTGATACCTTTTTTAAAAATACATACTTTAGTTTTAGCTGACGAGATTTCCAATCCCAAGTTATTAAGCAAATTATTTATTTTGTCTAAGGCTACTTGCATTGTATTTATTGCATTATTAACATTTTTGCTTGTTATATACAAAGCGTAATCATCAGCATATTGCGAAACCACTACATTAGATATTTGCTTACATATGTGAATAGTTGCGACGTTAAATAATAAAGGAGCTAAGGGATCTCCTTGAGCAATACCACGACTTGTACTTCTGGACAAAATAACATTGTCTACTTCAATACTTAAATGTCTGTTGTTCAAAAAAGTCCATATGTACTTACAAACTTTTGTGCCTACGCCTAAACGATCTAGATTTATGAGTAACGTCGTAACATCGACATTGTTGTAAGCATTCTCTACATCAATAAAGCAACCAAGAGTCATTTCGTCCTTTGAAAAACCTAACTGTATTCTACTGACCAAATTACTAAGATTGTCTAAACAGGACCTGGTTTTCCTAAATCCAGTTGTTTCCTCATAGAAAAAGTTACCCCTTTCAATGAACCACTCTAGTCTGTTTTTTAACATTGAATGAAATATTTTACACAAGCATGACATCAGCGAGATAGGACGTAAAGCTGTCGTAATCGTAGGATTTCTACCTGGTTTTGGGATAGCTATGATACGTATTTGATGCCATTGGGATGGTACGTAGCTAAGAGTAAAAAATAAGTTGAAAATCTATACTTATAATAAAGTTGTAGAGAGGTCAATTCTGTACATGAAATATTTTTCCAAAATAACTATCAGGGCGTGATTAGGGATCGATACTGATGCCAAAAATGCAATCAGTAAAATTTTTGTCTGTCTGTCTGTCTGTCTGTCTGTCTGTCTGTCTGTCTGTCTGTCTGTCTGTATAACCGTTATAGAAACAAAAACTACTCAGTGGATTTTAACGAAACTTGGTACGATTATTCTTTATACTCCTGGGCTGGTTATAGTATACTTTTCATCCCGCTACAATCAATAGGAGCAGAGCAGTAAAGGGAAATGTTGGGAAAACGGGAGAAGTTACTTTTTTAAGCTTCTGTCGCGTGTGCAACCTTAATGGTTAAAGCTACACAGAAATCATGTATGAGGGAAATATTTTCCTTAAAATTATCTAAAAAATATCCTACGACAGCATATGTCCATCTTTTATGGTTGACTCACAATAACACGTGTAACTCCCGATAGCTTAGCAGTTCAAAGCTTTCTGATTATATTTGTCTACTCTTACGTTTATAACTCAGTCATCTATCTGTACGAAAATGAACATGAAAATGAAAAATGAAAAATGAAAAATGAAAAATGAAAAATGAAAAATGAAAAATGAAAAATGAAAAATGAAAAATGAAAAATGAAAAATGAAAAATGAAAAATGAAAAATGAAAAATGAAATTGAAAAATGAAAAATGAAAAATGAAAAATGAAAAATGAAAAATGAAAATTGAAAATTGAAAATTGAAAATTGAAAATTGAAAAATGAAATTTTTAAAAATGAAAAATGGAAAGTGAAAAATGAAAAATGAAAAATGAAAAATGAAAAATGAAAAATGAAAAATGAAAAATGAAAAATGAAAAATGAAAAATGAAAAATGAAAAATGAATAAAGATAAATGAAAAATGAAAAATGAAAAATGAAAAATGAAAAATGAAAAATGAAAAATGAAAAATGAAATTGAAAAATGAAAAATGAAAAATGAAAAATGAAAAATGAAAAATGAAAAATGAAAAATGAAAATTGAAAATTGAAAATTGAAAATTGAAAATTGAAAATTGAAAAATGAAATTTTTAAAAATGAAAAATGGAAAGTGAAAAATGAAAAATGAAAAATGAAAAATGAAAAATGAAAAATGAAAAATGAAAAATGAAAAATGAAAAATGAAAAATGAAAAATGAAAAATGAAAAATGAAAAATGAAAAATGAAAAATGAAAAATGAAAAATGAAAAATGAAAAATGAAAAATGAAAAAGAAAATGAAAAATGAAAAATGAAAAATGAAAAATGAACAGTGAACAGTGAACAGTGAACAGTGAACAGTGAACAGTGAACAGTGAACAGTGAACAGTGTCACGGTGACGTAACAAATATATTAAATAGGGACAATTCTTGGCTATGCGAAAGATCCATCTTAACTCCTCGCAATGACCAGGCATTTGAGATTAATAATAAAATACTGTCGAATATACAAGGGGAAAGCAAAGTTTATAGTTCAATAAATAGAATGGTCGATGAACAAGACGCCACTAACTACCCGATAGAATTTTTAAATTCTTTAAATATGCCCGGACTTCCTTCTCATGAAATTTGTTTAAAAATTGGCATTCCGATTATTCTGCTCCGAAATTTAAGACCACCACAACTTTGCAATGGAACTCGGCTAAAAGTAACCCGGTTGCAACAAAATATTATCGAGGCTCAAATTTTAACAGGTTGCGGTGCAGGAGAAACCGTCTTTATTCCCAGAATTCCCTTAGTACCTAATAATTTTCCATTCCAATTTAAAAGAACGCAATTCCCAGTATCGGTGTGTTATGCAATGACAATTAATAAGGCTCAAGGGCAGACTTTTCGTGTTGCTGGAGTAGATCTCGGTGTCAGTTGTTTCTCGCATGGTCAGTTGTACGTCGCTCTTTCCCGGGTCAGTAGTTCCAAAAATCTTTACGTTCACGTGCCGGATGGATCAACATTCAACATAGTTTAACCGGAAGCTTTGCATTGAAGTATTTTCGTTATATAAGTACTTAAGCCTTCGGCAGGATCGGAATAGGGCTACGGTATCCCTGCCTGTCGTAAGAGGCGACTAAAAGGGGCTTCCGGGGTTGAGGGCGGCTAGAGTGGGAGCTTGAACCGTCCAGCCAGGATACCGGGAAGGTGGCGATATGTGTGGTCGCATACCGCCGTAAAGACTAGATTGGGTGGTGGGCCCATCCGCCCATCTGGGAGGAGCCCGAGTCCTCTTTATAGCACCGAAGACGGCCACCGGGGGGGTTTTAGTGCGGTAAAAATTCCACATAACTCTGCGTCGCTCCCACGGCGTCGGGTACCTTTTGAAGGTTTCCCCCTCGAAAACAAAAATAAAAAAGGTTCTTAAGCCTCATGTGAACGTGATCTAAACAATATTACCAATACATTAACTCAATAACACACAAGGAGTTACTCGCTGGCGGAGTCGCGGGCAAAGCTATTAACAATAATATTGTGCGGTTCCGTATTGCGATATTTTTCAACAGTATTGTAGATATGACATATTATATTTCCCTACTAAAATACGAAAGTTAATCTGTTTGTTACATCAAAACCACTGAACCGTGAGGAAGGACATAGGCTACTTTTTTTTACGAAAAACAACGGAAACGCGGACGAAGTCGCGGGCAACAGCTAGTAGATAATAAAATAGTAATTGCGTTATCTGGTAGGTGTTTAATCATCGAATACGAAATATTATCAATCCCAGGAGACGTGTCCTTTGCTTTGATACAAGACTTAAGCTCACATAGTAAAAAAAGAGACTCAATCTTGGTATTATGTGATGTGAAAATTGGATATCGTGGACATACAAAATCTGGAGTTAAATTATGTAATAAATTTTTAGCCATTGATTCATCAGTGTAATTCCTACATGACCGATATCCCTTTAACCATTTCATTTTCCGCCACATGTCTTGCACAGTAGTAGATTCATCAATAGAAGAACAAAAATTAGAAAATGATTTACATTTAGCTCGCCTTATAAGTAGTTGTGAAATTCTAATTTTATCTTTCAATTTATCTAAGTTATCCGGTATAGGATTTTTCCTAAAGCGAATAAAAGCCAACCGTCGCTCAGCAACTGCTTTCGACAACTCGGTATTCCAGTAATGTTTGGGTTTAAAGTGCCGAGAAGGATCTCGACTAATTCTATATAAAGGAATGCAAATATCAGCGGCTTCATTAATTACATCAAGAAATAAATCATAACTTTTTTGAGGGTCGTCTATGATAATAAGAAAATTCAAGAATTTATCACTTATAGAGTTAGTATACTGCTCCCAATCAGCGTTTTTATAATTCCTTTTTTTAATAAATTGGGGATCTTTTATGTATGAGAGATTAAGCTTAATCATCAAGTGGTCACTACCTAGTGACTCATTGATAACATTCCAATCTAAATGTATCGCTAAATCAGAGGACGCTACAGAGATATCAGGGGAAGTTTGTTGTAAAACACCGTTAACATATTTAACTCTAGTAGCCCTGCCATCGTTTAAGGAAACATAATTATAATCCATCATAGAGTCAAAAATAATATTACCTCTTGTATCTGTTTTACAGGACCAACTAGGATGGTGGCCATTAAAATCACCTAAAATTAATGTTTTACTGGCTTTAAATGCAAATATTTCATCCCAGTCATTTTTAAAAGTTTGTATAGCTGGCGGGCAATAGATACAAAATATATACTCCACAAAAGGACAATTAAATATTCTGATACAGATATTTTCAATTGCAGTATTAGACAGTTGAAAAGGTATTCGTTTAGATTTAATTGATTTGTGTGTAATAGTGGAAATCCCGCCATATGAATCCATACGATCTTGACGAAAAATGTTATAATCACTGAATCTAAGAGTAATATCATCACTTAACCATGTCTCACATAAAGCAGCTATATGGATTTTTTCTTTTGCAAGTAACTGGTCAACATCTACAAGTTTAGGCCTTATACTTTGTGCATTCCACTGGAGGATGTTTAGTTTATATCCTAAATTCATATTCCAAAAATATTTTTAAAAGGCAGGTCCCAAAAATGCTCCCCAATAATGGACATTAACCATTCAGCTACTAGGGCTACCCCTTGGATAATCTTGGTCTTCAAATCGTCTTGTGAACTAGATAATACGGAATATAATTTTCTTATTAACTGTTTAAAATTTAGAGTAAATTTGTGCTCTTCTCTTTTATCTTTAAGTTCCTCTGTTTCATCTTGTGTTTCTCTCCTTGAACATATCTCGCTTTCAACTTCATCCTCAATATAGTCTCTAACTGCTTCAAACTCTGACGACATGTCCCAATCAAGAACTTCTTTTGCCTTGTGTCTCCTTTTCCTAATTTTCTTTTTTTTTAACTTCTCTTGACAAACATCTGCAATGTTTGACAGATCCATAGGACGTATTGGGGGATCCAAAACATTATGAGTGTCTTTACGACGCGGAGCAGTACTAGCTACGCTTGCATAAGAAATTATGTTTTGTGGATTTGATCGTCCACCGGCATCTGGAGCAACATCACGTACATTATTTGATTTTTCTAACGTATCTTTAGGAGGGTCAGGAGGAACATATATTTGTAAGGCCTTTCTGTAAGAGCAGTTATACTCTGCCATTAAATCTCTCAGGCGTTTTTCTTTTTTAAAGGCAGGACAGGATTTATCCAATGCCAAATGATTACCGGTGCAATTAATACACCTATAGGTCGTGATCTCACAGTTAGCGTGACCTTTTCCACATTTAGGACACACTGTCTTTTTGGAAGGGCAGAAGCGTAGTGAATGACCAAATCTCCAACACCTTGAACATTGCGTCACAGGGAAAACATATGGTTCAACATTAATCTTCATCCCATATATATATATCCACGCTGGTAATGATGGACCCTTAAAAGCTAAACGTACTGACTCACTCTCTTCCCATCCATTGCCGTCTTTGTTTCTACGTTTTAGACGTTTTACGGCAATAAGGTCACGATCAGTTGATATAATATCTAGTATACTTTTTTCGGATAGGTCCAATTCCACGTCTTTAATAACTCCATAGGAGACAACGACTTCAAATGGTTTTTGATACCTCCATCCTAAGTCTTGTATAGCTTGGCAGTTAAATAATTTTTCTGCATTAGTGACGCAGTCGAACTGAAGAAAAATTTTGTATGGATTTATATATTTCACACGAGATACTTTTTCAATACCATTAGATTTTAGTATTTTAGCAAATTCAAACTGTTTAGGAAGTTTCTCCGTACTATTAATGTATACATCGACCTTCTGGTTACATCTCTTTCCATTTTTTCCAACCGTCGTCCAATCTTCGTCTTCGTTCTGCTCATATCGCCTTTTACTAGGTCTAGAACTAGATTCGAAACCCACTGCAGACATCATTTCCACTTCTTGAACCGTATTATTTTGTAAACACGTCTCATTGGCCTTCTCAGTATTATGGTCGTGTAAAATATTTACATAGATTGAGTCTTCTACATCCACAGCGTCATCTTCAACCCGAAATGATCCTTGCTCCATAACGAATAAGGAGTACTATTCTATACGTTAACGCTGCACCATTGCACTTGCCGAGCGCAAGGCGAGCGAACGCATAAACAATATAGGTAAAAGAATTCAGTGATAAGCCGTGCGCGCTGCGATCAAAACAACACGTGTGTTTGTAACCGTAGTATCGAACGAACTGCAGTGAACCATGAGATACCGTTGGGACGCTTTGTGGGGCCATGGTAGACACGTATACACCACAGATCTATGAGAGTGTTTAGAATTAATAAATGACCTAGAACACGTGTTGCACCTGTAAGCAACATGTGTTGTTTACAGATAACTACCTTAAAGAAAAAAAAAAAAAAAAATCTTTGTTTCAGAATTCGAACTTTACAACTCAGGCAGGTGCAGGGCACGCACCGCCTGTCAGAATGGCCGTGTCGGCGCGACACCTCGTATTTATGAAAAACACGTTGTCGATAATAATTATTTTAGTTAGTTTAAAGATCGAAAATTGTTTGTTTATTGAATTAGCAACATTTAATGATTTTTAGAATTGTAATTTAGATTACCCTCCATAAATTTATTATTGTCACACCACCAAACATTGTTATAAAAAGGCGAGCGAACGCCGGTAGAAAGGATTATTCTTGTTTAGCCGTCGAAGCGATCACACCTCCTCAATTGTGAATAAATCGAAGAAGTTTACTGCTGTGTTTTACTTCAAATCTTCAAGAACGAATAATAATGAAGACTCCTCGACCATCCTGACGTCACACTTCACGCTTTCTCTTCGATATATATATTATATATATATATATTCCGACCGAATTGAGAACCTTCTCCTTTTTGAAGTCTGTTAACAATTAGTTGTGTTGCACGACGTGGTGTTTCCGATGTTGAAGGTTTCTTTTGAAGTACATAATTGAACGGCTTGTGGTCGGTGAAAACTATCAGGTTTCTACCCTCGAAAGTTTTTCTGAACTGCTTAATAGCCATGTAGATAGCGAGTAGCTCTCGGTCGAATGTAGTTGCGTTGTGCATCGGAGAATGTCTTCGAAAAATAGCCAAGTGGTTGCCATTTTCCATTAATGTGTTGTTGAAGTACGGCTCCCGCTGAGTTATCAGACGCGTCGCTGAAGATAGCAAGTGTTGCTTCATGTGATGGGTGAGCGAGTAAAGCTGCATTTTGTATCGCGAGGCCACTTCGAACGTGCAATTTACCTTATCTATGATTTTTGAGTCCCTGCTACGGATTGCCATGGAGATGTTGTAATCTTCCAGCCTTTCATCGGTGGCAGTCATAGCTCTTAGGATGAACTGAGCTACGGCGTCATCGCTGTAGTCGGTGTAGTAAGTGCAGCTGGTGGTATGACGCGATACTGCCACTACTGCGTGGGGGACGCTGTTGTGCAAGTGGAGGTGCTTTGTGGAGGCACGCACAATTACCGTCGTCTCGCTCGTTAATCCCTGTGCTTCGTGTATGGCCAGGGTGCGCGATCCCTCCCCACTCCCAAAGCCCTCTTTCTTCAGACTCTCCTTCTCGGCTTGGGTGTGTACCAAGTAGAATGTCCTCTCGAGGGTCTTTGGAATCAGCGCATCAGTGTACCGCTTCAGCTTCAGGGATCAAATACGCGACGTGGACGAGTATATGCCACTGTATACCTCGCTTAGGGCATACGCTACGTCCACCGGGTTCCTGTGCGTGCACAACATTTCTTGGCTTATCCTGGTCATCTGGTTTGGTCGACAGTATCGCAGTTCGAAAAGGTTGTTGCGTTCTATGAACGGCAGCTGGTTAACATCTCCGAGGAGCACCACTTCCTGCACTCCGGTCAGTCTTATCGCCATCACAATGGTCTGTAGGTTGTATACTTGGGGTACATTGGCTCTCTAGACTGTCAGCCAGGTATTCGGCTTTTTCCGAGTCATCGAACGGTTATGCGCGCGCTAGCAATCCGCGCTATATTTATAGCAAGCCAGCAGGAGACGACAGCGCGACCAGCGAAGTCACAAGCGAGACGGCCTATTCCATTTCTTTCTATCTACTAGTTCAACGAAAATTATATTGTGCATTGGTGAAAATGATTCTAATCCCACTAAAATCATGATAGAATTGGGTACTGTACTAAAAAAATATCAGCATTGTCATATACTTGTTATGAACATATTAAAAAATGATTACCTAAATGAAAACTATTTAAACAAGAATTTACGACTATTATGTAACTCTTACCCTAATTGTCACTTTATACAAAATAACATGAAACATATGCAATACTTACCAGACATTTGTAATAAATTAAATTATTGTATTGATTATCTGGATTATGAAAGACTATATTTAAATGTTGACACTTTAAAAAGACGCTTGCAGCTAACACACACAAATAAAATTTGCAAACAGACTAGCACTTGTAAACCCAAAATAAAACAAAAAAACATTTTAGATTTTTTCTCCAAACAGGGAGTCAAGTCGCCAAATTTAAGTAAAAATATTTTTTTTCAGTAGTAACAGTAAAATCTTAATATTACACCAAAACATAGCGGGATTCATTGCCAAAAAAGATTTACTAAACATTACGTTGGAAGAATTAAATGACAAAAATAAATATATAGACATACTTTGCTTATGCGAAACTTTTATAAAACAGGGTGAAGAATTAAATATTACACTAAATGGTTTTCAATTAGCAGCCAGTTTTTCAAGATCTCTGCAAAGACGTGGTGGGACCTGCATCATGTGTAGAGACAATATAGAGTATAATCAAATTCAATTTCTAAATGATTTTAGTCAGGAATTTTGCTTTGAAGTATGTGGTATTGAGATAATTGACATAAAATGCTTAATTATATGTATATATAGAACACCAAACAGCAATCCGTATCTATTTCTTATGTTCTTAGAAAAACTTATGGTTAAGTTTCGTAGCAAAAGTAAATATAAAATTATAATTACAGGTGACTTCAATATTGACATATTAAAAAGTAATAAATTAACATTAGATTTTATCTCATTAATGCAAAACTTTAATTACTCGATTCACATCACAAGTCCTACACGAGGAAAATCCTGTCTCGACCAAATAATTAGTAACTATCCAGGGGTTCAAGCAGAAATTCTTAACTTAAGCCATAATACTGGTCAGCTACTTACTATACCCCTTAAGAACGAGATCCCTATCAGAAGGGCAAAATTCATTAAACGTAGAGACTATAGCAATGAAAATATTACTAAATTTTATAACTCCATTGCACCACTAATGTGGTCAGAAGTCTACAATGAAACCGAAACAGATAAAGCTTTTAATAATTTTCACGAACTTTTCATACTATTCTTCAATTTGTGTTTTCCTATCATCAGAATTAGATTGAATAAAAACAGTCATAAAACAAATTGGATTACCAAAGGCCTAAAAATTTCAACAAAAACTAAGCGAAAACTAAGATTCCTATGTTATAAAACCCAAAATATTAGTGTTAAAAATAATTATATTAAGTATAATAAAATATTACGAAAATGTATAGTGTTGGCCCAAAAAATAAGTAATCAAAAATATCTTAAAAATGCACATAATAAATGTTTGGCCTCCTGGCGGCTTATAAAAAATGACATTTCTACTGTAAATAAAGATAAACTAATACAGAAAATAAGACATAACGATACAATAATTACATCGCCCATTGACATCGCAAATAATTTTAATGACTATTTTATTAATTTGACATCGAATAATATATCGAAAAATGACGTTTACAAACATAAAATTGACATTAATAGTAATTCTTTATTTTTATATCCAACTACTGACAATGAAATTTTCAAAATTATCATGAATCTTAGAAATACATCCTCAGTAGGTTATGATAATATCCCAACAAAACTAATAAAGATTTCTTCTAAAGTAATCTCTGCACCATTGTGTTACATCACGAACTTGTCATTCCTTACGGGTACATTTCCATCAAAACTAAAAATAGCTGTGATTAAACCAATACACAAAAAAGATGACAGATATTTAATGAACAACTACCGTCCAATAGCACTGGTTCCAATATTTTCGAAAATATTGGAAAAAGCTATGCACACGCGTATAATAAACTTTCTCGAGAAACATAATTTGCTAACCCCCCCATCAGAATGTTTTTCGAAAAAACAAATCCACAACCCTTGCCGCCTTTAATTTAGTAAATAGCATACTCGATAATGTTGACAAAAAAAATAAAAACAACAGGAATATTCTACGATATGAGTAAAGCATTTGATTTTGTTCCTCATAAGTTATTGTTGTGGAAGTGTGAAAAATATGGTATTCGCGGAGAACCTTTACGATGGCTTGAAACTTACCTATCTAATCGTAGACAACAAGTGGAAATAACATCAATTAATAGAAACCAAGAAGAAGAAGTAGTAAAATCTAAATTAAAGTTTAACAGAGTGGGTGTTCCCCAAGGGAGCATCTTAGGTCCACTTCTCTTTATAATATATATTAATGATCTACCAAATGTTACTAATCAACAATGCTCATTATTCGCAGATGATATCGCAATGATTATAACAGAAAAATCGTCAACTGATTATAATATTGAAATTAAAAATAGCATTGACAATATCATAGGATGGCTCACAGATAATAACCTTAAAATAAATATATCTAAAACAAAATTTATACAGTTTGGAAATAAAGGATCGAAAAAATCAAATTTAAACATACAATATGAAAATAAAAGTGTCACCGAAACTAACTCGACTGTGTTCTTAGGCCTAACCATAGATAGTAATTGCACTTGGAAAGACCATATCTTGAAGCTATGTACTAAAATAAATAAATTTGTATATCCATTATGGCGAATACCAAAAATATGCAATAAAACAAGTGCTCTGCAAGCTTATTATGCGTACATTGCGTCAAACCTTAGGTACGGAATATTAATTTGGGGAAACTCGGTTTCGCTAAATAAAGCATTTATAGCGCAAAAACGGTGCATACGCGCCTTATGCAATAAAAAGACGGAAGAGAGTTGCAAGCCGCTTTTTAAAGAGTTAAAATTACTTACTCTACCTAGTATGTACATATATGAAACATCAGTATTTGTTAAACGACATTCAAATTTATTTATTAATAAAAACTTTTTAACACAAAATATCTACCGACTTCCATGTCACAAAAAAGTAAAAAATAATTTAAATATATTTTGGTCTAGAACATACTCAGTACTTAGTACATAGTCCTGAAGTCGGTGCTCGACATATTTCGCTGGACGACGGTAACTACGTCCTATATGAGCACCGACTTCAGAACTATGTACTAAGTACTGAGTATGTTCTAGACCAAAATATATTTAAATTATTTTTTACTTTTTTGTGACATGGAAGTCGGTAGATATTTTTTGTTAAAAAGTTTTTATTTTACACTTTTTAGTGACTATATTTTTATGTTTGTATTTAAATAAAGCCTCTAAGTTTGCTTTGTGCATCTACATATTCACAAAAATTAAACATAAAACACTTTTACAATTCATACAAACAGGGCGCCCCCTCTGGAAGTACCCCTCCATCATCAGGGTTGAGGAGTTGAAGGTCAAATTTTTCATCTTATATTGTTGCTTAGTAATCTTATAACATATACGTTAGTACCAGGTGGCTAACTTCTATGGCTCAGGCTTGCAGTACCCTGCATCATCAGGGTTTAGGAGTTGAAGGTCAAAATTTTAATTTTGTGCCTCTGTTTGGTATTATTTTTAACCGATTTCCCAAAGGAAAGAGGTTATCTATTCGTCACGTATATTTTTTTTTTTTTTTTTTTTTTTTTTTTTTTTTTTTTATGTATGTTCGGGCGAAATGGCTAGAAATCGTCGACCTACCGACACGATTCATACGACATTGTATGCGACTAGTTTCACAGGCAGTCCCATATTGAGGAAAATGAAAACCTTCCGGCGGTTTTCCCGGAAAATTGGAAAATGTCGGTTTCTTAAAATCTTGAATAACTTGGGTGTTTATAAACCGATTTCCATTTTCTTTCTTTCATTTGATAGGAAATTTCGTCACGCAACTTTTTCTCTTGGACATGGGTATGCTGTGATGCTTAACTCTTTGAGTTATGGGGTGGAAACCACCACCACTCCTCAAGTTTTTTAGATAATTTGAGATAACTCGGCTTCTGCCGATTCGATTCTTATGAAACTTGGAATATGTATTATATATCTATGCTTATATAGGTTGACGAAAAATTTGACCTTCAACTCTTCGATCCTGATGATGCAGGGTTACAGCTATCCTAAACTATAACATTAGCTATTTGGTGCTTACATATATGTAACACGACTACTAAGCAGAGACATGTGATGAAAATTTGACCTTCAACTCCTCAATCCTGATGATGCAGGGGTGCCTCAAGCCTAAACCATAGGGGTTGACCATTTGGTGCTTATGGGTATGTTATAACAATACTAAGCAAAGACATATTATAAAAAAAATGACCTTCAACTCCTCAACCCTGATGATGCAGGGTGCTGTAAGCCCAAGCCGTAGGTGATGGCCATTTAGTGCTTACGGATATATAATAAGATAGCAAGGCAAAGATGTACGATGACAAATTTGACCTTCAACTCCTCAACCCTGATGATGCAGGGGTACTGCAGGCTTAAACCATAAACGTTAGACATTTGTTGCTCACGGATTTGTAATAACATTGCTAAGCAAAGGTATACGACGAAAAATTGGACCTTCAACTCCTCGATCCTGATGATGCAGGGGTATTGAATGCCTAAGCCATAAAACTTAGCTATTTCAATCTTACGCATTCAAAATGATATTTAAAAAAATGTAAGGTAAAACATTAGAAAAATGGTTGTATACGGTGGAAAATTGGACCTTCAACTCCTCAATCCTGATGATGCTGGGGTGCTTCAAGCTTAAACTATAGGCGTTAGCTACATGATCGCTACGTATATCTGATAAGATTACTAAGCAAAGATATAAGATGAAAAATTTGACCTTCAACTCCTCAACTCTGATGATGCAGGGGTACTTCAGGCTTAAACTATAGGCG
The DNA here is from genome assembly GCA_949699795.1 of Spicauda simplicius. NCBI lineage: Eukaryota > Metazoa > Arthropoda > Insecta > Lepidoptera > Hesperiidae > Spicauda > Spicauda simplicius. The sequence continues at coordinate 460,693 of CATIWX010000003.1, read as the reverse complement.
TTGGCCATTTGATGCTTATGGGTATGTAATATATTTACAAAGCGAAGACGTATGATAAAAAAGTTGACCTTCAACTCCTCAACCCTGATGATGCAGGGTACTGTAAGCCCAAGCCATAGAAGTTGGGGATCTGTTGCTTACGTGCATGCGATGAGATTACATAGAAAAGATATGACATGATAATTTTGACCTTCAACTCTTCGGCCCTGATGATGCAGGGGTACTTCAGGCTTAAACCATAGGCGTTGGCCATTTGATACTTATGGATATGTAATATATTTACAAAGCAAAGACGTATGATAAGAAAATTGACCTTCAACTCCTCAACCCTGATGATGCAGGGTACTGCAAGTTTAAACCATAAGCATCGGCCATATGGTGCTTACGTATATGTAATGAGATTACTAAGCAAAGATATGACATGATAATTTTGACCTTCAACTCCTCAACCCTGATAATGCTGGGGTCCTTCAAGTTTAAACCGTAGGCATCGGCCATATTGTGCTTACGTATACATAATGTTGTTGTTCACAATACCAACAATGAGTTTCTGAGAGGATATAATTATGATCAAAAATTCCACTTTGAATACAATTACCTGAAAGATGCAAGAGTACTACCAACCTTTTTAAATTGGATGGGTTATTTTTATCAGTATCAGTTGAATTATACTCTTAGTTATAAGGTTTATATTACTTTTTCTACTTTAAATATTGATAATTATAGGTCTATTCTTTAAATAAATGTTTACTCAGAAAAAGTTGTTTTATTCGGTTAGGTTAGGTTCGAACAGATTTTTCCAATTCAGAATCTAAGGGAGGGGGCGCGGTAGCGCCCCCGACCGGTTGTGTCAAAGAAGTCTATTTTTATATGATGACGTCAGCACATAATTTTATTCATCCGAAAATCGGACGAATAATTAATTTTATACATCCGGTTAGCGGACGACTAGCAACAGCCATAACTGATTTTATCGTGACTGAAAAGCGTGAAAAAAAAAATTTTAAACAAAAAATACAACCGACTTCCATGCCACATAAAAGTAAAAAATAATTTAAATACAAGTTGGTTTAGAGCAAACACAGTTCTTAGTACATAGTCCCGAAGTCGGCGCTCATATAAGATATATGTAGTTTCGTCATGATCCAGCAAAATATGGTAAGCGCCGACTTCGGGACTATGTACTAAGAACTGTGTTTGCTCTAAACCAACTTGTATTTAAATTATTTTTTACTTTTATGTGGCATGGAAGTCGGTTGTATTTTTTGTTTAAAATTTTTACATACCCGTAAGCACCAAATTGCCAACTCCTATGGTTTAGAATTGAAGTACCCCTTCATCATCAGGGTCGAGGAGTTGAAGGTCAAAATTTTAATTTTGTGCCTCTGCTTAGTATTATTTTTACATAACCGTAAGCACCAAATTGCCAACTCCTATGGTTTAGGATTGAAGTACCCCTTCATCATCAGGGTTGAGGAGTTGAAGGTCAAATTTTTGATTTTATATTTTTGCTTAGTATTTTCTTTACATAACCGTAAGCACCAAATTGCCAACTTCTATGGTTTAGGATTGAAGTACCCCTCCATCATCAGGGTTGAGGAGTTGAAGGTCAAATTTTTCATCTTATGTTTTTGCTCAGTAATCTTATAACATATACGTAAGCACCAAATGGCTTATTCCTATGGTTTTGGCTTTAAGTACCCCTGCATCATCAGGGTTGAGGAGTTGAAGGTCAAATTTTTGTCCCATGAATTTGCTTAACAATTTCATTATATATTCGCAAACATCAAACGACCAACTTTTATAGTTCAGGCTAGCAGTACCCCTGCATCATCAGGATTGAAGAGTTGAAGGTCAAATTTTTCATAGTAAATACCTACATAGTAATTTTATTCTATATTTTACTCAATTGGACTTCTCCAGCTAAGGTTCGGCCGACTATCACTAATTTTATTATTTTGCTCCAAAAAGTTGAAGATCCTATGATTAGAACCTTATCAAACTCTTATCAGACTACCCCTGGAGTACATCCTTTCTAATAAAAAAAGAATCATCAAAATCGGTTGGCGGGATATTGAGTTATTCATACATTTATCGCGTACATTGAAAATGCAAATTTAAGACTTATGCGTTTTTCTTATGGATGCCCTAGTCAAAAAAATACTAAAAAAAAATGGGACCCTATGACACGCACTACCTTTCAAATAAAAAAAAAATCATCTAAATCGGTTCACCCAGTCCGGAGAAATGAGGAGAAAAAAAAAAAAAAAAAAAAAATACAGACGAATTGATAACCTCCTCCTTTTTGGAAGTCGGTTAAAAAGAAAGACATTATTGGTTCCAGAAGTAGACACCAGGACAAATTATGGTTACCACCTTGCAAATCAGTATTAAGATCTAAAAGTGTTTATCACATGTGTGTCAAAATATTTAATAATCTTCCGGAAAATATTAAAGAATTACCAATTCATAAATTTTAAAAAAACAATTACATGCGTGGCTTGTTTGTAAATGCTTCTATAGTATCAACCAATACATAAATAACTATGAAAACAATATTTAATAATAATAATTCAACATATTAAATTTACATTTGACATGCATAACTGATAGTAAGACAATTAATTATAATGAACAATATTATTATTGTAATGTGATATATGTATGTAAATGTAATTATAATAATGATGTAATAAGAATAATAATATTAACATAAATTATAAAAATTAGTAACTAACCCTTACTAACACAAAATAATTTGCACACCAGTGATATGGTACATTGTGAGCTGTATTATGCAAAATATAAATTAAGATCCCATGTAACCACAATTTATGCAAATATATATTATATTATATATTATTATATATATAAGCGGTATTGCTTTGGAACGCCCTGCCCGCTCACATTAGGAAAGCACCCAGTAAGTTCATCTTTAAAAAGCTTGTCCGAGAGCATTATCTGAACACTGTCATTGTTTCATAAACATCTTTTATTTAATTTTTATATAATATGTATTGTTTTTTGTTTATTATATGTATGTATAATATATATTTAATGATATAATATGTATATGATGTATTTATAACATATCAAATATTCTTTGTGTTTAAAACACCTGCCGCAAATTTTCCAGCCACCCAGGGTTGACTGGCAGAGAATGCCATCAGGCATTAAGTTTGCCCTATTGTAACTTTTTAAAGGTGCAATAAATATATAAATAAATAAATAAAATATTATATTATCATTTTTGTAACTACCGTATTTATTATTTACATTTTATTTAGTCGTTATTTATAATACTATTTACTTGTTTACATAACTTTTATTGGTAAAAAATCCTGTTATTTTATTGGTTTGCATAATTAATTAACTTAGTATTGGTCTATCGAAATTGTAGCTGGGAATATAAATATAAGGTGCCTTCTTCAATAAAGCATTCCATTCAAGCCTCAGCCTTCTGAAAACCTAGTTTTTAACCGACTTCCCAAAGGAAAGAGGTTATCTATTCGTCACGTATATTTTTTTTTTTTTTTTTTTTTATGTATGTTCGGGCGAAATGGCTAGAAATCGTCGACCTACCGACACGATTCATACTACATTGTATGCGGCTAGTTTCACAGGCAGTCCCATATTGAGGAAAATGAAAACCTTCCGGCGGTTTTCCCGGAAAATTGGAAAATGTCGGATTCTTATAATCTTGAATAACTTGGGTGTTTATAAACCGATTTCCATTTTCTTTCTTTCATTTGATAGGAAATTTCGTCACGCAACTTTTTCTCTTGGACATGGGTATGCTGTGATGCTTAACTCTTTGAGTTATGGGGTGGAAACCACCACCACTCCTCAAGTTTTTTAGATAATTTGAGATAACTCGGCTTCTGCCGAATCGATTCTTATGAAACTTGGAATATGTATTATTAACCGACTTCCCAAAGGAAAGAGGTTATCTATTCGTCACGTATATTTTTTTTTTTTTTTTTTTTTTTTTTTTTATGTATGTTCGGGCGAAATGGCTAGAAATCGTCGACCTACCGACACGATTCATATGACATTGTATGCGACTAGTTTCACAGGCAGTCCCATATTGAGGAAAATGAAAACCTTCCGGCGGTTTTCCCGGAAAATTGGAAAATGTCGGTTTCTTAAAATCTTGAATAACTTGAGTGTTTATGAACCGATTTCCATTTTCTTTCTTTCATTTGATAGGAAATTTTGTCACGCAACTTTTTCTCTTGGACATGGGTATGCTGTGATGCTTAACTCTTTGAGTTATGGGGTGGAAACCACCACCACTCCTCAAGTTTTTTAGATAATTTGAGATAACTCGGCTTCTGCTGAATCGATTCTTATGAAACTTGGAATATGTATTATATATCTATGCTTATATAGGTTGACGAAAAATTTGACCTTCAACTCTTCGATCCTGATGATGCAGGGTTACAGCTATCCTAAACTATAACATTAGCTATTTGGTGCTTACATATATGTAACAAGACTACTAAGCAGAGACATGTGATGAAAATTTGACCTTCAACTCCTCAATCCTGATGATGCAGGGGTGCCTCAAGCCTAAACCATTGGGGTTGACCATTTGGTGCTTATGGGTATGTTATAACAATACTAAGCAAAGACATATTATAAAAAAAATGACCTTCAACTCCTCAACCCTGATGATGCAGGGTGCTGTAAGCCCAAGCCGTAGGTGATGGCCATTTAGTGCTTACGGATATATAATAAGATAGCAAGGCAAAGATGTACGATGACAAATTTGACCTTCAACTCCTCAACCCTGATGATGCAGGGGTACTGCAGGCTTAAACCATAAACGTTAGACATTTGTTGCTCACGGATTTGTAACAACATTGCTAAGCAAAGGTATACGACGAAAAATTGGACCTTCAACTCCTCAATCCTGATGATGCAGGGGTATTGAATGCCTAAGCCATAAAACTTAGCTATTTCAATCTTACGCATTCAAAATGATATTTAAAAAAATGTAAGGTAAAACATTAGAAAAATGGTTGTATACGGTGGAAAATTGGACCTTCAACTCCTCAACTATGATGATGCAGGGGTACTTCAGGCTTAAACTATAGGCGTTGGCCATTTGATGCTTATGGGTATGTAATATATTTACAAAGCGAAGACGTATGATAAAAAAGTTGACCTTCAACTCCTCAACCCTGATGATGCAGGGTACTGTAAGCCCAAGCCATAGAAGTTGGGGATCTGTTGCTTACGTGCATGCGATGAGATTACATAGAAAAGATATGACATGATAATTTTGACCTTCAACTCCTCAACTATGATGATGCAGGGGTACTTCAGGCTTAAACTATAGGCGTTGGCCATTTGATGCTTATGGGTATGTAATATATTTACAAAGCGAAGACGTATGATAAAAAAGTTGACCTTCAACTCCTCAACCCTGATGATGCAGGGTACTGTAAGCCCAAGCCATAGAAGTTGGGGATCTGTTGCTTACGTGCATGCGATGAGATTACATAGAAAAGATATGACATGATAATTTTGACCTTCAACTCCTCAACTATGATGATGCAGGGGTACTTCAGGCTTAAACCATAGGCGTTGGCCATTTGATACTTATGGATATGTAATATATTTACAAAGCAAAGACATATGATAAGAAAATTGACCTTCAACTCCTCAACCCTGATGATGCAGGGTACTGCAAGTTTAAACCATAAGCATCGGCCATATGGTGCTTACGTATATGTAATGAGATTACTAAGCAAAGATATGACATGATAATTTTGACCTTCAACTCCTTAACCCTGATAATGCTGGGGTCCTTCAAGTTTAAACCGTAGGCATCGGCCATATTGTGCTTACGTATACATAATGTTGTTGTTCACAATACCAACAATGAGTTTCGGAGAGGATATAATTATGATCAAAAATTCAACTTTGAATACAATTACCTGAAAGATGCAAGAGTACTACCAACCTTTTTAAATTGGATGGGTTATTTTTATCAGTATCAGTTGAATTATACTCTTAGTTATAAGGTTTATATTACTTTTTCTACTTTAAATATTGATAATTATAGGTCTATTCTTTAAATAAATGTTTACTCAGAAAAAGTTGTTTTATTCGGTTAGGTTAGGTTCGAACAGATTTTTCCAATTCAGAATCTAAGGGAGGGGGCGCGGTAGCGCCCCCGACCGGTTGTGTCAAAGAAGTCTATTTTTATATGATGACGTCAGCACATAATTTTATTTATCCGAAAATCGGACGAATAATTAATTTTATTCATCCGGTTAGCGGACGACTAGCAACAGCCATAACTGATTTTATCGTGACTGAAAAGCGTGCAAAAAAATTTTTAAACAAAAAATACAACCGACTTCCATGCCACATAAAAGTAAAAAATAATTTAAATACATGTTGGTTTAGAGCAAACACAGTTCTTAGTACATAGTCCCGAAGTCGGCGCTCATATAAGATACATGTAGTTTCGTCATGATCCAGCAAAATATGGTAAGCGCCGACTTCGGGACTATGTACTAAGAACTGTGTTTGCTCTAAACCAACATGTATTTAAATTATTTTTTACTTTTATGTGGCATGGAAGTCGGTTGTATTTTTTGTTTAAAAATTTTTTTATAATTATGCTTCGAAAAATTTGACCTTCAACTCTTCGATCCTGATGATGCAGGATTACAGCTATCCTAAACTATAACATTAGCTATTTGGTGCTTACATATATGTAACAAGACTACTAAGCAGAGACATGTGATGAAAAATTTGACCTTCAACTCCTCAATCCTGATGATGCAGGGGTGCCTCAAGCCTAAACCATTGGGGTTGACTATTTGGTGCTTATGGGTATGTTATAACAATACTAAGCAAAGACATATTATAAAAAAAATGACCTTCAACTCCTCAACCCTGATGATGCAGGGTGCTGTAAGCCCAAGCCGTAGGTGATGGCCATTTAGTGCTTACGGATATATAATAAGATAGCAAGGCAAAGATGTACGATGACAAATTTGACCTTCAACTCCTCAACCCTGATGATGCAGGGGTACTGCAGGCTTAAACCATAAACGTTAGACATTTGTTGCTCACGGATTTGTAATAACATTGCTAAGCATAGGTATACGACGAAAAATTGGACCTTCAACTCCTCAATCCTGATGATGCAGGGGTATTGAATGCCTAAGCCATAAAACTTAGCTATTTCAATCTTACGCATTCAAAATGATATTTAAAAAAATGTAAGGTAAAACATTAGAAAAATGGTTGTATACGGTGGAAAATTGGACCTTCAACTCCTCAATCCTGATGATGCTGGGGTGCTTCAAGCTTAAACTATAGGCGTTAGCTACATGATCGCTACGTATATCTGATAAGATTACTAAGCAAAGATATAAGATGAAAAATTTGACCTTCAACTCCTCAACTCTGATGATGCAGGGGTACTTCAGGCTTAAACTATAGGCGTTGGCCATTTGATGCTTATGGGTATGTAATATATTTACAAAGCGAAGACGTATGATAAAAAAGTTGACCTTCAACTCCTCAACCCTGATGATGCAGGGTACTGCAAGCCCAAGCCATAGAAGTTGGGGATCTGTTGCTTACGTGCATGCGATGAGATTACATAGAAAAGATATGACATGATAATTTTGACCTTCAACTCTTCGGCCCTGATGATGCAGGGGTACTTCAGGCTTAAACCATAGGCATTGGCCATTTGATACTTATGGATATGTAATATATTTACAAAGCAAAGACGTATGATAAGAAAATTGACCTTCAACTCCTCAACCCTGATGATGCAGGGTACTGCAAGTTTAAACCATAAGCATCGGCCATATGGTGCTTAAGTATATGTAATGAGATTACTAAGCAAAGATATGACATGATAATTTTGACCTTCAACTCCTCAACCCTGATAATGCTGGGGTCCTTCAAGTTTAAACCGTAGGCATCGGCCATATTGTGCTTACGTATACATAATGTTGTTGTTCACAATACCAACAATGAGTTTCGGAGAGGATATAATTATGATCAAAAATTCCACTTTGAATACAATTACCTGAAAGATGCAAGAGTACCACCAACCTTTTTAAATTGGATGGGTTATTTTTATCAGTATCAGTTGAATTATACTCTTAGTTATAAGGTTTATATTACTTTTTCTACTTTAAATATTGATAATTATAGGTCTATTCTTTAAATAAATGTTTACTCAGAAAAAGTTGTTTTATTCGGTTAGGTTAGGTTCGAACAGATTTTTCCAATTCAGAATCTAAGGGAGGGGGCGCGGTAGCGCCCCCGACCGGTTGTGTCAAAGAAGTCTATTTTTATATGATGACGTCAGCACATAATTTTATTCATCCGAAAATCGGACGAATAATTAATTTTATTCATCCGGTTAGCGGACGACTAGCAACAGCCATAACTGATTTTATCGTGACTGAAAAGCGTGAAAAAAAAAATTTTAAACAAAAAATACAACCGACTTCCATGCCACATAAAAGTAAAAAATAATTTAAATACATGTTGGTTTAGAGCAAACACAGTTCTTAGTACATAGTCCCGAAGTCGGCGCTCATATAAGATACATGTAGTTTCGTCATGATCCAGCAAAATATGGTGAGCGCCGATTTCGGGACTATGTACTAAGAACTGTGTTTGCTCTAAACCAACATGTATTTAAATTATTTTTTACTTTTATGTGGCATGGAAGTCGGTTGTATTTTTTGTTTAAAATTTTTTTTTTATTCTTCCTACTGACTCCAGGTAGCAACTACACTACCTGGAGTCAGTAGGAAGCGGTGTCCTACTGACTCCATATACACCCTACAGTAGTGGTGATCCTACAGTGGTGACCCTGAGCTGGAACACCGAGGGATACCTACAGTGGTAACCCCATTCTGGAACACCGAGGAAGCTCTGCAACAATCTAGCGAGGAAGCTCTGAAGAATTTTGAAGATCAATCCCTGCAAGAAATCAGTATAACCTATTGTCGTCACTATGGAGGAAGCCATAAAGAAAAATCTCATCGAACAAATTAGGAGGCTATCGGTCGAAGTTGCCGCGCTGAAAGCATCGCACGAAACCAATTTGAATCAGTGTAACACTCAAAATTACCATCACAGAAGACCACCCTATCGTCGCAGCCGTTCTACAAGTCGAAGTCGTCCAAGCTCAAGAAATTCTCTTTACCATCGTCATTTCGGCCATGAAGCAAGAAAATGCACATCTCCATGCTCATTTAAAACTGAAAATATGAAGACGAAGTCGGAAAACTAACTTCCACGCTCGATGCGACAGGATCTGGCGTCACGGAAAAATCCTACCGTCTATTTGTGACCGACTAGCGAAGCAACCTCAACTTTTTGATCGACACTGGAGCGAACATCTCAGTTATTCCGCCGCAACAGAAGATGAAGCCACTGGAATTCAAAGTCTATGCCGCAAACAATACAGAAATTCCAACATACGGAGAGAAGACAATGGAACTCGATTTAAATCTACGTCGACCATTCAAATGGAAGTTTATCATCGCGAACGTCAGTAAACCTATAATCGGTGCTGAATTTCTAACGCATCACCAACTAGTTGTCGACATAAAGAATCGCAAGATCATTCCCCAATTAGAAAGACCAATTTTTCGTGTAACTCGTTCGTGCAAGCAACAAACCTTCCTACTATAAGAAGTATACACGTCGAACAGCCATATCATAAGCTACTAGCTGAATTTCCCGGAATAACAAGATTAAATAACATTTCATTGAAACAACCGGCCCACCACTTCATTGTCGTGTACATCCAATCGCACCACACCGCTACGAGCAAGTCCGAAGGGAATTCGAGAACATGATAGAAAAAGGATTATGCCGCTCAAGCAAAAACCCTTGGTCATCACCACTTCACGTCGTACCTAAGAAAAATGGCGAACTACGAGTTTGTGGAGACTACAGAAGACTTAACTCTGTTACAACTCCTGACCGCTACCCAATACCGCGAGTCAAGGACTTCACTCATCATTTGTCGGACAAGAAGATATTCTCCACAATCGATCTCAACAGAGCCTACCAACAAATTAAAGTACGCGATGAAGACATAGACAAGACTGCAATAATCACACCTATGGGATTATTTGAATTTCCACGGATGATACCTGGATTGAAGAACACCGGTCAAACCTTCCAAAGATTCTGTAACAATACTATTTTAATTTAAATTACGCGCGCGTGATTTCCTAGCGTAATGAACAAACGCACTTGCAAGTGACGAGATAAAAAAAAATTTAAACAAAAAATACAACCGACTTCCATGCCACATAAAAGTAAAAAATAATTTAATTACATGTTGGTTTAGAGCAAACACAGTTCTTAGTACATAGTCCCGAAGTCGGCGCTCATATAAGATACATGGAGTTTCGTCATGATCCAGCAAAATATGGTAAGCGCCGACTTCGGGACTATGTACTAAGAACTGTGTTTGCTCTAAACCAACATGTAATTAAATTATTTTTTACTTTTATGTGGCATGGAAGTCGGTTGTATTTTTTGTTTAAAATTTTTTTTTTCACGCTTTTCAGTCACGATAAAATCAGTTATGGCTGTTGCTAGTCGTCCGCTAACCGGATGAATAAAATTAATTATTCGTCCGATTTTCGGATGAATAAAATTATGTGCTGACGTCATCATATAAAAATAGACTTCTTTGACACAACCGGTCGGGGGCGCTACCGCGCCCCCTCCCTTAGATTCTGAATTGGAAAAATCTGTTCGAACCTAACCTAACCGAATAAAACAACTTTTTCTGAGTAAACATTTATTTAAAGAATAGACCTATAATTATCTATATTTAAAGTAGAAAAAGTAATATAAACCTTATAACTAAGAGTATAATTCAACTGATACTGATAAAAATAACCCATCCAATTTAAAAAGGTTGGTAGTACTCTTGCATCTTTCAGGTAATTGTATTCAAAGTGGAATTTTTGATCTTAATTATATCCTCTCCGAAACTCATTGTTGGTATTGTGAACAACAACATTATGTATACGTAAGCACAATATGGCCGATGCCTACGGTTTAAACTTGAAGGACCCCAGCATTATCAGGGTTGAGGAGTTGAAGGTCAAAATTATCATGTCATATCTTTGCTTAGTAATCTCATTACATATACGTAAGCACCATATGGCCGATGCTTATGGTTTAAACTTGCAGTACCCTGCATCATCAGGGTTGAGGAATTGAAGGTCAATTTTCTTATCATACGTCTTTGCTTTGTAAATATATTACATATCCATAAGTATCAAATGGCCAACGCCTATGGTTTAAGCCTGAAGTACCCCTGCATCATCAGGGCGGAAGAGTTGAAGGTCAAAATTATCATGTCATATCTTTTCTATGTAATCTCATCGCATGCACGTAAGCAACAGATCCCCAACTTCTATGGCTTGGGCTTACAGTACCCTGCATCATCAGGGTTGAGGAGTTGAAGGTCAACTTTTTTATCATACGTCTTCGCTTTGTAAATATATTACATACCCATAAGCATCAAATGGCCAACGCCTATAGTTTAAGCCTGAAGTACCCCTGCATCATCAGAGTTGAGGAGTTGAAGGTCAAATTTTTCATCTTATATCTTTGCTTAGTAATCTTATCAGATATACGTAGCGATCATGTAGCTAACGCCTATAGTTTAAGCTTGAAGCTCCCCAGCATCATCAGGATTGAGGAGTTGAAGGTCCAATTTTCCACCGTATACAACCATTTTTCTAATGTTTTACCTTACATTTTTTTAAATATCCTTTTTGAATGCGTAAGATTGAAATAGCTAAGTTTTATGGCTTAGGCATTCAATACCCCTGCATCATCAGGATTGAGGAGTTGAAGGTCCAATTTTTCGTCGTATACCTTTGCTTAGCAATGTTATTACAAATCCGTGAGCAACAAATGTCTAATGTTTATGGTTTAAGCCTGCAGTACCCCTGCATCATCAGGGTTGAGGAGTTGAAGGTCAAATTTATCATCGTACATCTTTGCTTTGCTATCTTATTATATATCCGTAAGCACTAAATGGCCATCACCTACGGCTTGGGCTTACAGCACCCTGCATCATCAGGGTTGAGGAGTTGAAGGTCATTTTTTTTATAATATGTCTTTGCTTAGTATTGTTATAACATACCCATAAGCACCAAATGGTCAACCCCAATGGTTTAGGCTTGAGGCACCCCTGCATCATCAGGATTGAGAAGTTGAAGGTCAAATTTTCATCACATGTCTCTGCTTAGTAGTCTTGTTACATATATGTAAGCACTAAATAGCTAATGTTATAGTTTAGGATAGCTGTAACCCTGCATCATCAGGATCGAAGAGTTGAAGGTCAAATTTTTCGTCAACCTATATAAGCATAGATATATAATACATATTCCAAGTTTCATAAGAATCGATTCGGCAGAAGCCGAGTTATCTCAAATTATCTAAAAAACTTGAGGAGTGGTGGTGGTTTCCACCCCATAACTCAAAGAGTTAAGCATCACAGCATACCCATGTCCAAGAAAAAAAGTTGCGTGACGAAATTTCCTATCAAATGAAAGAAAGAAAATGGAAATCGGTTTATAAACACCCAAGTTATTCAAGATTTTAAGAAACCGACATTTTCCAATTTTCCGGGAAAACCGCCGGAAGGTTTTCATTTTCCTCAATATGGGACTGCCTGTGAAACTAGCCGCATACAATGTCGTATGAATCGTGTCGGTAGGTCGACGATTTCTAGCCATTTCGCCCGAACATACATAAAAAAAAAAAAAAAAAAAAAAAAAAAAAAATATATACGTGACGAATAGATAACCTCTTTCCTTTGGGAAGTCGGTTAAAAAGAATCCCTCTCCCGCGCCGTCGCTCAAGGGCGTTGAGGACGATGCATTTGCCCGTGCGCGCCGATCTGTATAGGTGTGTCGCGTCTTGCGTTTTATTTCTTTAAAGTACCAGTTATCGTGTCCGTGCGTGATTAACGATATTTTAAATTTACTGTTATTTAATATATACATATAAAAAGTGTATGCGTAACCCCAGACTGGGTAAGTGTCGTATTTCTAATATGCTATTTACTCGTTTTCAAATCTTTTTAGCACTCTTTTGTATAAACTGTGTTGGTAAATTCACTATTGTATTAATCGTTATATTTTGCCTGGACTGCCTCACCCTGAACGCTGCTTAATGCTCTTCGCCTGTGCTTAGCGTAGTTATAAACTTCCTGTTGTAATAAACTTCCTGTTGAAATCAGAAATTTGTCAATGAATAAGTTCAAAGCATTGATTAAGAATAAACTTTGCCGTAAAGCGTATTATAAAATTTCTGATTACATAGAAGACAAAACAGCTTGGGACTGAGCAATAATATGCATTACTATAGTATATATTTAATAAATGTCAAAGTGTAGCGTATCTTTCCAAACAGGGCTCTCTTTTACTGAACTGTAAGGCAAGATACTGGAGCTAACTTTCATTACCACGTAAAAAAAATATGATTGTAATAATATTAAAAAAAAATGAATATAAATAAGAAAAAAAGACAAACCAGCTGAGTTTCTTGCCGGATCTTCTCAGTTGAGGTCGTATTCCGATCCGGTGGTAGTGTAAGAAAAAAAATGTAACTGACAATTTGTAAGTGCCCCCGTAGGCCTATACAAAATAAAGACATTTCATTTCATTTCATTTCAAAGAAATACGACTGCGAATGGGTGTGGCAGCTAAGGTCTTGGACATGTTGTAAAATATGCGGTGAATTGCCGTTCCAGGGCTCTTATACACCACGACGTCTGTGGAAGGCATCCGATTTTGGGAATTGCGGAATTACTAGAGAGTGGACGCAGCCACCTCCACGATTACATCGCATCGAAGACTTCCCTGTCTACGTGGCCACTATTAGCGCTGCTACGCAACACCGCTACGCAACACCGTTTCCGCTATCCAGGGCAGTAGCATTCTAGCATTTCTAAAAGTGTCTGGAATCTTTTATATTCAGCGTGCGGACCCTACTTTTATTAACCTTACATGCTAGTTGTTCTTTTAATACTGTTATAACTGTTAATGTTATAACTGTTAAATTTTTAACTGTTGCTTAGTTTTATTAAATTGTAACTTTATATTTATAGTTTTATTTATATTATTTAAGCTTAAGGTTACAAAAATGGCGCCCAATAAATTGTGTAACACACTGAATTAGATTCCAGATACTTGTTTTTTCTTGGTGATGTTTAGATCCATGGACTTCTAGTTGCTTTAATTTATTATAGAATTGTAATTGTTATTAAATGTAGTTTTTCTTTTGTATTGATTGTTAATAACATAGTGTTTAATTTTTTTCTCTGTTTAATCATGGACCAATAAGTGGGTATATCATATAACAATAGTGAATTAAACTTTCCGTTTAAAAATTATTTTTGATAATTACACCTTAAATTTATGCATTTTCGGATCATAAATTTACACTTAAAATTTTAATTCTACCCACATGTTGGTGCAACCAAGTGATTTTGAATGTTTATCATTGTAAAAGGTTTTAATTTTGTTACATTGTTGTTACGTTTTACGACACATACCCTATCTGAGCATATTACATCTAGAAATTTAAAATGTCTTTCGCGATACAATATCTTTCTTTACAAAAACCGGAATTAGAATACGAAGTTGCTGTTCGTGGTCTTGTACCAGGAGATACTGTTCAAGAACTTCGTAAACAAATAGTTAAAGTATGTATTAATCTTTCACCGGAAGATATTTTAGAATCGCACTTAGAACCTTTGGCAGACTTAGAACGTGTAAAAGAGTCCCTATGCAAGGCTCAAAATAATATTAAAGTTCTTAAAGAAAAATTTGATAAAAATCTTTTTCTTAGAACTGAAAATTTGTTGAATCATTTATACCACCGTATTAACAGGATCAATCTGGATCAGACAGATTTAAAACTAATTGAGTTTTATAAATCTATATCTTCTTATTTTAAAAACGCTTACAAGGAAGTTAATGCAATGAAACCTCAGACTTCACAGTCGGATACTGCAGTCGAGTCTTCTATTTTATCAGTTACTTGTGAGCGCAACTTAAATTCTGATATAGGCAAATTAAAATATTCTGGTAAAACTTGCGTGCGTGCGTTCATACAGAAAATTGAAGAATTCGTTATTTCGAGAGGGATAGGTTTTGATAAAATATTAACTTTTGCGTATGAAATTTTCACAGACGATGCCTTACATTGGTATCGCTGTATTAAAGATGATGTTCACTCTTGGCATGATTTGGTAGAACACCTTAAACAAGATTTCAGTTTGAAAGATTATGATTATCGTCTTTTAGCCGAAATTCGATCCCGTACTCAGGGCGAAAGTGAGAATATTACTATATATCTTTCTATAATGCATGGCATGTTCTCAAGATTAGGTAAAACTATTAGTAATGAGGATAAACTAGAAATTATATTACATAATATCCGACCTTGCTATGCAAGTACCTTAGCATCAGCCAGTAAGATAAATAATTTAGATGAATTAAAACAACTTTGCCGGAATTACGAGGATATTCAGTCTCGTCTAACTCAGTTCCACGAACCACCTAAAGTGAATTCAGATACGGTTGCTTTCTTTCTAAACACTTTCTACACTCATAGCCCCACAGTAGGATTTTCTCCTGTGTCGTGGGTACCATGGATACACACAAAGACGAATACACAAACACCCAGACCCAGAACAAGAATCTAAACTCATCATTCAGATACCTGTCTGGCCGGGAATCGAACCCGGGACCCACTGCGTGTCAGACCGGTACGGTAACCGCTGCGCCACGCGGGTCGTCGCGGGTGGCTCCGAAATTTGCCTATAATAATACGTCTTCTTCTAATATTGTTTATGCTAAGAAATCTTATAATAACTACAAAGCCAACTCAAACTACACGAATAAATTTTATACGAATAATAATACTGGTAGGAGTGTACCGATAGCGGCTGTGGAAACTAAAGTTGAAAATGAGGCAAAGAAAGTCTTTTGTCCCAGACGTAGATCTGAGACGCATTCTCTGCGGCAGTGCACCAGGCCTCGTTTTCTCATTTGTTTTAAATGCGGAAAAAAAGATGTTCGTTACCCAGAATGTCCAGATTGCAATAAAATCTCAAAAAACTAATCTTACTGGATTGTGGACGTCGTGCAGTTACTACTAATAATAATTTTAATATTAGTGAATGGAACAACTGGCTAGGCGTTGTTTCTAAATTTTTTTCTTGCTACACTATATCCTCAATCCATAAAAATAATTTCTCTAGACCTTATTTACCTGTTGTTGTTAACGACACTCACACGATTTTAGGTTTACTTGACACTGGCTCATCCGTGTCCATCATAGGTGACAATGTTCACAATCAATTACTAAATAAAAACGTTACCCTTCAAAAATGTACTAATGATATGAATTTTATAGCAGCTGGTGGTCACAAGTTGAAACCGGTTGGTTTAATGGAATTTTCCGTAACCTTTAAAAACCACACACCCACTTATAGCGTACGTTGTTCCGGAAATTTCAGAGTCATTGATATTAGGCATGGACTTTTGGCGAATATTTGATATTTTTCCAAAACATGTGAATGCCATCGAGTTAGTTAATAAAGGCACTAATAACAACGCTAACCTTACTGTTACTAACACGGAACACGTATGTTCCTATAATCATTTAAACGAAGAGCAGAGACGAATTGCTAATTCTATTATTTCAGAATTTAAAGAAATTTCTTACGAGGAGAAAGGGTTAGGTAGAACTTCTCTAATAACCCATAAAATCGAAACTGGGAATGCTACACCAATTAGACAAAGATATTATAGGATGTCTCCTGAAAAGCAACGTATCCTTATACAACAGTTAGATGAAATGTGTTACAAACCAACAAGTAGCTTGCCTGTTAAACTCGTGTTAAACACTACTGTTAAACTCGTGACTACATTAGTTATAAACATCAATAAGAATCTATATAATGATTGTATTTAAATTGATCGTGCTATGTTATTATAAATATCATAAATCAATAGAAGTCGCATCATAAATAAATGGTTATATAAATAAATATTATAAATGCATATATATTAATTTTATATAATGTAATAGATTAATAGTAATGTTTTTGTCTCTGTGACGGTTTCCTTAACGCCTGCCATTTTTAGTATAAAAGGGAGGGTATTATCGTAATATGGATCATTCTAATAATTCGCAAGTGTAAGACGTTACTCTATCCGAATGTATTCTGAAATTGTATACGTGTAAAATCGTGAGAATATAACAATGTTGTACATAATGTGTCGTTTACTTTGGCCATCCAATTCTACTTCTGTAACATTTCAGAAGTGGGATTTGGATTCGTCTGTGATGTCTGGGCCTTATATTAACGGTTTGGGCCAGCGAAGACGAAAACACCCAAAGCCCACAGCTACGGATGAATATGAGAACAAATTATCGGGTACACAGAAAAATTGGTGATTTTTTTTCTCTTCTTCGGACGACTGTGTTCACGAAACTAATCGAGAGGGGTACAAGAAGAAACCAGTTTCGCTTATTATCGCAGAGATAATACCAGAATTTGGATCCAAATATGCTTCATGAAATTGTTCAATCCGGTGAAGTATATGAGTGGAACAACATAGACCTGCTGTTTCTAATGCAATTACGGCTACGGGATGCAGTACGAGAGTGATATGACGATCTCTATAACTACGAGCTTACTTGGGAGGAATGGATTCAATCTATTTACGCGTAGGCATACGAGTAACAGGCGCAGAGCTTCTTCGATGGCGCCACATCAGATTCAACTTCTGCTACGTGTGTCATCGCCAGGGCCACGAAACGTGTGACTGCAGCAACGTATCATGATGGGCATATGATGGCTACTTCCTGGTTTGCGGTTGGCACGTCGCGGCCTCAAGCAAAAAAAGGTCAGTACCGTTTTCACACATTACTTTGATATTTTTGCAAAAAAGAATATAGAAAGAAGAGTGAAAGAAATGAGTTATTAAGTGGTGTCTTAGAATTAATGGGTAGTAGGTATAACATGTGACGTGAATTTATAATAATATGCTTGCTAATTACTTTATAATAATTATAATAATAATATATATAATTATAATAATATACTTTATTGTACCCAGAAGGGAGTAAAATAACAATAACAATATTAAAATACAAAAGGCGGCTTAATCGCTCGGCAGCGATTTCTTCTAGACAAACTTAAGAGTGCGGAGTTAAAATTATGGTAAAAATAAAGGTTAGGAAGCGTGCAAAAACCAGACTAAGGAAATTAGTGCAACGTACAAATCAGGAAAATAAGATTCAGAAATAATTCGTTTTAACAAAAGTTAACACAGCAACGATTGTAAAAAGAAATAGCAAAAGCGTAAGGAGAGGATTGAAAAATAAGTGCTTTAGGTAGTAGGATTTGGTAAATTTTTTAAACGACTATACGGATTGGGTATAACGAATTGACACGGGAAGAGTGTTCCGCGAATGAATAGCTGAAATATATTTATTGAATGGACAAACAATGATAAATATTGACGGTATTAGTTTAGTGAGTACGGCTAACTCTATTCAGCTTGTTTCATGAGAGGTTGATCGTAATGTATTACTTAATATAAAACTAAATTTAATAAATTAAAATTCAAAATTTCCAATAAATTTGCAGCATACGGTCACCTACTTTACCTAACCGATGTAATCAATATGTTAGTGGTTATTGATTGTGAGAGATTGAAAGAGTGATTGAAAGAGAAGCATACATTCCTGACATATATGGTGTGGTTGCAGGTTGTTAGAATAGCTTTTATTTTAATACCTACAGTAACTATTAAATCGGATAGTTGTTTTTTAAAAAATTCAAATGTGGGTAGTTGAGAAATAATATTTATGATTTGACGGTTAATAGCTAGGGTTGAAATAATATCGCTAGACGCTAAATAAGACTGACAAGACCCATATGTGTTTGATATTGAAAAACATTCACACTTCACTTTAATTAAATCAAACTTGGAGAGTTAAAATAAGTCCACTTCATGAAAGCGATAGTATTAAATTGCTTAACTTACGAATACGAAAATGTTATTAGTATAAAAGTTGGCCTGTACCATTTTAATTAAAATACATATTGTACTTTTAATAATCAACCTGTCTATTGTGAGCCCTGTCGGTTAGCACACAAATGAAAGAAAATTGTAAATGGTAAAATGACGATTTGTCTGCTTACGCTAGCCCTGTAGTGTTTGTTAAAGAGAAGGACGGTTATTATAGGTGTACCCTTAACCGTATATGATCACAAAATCCTAAAAATGCCATTTGGATTAGCAAATGCCCCTTTGGTATTAGGCCAAATCACGACTCTGTAAGGTCTATCAAAATATTGCACTTTATTTAGACGATGTGATAATTCCTGCATCAACGGTCCAGGAATATTTTATACTACTATGGAAATGTATTTCAGGTATTCAATCATGCTTATTTAAAATTAAACCTTAATAAATGCTTTTCTCAAGAATTCCGCCATATTTTAGGGCATGAGATTTTTACGAGAAGTGTACATCCGGGCAAGGCGAAAATTTAATTTGTAACAGACTAACTAAGATGTAGAATAAATGAGACTGGTCACCCGTCTTAATTTAAATTAAAAAGCTCAACTTCATATTATCCAAATATTTCTCATGCACGAATGTTTCTGAAATTTAAAGAAATTTTATTAATTTTTAAGCTATTTTGAACGCACTCGTTAAAGTTAAAGAGAGGTTTAGTTAGCTAAGCTGCATTTAATAGCAATAGCGGGTATTTGACAAAGACATCTGATATTTTTGACGTTGTGTTTTCATAAGAAGGACATTTAATGTTCTATTTCGTTTATTACGTATTTGTTTGTGTCAAATTCGAGGTAGTATGTGTAATGTGTTTTAGTAGATTTTATGTATGTTATATGCATTATTTGAAAAAATATAAGCATTGCGCAATTCTTCTCTACATCAACTATAACCGTGCGTGGTTTGGCGGTCCTCCGTCTGCGGCAAGTATATTAAAAAGGCATCATAAGTTTTTGCTTCACGTATTAATTTAGATTCTGTAACCGATTACTCACAATTGCGAGTAGTGTAAGTTTAGGTGGGTTAGGTACTACTCCAATTTCGTTCTTAAAACCAATTTTCCATTTTAGCACGGTAACCAGTAGCGGAAAAAACATTATTGTCAGGAACTTAAAACGCTTGCTATTATAAAATTTCTAAGAATTTTCGTATTTATTTAATTAGTATTAAAGTTATTACTGATTGTGCTAAATTAAGAACAACAGGACTATATTTATAAAAAAAAAATATGTTAAAAAATATATATATTGCAATATGTAATTGAAATATTTAAACCTATTAAGAGTAATGAAAACAATTAAATGAATATAGGA
Source organism: Spicauda simplicius (assembly GCA_949699795.1). Lineage (NCBI taxonomy): Eukaryota > Metazoa > Arthropoda > Insecta > Lepidoptera > Hesperiidae > Spicauda > Spicauda simplicius. The sequence goes on along the minus strand of CATIWX010000003.1, from coordinate 440,232 downwards.
CCTAAGTGGAATAAACAGGTATATACATTAACAAACAGTCTCATAAAGGGCCTATTTCCCGATAAGATTGATGTAATCGCAGGATATTTATAATTATACGACGAGTTATTAGTTTGACGTTCGCTTTATTAATGTCTTGAAAAATGGCGGACACCAATATTTATACCGTCGCATACAATTTTACAATAAATAGTTCTTAATACAATTTTAAAACAAATCAATTATCTAAATTATTTTTATAAATCTATAATATTGATTGGGTTTATTAATAGTTTTTTTTAAAGATTATATTTTTATAACATTGTATTGACACACTCGTAATAATTTAATTTATTCTGCTTGTCTGTTGTTTGATTAATATTAGCAAAAATAAATCATTAATTCTAAATGGAATATATAATAAAGTTTAAATTAGTGGAACAATAATCTGCTAATATTGGGTTGCTTAGCGAGGCACCGGAAGTGGCACTTGTAACACTACTTGCCAAGGTGGTTCCCGACTTAAATCTAAGCAAACTTAGCTTTCAGTATGAAATAAAATAATACCATAATAATGCAGTACAGTTTTAGGACTAAATCTAGTAGTTACTTTATCTGCTGCGATACATTCAATTACAAAAATTAATTAACTATTATTAACATACAAGTAGCAGTTGGTATATTTATTAATTAACAAAAATGATTTGTACTACTAAGAATAAACTAATTCTAAGCAGAATACAACGGATCTTTTCTGATACAGCATATAACTTGTTATTTTCAACTTCAAAATCGTACTTAATTTGTTAAAAAAGGTAACTTTACAAATTAACTACAAAACAAACCTATGGCGTACAACAGGGAACTATTGTTATTTTTAATCTATAATGGTGATACCTGCCTATTTTACTTCGGTAGTGGTATTAATTAAATTATCACCAAAGCCCAAAAAGTGTAAGCGCATATTAAATAATTGGTTCAAACAAAATAAACTAACAATCAACACGAAAAAGACCTTTATGATTTTTGTCGCTAAAAACTTAAAAATTGTAAGTATTACCCGATTTATACAAATAACAATCTATTGGATTAAATCTTAAACTTCTTGTTACTTATTATTGCAAGGAAAGGGTACTAAATAAAGCCCTATTTAATTAGATTTCCAAACACTTTTTAAAAATCTTTACAAAATAATCTGTGGAATATATGTATGTTGTCTAATTTAAGGAATAATTAAAAGAACATGTGTGAAATAAATACTATGGATATTAGAACTAAAATAATAAATAAGTGAATAATATGACATCAAGTCTTCATTTGAAATGGCAACTGTGTGAATTGTCTCTAAACTGTGTGTTTAGATATTACGCGGGTCTGTGTGACCAACGCAACAGTCTGATTGACCGGCGCACTTACTTGTGTAACCAACGCAATTCTATGTATGTGACCTGTACTGTAGATGTGAACCCTAGGTGAATTTTCGCCGTCAACATAATAATAATCAAATCTTTGAATGTCCGTTACAAATACAGTTTTTCTCTCGTTCTTTTTTTTCCTGTTTCAGACACCAAAAGGAACAGCAAACAGAATGCTGCCTAAGAGACCGAGAGACCTACCTGAGAGGCCGTGGGACACGGCTGTTGCAGGATGGCCGAATGTTACAAACCAACAAGTAGCTTGCCTGGGGACACTACTGTTAAACTCGTGACTACATTAGTTATAAACATCAATAAGAATCTATATAATGATTGTATTTAAATTGATCGTGCTATGTTATTATAAATATCATAAATCAATAGAAGTCGCATCATAAATAAATGGTTATATAAATAAATATTATAAATGCATATATATTAATTTTATATAATGTAATAGATTAATAGTAATGTTTTTGTCTCTGTGACGGTTTCCTTAACGCCTGCCATTTTTAGTATAAAAGGGAGGGTATTATCGTAATATGGATCATTCTAATAATTCGCAAGTGTAAGACGTTACTCTGTCCGAATGTATTCTGAAATTGTATACGTGTAAAATCGTGAGAATATAACAATGTTGTACATAATGTGTCGTTTACTTTGGCCATCCAATTCTACTTCTGTAACAAATGCTTCAAGAAGACGTAGTTGAACCTTGCGAAAGTCCTTGGTCCTCACCAGTTCTATTAACACCAAAGAAGAATGGAGAGTTACGGTTGTGTTTGGATAGTAGAAAACTTAACGCGGTTACTAAGAAGGATGCCTACAGCTTACCTTATATATCAGATATTTTAGATAATCTTCGCGATGCTAAGTACTTAACAAGTCTAGATCTATCTAAAAGTTTTTGGCAAATTTTAATTAATGATTGCAAAACAGCTTTTTATATTCCCTCTCGTGGCACATTTCAATTTAAATCAATGCCATTTGGCCTAACTAATGCTCCTGCTACTCAACAAAGGTTGGTGGATATTCTCTTTTATGGTCCGGAATTTGAGCATATGGTTTTTGTTTTCATTGACGACATCATAATAATTTCACCTACATTTGAACAGCATATATCACTACTAAGAAAAGTTTTAGATAAGTTAAAGTCTGCAAATCTTACAATTAACTTCAAAAAGAGTCAGTTTTTTAGAGAGGAACTTAAATATTTGGGTTACGTTGTAGACTCAAAAGGCTTACACGCTAATCCCACTAAAATTGAGGCTATATTAAATTATAAAATTCCGTGCAATCGTAAAGAAGTTAGAAGATTCCTTGGAACTGCCTCTTGGTACCGTAGATTCATACCTAATTTTAGTTCTCTTGCTGCTCCTTTAAACAAATTAACTACTCAGAAGAAAAATGCTCCTCCCTTTGTTTGGTCTCCTGAGGCTGATAATTCTTTTAAAGCATTGAAAAACTGCTTAGTTACTCCACCGGTACTTTCTTGCCCAGACTTTTCTAAACCTTTTGAAGTACACACTGACGCTAGTGATTTTGGTATCGGTGCTGTACTTACTCAAAATATAGACGGTGAGGAGAAAGTCATAGCTTATATGAGTAAATCTCTCACTTATCAAGAACGCAACTACAGTGCAACGGAACGTGAAGCTCTCGCTGTTCTTACGGCGATTGAACACTGGCGTTGCTACTTAGAAAATGGTCATAAATTCGTAGTATACACTGACCACGCCTCCTTAAAATGGTTCTTAAATTTAAACAACCCTACATACAGATCGCTTGGCTCGGTGGGGTGTACGACTATCAGCTTATAATTTTGATATAAAACATAGGCGTGATGCAGATAATGTAATACCCGACAGTCTTTCTCGTTCTGTTCCTATTTCCTCCATAGACACAAATTCTACTCGCAACATTATACCTCTAACTGATGACTCTTGGTATTTAAACACCTACAATGGTTGCCTTAAATCACCAACATCATTTCTTAATTATAGAATTGAAAATAATAAATTGTATCGATTTGTCAAAAGTCTTAACCCCTTGACGAGGGAGTTTGAATGGAAAGAAGTTGTGCCATCGGAGCAAAGAGTAGGACGTTATAATTAAAAACCACACAGATCCCTCTTCAGGTCACTTTGTATTTTTAAGACGCACAAACGTTTAGGTCTAAAATATTTCTGGCCTGGAATGCACACTGATGTTGCTAAATTTATTACAAATTGTGACGTGTGGAATTCACATAAACATTCTAATCACCGTACTCTTGGCACTATGGGGAGACCTAAAGAATGCAGTAGGCCATTTCAAATGATTAGCATGGATCTTATAGGACCCTTGCCTGTTACACGGAAACAGAACACTTTTATATTTGTTGTTACATGTTGTTTTTCTAAATACTGTTTACTTTTTCCGATCAAGCGTGCCACTTCCGAAATAATTGCGCGAATATTAGAAGATAATGTTTTCCTAATCCATGGCATACCTAGCACTGTCTTAATGGATAATGGCAAACAGTTCACAAGTAATTTATTTAAGAATTTGCTAGCGTATTATAATATCCCTAATATACGATTTACCCCTAAGTATACCCCACAGGTAAACACCGTAGAAAGGTATAACAGAACAATCATGGTAGCAGTTTCTTCTTTTATAGAAAATGATCACCGAGTATGGGATACCAATATACCTAAAATACAATTTGCACTTAATACTTCTGTAAATGAGGTGACCGGGTTTACACCATCATTCCTTGTTTTCGGCCGCGAGTTGGTTACGTGTGCTTCGCACTATATAGATGTAGACTTGACTGATAATGTAATATTCTCACCTCGTGACGAGTATGCGGAGAATCTTGGAGTGCTTCATAAAATTTTTGATAAGGTTCAAGCTTCATTGATGAAATCTCATTCTAGAAATTCCACTTATTATAACTTACGTCGAAAGGACGTAGAATTTAACGTAGGTGACATTGTTTGGAAGAAAACATACCTACTATCAGAGCGATAAAGACGATCGTTTTGCAAAGAAGCTCGCTCCTAAATTTATTAAATGTCGAGTAATTGCTAAGCGGTCTCCCTTGATATACGATCTGGTAGATTGTAATGGCAATAATTTAGGAACATGGCATATCAAAGACTTAAAACTAAAAAAATATACATATTGAGTAAATCTAAAGTATTATAAAATATTAATAACTTAAAATACCTAACAAAAATTGTAAATATATATATATATATATATATATATATGTCGGCGCGACACCGCGTATTTATGAAAAACACGTCGCCGATAATAATTATTTTAGTTAGTTTAAAGATCGAAAATTGTTTGTTTATTGAATTAGCAACATTTAATGATTTTGAGAATTGTAATTTAGTTTACCCTCCATAAATTTATTATTGTCACACCGCCAAACATTGTTATAAAAAGGCGAGCGAACGCCGGTAGAAAGGATTATTCTTGTTTAACCGTCGAAGCGATCGGACCTCCTCAATTGTGAATAAATCGAAGAAGTTTACTCCTGTGTTTTACTTGAAATCTTCAAGAAAGGAAAATAATGAAGACTCCTCGACCATCCTGACGTCACACTTCACGCATCTCTCATATCTCTTCGATATCAGAAGCGGGATCGGAACAAGCTCCGATCTGAGACGATTCCTCATCAGCTGCAGTTCCACCTGTCACATTTGGATCATCACAATAGCATATTGCGATGTGCCGTTTCACGAGCAACGTCGTCTACGCCATGGAGCGTGCGCTGCCGCCGGGTGAACAAGATGCCGTGTCGGCGGGAGAAAATACTGAGCTTCCTCAAAGTACTGCCACAATGGCCGAGCTAGCCTGCCAGTCCACGACAACGAGCACACGCCATCGGATTAAAAGTTAAGTTAAAATTTATTTAGTTAACCTCTTAATACCTACGAAAGTGTTACCTTTAATTTTGTTATGTATTGCCCTTGAGCTAAACCACGGGTTCTTAGTGTTTCCACTGTGGAACCATGAGATACTGTTGTGAAGCCTTGTGGAGCCGTGGTAGACATGTATACACCACAGAGTGATACCTCTGAGCTAACCACGCGTTACCCTCGCGCTAAGCACGGGTCCTTGATGTATCCACGGTGCAACCATGAGATACCGTTGTAAGCCTTGTAGAGCTATAGTAGACAAATTTAAATTACAGATCTACGAGAACACGTACATACTATAATCTGGAGAGTGATACCTCTGAGCTAACCATGAGTTACCCTCGTGCTAACCACGGGTCCATGATGTATCCACAGTGAACCATGAGATACCGTTGGGACGCCTTGTGGGGCCATGGTAGACACGTATACACCACAGGTCTATGAGAATGTTTAGAATTAATCAATGACCTAGAACACTTGTTGCACTTGTAAGCAACATGTGTTGTTTACAGATACCTACCTCAAAGAAAAAAAAATCTTTGTTTCAGAATTCGAACTTTACAACTCAGGCAGGTGCAGGGCACGCACCGCCTGTCAGAATGGCCGTGTCGGCGCGACACCGCGTATTTATGAAAAACACGTCGCCGATAATAATTATTTTAGTTAGTTTAAAGATCGAAAATTGTTTGTTTATTGAATTAGCAACATTTAATGATTTTGAGAATTGTAATTTAGTTTACCCTCCATAAATTTATTATTGTCACACCGCCAAACATTGTTATAAAAAGGCGAGCGAACGCCGGTAGAAAGGATTATTCTTGTTTAACCGTCGAAGCGATCGGACCTCCTCAATTGTGAATAAATCGAAGAAGTTTACTCCTGTGTTTTACTTGAAATCTTCAAGAAAGGAAAATAATGAAGACTCCTCGACCATCCTGACGTCACACTTCACGCATCTCTCATATCTCTTCGATATATATATATATATATATAAATATATTATACATATACATATATATATTATATATATAGTAGTTTTTCTTAGATTAGCGGATTTTTCCTAGGAAAAATCCTAACCTAAAATGGGGGGTATGTAACAATACTATTTTAATTTAAATTACGCGCGCGTGATTTCCTAGCGTAATGAACAAACGCACTTGCAAGTGACGAGATAAAGGAATCCCTCTCCCGCGCCGTCGCTCAAGGGCGTTGAGGACGATGCATTCGCCCGTGCGCGCCGATCTGTATAGGCACGGTACAAATATCTACAGTAATCTAACTCCTTAGAAGCGCACGAAACGCAAGTTATACCTACGCGCCTCGATTTCGGTATGCATTCGGTATACAAACAGACGCGAATGTGCCGTAAAGACGAGCGGACGGTGTAACGGTTTTATATATTGTGCTGTTTTTGGTTGTTTGAATTCTACATTAACACATCCAAAGATAATATTTTTTAAAATAATAGTTTTTTTTTATAACCTAAATCGACTAATTAAAAAACATTACATGTATTCAACACTTCCTATACAATTCACCATAAAAATATATAATAATTACTATCAAAAAACTAGAAAGAAGGTATTCATACTGGCAGATGTAATTAAAATACTATAGGCAGGCAGCCCTAACGCAATCGTTCGCCCAACGCCTCTGTAGGTATAAAATTCAAGGACACGGCAGAGTTAGACTACTGTATGATATTAATAACACGGTACAAATATCTACAGTAGTCTAACTCCTTAGAAGCGCACGAAACGCAAGTTATACCTACGCGCCTCGATTTCGGTTTGCATTCGGTATACAAACAGACCCGAATGTGCCGTAGAGACGAGCGGACGGTGTAACGATTTTTTGAGCAGTGATTTTTTTTATTTTACTAATAATATGGCGAAGAAGAATTGTAGACTATATTGTGCTGTTTTTGGTTGTTTTAATTCTGCATTAACACAACCAAAGATAACATTTATTAAATTGCCTTGAAACTACGAAAGGTAAGACAATTATAATGTTTTTTAATGTACTAGAACTACCTTCTTTCTTTGTTTCTTTTTTAATAAATTGGTTTTTAGCTTTTCTATCGAATGTAATACCTAGATCCATAAATAATTAAAGGATATTATGATAAAGGGAAGTGACATAGGTAAGTATGTGTGTCCTACCTGCCATTGGCGAAGTGTATCTCTTTTCAATAAAATACATAGTTATAGGTAAGTGATATTTTAGCAAAAAATAGAATATTGTTCGATAAATAAATAACTACATAAAACAAATAAATCATTTTAAATTTATAATTACATGTTTAAACCTTTTTTTTTTTGTTGTCGAGGGGGAAAGTTTTAAAAGGTACCCGACGCCGTGGGAGCGAAGCAGGGTTATGTGTGATTTTTACCGCACTAAAACCCCCCCGGTGGCCGTCCTCGGCGCTAAAAGTGAGGACTCCGGGATCTCGAAACGACTTCTACCGGAATCCTCCGAGCGCGTTGTCCCATCGGGCTCCTCCCAGATGGGCGTTTGGGCCCACCACTTCGTCTAGTCTTTACGACAGTATGCGACCACACATACCGCCGTCCTTCCCGGGATTGCCTGAGCGAACGGTTCGAGCTCTCACTCTAGCCGTCATCAAACACGGAAGCCCCTTTTAGTCGCCTCTTACGACAGGCAGGGGATGTCATAGCCCTATTCTTTAAATATAAATTTATTAATATCTAAGTTAAGCTATTATGGGTTTGATAATTCAGCATTACACTGGTTCAATAGTTATCTCCTTAATAGATATCAATATGTTAAGCTAAGTCGCAGTGATGGTTTGCAAATGGTGTCAGACAAAAAGGAATGCACTAGGGGCATTTCCCAGGGATCTTTGTTGGGTCCAATCCTCTACATTTTATACTCTGCTGATATGATATCACAAATTAAGCATTGTAGATACCATTTGTATGCGGATGACACTCAGCTGTATATTTCCTGTAAACCTGCCGAAATCGATGGTGCCATAGCTAAACTTAACGAGGATTTATCCAGGATTGCCACTTGGTCTAATAATAACTCACTGCTCCTAAATGCACATAAAACAAAATATCTGGTGTTTGGCAGTAAGCAACAGTTAGCCAATGTCAAACCGACACTGAATGTTTTGCTGATGGATGAACCCATAGAGCGTGTGTATGAAGCTAGAAACCTGGGTTTGTACATGGACTGTGACCTCCGCTATGAGAAACATGTCTCTAATTCAGTGAAAAGTTGCTTTTACAAATTAAAAGTTTTATACAAAATTAGGCCTTTTTTAAACGAAGAATTGCGTATTCAGCTAGTTGAGTCACTTGTATTATCCAAAATAAACTATATGGATATTGTTTATGGCCCTCGCCTTTTATCTAGAACACAAAATTTAATTCAGCGGTTACAGAATGCATGTGCTCGTTTTTGCTTCAATATTCCGTTTAGAACTCATGTGACCCCATATTTGAATAAATACTCAACACTCAAAATGAAGCATCGTAGAAAACTACACTTAGCATGTCTTCTTTTTGGAGTTATTAAACACAAAGTGCCAGGTTATCTGTACGACAAGATCACTTGGGCCTCCAGTCACAGGACATGTGGTCTTCGAGTGTGCGTGAAGCCTCTCACTATACAGCGACATAAAACAGCTGCTTTCAGAGGCTGTTTCCGCTACGCAGCTTCGAAATGCTGGAATAACATCCCTCCGCCGATTAGAAACCTGCAAACTGTTCATGCATTTAAAGTCAAACTTAAGGAACTTCTACACATTCACCAGAAAAGTCAGGAAACTCACAAACATGACACAAGTGCTGTATAGGACTATAGACTGTATATGTACTCGCGGGCTTTCTGAAATATGTTTTATAATCTTTATTTCTATCTGATTAGTAACTTTACGGATTCATTATTTAAATTAAATTAAAATATTAGAGGTTTAATGTTTTGAATTATTGTAGTTTGTTGATTATGACATTATCATCGAGTAATGTCAGTGTCAACATCGGTGTCACAACACAGATAAAATTGGTCGATGCTATTTATTTTATTTTATTTTTATTTTTTTTCCTTTTTCCAGTTTTAAAATATTTTTTTCATTTTTTCTTCAGTTTTTATGCAAGAATTTTTATGTTGGCCTTTTTACTCCGTGTCGTCACCTGTTGGATGCTGCGAAATATCAGCGTTGGTTGTTCTCGGATGCCAACATAATGCTGAGCAGTGTCCATTCGTTTTGTTTTGCACTTTCTTTTCTTTGTTAATATTGTAATCGTGTATAATAGATAATTGTATGTGTAAACAGAACGAATAAATGATTATCTATCTATCTATCTTATCTATCTATCTATCTATCTATTCTGATCCCGGAGCTACAGGGATGAGAGACTTGCCTGAAAAAAAAGCTCTTTTTTATATTTGTGGATATCTCCTAAAACGTTGTTTGGAGAAAGATGATTGTCAAGCCTTGAAGTCATATATAAAGCCCGATCAAAGAAGCCATAATTTCAGCGAAGAGAGTCGGTATTTAAGCTACCGGGACTACTGCAAAAATAATTTACAAAGTTTTTTAATAATACCCAGGGATGATTTTGTGCAATATGTAGAAAAATTGGAGGAAATATTTCGAACTTCATTTAAAACAACACATATAAATTGTAAAGTAGCTGCAGGTATTTATAACCAAATGAAAGATATTCCTTTTTCTCCACCATGTCAATATTTCCCAAATTTTTTTTTTATTATGCTTTTTATCCGAATGCGAATTTTTTATACTATTAAATTTAATAATAAAACTTTTCGTACGTCTCAGTCGAGGCGCAAACATTTTTCAGTGTCAAATTTGTAATTATTATTAGTAAAATAATGATTTGTTATTAAAAGTCTCACATAATAAAATAATAGTTATTTTTTATAACCTAAATCGATTAATTAAGAAAAATTACATGTATTCAACACTTCCTATACAATTCACCATGAATTGTATTTGTTTAAATAAAAATATATAATAATTACTATCAAAAATCTAGAAAGAAAGTATTCATACTGGCAGATGTAATTAAAATACTATAGGCAGGCAGCCCTAACGCAATCTTTCGCCCAACGCCACTGTAGGTATAAAATTCAAGGACACGGCAGAGTTAGACTACTCTATGATAATAATACTGTGGTATAGGTGTGTCGCGTCTTGCGTTTTATTTCTTTAAAGTACCGATTATCGTGTCCGTGCGTGATTAACGATATTATTAACGATATTTTAAATTTACTGTAATTTAATATATACATATAAAAAGTGTATGCGTAACCCCAGACTGGGTAAGTGTCGTATTTCTAATATGCTATTTTACTCCTTTTCAAATCTTTTTAGCACTCTTTTGTATAAACTGTGTTGGTAACTTCACTATTGTATTAATCGTTATATTTTGCCTGGACTGCCTCACCCTGAACGCTGCTTAATGCTCTTCGTCTGTGCTTAGCGTAGTTATAAAGAAATACGACTGCGAATGGGTGTGGCAGCTAAGGTGTTGGACATGTTGTAAAATATGCGGTGAATTGCCGTTCCAGGGCTCTTATACATCACGACGTCTGTGGAAGGCATCCGATTTTGGGAATTGCGGAATTACTAGAGAGTGGACGCAGCCACCTCCACGACTACATCGCATCGAAGACTTCCCTGTCTACGTGGCCACTATTAGCGCTGCTACGCAACACCGCTACGCAACACCACTTCCGCTATCCAGGGCAGTAGCATTCTAGAATTTCTAAAAGTGTCTGGAATCTTTTATATTCAGTCTGCGGACCCTACTTTTATTAACCTTACATGCTAGTTGTTCTTTTAATACTGTTATAACTGTTAATGTTATAACTGTTAAATTTTTAACTGTTGCTTAGTTTTATTAAATTGTAACTTTATATTTATAGTTTTATTTATATTATTTAAGCTTAAGGTTACAGCATACAAAAATGGAAACGGTAATTTACAATCAACCTAAAATGACAAGTCAAACAAAAGCCTAAGCGATATCTTACATTACTGTCACAGTGCATGTGAACTGAGCGCAACCGCTCGCAGGGCGCTGCCGCGCCCTGCTCGCTTAGTTTCTATATTTTCTTTTAAGTTCCAACCTAACCTAACCGATCCTATGTAAAAAGGTTGGCAGTACTCCTGCATCGTCCAGGTAATTGTATTCAAAATGGAATTTGTGATCATAATTATGTCCTTTCCGGAACTCATTGTTTGTATTGCGAACAATAATTACCAAACACACATACTTTGGGCAGGCTGTATACCTATATTATTAGGGTTAAAGAGTTGAAGGTAACTTTATTAATCGTTGCCTCTGTTTATGTAACTCCTAATATATTCGTAAGGGCCATATTACTATCACCTGTGGGTTAGATAGGCAGTACTACTGAATAAAAGCCCAGTTAAAGATAACGGTTTTCATAAGTCATCTCCTCTTAGCGTTTCTTAAATAAATTCTTAAGCACTAAATAGCACTTTTTTTCTGTGGGTAGGTGTGAAATTATCAAAACGTGTTTTAACTACTTCCCAGTGAATTTTAATATTTAAAAACAGTTTAACCAATTGTAAATGTTTTAAAAGTATATGTAAGGGTGAAGTACCTACCAGCCCAAATTCCTTTAACAAAATTTCACACATTTGGCACTGATCTCACTTTAATTGGGAAAATGGAATCGGTTAAAGATTCACTCGCTGAGATGACTGAGTTCTTCAACAGCAAGATGAATGAGTTCCAGAAAGAACTCAAAAAAACAAGTTCCACAACTGTCTCCACTACTTCTTTAGCATCCGAGTTCTCAGCGTTCAAATCATTTATTTTGACGGCATTGAGCACCCTTCAGCGGCAAGTTGAGTTCCTGGGGCGCGAGATGGACCAAGTGGAAACTAGAGCACGTCGAAAAATGCTTTTGCTGCATGGTGTTCCCGAGGAGAAGTCCGAGGATACCGCATCTATGGTCACAGTGATATTCGGGGACAAGCTGGACATGGCTGCGTTTTCATCCGCCTCCTTCAGTCGCTGTCATCGTTTGGGTCGCCCTAATGACAAGAAGCCAAGACCGATCCTCGTGAAGTTCCGTGAGGGTTCACTGCGCGACAAAGTGTGGTTTACCAAAAATAAACTCAAGGGCTCTGGTATAACCATATCAGAGTTCTTGACGAAAACAAGACACACTTTGTTCATGGAGGCTCGCAGGCGGCATGGCATCAAGCAATGCTGGACTCGCGACGGCAACATCTATGTTCTGGCATCGGATGGCTCTCGCCACCGAGTGGATAGCTTGGCTAGTCTTGATGTTGTACCCCAAGCGCCGGTCTCAGTTTCCCCGGCACAGACGACGATTGATACACTTAAACAGGATCGGGCTGTATCGCGTATTAAAAGGACCCAGAAAAAATGAGTCAAGGTAGTGCACTCAAGTTTTTGTATCTTAATTTCTCTTTAACTGTTCTTATTTCTACACTGCAACAATTTAAGTAACCTTTGTTATTCACGTCTATAATTGCGTCTTTTATGTCACTTTGTAACTTTATTTGGCTATCACTGTTACTGTTTTACCTATTAATTGTTATTGTTTTCAATAATTCAACCTCTTGAAGGTATTACATTGTCCAACAACATAATAATAAATCGAATTATTTTCTTTGACACATATTTATAGTTTGACAAGTGACATGCGATGACGGCTCAATCGTGTTTTTATTCTGACGTTGTTATGTTACTTACCTCGACTACGTTCCGTTTTAATGTGGTTATTTGTTAAAATTATGTTAAAAAAGTTCAATAATATTGAAGAATGTTATTTAAAGTGAAGCTGGTAGGTATTATACCTAACAGATGTAGATTTTGCTTTTAATTATTGTTTGTTTGTTATTTTATTATTATTTTTTTCTTTTTTGTTTTTTTTTTGTAACTGTAGTTTGTAAATTATTGTTTTGTATGTTATGTCAGCATCTAGTCATGATAGTCTACCTTATATATCTTGTTCCTCAACATCCGACGAGTTAAGCAGCGACGACAGTTTTCAAAGCATTTCTTCCCTACACACAACATTAGAAACTCACTTTTGCAACTTGCAGAAAAATTTCAATATTTGTCACATTAACGCCCAGAGTATTCCAGCACATTACCCCGATCTCGTTAGTTCTTTTGATAGCAAAAATATACACGCAGTCCTAATTTCAGAGTCATGGCTGAAACATTGCCTTCCATCTACATCTTTCTCACTTCCAGGATTTCACTTGATTCGCAATGATCGCACTGGCCGGGGTGGTGGCGGCGTTGCTATATACTTACGCTCACACATCCCCTTTTCTATTTTACGGATGTCTCAACCTGGAAGTGAAGCGGAGTATCTCTTTGTCGAAGTTCTTTTCTCTAATGAAAAGTTACTCTTAGGAGTTTTTTATAGTCCTTCTCTTATCGTAGATTACTTTTCCACTTTGGAAGAATTGCTAGAAGATCTTTGTCCCGTTTTTTCTCATACCATACTTATGGGAGATTTTAACACTTGCCTTCTTAAAAATGACATAAGAGCTACTCGACTGAAATCTTTAGCTGATGCAGCCAACTTACATATTCTTCCCCTCTCTGCAACTCACTCTTTTCCTAACTCTATCCCGTCACTTCTTGACTTGATATTTGTATCCTCTATTGATCATGTTTTTAAGCATGGTCAGTGTGCTGCTGATGCTTTCTCTTACCATGACCTTATTTTCCTATCATATAAATTAAGGCCCCCTAAAGCTAAGTCAAGGATACTACTTCGGCGCAATTTCAACACAATTGATATTGACGCATTTCGTTCTGATGTTGCCAAGGCCGACTGGAGCTCCATTTACGCTGCAGATACCGTTGACGAACAGGTGGCTATTTTTAACTCTCTTCTTGTTCAAATTTTAGATTTGCATGCCCCTATTCGTCCTGTTCGGATCCGTCATCTTCCTGCTCCCTGGTTGACTGAGGATATAAAAGCATTAATCACTACTAAGAACAATGCTAAGTCGAGACACAAGTAAAACCCCAGCGATAAAAATCATTTAAAATACAAAAACATCAGGAACCGTTGCAATAAGGTGTGTAGAGATGCACAACGACGCTATATTCACAATTCTGTTCAAGATTCAGATCCGACAAAGGTCTGGAAGTTTCTTAGATCGTTAGGAGTTGGGAAGGCACGTAACAACTTATTTCCTAATAATATCAGCTTAGACTGTTTTAATCAGTTTTTCACGACTTTTTCTTGCATTGATAGCAATTTGAAACAAACAACTATAAATTCCCTCTCTATGTGTCCCGGTCCTGATCATCCCCCTTTTTCTTTTAGTCAATTTGACAGTCGTGATGTTAAGAAAAGCATCCTCTCAATTCATTCGGATTCAGTCGGCAGTGATGGTATTAGTCGTACTATGATTATTCCCATCCTTGACCTTGTTGTTCCTGTCATCACATATATCCTTAACTTTTCTATTTCCATTAGCTCATTTCCCTCGACGTGGAAAGATGCTCAGATCATTCCAATACCTAAAAAGACCAACCCAGTTTCGTGTTCTGATTACCGTCCTATATCCATCCTCCCATTCCTTTCAAAAGTATTTGAGCGTCTCATATATGATCAACTCTGCTCCTTCCTCTCCTCTAATAATCTTTTAAATCCGTACCAATCTGGCTTCCGGTCTGGTCATAGTACGACTACTGCTTTATTGAAAGTCACGGACGACATCCGTCTAGGAATGGATAAGAGAGAGGTAACAGTGTTAGCGTTGTTGGACTTCAGCAATGCATTTAACACTGTTGACTTTGACATTTTGCTTGCCATTTTACGGTCTCTTAACATATCTCCGACTGTAATCGACTGGTTTCAAAGTTACTTGTATGGGCGCCGACAGCGAATAATGACTAATGATGAGTCTTCAACATGGTTAAACATTTCTGCTGGCGTACCGCAAGGTGGCGTGTTGTCTCCTCTTCTCTTTTCTATTTATATCAATTCGATGACCCTCCACTTATCTTCACTCTACCACCTATATGCCGATGACCTTCAAATATATTATAAATGTCCACCTGAGGAATTGCCGAAAGCTATCGGTATTGTAAATGCTGATTTGGCTTGTGTCACAAACTGGTGCCAGTTGCATGGTTTGAAAATAAATCCCCAGAAAACCCAAGCAATTATTATAGGTAGCTCCAGATTATTAAATAAGTTTGATATTAGTAACCTACTTCCAATCTTGCTTAATGGTGTCCATGTGCCTCTAAAAGATACAGTTAAAAACTTAGGTATCTACATGGATAGCAGTCTGTCTTGGGCTTCTCAGGTCAACGAGGTGAGCAGGAAAGTATTTTTAGCTATGGGTTCACTCCGGAGGCTTCGCAATTTTCTACCTATTGCAACAAAAATTACACTTGCAACGACTTTATTGCATCCTATCCTTGACTATGCAGATATTTGCTATCTAGATCTAACTGAGGAGCAGCTAAATAAGCTTGAGCGTATTCAAAATTTATTTATTAGATTCATATTTGGAATTCGTAAATATGATCACGTCTCCGAATATCGTAAGAAACTCAAGTGGCTCCCAATCCGTCTTCGTCGGAATACTCATATTCTTTCTGCCTTGTACTGCGTCTTGTTTAACTCAAATAGCCCCAACTACTTGAAGGAGAAATTTCAATACTTGCACCTGTCTCACAATAATCACTTACTTCGCTCTAATGAAAATCTTTCTCTTTCAACTCCTTCTTCTTCTTCTTCCTTCTACAGTAAATCCTTCACTTCAGTGGCTGTGCGCTTATGGAATTCTTTACCACTTTCTATCCGTCGCGCGCAGTCATTGAATTCTTTTAAAAGGCAAGTGAAGGATTTTTACCTAACAAATCTAACATCTTCTTAATTATATATATATTTCTTTATTTTTAATTTTTCCTCTTTTTTCCCTGTTATCCATACTGTATTTTTCCTTATCTCTGTTTTTCTTATGTACCCTTTTTCCTTAAAACTTCTCTACGTCTTACATTTTATTTACGATTAGCTGCTGACATACTTATGACTCTTCATAATAATTTTGTACACCCTACCCTCTCTTTTATCGGCAATATTTTTCTCTTACCTATTGTAAGGTTGCCTGGAAGAGATCGCTACTTAAGTGATAAGGCCGCCTATTGTACCTTAAAATATATATATGTGTCTTTGTTATATGAATTTTATGGTGTACAATAAAGAGTTTTTGTATTGTATTGTAAATAGCCAACTTCTATGGCTTGGGCTTACAGTACCCTGCATCATAAGGGTCGAGGAGTTGAAGGTAAATTTTCTTATCATACGTCTTTGCTTTGTTAATATATTACATTTCCATAAGTATCAAATGGCCAACGCCTATGCTTTAAGCCTGAAGTACCCGTGCATCATCAGGGCTAAAGAGTTTAAGGTCAAAACTATCATGTTATATCTTTGCCTAGTAATCTCATTACGTATACGTACGCACCATATGGCCAACGCCTATGGTTGTAGCTTGAAGGACCCAAGCATTATCAGGGTTGAGGAGTTGAAGGTCAAATTTTTCATGTCATATCTTTTCTGTATGTATAAATGTCTAACGCTTATGGTTTAGGCCTGCAGTACCCTTGCATCATCAGGGTTGAAGAGTTGAAGGTCAAATTTGTCATCGTACATCTATGCCTTGCTATCTTATTATTTACCCGTAAGCACCAAATGGCCATCACCTACGGCTTGGGCTTACAGCACCCTGCATCATCAGGGTTGAGGAGTTGAAGGTCAATTTTTTTATAATATGTCTTTGCTTAGTATTGTTATTACATATATGTAAGCACCAAATAACTAATGTTATAGTTTAGGATAGCTGTAACCCTGCATCATCAGGATCGAGAAGTTGAAGGTCAAATTTTTCGTCAACCTATATAAACATAGATATATAATACATATTCCAAGTTTCATAAGAATCGATTCGGCAGAAGCCGAGTTATCTCAAATTATCTAAAAAACTTGAGGAGTGGTGGTGGTTTCCACCCCATAACTCAAAGAGTTATCTATGCCGTGCTCATCACAGCATACCCATGTCCAAGAAAAAAAGTTGCGTGACAAAATTTCCTATCAAATAAAAGAAAGAAAATGGAAATCGGTTTATAAACACCCAAGTTATTCAAGATTTTAAGAAACCAACATTTTCCAATTTTCCGGGAAAACCGCCGGAAGGTTTTCATTTTCCTCAATATGGGACTGCCTGTGAAACTAGCCGCATACAATGTCGTATGAATCGTGTCGGTAGGTCGACGATTTCTAGCCATTTCGCCCGAACATACATAAAAAATATATATATATATACGTGGCGAATAGATAACCTCTTTCCTTTGGGAAGTCGGTTAAAAATGGAAATTGATTCAGAAACACCCAAGTTATTCCAGATTTTAAGAAACCAACATTTTCCAATTTTCCGGGAAAACCGCCGGAAGAATAAAAAAAAAAAAAATACCTGACAAATAGATAACCTCTTTCCTTTGGGAAGTCGGTTAATAAGAATTTATTGTTTGATATCTCTGCTGGATGAGGTCTAATTGACAATACGTTCATCTCCGTTAGGTCAACCTTCCGTCAGAACATGTAGTATGAAAATAATATACAGCATAAATGCCTACAATATACCTACACCATGAAGACAACCATAGAAGAAGCATGAACTCGCAATTTTACTAATAACAACTTGGGAGTACAACACAAATTATAATCTTTTTCAGAATAATTGCATATTGAATAAAAATATTCTTGAATGGTTTTCATTTGGTACACCTTTCAAATTCCCTTCATTTAGAGAAATTGCGAATTAGTTTTGACCGCCCGGCTTAATATAATTGGTCATGCTCCTAGCGCCCGGGATAATGAATCAAAAAATAAATACCTACAACAAAGAGGGATAAGCAATGAATTTGTCTAAAAGATTGGACATTTTTTTATGATAGGTACCTACATATGATATTTGCTTGTGGGTTAAATAACTACTAAATTATCTATTTAGTACTTAATTAACCGCCTACAGTTTACGCTACTTCAAACCACTTCGCTCAAAATAAAATCAGTGTTAAAATATTTATACGTTGTAACTTTTATTTTTAGTAGTCCAGACTATTTTTTTATTATTATGTCTACTTGCAACAATAAACGTAAAATTGTAATAGCTTTTATAATTCTAAAATGATGACAAAATAACTGAAGAGAAATAAAATATGCATAGCGATAAACACCTTTGTAAAGAAGGCAAGAGAAAGCTCATTCTTATCAATCTCTTCTTAGGTACACAATTTGCATAGACTACAAAAGCAAAACAGTACTATATGAGCAAGCACTAACGAAATGTGCGCATATTTTTATCGCAAAGCACGCTTTCGCTTTGTCTCATCGTATACTTCCCTACTTAGGCATCTATCATACTACGCATTCAATTAAAATAACACGATGTCGGTACTTAATAAAAAAAGTGCCTATATATTCCATTCAAGTTCCTGCGCACGTCTCTTCCTTTTGATACGAGTATAAATTCTTATTATTCATCACTATTTAAATTATTATAGTTCTTAACTTCATTACGTTTTTTATTTTATTTAATGTTTGCCTATGAAAAAATATTTTTGGTAGTTTAAATGTAATCGTTTGAGATTCACTGAATGTCAAACGATATGTAAGCGAGTTTGACGTTCACTGGATGTCAGGTTTTCATCGAGTGAAAGCGAAAAGTCTAAGAAATAGGGGCACTATGGTTTGTGCTATCGAATTTTATTAATTTCAAATATAATTCATTATATAGTTAATTGTAATTAATTGATTTCAGAAATTTGAATTATAATCTACTATTATAAAATATTATTTGAGGATAATACGTTGTGTGTAAGTAATAAAATTTCATAACCTACAAATAACCGCTCCTACTACGGTAAAGACATACTCGGTTCGTCTGACCTTGAACTTGGTGTCAGACTCTACCCAGTCTGTGAATATATTCCATTCAAGTTCCTGCGCACGTCTCTTCCTTTTGATACGAGTATAAATTCTTATTATTCATCACTATTTAAATTATTATAGTTCTTAACTTCATTACGTTTTTTATTTTATTTAATGTTTACCTATGAAAAAATATTTTTGGTAGTTTAAATGTAATCGTTTGAGATTCACTGAATGTCAAACGATTTGTAAGCGAGTTTGACGTTCACTGGATGTCAGGTTTTCATCGAGCGAAAGCGAAAAGTCTAAGAAATAGGGGCACTATGGTTTGTGCTATCGAATTTTATTAATTTCAAATATAATTCATTATATAGTTAATTGTAATTAATTGATTTCAGAAATTTGAATTATAATCTACTATTATAAAATATTATTTGAGGATAATACGTTGTGTGTAAGTAATAAAATTTCATAACCTACAAATAACCGCTCCTACTACGGTAAAGACATACTCGGTTCGTCTGACCTTGAACTTGGTGTCAGACTCTACCCAGTCTGTGAATTATCTCATGACTTTGTATGTAAGATATTTATTATTACAAGGATGTAGGTACTTAATAAAAAAGTACCCACATATTCCATTCAAGTTCCTGCGTACATCTCTTCCTTTGATACGAATATAAATTCTTATTATTCATCACCATTTGAATTAACATAATTCTTAACTTCATTACGTTTATTATTTTATGTCAACCTATAAAAAAATCTTTTTGGTAGTTTAAATGTAATCGTTTGAGATTCACTGAATGTCAAGCGATATATAAGCGAGTTTGACGTCTACTGGATGTCAGGTTTTCATCGAGCGAAAGCGAAAAGTCTAAGAATTGGGGGCACTATGGTTTGTGCTATCGAATTTTATTAATTTCAAATTTATTTCATTATATATGTAATTGTAATTAATTGATTTGAGATATATGAATTATAATCTACTATTATAAAATATTATTTGAAGATAATACGTTGTGTGTAAGTAATAAAATTTCATAACCTACAAATAACCGCTCCTATCACAGTAAAGACATACTCGGTTCGTTTGACGTTGAACTTGGTGTCAGACTCGACCGAGTCTGTGAATCCGAATTCTGACAACCCTAATGAGTTTTTTCGTGAGTAAAAATGTCATACAATCATGTAACAGTACTTGCTTTGTAACTATAGGTACATTAAACAATTATTCTTGTAACTTTCTACTTGATTCTGGTGCATCAATTTCAGCTGTAAAGTATAAACATATCATCAACCAGAATATTCCAATCCATAAAGAGAACCTTGTAGTCAGCGGTCTTGAAGGCAACATTAACGCTATCGGATATGTTTATCTAGATCTACTTATTGGGGATCAAAATCTGAATCATCGATTTTATGTATTTGATTCATTGCCTTGTAAAGGTAGTGGCATACTTGGCCATGATTTCTTTAGTAAATATAATGCGATCTTGAATTTTAATGCTTGTTCGTTAACATTATGGAATCAAGGTGTTAAGATAAATATACCTATAAACCTGGGAAATAACTCGTTAAATATACCGGCACGGTCAGAATCCATTCATTTTATTCACACTAATATGACGGAGGTATGTGTAATTAGTGCATCTGAATTACGAAACGGAACTTTTATCGCTAGTACCTTAGTTAAACCGACAGACGGACAAATACCTATACGTGTCTTAAATACTACTGAACAAGATGTACAATTTAATATGAATGATTTTAAACCTGTTATTTTTCTAGCTAGTGATTTTGATATTTGTTCTTTTGAAAAACCAATTAAAAATTCAGAAAGAGTTAAGAAATTATTGTCAATTTTAAAATTAGATCACATAAATAAAGAAGAGAAGAATAGCATTTTATCCACATGTGCTAAATACAACGACATTTTCTATGTTCAAGGAGATCAACTAACTACAACTAAATTATACAAGCATTCTATTACCTTAAAACCTAATACAATCCTAGTGTACTCCAAACCTTATCGACTTCCACATTCACAGAAGGGAGAAATTAAAAAACAAATAGATAATTTGCTAAAACAAGGTATTGTAGATAAGCCATGTAATAGCGAGTGGAGTAGTCCTGTACTTTTGGTACCTAAACGTTCTGATGGACAAAAAAATGGCGTTTGGTTATAGATTACCGGAAACTGAACAATTGTATTGTAGATGACAAGTTTCCTCTTCCAAATATTAACGAAATTTTAGACTCGTTGTCGGGGTGCATTTATTTTTCTCACTTAGACTTGAATCAAAGATTTTACAATGTAGAATTAGAAGAATCCAGTAGAAAATGCACGGCATTCTCGTCCGGTTAATATCAAGTGACTAGAATGCCTATGGGGCTTAAAACTAGCCCTTGTTCCTTTTCTCGTATGATGACCATGGCAATGGCTGGGCTTACATATGATAAATGTCTTTGTTATCTTGATGATCTTATAATTATGGAGAGAAATTTAGAAGATCATAATAAAAAATTAATTGAAGTGTTCGAAAGGATTCGAAAAGTTAACCTAAAATTAAATCCGTCTAAATGCGATTTTCTCAAAAAACAATTACTTTATTTAGGGCACGTTGTATCTAGTGAAGGTGTTTTGCCAGACCCAGAGAAAATAAGTATTATTAAAAATTATCCAGTTCCACAAAATGTTGACGATACCAGAAGATTTGTAGCATTAGCTAATTTTTACCGGAAATTCGTAACTAAATTTGCAGAAATTGCATATCCTTTAAATTCATTGTGTCGTAAAAATATTAAATTTAATTGGGATTAAAATTGTCATAAATCATTCGAAATCTTAAAAAAATGTATAATGTCGCCCCCGATTTTACAATATCCCGATTTATCAGATAAAAATCAATTTATAGTTCAAACAGATGCCTCAGGTTATGCAATTGGAGCTATTTTATCAAATTCAGACGGTCGTCCTTTTGCTTTTGCCAGTAGATCTCTTAACAAAGCCGAAAAAAATTATCCAACCATAGAAAAGGAATTATTAGCAGTTGTATGGGCTATTAAGCATTTAAGGCCTTATTTGTACGGCAAAAGATTTAAAATTATTACAGATCACAAACCTTTAATTTATCTATTTAACATGAAAGACCCATCTAGTAGATTGCTTAAATTTAGACTCTTGCTTGAGGAGTATGACTACGTAATTGAATATATGAAAGGTAAAGAGAATGCAGCTGCAGATGCATTATCTCGTGTGATTGTAACTTCGCAAGAATTGAAAGAGATGAATGAATGTGTATATGTGATGACGCGTGCTCAAAGACGAAGAATGAATGATATAAATACCTCGGATGTGACATCTTTAACTGATAGTGATAATAGCGACAACACTTGGTCTGATCAACCACGTGTAGTCGACACTCATAATAAACCCAAAAACGCAGTAGAATTACGCTTTATAGATAAACATAATTTGAATATACTGCGGAACAAAAATGAAATAAAATATGAAAATAATATTTTCTCGTATGATAGCGCTCACTTTAATTTATTTATAAATCCAGCTTCCCAATCACAAATTTCGCGAGCCGAATTTGCGAGAGAGCTAAGTAAGATTTGTAAAAAAATGTTGATCGACGAAATATATTTATTGAAAAATAAAAATAGTATTTGTAGAGAAATTATTGAACGAAATAAAAAATAATGCAAAATGGGAGGGCCCTCGTTCATGTATTTTAAAAGATGTTGAGCGTATAGAAAATATTGAATATTCAACTGTCAACTTCCTAAGTAAGCAGACGTGTAACTTATTGCTCTGTGATAAATATTGGAATAATGGTGTAAAACGCTTAAATTCTATTTGAATTGCATTGAAAAATAAAAAACAATAGTGAGTAGTGTGCGTACGAACAGAAGTTTTCGAAAAATAACAGTGAATAGACTCAGTATTCTTTCGATTAATAACCAGCGCTAAGTGTAAAACCAATCAGTAAACGTAAGAACACCCTCATTTGTGTTAATTAAATAACTATTTGTTTACTGATAGCGGAACAGCAAAACTGCAATTAACATATGAACTTTTTCGAACGTTTGGCGTAGTGGTGAAAAGTTATACTGCGGAGCGTCAGTACCCCGGTTCGCTACGCACCAAAAAACTTTTTTTTTCATTTTTTTTTACTCTTTTGTTTTCTTTTTTAACCGACTTCCCAAAGGAAAGAGGTTATCTATTCGTCACGTATATTTTTTTATTTTATTTTTTTTTTATTTTAATTATTATTTTTAAAATATATTTTCAACGTTACACGTACAGAAAAATAATTGTGAACGAATTAGCGATTTTTACTGACGAAGTAATAGTGTCCATCCCCTCCATCGAGAGCTGAGACGGAAAATACGAGTCAAAACCAACCAGAATCAGACATAAAAAAAGCTCCATCTGTTATCGGGTCGGATAGTTCTGTGGGCACCTCACCCACATTTCATATGTTACGTATATGTAATCTATTTATTATTACACTATTCACATACACGAACACATAATTTAATTCTATGTAATTACATTTATATATATACACACAAACATACACATACATGTACAACATACACAACAAGCACAGCGACACATTCATACACCTACACTTCAACACTACACCCCGGACTCGAACCCGGGACACAAGGTGTGTGTTGGAGTGCTGCCGAGCGGCCGGCCGCGGCCGCCATTTTCTGCGCGCGCGCATCGCGCCAGCGGTCGCCCCCCGCCGTCTCACACCTCACCGGCTCGCGGCTTCCCCGCTCCGGCCGCGCCCGCTCGGCAGTCGGCTAACCCTCGTCCCGCGCTGTACCTGTGTCGCTTGTTACGCCCGGCTAACCACTACGATCTCCGCGTAGTGTTTACTTTAATGCCTAACTTCGCTATTCTGTGCTTATGAACAATATAGACTCTCGCTTGTGTGCCTAGTGTTTAAAGACTATTTTTAGTGTTTAAGTTTAGTGCCTAGGACGCTTTATCGTTTCTCTTACTCCTTCTTGTTAAATATGGTAGATTTAAGTGTGGACAATTGTTTAGTTTTAATTAGTGTTAGTGCATGCTATGGACCCTAAGGTATTATTGTGACCGCGCAATAAACTCTTATTTTAAGTGGACTTGTGCGTCATTGCGTTTTCACCTTTCCTGCACACACCTCAGACTCTCACCACACACACACATCTCCATAGTTCCATGGTTCGTTCAAAACGTCCTCGTACAGCGATCTCACCAGGAAATAACGATGACTGTCCTCCAGACTCAACGCCTATAGTAATAGATCAGGATACGTTAGTAACTGCATAGTTGAATTGGTTGAAACTAAATATGTTATGGTCTGGAAAATGTATTTCTTTGTTGTGTATTTTTATTGGTTATATGTGTACCTATGTTATTGGATACTATACAAATCTATATCTTTATATCTATATATAGTTATATAATTATATAAAAACGAAAGGACGCTCACTCATTCACCTATTTAATAAACATCGCAGAGCCTAAGCTGCTAAGGATACGAATATGATTTTTCACTAGGGGTTCCTTTTATGATGTAGACATCAGCTAAGAATGTATTTTCTGATCCCCCCCCCCTCAATTTAACTCAAATAAGTGATGTAAGTTTGTATGTAAGTCCGTCAATTTTGTGGCCACCTCAATAAAATTTTGTATGTAGCTTTGATGTTTATGTTAAAACATCGTTTTTAACCCACTTCCAAAAATTTCGTCTTTCAAAAGGTTCTCATTTCGTCTGTATATTTTTATATTTGTTATCTGATTGCTCAGGACCAGGGTGAACCGATTTGGATTATGTTTTTTGATTTTAAAAGTAGTGCGTGTCGTAGAATCCCATTTTTTTTACTTCACTTTTGACAATGACATCCATAAGAAAAGCGTATGTCTTAAATTTGCATTAAGTTTGTGCGCGATAAAAGGACATATAACTCAATATTTCGAATTCGATGATTTTTTTTTAGAGAATATGTACTTCAGTGGTATTTTGATTAGGTTCTGATCGTAGGATCCACTACAATATAATGGCGGAATCAAAGACAACGGACATTCGCAAACGTCAAAGTCAAAGAAAATACCGCGGTGCTATAAGTGTAAACAAACCGGGCATTATCGCAATCAATGTACTGTTGACAAGGATTCTTCAAATAACAAATTGATTGAACGTAAACAAACTAACGCGTTCAATGCAGTATTCCTTAATGGCAGTTTTTCGAAAAACGATTGGTATGTTGACTCGGGAGCGAGTGCCCACTTAACCTCAAACGAAGAATGGGTTAAAAACGTCTCGACCGAACATCCCATTAAAGAAATTGTTGTTGCGAATGAAGAAAAGCTTAACGTGAAGTGCTCGGGTGACGTGCAAATTGCGACGGTTACTGACGACAGTGTATATGACGTGATTGTTGAAAGAGTGTTGTGTGTGCCAAAATTAACCACAAACTTATTGTCTGTCAGTCAGTTGGTCAGAAATGGTAACCGAGTGGTGTTTACAACCAGTGGATGCAGTATTTACAACAGAAATGAAAAGTTGGTCGCGCTGGCGTCATTGACAAATGGTGTTTACAAATTGAGAACTCCTGAGAGTACACAACGTTTATATCTGTATATACATGGCATCGCAGATTGGGCCATGTAAACAGTATGTACTTAAACAAGATGCCTGATGTAGTAAGTGGCATGGAACTTGAGAATAAGAGTAAGATTTCCCAATCGTCATGTATCGTTTGTTGTGAAGGCAAGCAGTCGCGCCTTCCTTTTGGAAATGCTGGCTCAAGAAGTAGCGAATTATTAGGTGTAGTTCACAGTGATGTATGTGGGCCAATGGAAAATGCTTCAATTGGTGGATCCAGGTACTTCATTTTGTTCATTGATGATTATAGTCGGATGACATATATTTATTTCATGAAGCAGAAAAGTGAGGTATTAGATCACTTCCAAGATTATAAGGCCAAAGTGGAGAACCAGTTAAACAGAAAAATTAAGATACTCCGCACGGATAATGGTAAGGAATTTTGCAATAGAAGCTTTGATAATTATTTAAGAAAAAGTGGAATTTTGCACCAGAGATCTAATCCTTACACACCAGAGCAAAATGGCCTGGCAGAGCGTTTTAATCGCAAAATCGTTGAGAAGGCGAAGTGTTTATTATGCTATGCCAAGTTGGGCAAAGAATATTGGGCTGAGGCATCAAATACAGCTGTCTACCTGCATAACCGTACTGTCTTTTCAGTATCAAATAACAAAACACCCTATGAAGTTTGGACGGGATGTAAGCCAGACATAAGTCATTTGCGAATTTTTGGCAGCCGTCTCATGGTGCATGTGGCAAAAGAAAAGCGCCAAAAATGGGACAAGAAGTCAGAAAAGCAGATACTTATAGGTTATCCAGAAGACATAAAAGGGTATAGAGTTTATTGTCCCATCACTAAGAAGGTCAGCACCAGTAGAGATGTTGTTATAATGGAAGAAATGACTATACCTGTAACAGAAAGCAAAGATTGCAATGAAGAGAACCTAGATTCAGTGGGGGACATATCTTCAGATGGTTCAGAAAATACTACAATTGAAAGTTATGTTGACAAGTCTGATGTGACATATATTCCGAGTGAGTATGAAGATGCTGAGTCGACTGAATTGGGTGAATCGGAGCATGATAAAAATGCTGTTAGGTTTCGGAAGAAACCAGAGCGGTATGGATATTCAAACATGTGTTAATTCTACTGCGGAAGCGTGGGACGATGCTGGTGACCTGACTCTGCAGGAAGCATTGTCAGGGCCAGAGAAGGAGCAGTGGTTAAGTGCAATCAAGGAAGAACTAGACTGTTTTAGTGAAAATGATGCATGGGAGTTGGTAGATACTCCCAGTTCAGGTACAGTAGTGAAATGTAAATGGGTTCTTAAAAAGAAATATTGTGACAAACATGTAAGGTATCGTGCAAGGTTAGTTGCCAAGGGATTTACACAAAGACCTGGTGTGGACTATCACGAGACATTTTCTCCTGTTATAAGACATTCAACTTTGCGTTATCTATTTGCATTGAGTGTACAGTTAGATATGGACATAACTCATCTGGGTGTCACAACGGCATTTCTCAATGGTCATTTGAAAGAAACTGTATTTATGCAGTTGCCTGAATGTTTTCCTATTGATAATTGTAACAAAGTTCTTAGATTAAAAAGGGCCATTTATGGTCTAAAGCAGGCTTCTCTAGCCTGGTATGATAGGGTTAATGAAACTTTATGTAATTTAGGTTATGTCAAGAGTAATATAGAGCCTTGTGTATTTATAAAAAAATGTCATAATGCTAAACAGGTGATAGTTGGTCTATATGTAGACGATTTTCTTATTTTTTCAAATGTAAAGTCTGAAACCAATAATTTAAGATTTTTAATTTTAAAATTAGCACTTAAAGCTTCAATTTAAGTGCTAATTTTAAAATTAAAAATCTTGGTGATGTCAAACAGTACCTAGGCATGAGAGTTAATGTTGATAGGAAGAATGGTGTTGTAACCCTTGATCAGGAGCATTATATAGAGCAGTTAATGCAAAAGTTTAAAATGTCAGATTGTCAAACAGCAGAAACACCTATTGAATGTGCAGTACTGTTTTGTCAATTACCTAGACGTGTCAAGCCCCCTCCACCCGCTGCTAGTGGGTTAGACTTGCACCAAGTAAATGACCGACCAGCGGTTTTTTTTTTTTTACAAATATGTATGTTTTTTTTTCTTACAATCATAACGTATCATCGAAAATACACACAAAATTATAATCTGTCTACATAAATTAACTCATTAAATTAACTTAAAATAGCATTTTAAACAATTTGGTTTTCATCAACTAATTCTCCAGGCCAGTACCTTAATTTTTCTTTAGCCACGGTAATATTACGCAAATTTCCCAGACCTTGCAGAGCAAAACGATCGTTAGGAAATGTAGATGATATTTCGTAGGGTCCCTTAAATTTTGGCGCTAATTTGTCGTTACGTCTATGGTTTTGTGAAACATAAACAACATCTCCCACGTTTAAGCATCAAAACGTTTTTTGAATTTTTCTGAGATTCCAAAAAGTCATTGTCTAGCTGTTTCTCGATCGGCTTCTACATTAATATGACCTTGTATACTACTGTCACCTAAAACATCGTCTAACCGAGCTTGGACTGCAGGTATGTTTGCTTCAACTCCGATAAGCAAACGTAAGGGAGAGAATCCGGTTGATTTTTGAATGGTTGTATTTATAGATTGTTGGACTTTCCAAAGAACGTTCGGCCAATCTGACTGTTCGGTGCACATTGTATTAAGCATATTTGTCACAGTGGAAACATAACGTTCGACTTGTCCATTACTTCTTGGAGTACCGGTTGAAACCAAGTGATGTTCTATATGCAATTCTTCAAAAAGTGATTTAATCTGACTACTACTAAAATTTGTTCCTCTATCAGATATAACCACAGAGGGAGTTCCAAATAAGGTGATTGTATCACGTAATATGGGTATAAATTCAAGTGCATTGAGAGTTTTCAGTGGTTTAACTAAACAGAACTTGGTAAAACCATCCACTATTAGTAAAATATGCTTATAACCTTCATTGGACTCTGCAAAAGGCCCCATACAATCCAAATGTATTGTATGAAATGGAAGAGCAGCTTTTTGTATAAAAAACCCTGTTTAGGACCGTGATGACCCTTACGTTTAATGCAAACCAAACAGTGTGATATGTATTTGCGAATAAAAGCAGACATACTTGGAAACCCAAAAATGCTCACGGATTTTATTTATAGTTTTTTCGAAGCAGACGTGACAGTTTTCGTCATGGAAGAGTCGCAAAATACTCAATCTAGTCCCTTTTGGAACAAACAGTTTCAAATCTCCATTTCGTTTTATTTTGTAATGTAACAAGTCATTACGAACTACGTATTGATTTGAATCAAATTCCCCCGTTTGAACTCTATTTATGATTGCTGATGTCTCAGGGTCTCTTCTTTGAGCAAGTTCTAACCAAGATTGCGGGTCATTTATTAGATTTACTGTACTTTGAATAATTATAGACTCAGGAGCCTCGACAGGGTTGCGGCTAAGATAATCTACGTGACTTATATATTGTCCTTTTTTGTAAGTAATTTCAAATTGAAAATCTTGCATATAGGTCCACCACCGAGCTACTCGAGGGGACAAGTCTTTCTTGATCATGGTGGATTTAATGGCATTACAGTCAGTTATAATTTTGAAGTTAATTCCGAGTAGATACACCCTAAAATGCTTTAGGGCATTGTAAATAGCTAAAGTTTCTAGATCGTATGAACTGTACTTCGATTCAGCTGGCGTAATTCTTTTACTAAAATAAGCAATAACTTTGGTTCCATTGTCTATTTTTTGAATTAAAATGGCACCATAGCCTATAGCGCTAGCATCAGTGTATAGCTCTGTTGGCAGTTTAGGGTCAAAAATTGATAGAAGAGGCTTTGATGCTAAATGATTAAGCATATAATTTCTCGCCACATTCTGTTCAGAACCCCATTCCCATTTCTGGTATTTTTTTGTTAATTTGGTTATACAAGCAGTGTACGAGGCAAAATTCGGTATAAATTTTCTAAAATAAGATGCTAGACCCATAAATTGCCGAACCTGTTTAATGTTACGAGGCGTTGGTGAATTGATTAGAGCAGAGACTTTTGATGGACTTGGCCTGACACCCTCTTCGGAAATTTCCCTACCCAAATATTCAATACAGTTGACAAAAAATTTACACTTCTTTGGGTTTATTTTAAACCCAGAGTAATGGAGAGCTGATACTGTTTGCTTCAAATAATTTAAACCATCTTCTATCGTTATAAATGGAATAAGAATGTCGTCCATATAAATGAGTAAGAAGTTTAGGTGTGAGACAGGTTTTGTGATGGCTCTCTGGAATACGGATTAATTTATAGGTTTAATTGCAAATATTTTTTTTAGCTGTTAGCTTTATATAATCCTAATAACAGATGGCGCTGTAATGTTATCTGTTAACTAAAGTAAGTAATGGCGCTTTGTTAAAATTACAATCGTTTCACATATATAAGCTACAATTTAATATCATGACGAAAGATAAGTTTATGTTACTAACTTCGATCAGTAATATTGGTGATCAAAGGTTACTAAAGTACCTAATACATAGCCATCTCAGTTTCTGCGTTGATACGCAACCTTACCGCCAAATAATGTATATGAGATACTAGATGGCGCTCTTTACGATACAGTCATCTACATGAATCGAATGTATTGATGGCGCTTTGTTAAAATTTCATATGAGCAAACGTTTCATATGAGCGACAATTTAATATTATAACCAGATATAAATATATCGTTATAAGTTACTAAAGTAATACAAAGCTATCATAATATATTCTGCGATGATACGCCACCTTACCGCCAATCGAAATAGTAATATGTCTGAGATATTAGATGGCGCTGTTTACGTTACGGTCATCTAAATGAACCGAATGTATCGATAAATCAATACCGCGTCAGTTAGTCAGTTTTTTTTATTTTAATTTCGTATTTCCTTAAACTAAAATTGACAAATAATTTTAAAAGCAATTTAGGAGACAAAGAAAAAATATTTTGCTAATAAATAAACCTACCCATACAATTTTAATTTATTACTGGCAACAATGCATGTATTAAGACTAAAATAATATTGATGCGTTCACCTGACATACATTTCCCTAAAAACAAAGTGTAAAATTATATCAATCGAACAGTTGACTCAATATTACATTTTTTAGTTATTTTTTATTCATAGTTTACTGCAAACAATTTTTCTTTATTTATAGAAAATGGCTACGTGTTACTTAGACTGAAGTATAGTGAACAATAATTTAAGTTAGTATAGTGAACAATAAAACTATTCCTGCTTTTTAAATAATAGTGCTTCATTGTTCGACACTTTAATTTAAATAAATAAAGACAAGTTAACTAAAAATAGTGTACACCGAGAAGTGCTGAATTAAATTGAATGTCAATTTTTTTAATAAAAAATTCTATATGTCTTTGTTGAAAATTTAATACCATCTGCCCTTCTTACCTTATTCATAAGTTTATATGTTACATGTTGTCTACTAACAACTTTGTAGTATATTAATTTCTTACAAATACGAAATAATACAATTTAAAATTTGTTTAAGTAACATTTCTTTAACCACAGCAACGCGTGGCCGGGTCTGCTTGTTTATTAATAAAATTGAGAACCTTAACCATTGTTGTTTTACTTTCTGACTCAAAGTATCCAGGTATATATTTATACATATTGTATATATATAAAATTATCTAATATCAGAAGTGGGATACCTTGCTCACTACGTACATCACTATGTATGTGAATACATAGAATTGCGTTGGTTACACAAGTAAGTGCGCCGGTCAATCAGACTGTTGCGCTGGTCACACAGACTTGCGTTGGTCACACAGACCCGCGCCGGTCAC
This sequence comes from Spicauda simplicius, assembly GCA_949699795.1. NCBI lineage: Eukaryota > Metazoa > Arthropoda > Insecta > Lepidoptera > Hesperiidae > Spicauda > Spicauda simplicius. The sequence goes on along the minus strand of CATIWX010000003.1, from coordinate 408,450 downwards.
ACAGACTCGCGCTGGTCACACAGACTCGCGCCGGCCACACAGACTTGCGCCGGCCACACAGATTCGCGCTGGTCACACAGACTCGGGCTGGTCACACAGACTCGCGCCGGCCACACAGACTCGCGCTGGTCACACAGACTCGGGCTGGTCACACAGACTCGCGCCGGCCACACAGACTTGCGCCGGCCACTCAGACTCGCGCTGGTCACACAGACTCGCGCCGGCCACACAGACTTGCGCCGGCCACACAGACCAAGGCTCGGAAACCGGTTCTATTTCTAAACCGGTTTCGGTCATTGACCCCAAACCTAAATGAATATCGGTTAAAGGTTGTACCTAACCGGTTATTACCGGTTTATGCCAAGTACCGGTTTTTCACAAATTTAGGTTTTGGTTGCCATAATTAACCGGTTAAAACCAAGTTTATTAATATTCTACCTAGCGATGGGCCGAGTAACACTTTTTACAAGTCGACTTACTCGAACAATCGTAACAGTTTACTCGAGTTGCAAGTCGACTTTACTCGACGCCATCGGCCAAGTAACACTTTTTACAAGTCGACTTACTCGAACAAACGTAACAGATTACTTGAGTTGCAACTCGACTTTACTCGAAGCCATGGGCCGAGTAACACTTTTTACAAGTCGACGTTCGAGTAATCGAACAAACGTAATAGTTTACTCGAGTTGCAAGTCGACGATGCCAAAAATCCCATGTAACGTTGGTCGTTGCTTACAATGTCTGTATTACTCAAGTTATACGAACTAATATTTTGTTCGAGTAACTCAAGTCGTAATCGATGAAATATATGATTCGAGTAACTCGACTCATGGCTATGTTGTATGGCATGTTTTTATTAAATATAATTGTAGTATAGAATCTATACTACAATTATATTTAATAAAAACATAAAACATACTTACACGAATTCCGTTATGACCGTCGAACACAACTCGGAAACAGAAACTTACGAACTGAGTAAATACATTCAAACAAGTCGAACTTTAACGTCATAACACATTTTACAAGTCGAATGCATGGCGACGGCGAGTTGCATGCCGACTAGCCGACGTGACGGATTTTACTCAACGAACAAGTCGATCAACGAACAATAGCGACTTGACTTGTGATACGACGATGAGCCGACGACACGCGACTCACAACGGGTGGGTCTTAACATGAACATGGACAAGACAAAAATCATGTCTAATGTCCAAGTCACACCCGTACTGGTAGTTGTTAACGGCACTCCTCTCGAAGTTGTTGACGAGTATATTTGCCTGGGACAAACGGATGGGTAAGTCCAACTTTGAGAGGGAGGTCACTCGAAGAATCCAACTCGGCTGGGCTGCGTTCGGGAAATTACGTAGTATCTTCTCGTCCACAATTCAATTTGTCAATAGTTAAGTTATTCAAGCAATGTGTGTTGCCAGTGATGGCCTACAGCGCTAAAACGTTGTCCTTCACTGTAGGCCTCATTCGGAGGCTCAGGGCTCCGCTAAACAAATATCGCTGGACGGCACTATGTCCTATATGAGCGCCGATTTCGGGACTATGCACTAAGTACTAAGTGTGTTCTAAACCAAAATTAATAGAAACTATTTTAGACTTTTAGTGACATTGAAGTCGGTAGATATTTTTTGTTAAAAAAAAAATATTTTACGCTTTTTAGCGACTATATAGTGATATTTGTATTTAAATAATGACATTTAAAACCCATATGGGTGCAAAGTTCTCATCAATATAAATGAATTCAGCACAAACACAAGGTAGCTACTGTAAACCGTTGAAGAGTGCCTTAACTGTCTTTCGTCTTCATCATCAGACCAGACAGGTGTAACGTTTCCATTAATACAAATTAAACAAGCTCAAACACAAGATAATTGCTGTAAATCGTTGAGGAGTTCCCGCGACTGTCTTTCGGCTCCATCATCAGATCGACTCCAGACCTTCATTATATTATAGTACTTTAAATTGTTTAATAGAAAAATTAACAAACGCACTAGTCACCCCTACGATTTTTGAAATATCCCCTCGATTTCTCTAGAATGACATCATCAGGTCCCGGTTTCCTTATCATGGTACCATTCCTGGAATGTATCCTTTCCAACAAAAAAAGAATCTTCAAAATCGGTTCATAAACGATGAAGTTATCCGCGAACAAACATAAAGAAATATATATATACGGTGGAATTGAGAAACCTCCTTTTTTGAAGTCGGTTAAAAATTGAAGCGCGTGCGATTGCGTTTGTGATAGTGAGCGCAGCGTCCAGAGCATGTCTAAAACGCGGTAGAATTAGCGATGGGCAAGTCGAGTAAATTTACTCGAGTAAGTCGACTTGCAACCCGAACGAGTAAAGTCGTATATATAATAGTCGAGTATAGAATCTATACTACAATTATATTTAATAAAAACATAAAACATACTTACACGAATTCCGTTATGACCGTCGAACACAACTCGGAAACAGAAACTTACGAACTGAGTAAATACATTCAAACAAGTCGAACTTTAACGTCATAACACATTTTACAAGTCGAATGCATGGCGACGGCGAGTTGCATGCCGACTAGCCGACGTGACGGATTTTACTCAACGAACAAGTCGATCAACGAACAATAGCGACTTGACTTGTGATACGACGATGAGCCGACGACACGCGACTGGACCCGACGAGTAAGACCGCGTTAAACCGAAGTCGGCTGAGTTTACTCGAGTTCATAAAAGTGCAAGTCGACTTTACTCGTTCCGGTTGCAAGTCGACATACTCGAGTAAATTTACTCGACTTGCCCATTCAGTCGGCTGAGTTTACTCGAGTTCATAAAAGTTCAAGTCGACTTTACTCGTTCGGGTTGCAAGTCGACTTACTCGAGTAAATTTACTCGACTTGCCCATCGCTAATTCTACCGCGTTTTAGACATGCTCTGGACGCTGCGCTCACTATCACAAACGCAATCGCACGCGCTTCAATTTTTAACCGACTTCAAAAAAGGAGGTTTCTCAATTCCACCGTATATATATATTTCTTTATGTTTGTTCGCGGATAACTTCATCGTTTATGAACCGATTTTGAAGATTCTTTTTTTGTTGGAAAGGATACATTCCAGGAATGGTACCATGATAAGGAAACCGGGACCTGATGATGTCATTCTAGAGAAATCGAGGGGATATTTCAAAAATCGTAGGGGTGACTAGTGCGTTTGTTAATTTTTCTATTAAACAATTTAAAGTACTATAATATAATGAAGGTCTGGAGTCGATCTGATGATGGAGCCGAAAGACAGTCGCGGGAACTCCTCAACGATTTACAGCAATTATCTTGTGTTTGAGCTTGTTTAATTTGTATTAATGGAAACGTTACACCTGTCTGGTCTGATGATGAAGACGAAAGACAGTTAAGGCACTCTTCAACGGTTTACAGTAGCTACCTTGTGTTTGGGCTGAATTCATTTATATTGATGAGAACTTTGCACCCATATGGGTTTTAAATGTCATTATTTAAATACAAATATCACTATATAGTCGCTAAAAAGCGTAAAATATTTTTTTTTTAACAAAAAATATCTACCGACTTCAATGTCACTAAAAGTCTAAAATAGTTTCTATTAATTTTGGTTTAGAACACACTTAGTACTTAGTGCATAGTCCCGAAATCGGCGCTCATATAGGACATAGTGCCGTCCAGCGATATTTGTTTAGCGGAACCCTGAGCCTCCGAATGAGGCCTACAGTGAAGGACAACGTTTTAGCGCTGTAGGCCATCACTGGCAACACACATTGCTTGAATAACTTAACTATTGACAAATTGAATTGTGGACGAGAAGATACTACGTAATTTCCCGAACGCAGCCCAGCCGAGTTGGATTCTTCGAGTGACCTCCCTCTCAAAGTTGGACTTACCCATCCGTTTGTCCCAGGCAAATATACTCGTCAACAACTTCGAGAGGAGTGCCGTTAACAACTACCAGTACGGGTGTGACATGGACATTAGACATGATTTTTGTCTTGTCCATGTTCATGTTAAGACCCACCCGTTGTGAGGCACTGTTAAGGTCACCTAGCATAGTGCTGAGGGCCGTCAGCGAATCTGCCGAGATAACTATATCATCGGCAAATCGTAGGTGTGTAGCGTGTTTGCCATTGATGTTAATGCCAAGACCTTTCCACTCCATCAGATTGAACAAATCTTCCAACGCAGCGGTGAACAGCTTCGGTGATATGACATCGCCTTGCCTGAATCCCCACTTAGCTCAGAAGCGCAATGGGCCTGTAGTTCTTCAAAGGGGTTTCATCGCCTGTTTTGAAGAATAGAACCACTACGCCTTTGCCTTCTCTTCCGGGGAGGTCCCGCTATTGATGACAGAATCAAACAACTTTTGGTGCGCCACTAGTACCGGTTTATCACCAGCTTTTAGCAGCTCTGTTGTGATTCCGACATCTCCCTGTACCTTGTTGTTTTTCTGCTGTTTGAGAGCCTCTCTTATCTTATACAGGTTGACGTCCGAGAGGTCCTCAGTATAGTTTCGGATCAATTTGGCACGTTTGTCGACCGCCATATGACTACAAATGTCCGTAGTGTTTTTTAATTTCTCCCAGAACATCGGGTTTAGACGAAACTATGGTGTTCGAGTCTTTCTTCAACCTCGTCAGCAGGCTCTGCCAACGCACAGGTCCCTGGCGAACACTCTTGAGCCTGGGTTTTCGCTCAATAGCGTCTTTTATGCGATGGGTGTATGAGCACGCCAATCGCGTCGCCTACTCTGAGAGATCTGATTATTGAGCAGTCTGTATTTCGACATTGAGGTTGGAGACTGCACACATAGTTCTCGCTTCTCCCTCATAAGACCGAGAGTATGTTCTGAGAGAACCCGAGACCTAGAGACACCACAGAGACATCATTAAATATGTGCCGTTTGTCTGTCTTATCCAAGTCCACTTTCGCCCTCTTCTTGAAGAAAGAGTTCATCATAAAGAAGTTTTCCCTCTCCAAGAAGTTGGCTAGCAAGTGACCTCGGTGGTTCCGTTGTCCAATTCCAAAGGGTCCGACCTTCCGCTCGCCATCATTCCGTGTGCATAATCTGGCGTTAAAATCCCCCCATAACAACGGTTAAGTGCGTCTTGACCTCAAGAGAGCAATACATACCTATGTATGGCTCTACTTACGTCCTCATACATTATCTCGACCTCATAGTCTGGGTGTGTCGAAGTCGGCGCATATATGTATGTACCTGTATGATACGCTACCCTTGGCGACACACGGTCGACTGTTACCACGTTGTTGACGAGGGATTTGTGGACGAGGAACGCGTCACCACCCTGGGACAGATATTCGCCTTCCCGGTGATAGAACAAGTTGCCTGATTTTAGGATTGTCGTGTCCTTTCCCTGTCTTCGGACTTCAGACAATCCCAAAACACTCCATTTTAACTTGTGCATATCGTCGTCCAGCTCCTGTATCTTCTCGGTACTCAGTGTCCTGGTGTTGTATGTTGCCAGGTGCAGAAGTCGTCGATTGCGGTAGACGGATCTCTGCCGGAGATTCTTAGCACCCCCTGCCCCGCCGTTACCTTCACCGCTACCGTAGCATAGCAGGCTGGGACTGGAGGCCGGTTTCTTTGCACCTGTCATTTTGGGGATTTTGCCGATGTGATTTTGGGGATGTCACCGCGCCTGTCAAGCGAGTTGGTGACCGCAGTAGGTGTAAGAATTACGCAAGGAGATGCTGCTGCCCATCTCACGGATTTTTGTTACTTATTCATTCCTCTTCGCCTTACCACCTTTGAGTTAAGAGTCTGAAAAATACGCGCCTACAGAGTTATACGAAGTTAACAAAAATTTTCTAAGAATATATTTACAAAAAAAAAAAATATGAGAATCCGGTTAGCTTTGGAGCGCTGTAGCAGCGTTTTAGATGTATAAAATAAAAAAATATAGTGAATAATTTTCCTCAAAAGATCATTTACAAGATGGGCCTGAAGTATTTCTTTTTTTTTTGTAAAACATATAAAAGTTCTAGAAAAATAAAGAAGAAAATATAAAAAAAATATTACTTTTTTGCTTATAACTTCTTTAATTTTTAAATTAGGGCAAAAAGTTATATAAACATATCTGTAGGCGAAACAATTTGCTACAAATTATGACTAACATTTTTTTTGTAAGATGCATAGTTTCCGAGATATCGCGAAAAAGTGTTTTTACCCTTTTTTCGACCAGTGGCGACCCCACAAACTTGGGGTTAAGCTTCTCTAAAAAATGCAAAACTCATATAACATTTGAATGGACTATTATTATTATGATTAAATTAGATTTTACTTCCTCTGTCCTGTCAAAATTTAACGTTTTTATATGTTTTCTGAAAACAAAAGACATAATTGAGAATTTTCTTAATACTTTTATTTCGATTCTTCTACTTATATTAGCTAGGTAATAGTCACTATTATTCTTATTCTAGTTAATAGTCACCTTTATTTGGCATGTAGTAAATTACCTTACTTAAATTTAAGTATTCTTTTTAGGCATTTACAAAAATAATGAGATGGTTACTGAAAGATAAAAGAGGGTGAACGACGACGTTATACAAAATTGAAGCGTTTGCGATTGCGTCTTAAAACTTTGTGATAGTGAGTGTTCATTATGAGGCACGTCAAATCAATACGAATAAACTAACAACCATCCATCCATCCATCCATCCACCAGCCCTTTAAGGTCCACTGCTGGACATAGGCCTCCCCTAAATGAATCCAAGTGCCTTCTGAATCCAACTAACAACAATGGATGATAATAGTATGCGCCCGATGCGATGCTATCTATCCGATTCACTCCAGTTTATTAAAATAGAAATTATGGAATTAACCGGTTAATTTAGGTGACCAAACCGATCGTACAAAAGTAACCGGTAACCTTTATCATTTGGGTTAATTATAAACCGTTCACCTGTTTAACCGGTAAATGAAAGAACGATTATATTTACCGGTATTTAATCGAAATTAACCGGTATTTTTAAACCGGTTCCGAGCCTTGACACAGACTCGCGCTGGTCACACAGACTCGCGCCGGCCACTCAGACTCGCGCTGGTCACACAGACTCGCGCCGGTCAAACAGACTTGCGTTGGTCACACAGACCCGCGTAATATCTAAACACACAGTTTAGAGACAATTCACACAGTTGCCATTTCAAATGAAGACTTGATGTCATATTATTCACTTATTTATTATTTTAGTTCTAATATCCATAGTATTTATTTCACACATGTTCTTTTAATTATTCCTTAAATTAGACAACATACATATATTCCACAGATTATCTTTTATTTTGTAAAGATTTTTAAAAAGTGTTTGGAAATCTAATTAAATAGGGCTTTATTTAGTACCCTTTCCTTTGCAATAATAAGTAACAAGAAGTTTAAGATTTAATCCAATAGATTGTTATTTGTATAAATTCACACAGTTGCCATTTCAAATGAAGACTTGATGTCATATTATTCACTTATTTATTATTTTAGTTCTAATATCCATAGTATTTATTTCACACATGTTCTTTTAATTATTCCTTAAATTAGACAACATACATATATTCCACAGATTATTTTTTATTTTGTAAAGATTTTTAAAAAGTGTTTGGAAATCTAATTAAATAGAGCTTTATTTAGTACCCTTTCCTTTGCAATAATAAGTATGTTACAAACCAACAAGTAGCTTGCCTGGGGACACTACTGTTAAACTCGTGACTACATTAGTTATAAACATCAATAAGAATCTATATAATGATTGTATTTAAATTGATCGTGCTATGTTATTATAAATATCATAAATCAATAGAAGTCACATCATAAATAAATGGTTATATAAATAAATATTATAAATGCATATTTAATTTTATATAATGTAATAGATTAATAGTAATGTTTTTGTCTCTGTGACGGTTTCCTTAACGCCTGCCATTTTTAGTATAAAAGGGAGGGTATTATCGTAATATGGATCATTCTAATAATTCGCAAGTGTAAGACGTTACTCTGTCCGAATGTATTCTGAAATTGTATACGTGTAAAATCGTGAGAATATAACGATGTTGTACATAATGTGTCGTTTACTTTGGCCATCCAATTCTACTTCTGTAACAAGTAACAAGAAGTTGCGACAAAAATCATAAAGGTCTTTTTCGTGTTGATTGTTAGTTTATTTTGTTTGAACCAATTATTTAATATGCGCTTACACTTTTTGGGCTTTGGTGATAATCTAATTAATACCACTACCGAAGTAAAATAGGCAGGTATCACCATTATAGATTAAAAATAACAATAGTTCCTTGTTGTACGCCATAGGTTTGTTTTGTAGTTAATTTGTAAAGTTACCTTTTTTAACAAATTAGATTTTGAAGTTGAAAATAACAAGTTATATGCTGTATTAGAAAAGATCCGTTGTATTCTGCTTAGAATTCGTTTATTCTTAGTAGTACAAATCATTTTTGTTAATTAATAAATATACCAACTGCTACTTGTATGTTAATAATAGTTAATCAATTTTTGTAATTGAATGTATCGCAGCAGATAAAGTAGTAGATAAAGTAACTACTAGATTTAGTCCTAAAACTGTACTGCATTATTATAGTATTAATTTAATTCATACTGAAAGCTAAGTTTGCTTAGATTTAAGTCGGGAACCACCTTGGCAAGTAGTGTTACAAGTGCCACTTCCGGTGCCTCGCTAAGCAACCCAATATTAGCAGATTATTGTTCCACTAATTTAAACTTTATTATATATTCCATTTAGAATTAATGATTTATTTTTGCTAATATTAATCAAACAACAGACAAGCAGAATAAATTAAATTATTACGAGTGTGTCAATACAATGTTATAAAAATATAATCTTTAAAAAAACTATTAATAAACCCAATCAATATTATAGATAATTTATAAAAATAATTTAGATAATTGATTTGTTTTAAAATTGTATTAAAAACTATTTACTGTAAAATTGTATGCGACGGTATAAATATTGGTATCCTGCGGTTACATCAAACTTATCGGGAATTAGGCCCTTTATGAGACTGTTTTTTAATGTAGGGACAGTTGGGGTTCAATGGGACAAGGGGTACAGTGAAACACCGTCAATAATTCTTCAAATAACAAACGAATTCCCGCGATTTCACTTTGGCCAATCACAACGCTTCAAATGTCACCTGAGAGCGCAGTCCAATGTGGCCGGCGGACGACAACAGAGTTTTCGGACGATAAAATTTGTTTTAAGGAGTAAAAAGTTAGAATTTCGAACCGGAGAATTATCGATTTTGCAAAAAAACCAGTTATAGCAGGTATGTGGTATTTTTTTGTATAAATCTTAATCGTTTTACCAATTAATTAAAGCGAAGTATTTGGTGGAAAAAATAACCTAGCGGTTTTAAGTTCTTGTTTGAAATTTTCGAGATCCTATGGGGTACAGTGGGACGGGGTACTATGGAACAGTGTTCCATTGTGCCCCCTTTAGGTCCGTGGTAGCAGATTGATTTTTTTTCATTTTTTACAGGCTTAAAGGGCAGAATGGTGAGAAATCGTATAAGAAAAACTGATAGGGGCCTGCACAGTGAAGCTAATATGCGTGATGCTGTAAAGCTGGTAGAAGACGGTATGAGCTTGCGAGATGCTGCAAAATCAAAAAATGTTAAATCCTCCACTTTACATAGATATGTTCAAAAACATAAAACTGCAGAGGCCGGAACAGAAATATCTATGATACCTAACTATACAGTTAGAAAGATCTTTTCAAATGAACTCGAAGACGCATTAGAACAATATTTAGTCACCTGCTCAAAAATGTGCTATGGTCTCGACACCGTGGAAACAAGACATTTAGCTTATGAGATGGCAAAGTTCTATAAACTCAACATTCCAAAAGCTTGGGAAGAGCGGAAAATGGCTGGCATTGATTGGCTTTACGGCTTCAGAAAGCGACACCCCGAAATAAGACTTCGTAAACCGGAGGCTTGCAGCTTATCGAGGGCAACGTCGTTTAACAGACACAACGTGCAAACGTTTTTTGACAATTTATTTACTATTTTACAAAGGTATCCAAGTTTTGGAGATGGCACAAGGTTGTTTAGTTTAGACGAAACTGGGACAACCACCGTTCAAAAGCCAAAAAAAGTTTTTGCATCAAAATCATCAAGGCAGATTAATAAAGTCACCAGTGCCGAGAGAGGCACTTTAGTTACCACCTGTTGCATGGTTTCAGCCAGTGGAACTGCCTTACCACCAGTAATGGTGTTCCCAAGAAAGAATTTCAAGAGTCATATGATTACAGGAGCACCCCCAGGCACCTTAGGTCTTGCTCAACCTACTGGCTGGATGACAGGAGAATTGTTTGCAGATGTTATGAAGCATTTTGTCAAAATGACGTCTTCTACGATAGAAAATCCAACTCTTGTGATACTGGACAACCATGAAAGCCATCTAGCTCCAGAAGTCTTAAATATTGCGAAAGAAAATGGAGTGCATCTTCTTACAATACCACCGCACACGAGTGACAAATTACAAGCACTAGATGTTTCTGTATATGGCCCATTCCAAAAGTTTTATAATGCTGCAGCCGATTCATGGATGTTTCGACACCCAGGACAGACTCTGAGCATTTATAATGTAGCTGAACTTGTTGGAGAAGCATTCGAAAAAGCTATGACGCCAACCAATATAAAATCCGGATTTAAAAAGACTGGAATTTATCCGTTTGATCGTAACGTTTTTACCGAAGATGATTTCCTTAGAAGCGAAGTAACTAACAGGCCAATAACAAATGAAGATCTGCAAATTCAATCCAGGGATCTTACGACACCTACTATTGAAAATCAAGAACCTTCTACCTCAAAAACTGCTCTTCTAGAAGTTGTAAATCAGATAAAAAGTCCTTTGGAATTCAGGGACTACCCTAGAGCCGGGCCAAGAAAGACAACGAACAAAAGAAAGAAAGGTAAAAGCTTAATTTTGACAGACACTCCTATCAAAAATGAAATAGAACAACGTGCACAGGAAAGAGAGAAGAAAAAGAAACCAAAGTTGCCTGAGAAAATAGATAATATAAGAAGAAAGAAGGCTGAGAAAGTGACTAAAACATTATTTTCGAGTCCTATTGTTAGTTCAGTTGATGAAACTTCTTCAAACGCGTCAAGTGATGGCGATATGGATTTACCAGTGTCTATTTTTAAAACCCCAAAAACGAAGGACTTTGTCTTGGTGAAATTTTGCCAGAAACAGCAAGTATTATATTTTGTTGGTCAAATTTTGACAGATTTAGACGAAAACAATGAATATGAAATTAGTTATTTGCGTCGAAGTGCGAAAATTGATAATAGCTTTTATTTTCCACTAGAACCGGATATGGCAACGGTGTCAATTCTAGATATCGAGCTGGTGTTGCCAAATCCGAGCCTGGCGGGCAAAACAAAGCGTCAAAGTAATATATATTCTTTTCCTAAAAAAATATTAATCAAATATAAGCTTGGTTAACGTATATGTTTCTTAAATAATTTGATTGACTATTCTTGTACCATTGTACCCCAGATGCAGTTCCATCGTACCCCAGACCTGGGGCACATTGGAACAAAGTAAGTGTTGTGCAAATGTTAAAAAAAAATGTTTCAACGTAAATTTTTGATCTCATTTTTGTTGCCAATTGATAGTTTAGTAAGTTATCTTATGTGTTCAAAATAAACATTATAAAAATATACAGCACATTTTGATTTTTAAACAAAAATGACTTTTTCGTTCCATTGTACCCCAACTGTCCCTATATACCTGTTTATTCCACTTAGGTCCTATATTCATTTAATTGTTTTCATTACTCTTATTATGTTTAAATATTTCAATTACATATTGCAATATATATATTTTTGAACATATATTTTTTTTATAAATATAGTCCTGTTGTTCTTAATTTAGCACAATCAGTAATAACTTTAATACTAATTAAATAAATACGAAAATTCTTAGAAATTTTATAATAGCAAGCGTTTTAAGTTCCTGACAATAATGTTTTTTCCGCTACTGGTTACCGTGCTAAAATGGAAAATTGGTTTTAAGAACGAAATTGGAGTAGTACCTAACCCCCCTAAACTTACACTACTCGCAATTGTGAGTAATCGGTTACAGAATCTAAATTAATACGTGAAGCAAAAACTTATGATGCCTTTTTAATATACTTGCCGCAGACGGAGGACCGCCAAACCACGCACGGTTATAGTTGATGTAGAGAAGAATTGCGCAATGCTAATATTTTTTCAAATAATGCATATAATATACATAAAATCAACTAAAACACATTACACATACTACCTCGAATTTGACACAAACAAATACGTAATAAACGAAATAGAACATTAAATGTCCTTCTTATGAAAACACAACGTCAAAAATATCAGATGTCTTTGTCAAATACCCGCTATTGCTATTAAATGCAGCTTAGCTAACTAAACCTCTCTTTAACTTTAACGAGTGCGTTCAAAATAGCTTAAAAATTAATAAAATTTCTTTAAATTTCAGAAACATTCGTGCATGAGAAATATTTGGATAATATGAAGTTGAGCTTTTTAATTTAAATTAAGACGGGTGACCAGTCTCATTTATTCTACATCTTAGTTAGTCTGTTACAAATTAAATTTTCGCCTTGCGCCAAATGGCATTTTTAGGATTTTGTGATCATATACGGTTAAGGGTACACCTATAATAACCGTCCTTCTCTTTACCAAACACTACAGGGCTAGCGTAAGCAGACAAATAGTCATTTTACCATTTACAATTTTGTTTCATTTGTGTGCTAACCGACAGGGCTCACAATAGACAGGTTGATTATTAAAAGTACAATATGTATTTTAATTAAAATGGTACAGGCCAACTTTTATACTAATAACATTTTCGTATTCGTAAGTTAAGCAATTTAATACCATCGCTTTCATGAAGTGGACTTATTTTAACTCTCCAAGTTTGATTTAATTAAAGTGAAGTGTGAATGTTTTTCAATATCAAACACATATGGGTCTTGTCAGTCTTATTTAGAGTCTAGCGATATTATTTCAACCCTAGCTATTAACCGTCAAATCATAAATATTATTTCTCAACTACCCACATTTGAATTTTTTAAAAAACAACTATCCGATTTAATAGTTACTGTAGGTATTAAAATAAAAGCTATTCTAACAACCTGCAACCACACCATATATGTCAGGAATGTATGCTTCTCTTTCAATCACTCTTTCAATCTCTCACAATCAATAACCACTAACATATTGATTACATCGGTTAGGTAAAGTAGGTGACCGTATGCTGCAAATTTATTGCAAATTTTGAATTTTAATTTATTAAATTTAGTTTTATATTAAGTAATACATTACGATCAACCTCACATGAAACAAGCTGAATAGAGTTAGCCGTACTCACTAAACTAATACCGTCAATATTTATCGTTGTTTGTCCATTCAATAAATATGTTTCAGCTATTCATTCGCGGAACACTCTTCCCGTGTCAATTCGTTATACCCAGTCCGTATAGTCGTTTAAAAAAATTACCAAATCCTACTACCTAAAGCACTTATTTTCCAATCCTCTCCTTACGCTTTTGCTATTTCTTTTTACAATCGTTGCTGTGTTAACTTTTGATAAAACGAATTATTTCTGAATCTTATTTTCCTGATTTGTACGTTGCACTAATTTCCTTAGTCTGGTTTTTGCACGCTTCCTAACCTTTATTTTTACCATAATTTTAACTCCGCACTTTAAGTTTGTCTAGAAGAAACCGCTGCCGAGCGATTAAGCCGCCTTTTGTATTTTAATATTGTTATTGTTATTTTACTCCCTTCTGGGTACAATAAAGTATATTATTATAATTATATATATTATTATTATTATAATTATTATAAAGTAATTAGCAAGCATATTAATATAAATTCACGTCACATGTTATACCTACTACCCATTAATTCTAAGACACCACTTAATAACTCATTTCTTTCACTCTTCTTTCTATATTCTTTTTTGCAAAAATATCAAAGTAATGTGTGAAAACGGTACTGACCTTTTTTTTTGCTTGAGGCCGCGACGTGCCAACCGCAAACCAGGAAGTAGCCATCATATGCCCATCATGATACGTTGCTGCAGTCACACGTTTCGTGGCCCTGGCGATGACACACGTAGCAGAAGTTGAATCTGATGTGGCGCCATCGAAGAAGCTCTGCGCCTGTTACTCGTATGCCTACGCGTAAATAGATTGAATCCATTCCTCCCAAGTAAGCTCGTAGTTATAGAGATCGTCGTATCACTCTCGTACTGCAACCCGTAGCCGAAATTGCATTAGAAACAGCAGGTCTATGTTGTTCCACTCATATACTTCACCGGATTGAACAATTTCATGAAGCATATTTGGATCCAAATTCTGGTATTATCTCTGCGATAGTAAGCGAAACTGGTTTCTTCTTGTACCCCTCTCGATTAGTTTCGTGAACACAGTCGTCCGAAGAAGAAAAAAAAAATCACCAATTTTTCTGTGTACCCGATAATTTGTTCTCATATTCATCCGTAGCTGTGGGCTTTGGGTGTTTTCGTCTTCGCTGGCCCAAACCGTTAATATAAGGACAGACGAATCCAAATCCCACTTCTGAAATGTTACAGAAGTAGAATTGGATGGCCAAAATAAACGACACATTATGTACAACATTGTTATATTCTCACGATTTCACACGTATACAATTTCAGAATACATTCGGACAGAGTAACGTCTTACACTTGCGAATTATTAGAATGATCCATATTACGATAATACCCTCCCTTTTATACTAAAAATGGCAGGCGTTAAGGAAACCGTCACAGAGACAAAAACTTTACTATTAATCTATTACATTATATAAAATTAATATATATGCATTTATAATATTTATTTATGATGCGACTTCTATTGATTTATGATATTTATAATAACATAGCACGATCAATTTAAATACAATCATTATATAGATTCTTATTGATGTTTATAACTAATCTAGTCACGAGTTTAACAGTAGTGTTTAACACGAGTTTAACAGGCAAGCTACTTGTTGGTTTGTAACATATTACATACTAGCTGTTGCCCGTGACTTCGTCCGCGTTTCCGTTGTTTTTCGTAAAAAAAAAGTAGCCTATGTCCTTCCTCACGGTTCAGTGGTTTTGATGTAACAGACAGATTAACTTTCGTATTTTAGTAGGGAAATATAATATGTCATATCTACAATACTGTTGAAAAATATCGCAATACGGAACCGCACAATATTATTGTTAATAGCTTTGCCCGCGACTCCGCCAGCGAGTAACTCCTTGTGTGTTATTGAGTTAATGTATTGGTAATATTGTTTAGATCACGTTCACATGAGGCTTAAGAACCTTTTTTATTTTTGTTTTCGAGGGGGAAACCTTCAAAAGGTACCCGACGCCGTGGGAGCGACGCAGAGTTATGTGGAATTTTTACCGCACTAAAACCCCCCCGGTGGCCGTCTTCGGTGCTATAAAGAGGACTCTGGCTCCTCCCAGATGGGCGGATGGGCCCACCACCCAATCTAGTCTTTACGGCGGTATGCGACCACACATATCGCCACCTTCCCGGTATCGCCTGGCTGGACGGTTCAAGCTCCCACTCTAGCCGCCCGCAACCCCGGAAGCCCCTTTTAGTCGCCTCTTACGACAGGCAGGGATACCGTAGCCCTATTCCGATCCTGCCGAAGGCTTAAAGTACTTATATAACGAAAATACTTCAATGCAAAGCTTCCGGGTAAACTATGTTGAATGTTGATCCATCCGGCACGTGAACGTAAAGATTTTTGGAACTACTGACCCGGGAAAGAGCGACGTACAACTGACCATGCGAGAAACAACTGACACCGAGATCTACTCCAGCAACACGAAAAGTCTGCCCTTGAGCCTTATTAATTGTCATTGCATAACAGACCGATACTGGGAATTGCGTTCTTTTAAATTGGAATGGAAAAATATTAGGTACTAAGGGAATTCTGGGAATAAAGACGGTTTCTCCTGCACCGCAACCTGTTAAAATTTGAGCCTCGATAATATTTTGTTGCAACCGGGTTACTTTTAGCCGAGTTCCATTGCAAAGTTGTGGTGGTCTTAAATTTCGGAGCAGAATAATCGGAATGCCAATTTTTAAACAAATTTCATGAGAAGGAAGTCCGGGCATATTTAAAGAATTTAAAAATTCTATCGGGTAGTTAGTGGCGTCTTGTTCATCGACCATTCTATTTATTGAACTATAAACTTTGCTTTCCCCTTGTAATTCGACAGTATTTTATTATTAATCTCAAATGCCTGGTCATTGCGAGGAGTTAAGATGGATCTTTCGCATAGCCAAGAATTGTCCCTATTTAATATATTTGTTACGTCACCGTGACACTGTTCACTGTTCACTGTTCACTACACAGAAATCATGTACGAGGGAAATATTTTCCTTAAAATTATCTAAAAAATATCCTACGACAGCATATGTCCATCTTTTATGGTTGACTCACAATAACACGTGTAACTCCCGATAGCTTAGCAGTTCAAAGCTTTCTGATTATATTTGTCTACACTTACGTTTATAACTCAGTCATCTATCTGTACGAAAATGAAAATGAAAAATGAAAAATGAAAAATGAAAAATGAAAAATGAAAAATGAACAGTGTTCTGTTCATTTGACTGTGACATTTGAGTGACTGTTCATTTTTCATTTTTCATTTTTCATTTTTCATTTTCATGTTCATTTTCGTACAGATAGATGACTGAGTTATAAACGTAAGAGTAGACAAATATAATCAGAAAGCTTTGAACTGCTAAGCTATCGGGAGTTACATGTGTTATTGTGAGTCAACCATAAAAGATGGACATATGCTGTCGTAGGATATTTTTTAGATAATTTTAAGGAAAATATTTCCCTCATACATGATTTCTGTGTAGCTTTAACCATTAAGGTTGCACACGCGACAGAAGCTTAAAAAAGTAACTTCTCCCGTTTTCCCAACATGTCCCTTTACTGCTCTGCTCCTATTGATTGTAGCGGGATGAAAAGTATACTATAACCAGCCCAGGAGTATAAAGAATAATCGTACCAAGTTTCGTTAAAATCCACTGAGTAGTTTTTGTTTCTATAACGGTTATACAGACAGACAGACAGACAGACAGACAGACATACAAAAATTTTACTGATTGCATTTTTGGCATCAGTATCGATCCCTAATCACGCCCTGATAGTTATTTTGGAAAAATATTTCATGTACAGAATTGACCTCTCTACAACTTTATTATAAGTATAGATTGTATTAGCAACATTTGCAAATGCAAGTTTAAGCATATAAGCATATCAAGCAATAAAGCAATAAATATTATAATACTTAATACTAGAGATATAAAATTGTAACAGTACAAAGATAATAATCATAATATATCGTACCTTAGTTGTTGGCTCCGCTCTGGTTCGAAATCAATTGAAAAATTAACTCCAAAGCAACCTTCTTTTATACCTGACTGATATCGGTAACAATAACAACTCGCCAGTCACAAGACAAGTCAAATGACTATCTCTAATATTTATAAAATATAAGTAAAAATGTAACTATGACTATTCGCAACATCTCATAAAATCATAAACAATTTAATTACACTTCAATAACTATATATATCGAGTATTTATTTATTTGTTTCGAAACCAGCAAGTATATTTTTACGTAATAATTCATAAGATTTACAAAACTTATTACACTTAAGAAATACATTTTAAATTAATTCATCACACGCGTATAACCTCCAATGTTCTCAGTACGCGTACACCAGGGATGTTGCGGATGCCTATTTTTTCACATCCGCGGATGTGAATGCGGATGCGGATTTTTGAGGGCTCACATCCGCGGATGCGGATGCGAATGCAGATGTCTAAATCTATGCGGAAGCTCCGCATTTACGGATGCGGATGCGAATATGACATTCTCGTAAAT
Source organism: Spicauda simplicius (assembly GCA_949699795.1). Classification (NCBI taxonomy): domain Eukaryota; kingdom Metazoa; phylum Arthropoda; class Insecta; order Lepidoptera; family Hesperiidae; genus Spicauda; species Spicauda simplicius. The sequence continues at coordinate 390,454 of CATIWX010000003.1, read as the reverse complement.
TTTGAATAAAAACATATACCACACCTTTTTCTAGCGTGAAACAATTCTTGCTTTTCGATAGAAGGGTGTAGTTGCTGGCACACTAATTTATGAGGCGACCACAATAGTCCTCGGGAGTAGCAACGCATCTGTGATTAACTTCAGATAAAACCCATGTTCTATTTGAAGTTGCTCTATCTGTAATAGATGTCTGATAGATACTTCGATCAGGTATAATTAGTACATAGTTATTGTTTTTATTCTTCATCAATGAATTAAAACAAAGATAAAGTAATTATTGACATTTATATTACTGACAATAATTTTCATATAAGTATGTAAAGTTAGGATAGGAGCATTGCACTTAATAACTCTCTGATTCAGGGCGGTTACGCAGTTTCGTAAATTAAACCTGCGCCACTAAATAATTGTTCGCTACCGATTTCTTTAGCACTTACATTCGTATCCGCATGAATATTCGCATTGATTACTTGCGGATCCAGATGCGGATGCAGATATCTAAATCTATGCGGAAGCTCCGCATTTGCGGATGCGGATGCGAATATTCGCAACATCCCTGGCGTACACCACAAAGTACGGATAAATTCGGCACGATTATTTGCACTGATACTTGCTAACCAACCACGCTCTGCTACCATGTAGGATTAGTAGCAATAAAGCGAGTAATTTGCAATAAAATCGCGTAATTCAGTTTTAAACAAGATCTTCACAAGGCGGTTCGAAAGGAAGAAGAAAAATTTGCGCAGCGGCAGAAATGCGAAACTTACAGATGCGTTGATCTGTTCAATTAGTTTTTACATTAAGTTTATGGTTGCGTTCTATTCCAAACAAAAATATATATATAACAATTGTATATGTCGTATCGTCAACATGTAGCGCCATCTCTTGATAATTCATGCAAACGTCAGTTTGACATTGTCTCCTGAGCAAAGTCAATTTCACGTGGTTAAATCTGACAACTGTCACTGTCAAAGGAGGTAAAAAGGTGGAGGATAGCCATTATGGCGTTTGATTCGAATTTGTTAAAGGGAGAGTGAATGGTGGTTGCTACGTGAAGTTGAAATCGCTGCGTTGGTTCGAGCCATCTATTACCATCGTTATGTATTTTGTATCATTTTTATTTATTTACTAGCTGTACCCGCGGCTTTGCCCGCGTGCAAATCAACGTGTCACAAAGTTTTTCCTGCGGAAATCTCGACACCGTGGGAATTCTATGATAAAAAGTAGTAACATTAAAATCGGTTTGGCCGCTCAAGGATTACCTGGTCAAACACAGAGTGAAAAAACGAATTTAAAGTGTGTATTTGTGGGTAGGAACGTATTGTTATGTATTTTTTTTTAATTAGACGAATTCTTATATTGTAAACCGCTTTTTTGAACCAATTTACATTCTTAGTGGTCTAATTCACAATATCGGGATACTTTTTTTCAATCAACTGCTCCACATTTGAACCAAAACGTATCGATTATAAAGATTGATTTGAACTTTTCCGAATTTGAAAATACTATTTGAAGTAATTTTGGCGGATTCAAATTTCTAAGTAAGATTATAGGTAAACCTACTTTTAATATTAATTTGTGTTTAGGAGTTCCGGAAGGCATTAAGGAATTCAAAAATTCTGTTGGATAATGTACTGCTTCCTCTTAATCTCAATGACTGTGTCTACCGAATAGTAAATCTGTGACGCTACTTTAAATTTTGAAAAAAAAAAAAATCATTTATTTTATCGACACGTTCATTGGTGGGTGGGTATATAGCCGTCTTTTGGAACCAATTTATAGTGTTATTGGTTGTATTAACAATATCGGGATATACTTTTTCAACCAAATCCTCCACATTTAAACGAAGACGTATCGATATAAAAATTGATTTTAACTTTTCCGGATAACAAAGTACTATTATCTACTTGAAGTAAATCATTAGAAAATTGGAATATCACTGAACAGCGACATATATTCTAAGTTCATATTTTGTTTGATGTGGCCAAAGATAAGATCTTTTAAGAGGTACATCGGGCTATTTGTGTGCGTAAATCCCGCATTGTTCTTTGTAAAGCAGAAGACATAATCAAAACACTTTTACAATTCATACGAACAGGGCGCACCCACTCTCAGGGTGCTGCCGCACCCGCTCGCAGGGCGCTGCCGCATCCTACTTGCTTATTTTTTATGTTTTCTCTTATGTTCCCACCTTTTTTTTCCGTGGGTGTCGGCGACTCATCTAATTAGTTAGATTAAGTTCCCTTATGTATCGAATTATGATTACGAAGTATTGTATTTAGTTAAAAGATTTCGTAGTTTATTACGATAGAATCACAACAAACTCAAGCTATGATTATAACACGATATGAAAGAGATGCAAGATGTAAATAAGAGATAGAGAATAGGTTTACGTAAGATTTATGGAAGTTTATGTAAATTATATGTTCATTGTAATTTTTGATAGATTTAGTTAAGATATATTGTTATAATTAGTGTAGATCGATAGATTAAGCATTTCTCTACATTTCTATGTACAATAGATAAGGATAAGGTTTAGAACTTAGGATTTATTAAGGAAAATAAGTGTAGGATAAGACAAAATTGCTATGTTTTTACGATGTTTTTCATGAATAACTTTTTTGTCTTTCTAGATATAAGAATAAGGATTGTATGGTTTAATAGAACTTTTTAAGACGAATGTAACGATGTATGACACATGTATGTAAGATTTTGGGAAGAAATAAAGATTTAGCCGGACATGGGTCAGCCAAAGTGAAAATTAGGTCGAAATGTTAGGCAATATGGGCTTAGAGCCATACGGCTCTCTTTAAGGTAATGCCGAAGGGCAGCGGACCAGGCGGGTTTTTAGCTGCGAACTTGGCGTAACCTGGAGGACTGGGAACGTGACGTTACGCTCGCGTTGTTCGCAGACGACAGTGCGTACTTTGCGTCAGCCCGTCGAGCTGACATTGCTGCCAGGAGGATGCAGCGGTTACTCGACCTGTTACCTGTGTGGCTGGATAAGTGGCGCATGGCTGTCAATGTCGGTAAGACAGTCGCAATACTTTTCAGCCGCAAGCGTATCATGCCCGCGCCGCTACGGATCCGTGACACGGATGTAGCTTGGCAGACGACAGTTAAGTACCTAGGATGTAGTATCGATCGCTCGTTGCACATGATCCCGCAGGTGGAGGAATCCCTCCGCCAGGCCAGAACGGCCCGAGCGATGCTCCGACCGGTACTACATTCTAGGCTACCATTAAGAACGAAGCTGATGGTCTACAAGACCTACATTCGTTCACGACTTACCTACGCGGCGCCGGCATGGTACGCGTTGGTATCGAGGTCGAACCGCCAGCGTCTCCAGGTGCAGCAGAACCTAGCCTTGCGAGTAATCGTAGGGGCTGGTCGCTACGTCAGGAACGACGTGTTGCGGCGCGACCTCAAGATCGAGACGGTCGAGGAGTTTGTGGTCCGCCTAGCTCGTTCAATGTATGAGCGGGCGGAGGCTGGACCACATATACACCTAAAGGGGTTCGCGCCTCTTCACGATCGACCACCTGGGGGGCGGCCGCTCCCGCGGGAGCTCCCTGGCTTGGCGACCTCCGACCATCAGGAGGACGACCGTCGGCTCGTAAGCGACGCCCAAGTACACCGCACCACCCACTAAACAGTGGGGATGGTAAATATCCTTTACACTTGTATATAAAATTATAATGTTTTTATAACATTTTAATGTTATATATAAATGTTAAAGATCCGGGAGGTATTCGACTTCCTTGAGAATTGCCCGGGTAAAGAGGGTACCCCTCGAGGCCCGAAATTCCCTACCCACCGCCCTTATGTTAACATTGCCTTAGCATATGAGAGACCCGGAGGGTATGACGTCCCACGTAACGTAACTGCGAACTTTTTTGGGGAACTCCGCGTTTGCGTTCGGTGCTGATTGCCCCCCGGGCCAGTGCCTCCGACTGCGACCACCGCGACGTAACGTCCCGCGCCCAACACCGCCCCTTTCATTGGAAAGGGTCCCGGTGTTGGGCCAGTGCTGCGCAAAAATTCGTCTTGGGCAAAGGAGGTGCATAAAGAAGAGGAATACCCTCAAGAGGCTCAACATCAGTGTGGGAAAGAGAGGCTTGGCGTGAACGAGACGGAAGATTCAGATCTACCCTCATGGATCACAATATCGTCCCTACCCTCACCGAACCTTCAGAAGAGAGGGACGGAAGATCGGTGAGGGAAAGGGACGGCGGCGCTCTACCCTCAACAAGTCGTCAACTACCCACCGGACGTCAAGTCGTCCGAAGAAACCTATATACGGGCGAGATCGAAGCGGTGGCCGGCCCCGCCGCTGCACAACTCGCCGAAGTTGCGGAAAGACGCGGGCAACGAGGCAACCCGCTGATATACTTTAGCGGTCGCAAGGAAGGACCGACTAAGGGTACTGCGCGGCCACCAAAGACCCAGCGCCAGCCATCATCTTCGCCGGAGAGTGCACAGCTGCCGGCGAAGGTGGTGCGCATAGAGGCCGAAATAGAAGGAGGATCGCCTGAAGACGGAGGTCCACTGTCTCCCGAAGACTCCCAGGACTCGGATGCAGAATACGAGGACAGCTGTGATGGTGCCGGAGCTCCCGCTGCTGCCGCTGTGGAGTCAGAATCCGAAACCGACGGGTTAAGGGCGAAATACCCAATAATGGTAAGTCGCACAAGATCATTTAGGTCCCCCCCGCGCTCACCGTCGTCGTCATCAAGGGCCGCGGCGACGGACGCCGAGCTGGACTCGACATCGTACGCCGGTATAGCGTCAGCGTCGACGCCGGCGCCCGCCGCCGCGTCCACTTCAGTCCGGCCGTCGACTCCGATGGCCGAATCATCGCGCCTGGGGTCGTATCCGGAACCCCAGGCACAGTCGTCCTATGCGGCGGCGCTGGCGGCGCCTGCTCCGCCGCGACAAGTAAGCCCACCACCTACTACTTCTGCAGGCAACACCACCCGCCAGCCCTCGAGTGCTGCAGCGGCCGGCAAGGCGTACCCACCCATCGTGGTCGAGCGGATGCCGAGTTGGCCCACTCACTTCGCGGCGCTGCGGGAGAAACTGGGCCACGCACCCCATGCGAGGCCCTTCGGGCAGGGCATCAGGTTCATGCCACCGACGGCCGATGAGTACCGGGTAATTCAACGGTACTTGACGGACTTGTCCGCCACAGAACCAGGACTCTCATGGTTCTGTTATACCCCGCAGGACGATCGCCCCACCAAGGTGGCGGTTAAGGGCCTGCCGGGTATGACGGACCCGGACGGAGTCACCGAGGCCTTAAAACGGCTTGGATTCCCGGCACGATTCGCCCGTCACATTCCATCCAGGCGAGGTAAGCCCGGCTGCGTGTTCTACGTGCAGCTGGACCGGATGGCCGAACCGGAGTTGCGCCGCCTCTATGGGGTGACGGAACTCCTGTTTATGCCGGGGGTCGTTGTGGAGGCGTGGAGGGGTCGTTTCGGCCCCCCCCAGTGCCATCGCTGCCAAGCAGTGGGGCACTCCTCCACCAACTGCCACCGGCCGGCCAGATGCGTCCGGTGCGCGGGGGGCCACGTAGTTCGGGATTGTCCTGAACCCAGGAACGCCACCCCCAGATGCGCCAACTGCCGGGGCGCGCACACGGCCAATACCAGGTCGTGCGTGTACCTCCGGAGGATGGCCCGTGTCAGGGGGATGGTGGTACCTCCGCCCCGCCCATCGACCACAGCGCCCGCGCAGCAACCGCAAACGACGCGAAGGGAACCGGTACCCGTGCGAGTCGTGGAGGAGTTTGCGCCGACCGAGGGCGCATCGCTGATGGCACCGGCCAACCCTCCTGCAGCGCGCGCAGACGTGCGCAAAAGCAGGAGGAAGGCCAAGAGGCTTAAGGCGAGGCGCAACGAGCAGCAGGTGGAAACGCCGGCTGCTCAAGTTCCTCAGCCGCAGCCGAAGCCGAAGCCAGTCAACCAGCCGCGCCCCTCGGGAAGCGGCGCGAGAACAGCCACCACCAGCAAGGCTGCTCAGGCAGTCCATCAGCCGCCTCCTCCAGCACCGACTCCAGCTCCGGAAGCTGCACAGGCGGCCCCTTCTCACAAAGGGAAGGGGAAAGGTAAGCGGTCGCAGAGGGAGGTAGAGGTCCAGGTAGCCCCAGCCCCCCCAGCCTCCATCACCCCGCCCCCGCTCCGTCTTCATCCCCACTCCCACACCTCGCCCCCTGCAGGCCCTGGGGATCAATACGCCGGCCGATGATCTGGTGGCGGCAATAGCAACCATCAGTGAGGCTATTGCGCGGTACCCAGCGCTTGTAGGCACCATAAAGTCCATCCTGGCTGACACTCTCGGGTTCCACTATGGCTGTCCAACTTAGACTTCTATACTGGAATCCGGGAGGAGTCCGCCAACATATCCCGGCGCTGCGGCGGCTCGTCCGGGAGCAGGACATACAAGTCGTGCTGCTGGGCGAGACGAAGCTGCGACCGGGACTGGACTTCACGCTCCCGAACTACGCCGTGTACCGGCGCGACGAAATATCGCAGGCAGGGCTCCCTTACAGGGGCACAGCCATAGCGATTCGCCGCGATCTGGTACACGACGTGCTTCCACTGCCCCCGTACGTGAGCACGCGCTCCATCGGGGCCGTTGTGAGCGCCGGGGGACGGGAACTGCGACTGTTTGCCGCATACCGACCGCCTGGTCCCCAACTTATCCCGCAGGACATCCACACCATCTTGGACGAGAGCGCTGCGACCTTACTGGCTGGTGATCTCAATGCCAAACATCCGGCTTGGGGTTCCAGAATCACCAATACAGCGGGACGCATGCTGTACTTTGACGCCGAGGAGATGGGCTACGAGGTGATTGGGCCAGAATCGCCTACGCACATCCCCACGGCTGAGTCCTCTCGCCCCGATGTCCTGGATATAGTGCTCCACAGGAATCTCCGATGCCCAGTTCATGTGGAGGTGCTGTATGATCTGGACACGCAGCACCTCCCAATCCTGGTCACGCTTGGTCTGGGGGCCGACGCGGTGGCCTTTAAGCCGGTAACTCGAAGGGTGGACTGGGAGTCTTTTCAGTTAACCATGGGTGGGGTCAAGCTCACCCAGGCGCTCAATACACCGGGGGGAGTGGAAGCTGCGGCCGGCGCGTTCACGGCTTCAGTCCGGGAGGCGTTGGACGCGGCGACCACTCTCATACCGCAGTCATCGAGACGCGCCAGACTCCCGGCCCACCTGGAGAGAAAATTAAGTAAAAAACGGTTACTTCGCCGATTATGGGCGCGCACCCGCTGCCCCCGGGTGAAGCGTGACCTCAACAACCTGGCGGAGGGGTTGTCTGCTGAGATGGCGGAGTACCGTGGCGCCTCCTGGGAGGCGAGAGTCGACCAGGCAGGTGAGCACGAGACTTCACTCTTCCATCTCACCAGGCAGCTCACCCGAACGAAGGAGATCGTCTGCCCACTCCTTAATGGTGAGGGCAGGCGATGCTATTCACCAAAAGAAAGGGCGGAGATTCATGCGGGGCACTTAGAAGAGCAATTCTCTCCACACCCCGCAGCCGCTGCCGTCGCCGAACACCACGAGATCGTAGAGGCGTGGGTAGAGGACTTCCTTGGACGCCCGACACCGCCACCCCAGGGATTGGAGTTCATCTCGCCCTCGGAGACGCGGAAGGCCGCCTTACGTTTACCGAAGCGTAAGGCGCCAGGCCCCGATGGAGTCCCTAACATGGCGTTGGCGATGCTCCCGAGGAGGGCCTTAGTCGTAATGACAAGGCTCTTCAATGGTATACTACGCACCGGCCACTTCCCGACCACCTGGAAGATGGGTAAGGTGATAGTTCTCCCGAAGCCGGGGAAAGACAGACGTCTCCCGGCCAGCTACCGTCCCATCACGTTGCTGCCCACCATAGCAAAGCTCTTCGAGAGGCTGGCGTTGAAGCGACTGCGGCCGTCACTTGTTTTAAGGGACGAGCAGTTCGGCTTCCGCGCCGGTCACTCGACTACGCTGCAGCTGACACGAGTGCTCCACCATCTTGCAAGCGAGACCAACTACGGTAGACACACGGTCGGCGTCTTCCTCGATATCGAGAAGGCGTTCGACCGCGTATGGCACCCTGGGCTCGTTTTCAAGCTGTTGGAGTCACCCCTGTCGGCGCTATTGGTGAGGTTAGTGGCGTCATTTCTAGATGGGCGGCAGTTCTATGTGTCGGTTGAGAACGTCACCTCAGACCCCCGCCCAATACGTGCTGGTGTACCACAGGGTAGCTGCCTCTCGCCACTACTCTACGCCTTCTACACGAACGACATTCCCACCCTCGAAGGTCACCTCGAGGAATGGGAAAGGGACGTGGAGCTCGCGCTGTTCGCGGACGACAGCGCATACTTCGCGTCTTCTCGTGATCCCGCAATAGCTACACGCAGGATGCAACGACTGTTGGATCTCTTACCGGAGTGGCTGGATAAGTGGCGTATGGCCGTCAATGTCGGTAAGACGGTCGCGACACTTTTCAGCCGCAAACGCAGCATGCCGCCGCCGCTACGTCTTCGTGATCGGGAGGTAGCTTGGCAGCCCACAGTTAGGTACTTGGGATGTAACATCGATCGCACGTTGCACATGGTGCCTCAGGTGGACCACGTGATCCGACAGGCCCGTGTTGCACGTGCGATGCTCCGACCGGTGCTTGCATCTCATCTGCCGCTCCGAACAAAACTAAAGGTGTACAAGCTGTACGTCCGATCCCGATTGACCTACGCGGCGCCGGCGTGGTACGCGTTGGTGTCGGAGTCCAACAGAAAACGCCTCCGCGCGCAGCAGAGCCAGTCCCTCCGGGCGATCGTCGGGGCGGGTCGCTTCGTTCGGAACGACGTGTTGGAGCGCGACCTTAAGGTGCAAACCTTGGACAGGTTTGTGGCCCGGTTGGCGCGTCGTATGTACGAACGCGCTGACAGTGGGCCACATGCCCATCTACGAGGTTTCGCGCCCCTTCACGCTCGACCCCCCGAGGGGCGTCCGCTCCCTCGTGAACTCGAGGGCCAGGTATCCTCCGACCATCTGGAGGATTAAATCTGCGTAGCAGCATAGCGCGGTCACAGAAGGCCGAAGGCTGCAACACTGCCTGACGGCAGCTCACATCACCGGTGGACAGTGCTTCCACTGAGGGAATTGCCCGGGTAAGGAGGGGATCCTCGAGGCCCGCAGACCTTACGCCAAGCGGCGACGCCACGCCGCGGCATAGGACGACTTTCAAAGTCAAAAAAAGCGAACTTTTTTAAGTGAGCGGCAGTTCTACATTTCGGTTGAGGGCATAGCCTCAGACCCTAGACCCATACGTGCAGGAGTTCCGCAGGGAAGCTGCCTCTCGCCGTGGCTCTACGCGCTCTACACTAACGACATTCCCACCCTTCACGGTCACCTGGAGGACTGGGAACGTGACGTTACGCTCGCGTTGTTCGCAGACGACAGTGCGTACTTCGCGTCAGCCCGTCGAGCTGACATTGCTGCCAGGAGGATGCAGCGGTTACTCGACCTGTTACCTGTGTGGCTGGATAAGTGGCGCATGGCTGTCAATGTCGGTAAGACAGTCGCAATACTTTTCAGCCGCAAGCGTATCATGCCCGCGCCGCTACGGATCCGTGACACGGATGTAGCTTGGCAGACAACAGTTAAGTACCTAGGATGTAGTATCGATCGCTCGTTGCACATGATCCCGCAGGTGGAGGAATCCCTCCGCCAGGCCAGAACGGCCCGAGCGATGCTCCGACCGGTACTACACTCTAGGCTACCTTTAAGAACGAAGCTGATGGTCTACAAGACCTACATTCGTTCACGACTTACCTACGCGGCCCCGGCATGGTACGCGTTGGTATCAAGGTCGAACCGCCAGCGTCTCCAGGTGCAGCAGAACCTAGCCTTGCGAGTAATCGTGGGGGCTGGTCGCTACGTCAGGAACGACGTGTTGCGGCGCGACCTCAAGATCGAGACGGTCGAGGAGTTTGTGGTCCGCCTAGCTCGTTCAATGTATGAGCGGGCGGAGGCTGGACCACATATACACCTAAAGGGGTTCGCGCCTCTTCACGATCGACCACCTGGGGGGCGGCCGCTCCCGCGGGAGCTCCCTGGCTTGGCGACCTCCGACCATCAGGAGGACGACCGTCGGCTCGTAAGCGACGCCCAAGTACACCGCACCATCCACTAAACAGTGGGGATGGTAAATATCCTTTACACTTGTATATAAAATTATAATGTTTTTATTAACATTTTAATATTATATATAAATGTTAAAGATCCGGGAGGTATTCGACTTCCTTGAGAATTGCCCGGGTAAAGAGGGTACCCCTCGAGGCCCGAAATTCCCTACCCACCGCCCTTATGTTGACATTGCCTTAGCATATGAGAGACCCGGAGGGTATGACGTCCCACGTAATGTAATGTCTGCGAACATGGCCTCCAGAGAGAAGCAATACCAAGAAGAAAAAGAAGAAAGAAGACTCCGAAGAAGAAAGAAGACTCTGAAGACTCAAGACTGAAGATTGAAGACTGGAAACTCTGCAGGACGGAAGGACCTTCTGCAGCAGGAAGAAAGAAGATTCTCCGCGACAGAAGAGCGAAGGATATTAGGGCTAGGCAAGGGGGATTAGGGCTAGGCTTTGGCTGGTCCACTACGGCTTAAACAGATAACGTCATTCTTGTTTCTTTTAAAAACGTCTCCTCCCCCCGCACCTACCCCCCGCACCCTCTACATCGACGCGGCAAGAGAACGACGCAACTCCCCGACGCGAAGTACACACACGAGCGGGCTTCCGGCGCCGGACGAGCGAAAGTCCGTCCGTATCTACATCACGCCCGCACCCCTCCGTCGCGGTAAGAGCCGTCGGTGAGGACTCGCTTTAGCCGACGGACGCGCCTGCGCACTCACGACAACGCACGTGGGGCGCACGGCACGCACGCCCCGCGACATCTGCTGGTCCTTCGAGCCGGATCTTCGTGTATTTCGTCGAGACATCGGGTTACTGACGTCGTCATGCCTGTCACCAGGAGCCAGAGGGGTACCTCGCCGCCGAACCAGTCGACTGCGCCCCGTGCTGAAGAAGAGGCACAAGGGACAACTGACTCTTCGGGAACGTCGGGAACCTCGGGCATAACTACAGAGGGAACGCTAACTACGTACGAGTCAAGAGTCACTTCAGAGACGGAAGTTGCTGCTCCTGCTGCTCCAGCTGCTGCAACGGCAGCACCTGCAGCAAAGAAGAAGACTCGCTCCGTCGTGTCTACGGGACGTCGGGAACGTGAAGCCAAGCTGGAATTGGCGCGCCGACAACTAGACGAAGCGAAAGCAGCAGCGGAACTCGCCCGGGCCCAATGGGAGTTGGCCCAGGTGGAAGATGAAGAGTCCGAAGATGAAGAAGGGAATCCTGCTTGGGACGTCAACGTGCAGACATGGGTGCAGTCGACGGTCGGTCGGATGTCCGAAGAGGTACGTCGGGGGGAGGTGCCCAAGGAGGGGCACCAGCAGGGCACGTCCAAGGAGGGGCGCGCCATCCAACCTCCAATTGCCGCCGTCAAGCCAGAGGACCAAGAGGAACCTTCAACGAACGGGATCAAGGATTTAGCGGAGGCCATCATCAAGGCAATCAGCGCGGCGCCAAGGAGTGCGCCGAGCTACGTGCACGAGTTGCCGGACTTCGACGGGAGGAGCGAAGAGTGGATCGCCTTCAGGACGGTATATGAAGATACTGCGCCTATGTTTACAGATGCTCTCAACATGGCGCGGCTGCGGCGGTCCATCAAGGGTGCGGCACGGGAGGCGGTGAAGAGTCTCCTGTATTCGGAGTGCCCACCAGAAGAAGTATTAGAAGCTCTTCGTCGGAGGTTCGGAAGACCTGAAGCCCTGATTCTGATGGAGTTGGAGAAGGTGAAGAACCTGCCACGCATCACGGAAGGTGCGCGCGACGTCTGCGTGTTTGCCAGCCGGGTGAACAACACTGTCGCGACAATTCGGGGGCTTCGAAGACCGCAGTACCTACACTCGCCGGAGATGGTGAAGACCATCGTGGACAAGATGCCGGCGGTGCTGCGCTATCGGTGGTACGATTATGCCGCCGACAAGGAAGATGAAGATCCAGACCTGGTGCTACTGATGAAGTTTCTCAACAGGGAAGCGGACCGGTGTGGACCCTACGCGACGCAGGAGACGGTGCATCAAAGGCAGTCTCCCTGGCGTCAATCCGAACACACCACATCCGATCGAGTCGAGGAAGAAAGGAAGACCTCCTGTCCACGCTGCCGGGACGAGCATCACCTCTACGAGTGTCGCAAGTTCCTACGGCTGCCGGTAAGGAAGAGGTGGGACGTCGCTGAGAAGTCACGGATGTGTTTCAGGTGTCTGCGAGGGCGGCACCAGAAGGAGACATGTCAGCGTCCTCCCTGCAAGGTGTGCAACCGGTGGCATCACTTCGTGCTTCATGAAGAACGGGGGTCTAGCCCGAAGCCCGAAGAGATGAGGGAAATAGCGAATAACGTCATGCTCCCGGTGAATGCGGCAAGGACAGGAAGGGCATATCTCAAGATGGTTCCAGTCGAGCTGTACGGGCCGAGGGGGGCTGCCAAGGTGCTGGCGTTGCTGGATGAGGGGTCAACTGTCACGCTTCTCGATGCAGCGGTTGCGAGACGACTCGGCCTCAAAGGACCTGTGGAAGCGCTCACCCTAGAAACCGTTGGAGGAAGAACCATCACCAAAGAAGACTCCATGAAGCTCAACATGAAGGTCAAGGGACGGCACCAGTAGAAAAAGAGGACCATCTCTGGGGCACGCACGATCGATGACATCAACCTGACGCCTCAGAGATTGGATAAGAAGAGGATTGAAGAATGCGCTCACCTCAAGTCAATGGCTGACCAGTTGTACTACGAAGAGGAGTCACCCAAGCTACTAATTGGACAAGACAACTGGGAGCTCATCGTGTCCAGAGCCACGCGCAAGGGGAAGCGAAGTCAACCCGTAGCATCGTTGACCTATCTGGGATGGGTGCTACACGGGTCCAACGGAGCAACGTCGAGACCCGTGAACTTCGAGACCAGCGCGCACTTGTCTTCTAAAGAAGAATTCGGCAAGGACATCGCACGGAAGGAGAATCGTCTCGCCAGCGGGAGCAACGAGGAAGATCGGCAGAAACCACGCATCTTCAAGAAGAAGCCCACGGGAATGGAGAAAGGGGGGTCGACTGTGGGGGCGCAGCCCGTCGATCAGCGTCCGGATCCAGACCCAGCCAAGTTCGCAAGATGGACGCAACTGGTGGGGACAACAGCAAGGTTACTGCAGATGAAGAAGACCCAAGAGAGAAGATACGTTCCCCTCGAACACGACAAGATACAGGAAGCTGAAGAGATCCTGTTAAGAAGAAGCCAAGAAGAGAGCTTCCAAGAAGAAGTACGCTGCGTCAGGGAAGGAAAGCCGTTCAAGAAGGGAAGCCGGCTTAAGGAACTGGACGTCGTCATGGAAGATGGACTACTACGACTCCGGGGAAGAATCGACGCAGCAGTACACACGCGGCAAGAGAAGGGATCTGTGGTGCTGGATAGCCAGCATCACATCACCGGGCTGCTCATCACATACTACCATGAGAAGTTGGGTCATGGTAACCACGCAACGGTGATCAACGAGTTGAGGCGACGCTACTGGATCCTGGGACTACGGTCTGCGGTCAAGTCGACGGTTCATCGATGTCAATGGTGCAGGGAGCGCCGAGGCACGCAAGAGCTCCAGCAGCTGGGGAGGTTCCCGCTGGAGACCTCACGAGGGGGAGAATCGCCGATCAAGCCAAGAAGCCGTCACCAACCTCAACCAAGAAGACGACATCACCGCGGCGGAGAAGATAGGCATCAGGTGGAAACTCATACCACCTGGGGCCCCCAGCAGGGAGGGCACATGGGATCGCCTCGTCTGGTCCCTAACAAGGACCCTGGCGGCAATCCTCCAGAGAAGGCATCCCAAGGAAGAAGTCCTGCACGCTCACCTACTGGAAGCAGAGCACCTGGTGAACTCAAGACCTCTCATCGAAGCCGACGAAGATACGGAAGAAGGGGCCCTCACTCCCAATCATTTCCTCATTGGGAGGTCCTGCGGCACAAGATTAGGAATATTCACCGACGAAGACCTCACCGGCCAGCGGACATGGAAGACGGCGCAGCGACTAGCCGACCACTTCTGGAGCAGATGGGTGAAAGAGTACCTTCCTACTCTGATCCCGAGAAGAGTCGACACAAGAGCTGCCAAGAGAGACCTGCAGTGTGGGGATACGGTCCTCATAGTGGACGCCACGCTGCCTCGAGGAGTCTGGCCAAGGGGTGAGGTGGTCCGAACCTATCCTGGACCCGACGGGCGCACCAGAGTACTGGAGGTGCGCATGGCAGGGGGCGTCCTGAAACGTCCCAGCTCCAAGGTGGTGCTACTGGTTCCGGCGCAACGCGACAAGGAGCAAGCAGCCGTCGAGCCGAGCAACGGGTCGGCGGACAGCGAGCCAGACTGCGGGGAGGCGGTCATCGCATCGGGCCAGCAGCACGGAGTCGCCGGGTCAGGAGTTGGTGCTACGCACGAGGGGGAGGATGTCGGCGACTCATCTAATTAGTTAGATTAAGTTCCCTTATGTATCGAATTATGATTACGAAGTATTGTATTTAGTTAAAAGATTTCGTAGTTTATTACGATAGAATCACAACAAACTCAAGCTATGATTATAACACGATATGAAAGAGATGCAAGATGTAAATAAGAGATAGAGAATAGGTTTACGTAAGATTTATGAGCGGCGCATAATATCGAGGAACATTTTCACCGGAGCCCGTGAACCGGTTGCGGCTTCTTACGCGGCCCAACTTGAAGAAGTTATGCAAAGGCGAGGTACCGGACGGCCGAAGAAACAATACGGCGGATTTTCAGTTGAGAAAGGAGGAAGAAAACCCGACCTTGTTACTGTGCGGCCACCTAAGATACCACGCCAGCCGTCGTCTTCGCCGGAGAGTGCACAGCTGCCGGCGAAGGCGATGCGCATCGAAACCGAGGAAGAATGCGAAGATCCACTGTCGCCAGAGTCTTCAGAGTATGAAGATAGCCGCGAGGGAGCCGAGGAACCTGCTGCTGCTGCTGTGTCTGTCACCGCGGTAAGTGCAACAAGGTACTTTAGGTCCCCGCCGCGCTCACCAACTTTGTCACCAAGGGCCGTGGCCCCGGACGTGGGGCTGGACTCGACGTCGTACGCCGGATTAGCGTCGACGTCGTCGCCGACGCCCGGGTCCACGACCCCGCAAATTCGACCACCGAGCCCCGTGGCTGCGTCTTCGCGCCTGGGGACGTATGTGGAGCCCCAGGTCCAGTCGTCCTATGCGGCGGCGCTGGCGGCGCCCGCACCATCTTCACCACCACCGCAAGTAAGGCGTTTAACACCACCTACTGCAGGCAATACCACCCGCCAGGCCCCGAGTGCTGCAGCTGCTGGCAAGGCATACCCCCCCCTTGTGGTCGAGCGGATGCCGAGCTGGCCCACGCACTTTGCGGCGCTGCGGGAGAAGCTGGGCCACGCGCCAAACGCGAGGCCCTTCGGGCAGGGCATCAGGTTCCTGCCACTGACGGCCGAGGAGTATCGGGTAATCCAAAGGTACTTGACGGACTTGTCCGCCACAGAACCGGGACTCTCCTGGTTTTGTTATACCCCGCAGGACGACCGTCCCACTAAGGTGGCGGTTAAGGGACTGCCGGGTATGACGGACCCAGACGGAGTCACAGAAGCCCTAAAACGGCTTGGATTCCCGGCGCGCTTCGCTCGTCATATACCACCTAGGCGAGGCAAACCTGGCTGCGTGTTCTACGTGCAGCTGGACCGAATGACAGAGACGGAGCTCCGGCGCCTCTATGGGGTAACGGAGCTACTGTTTATGCCGGGGGTAATTGTGGAGGCGTGGAGGGGTCGTTTCGGCCCACCCCAGTGTCACCGCTGTCAAGCAGTGGGGCACTCCTCCAACAATTGCCACCGGCCGGTCAGATGCGTCCGGTGCGCGGGAGCCCACGTAGTCAGGGATTGCCCAGAACCAAGGGACGCCATCCCCAAATGCACCAACTGCAAGGGGGCGCACACGGCCAATAACAGGTCGTGCGTGTACCTGCGCAGGATGGCTCGCGTGAGGGGTATGACGGTCCCTCCGCCCCGCCCATCTGCCACAGCGCCCGCACAGCGTCCGCCACCGACCCGAAGGGAGCCTGTTCCGGTACGTGTCGTGGAGGAGTTTGCACCTACCGAGGGCGCGTCGCTAATGGCCCCGGCTAACGCCCCTGCTGAGCGCCGAGAGGTACGAAGCAGCAGGCGAAAAGCCAAGAGGTGCAAGGGGAAGCGCGGACAGCAGGCGGAAACGCACGCCGCCCCGCCCCCTCAGCCGAAACAGAAGGCGGTAGAGCAGCCGCGCCCCTCAGGTAGCGGCGTGAGGACAACCGCCACCATCACAACGGTTCCTCCGGCAGAACACCGGTCACCTCCAGCCCCGACTCCAGCCCCGGCAGCTGCGCAGGTGACCCTCTCCCGAAAAGGGAAAGGGAAAGGTAAGCGGTCGCAGAGGGAAGAGGAGGTCCGAGTTGCACCAACCAGCCCACCTCCATCACCCCGCCCCCGCTCCATCTTTACTCCCATTCCTGCCCCCCGCCCCCTACAGGCCCTGGGGATCAATACGCCGGCCGATGATCTGGTGGCGGCAATAGCAACCATCAGTGAGGCTATTGCGCGGTACCCAGAGCTTGTGGGTACCATAAAATCCATATTATCCGACACACTTGGGTTCCAGAATGGCTGCTCAGCTTAGGCTACTGTACTGGAACCCGGGTGGAGTCACCCAGCAAATACCGGCGCTGCGACGTCTCGTCCGGGACCAGGACATTCAGGTCGTGCTCTTGGGCGAGACGAAACTGCGACCGGGCTCGGCCTTCACGATCCCGAACTACGTCGTGTACCGGCGCGATGAAGTATCGCAGTCGGGCTTCCCGTACAGGGGCACCGCAATCGCGGTTCGTCGCGACTTGGTACACGATGTACTCCCGCTCCTCCCGTACACAGTCACGCGCTCCATCGGGGCCGTGGTGAGTGCGGGGGGGCGAGAGCTGCGACTGTTTGCCGATTACCGTCCACCTGAACCCCGCTTTGACCCGCAGGACATCCATACCATCATGGACGATAGCGCTGCGACCTTACTGGCTGGCGACCTCAACGCTAAACATCCAGCTTGGGGATCCAGAGTCGTCAATCCGGTGGGACGTAAGCTGTACGAAGACGCGGAGGAAATGGGCTACGAGGTGATTGGGCCAGAATCACCTACGCACATTCCCGCCGCCGAGTCCTATCGCCCAGATGTCCTGGACATAGTGCTTCTCAGGAATCTCCGCTGCCCGGTCCATGTGGAGGTGCTGTATGATCTGGACACGCAGCACCTCCCCATACTGGTCACGCTTGGCCTGGGGGCCGACTCCGTGGCCTTTGAGCGCCACACTCGAAGGGTGGACTGGGAGTCTTTTCAATCAACCATGGGCGGAGTTAAGCTCGCCCATGCGCTCAATTCGCCAGAGGGAGTGGAAGCTGCAGCCCGCGCCTTCTCGGCCACCGTCCGGGAGGCGCTGGATGCAGCACCCACCATTATACCGAAGACGCACAAACGCACCAGACTCCCGGTCCGCCTGGAGAGAAAACTAAAGAAAAAACGGGAATTACGCCAATTATGGGCGCGCACCCGCTGCCCCCGGGTGAAGCGGGACCTGAACAACTTGGCGGAGGAGTTGGCTGTTGAGATGGCGGAGTACCGTGGCGCCACCTGGGAGGCGAAAGTCGACCAGGCCGGCGAACACAAAACATCACTCTTCCATCTCACCAGGCAGCTCACCCGGGCCAAGACAGCCGTCTGCCCTCTTCTAGATGGGGAGGGCAGGCGTTGTTATTCACCCAAAGACAGGGCGGAGATTCTTGCGGGGCACTTGGAAGAGCAGTTCTCTCCTCACCCCGCAGCCGCTGCCGTCGCCGAACACCACGAGATCGTAGAGGCGTGGGTAGAGGACTTCATCGGACGCCCGACACCGCCACCTCAGGGATTGGAGTTTATCTCCCCCTCTGAGACGCGGAAGGTCGCCTTGCGTCTACCGAAGCGCAAGGCGCCAGGTGACGATGGAGTCCCGAATATGGCGCTGGCGATGCTCCCGAGAAGGGCCTTAGTCGTTATGACAAGGCTCTTCAATGGCATACTACGCACGGGCCACTTCCCGACCACCTGGAAGTTGGGGAAGGTGATAGTTCTCCCGAAGCCGGGGAAAGACAGACGTCTCCCGGCCAGCTACCGTCCCATCACGTTGTTGCCCACCATAGCGAAGCTCTTCGAGAGGCTGGCGTTGAAGCGACTGCGACCGTCACTTGTTTTAAGGGACGAGCAGTTCGGCTTCCGCGCCGGTCACTCGACTACGCTGCAGCTGACACGGGTGCTCCACCATCTTGCAAGTGAGTTCAATTACGGTCGCGACACGGTTGGCGTCTTCCTCGATGTCGAGAAGGCGTTTGACCGCGTATGGCACCCTGGACTCATTTTCAAGCTGTTGGAGTCGCCCCTGTCGGCGCTATTGGTGCGGTTAATAGCGTCATTTTTAGATGGGCGGCAGTTCTATGTATCGGTCGAGAACGTCGCCTCAAACCCCCGCCCAATACGTGCTGGTGTGCCGCAGGGAAGTTGCCTTTCGCCACTACTCTACGCCTACTACACAAACGACATTCCCACACTCGATGGTCACCTCGAGGAGTGGGAAAGGGACGTAGAGCTCGCGCTGTTCGCGGACGACAGCGCATACTTTGCGTCTTCACGTGACCCCGCCTTAGCTACACGTAGGATGCAACGCCTGTTGGATCTTCTGCCGGAGTGGCTGGATAAGTGGCGTATGGCCGTCAACGTCGGTAAGACGGTCGCGACACTTTTCAGCCGCAGACGCAGCATGCCGCCGCCGCTACGTCTCCGTGATCGGGAGGTAGCTTGGCAGCCTACAGTTAGGTATTTGGGATGTCACATCGATCGCTCGCTGCACATGGGACCTCAGGTGGACCACGCGATCCGACAGGCCCGTGCTGCACGAGCGATACTCCGACCGGTGCTGGCATCTCATTTGCCGATCCGAACCAAACTAAAGGTCTACAAGATGTACGTCCGATCCCGTTTGACCTACGCGGCGCCGGCATGGTACGCGTTGGTGTCAGAGTCCAACAGGAAGCGCCTCCGCGCGCAGCAGAACCTGTCCCTCAGAGTGATCACCGGGGCGGGCCGCTACGTTCGGAACGACGTGTTGGGGCGCGACCTTAAGGTGCAAACCTTGGACAGGTTTGTGGCCCAGTTGGCGCGTCGTATGTACGAACGCGCTGACAACGGGCCGCATGCCCATCTACGAGGTTTCGCGCCCCTTCACGCTCGACCCCCCGACGGGCGACCGCTCCCTCGGGAGCTCGAGAGTCAGGTGTCCTCCGACCACCAGGAGGACTAAATCTGCGTAGCAGCACAGCGCGGTCACTGAAGGCCAAAGGCTGCAACACTGCCCCACGGCAGTAAACAACACCGGTGGACAGTGAATCCACTGAGGGAATTGCCCGGGCAAGGAGGGGATCCTCGAGGCCCGCAGACCTTACGCCATGCGGCGACATCACGCCGCGGCATAGGACGACTGTCAAAGTCAAAGTCAAGCGAACATGGCCTCCAGAGAGAAGCAATACCAAGAAGAAAAAGAAGAAAGAAGACTCCGAAGAAGAAAGAAGACTCTGAAGACTCAAGACTGAAGATTGAAGACTGGAAACTCTGCAGGACGGAAGGACCTTCTGCAGCAGGAAGAAAGAAGATTCTCCGCGACAGAAGAGCGAAGGATATTAGGGCTAGGCAAGGGGGATTAGGGCTAGGCTTTGGCTGGTCCACTACGGCTTAAACAGATTACGTCATTCTTGTTTCTTTTAAAAACGTCTCCTCCCCCCGCACCTACCCCCCGCACCCTCTACATCGACGCGGCAAGAGAACGACGCAACTCCCCGACGCGAAGTACACACACGAGCGGGCTTCCGGCGCCGGACGAGCGAAAGTCCGTCCGTATCTACATCACGCCCGCACCCCTCCGTCGCGGTAAGAGCCGTCGGTGAGGACTCGCTTTAGCCGACGGACGCGCCTGCGCACTCACGACAACGCACGTGGGGCGCACGGCACGCACGCCCCGCGACAGTGGGGAAACCCTTCATGGGTTCTCTCTGCGCGGGGGCAGCTGAGAGGATATGCCAGACTCCTACCGGCTAAAACCCCACAGTGTTCCTCTGTACGCCCTTTGCTGGGACTGCAGGTACAGTAGTAATATTCGACCGCGGTCCCAGCGGCGTCTGCGCTCATCAGGGCCCGTCTCTTTTTGGGATGGAGTTGGAGTTTCTCCATCCCTCTGTCTTTGAAATGCGCGCGGGAACACCGCGCACGCCACCTCGAGGCTTATTACGGTAGCCCCGTATCCTGTGCCAATGCCTTTGTTATGGGGATAGGAGATGGGCGTGAGGAACCCCTCTCCTACGCCCGGTTTTCCGGCTGCGTTTTCCCTCTCCGCAGCCTCCTTCTGCGAGATGACTTCCTCACAGAAGGATTTGACCGATTTCCAAGATCTCTCGCTCTATGTTCCAACCTAACCTAACCCATCCTGTTTAAAAAGCTACAGCTAAATCCAACTCTTAACAATAACATGACAATACTCCTGCATTTTCGGGATTTAGGTATTCAAAGTGACACTTTCCATCATAATGTTCTCTCAGGAACGGGTTGTAATGTATTGTAATCAATAAGCACCAAACTCATACGGCTTAAGTAGGTGTGTACTTAGATTATCAGGGTTGATGAATTGAAGTTTAATTTA
Source organism: Spicauda simplicius (assembly GCA_949699795.1). Taxonomy (NCBI): domain Eukaryota; kingdom Metazoa; phylum Arthropoda; class Insecta; order Lepidoptera; family Hesperiidae; genus Spicauda; species Spicauda simplicius. The sequence goes on along the minus strand of CATIWX010000003.1, from coordinate 369,523 downwards.
TTAATCACATTTCAGTTTAATGAGCTGTCATTAAACTTATAATATATACTAAAAACAACCGTAAGCATTATGTGACTACCTTTTATAATTTAGGCTTGCACTATCCCGCATCATCAGGGAGGAGTTGAAGGTAAAAAAAATATCCCGTGTCTTTGCTTAGTAATTATATTACATACCCGAAAGCATTAAATGGCCAACTCCTATGGCTTAGGCTTGCAGTACCCTGCATCATCAGGATTGAGGAGTTGAAGATCGAAATTTTCATCTTGTGTCTTTGCTTAGTAATTATATTACATACCTGAAAGCACTAAATAGCTAACTTCTATGGCTTAGGCTTGAAGTACCCCTGCATCATCAGGGTTGAAGAGTTAAAGGTCAAAATTTTCATCTTGTGTCTTTGCTTAGTAATTATATTACATACCTGAAAGCACTAAATAGCTAACTTCTATGGCTTAGGCTTGAAGTACCCCTGCATCATCAGGGTTGAAGAGTTAAAGGTCAAAATTTTCATCATGTGTCTTTGCTTAGTAATTATATTACATACCCGAAAGCATTAAATGGCACACTCCTATGGCTTAGGCTTGCAGTACCCTGCATCATCAGGATTGAGGAGTTGAAGATCGAAATTTTCATCTTATGTCTTTGCTTAGTAATTATATTACATACCCGGAAGCACTAAATAGCTAACTTCTATGGCTTAGGCTTGAAGCACCCCTGCATCATCGGTGTTGAGGAGATGATGGTCAAAATTTCCATCTTGTGTCTTTGCTTAGTAATTATATTACATACCCGAAAGCATTAAATGGCCAACTCCTATAAGTTAGGCTTGCAGTACCCTGCATCATCAGGCTTGAGGAGTTGAAGGTCAAAATTTTCATCTTGTGTCTTTGCTTAGTAATTATATTACATACCTGAAAGCACTAAATAGCTAACTTCTATGGCTTAGGCTTGAAGTACCCCTGCATCATCAGGGTTGAAGAGTTAAAGGTCAAAATTTTCATCATGTGTCTTTGCTTAGTAATTATATTAAATACCTGAAAGCACCAAATGCCTATCTTGTATAGTTTAGGCTAGCAGTATCCTGCATCATCAGGGTTGAGGAGTTGAAGGTCAAAATTTTTAACGTGTATGTTTGCTTGGTATTTTTATTACATAACCGTAAGTACCAAATAGCCAACTCTTACGATTTAGTCTTGAAATACCCTTACATCATCAGGGTTGAGGAGTTGAAGATCAAATTTTTGTCCCATGAATTTGTTTAACAATCTTATTATATATAAAAACAAATTGACTTATTTCTACGGTTCAGGCTAGCAGTACCCCTGCATCATCAGGATTGAAGAGTTGAAGGTCATTTTTTAGGAAATATCTGCTTAGTAATCTCATTCTACATTCAACCTAATTAGACTCCTACAACTTAGGTTTGGCCGAGTATCGCTAATTTCGTTAAATTGCTTCAAAGAAATGGATCCTATGATCAGAACTCATCAGAGTACCCTTGAAGTACATTCTTTCAAAAAAAAGAAAAGTTATCAAAATCGGTTGGCGGGAAATTGAGTTATTCATCTATTTATCGCGCACATCGTTAATGCAAATATCAGACTTATGCGCTTTTCTTATGGATGCCACTTTCAAAAGTGAACTAAAAATAAATGGGACCCCATGACACGCACTACCTTTCAAATGAAAAAAAAAATCATCCAAATCCGTTCAATCACCCAGTGCGGAGAAATCGAGTAACAAATATAAAATTTAAAAAAAATAGAAAAAAAATACAGACGAATTGATAACCTCCTCCCTTTTGAAAGTCGGTTTAAAACTATGTTTTAACATAAAAATCAAAGCGAAATACTAAATTTTATTGAGGTGGCCTCAAAATTGACTGACTTTCATACAAACTTACATCTCCTATTTGGGTTAAATGGGGGGGGGGATAAGAAATTTCATTCATAACTGACGTCTACGTCATAAAAGGAACCCCTAGGAAAAATCATATTCGTATCCTTAGCAGTTTAAACTCTACGATGTTTATTTATTCAATAGATGAGTGAGAGAGCATCCTTTCGTTTTTATATAAGTATATATAGATATGTATAGTATCAAATAACATAGGTACACACATAACCGATAAAAAATACATAACTAAGGAATACATTTTACAGACCATAACATGTTTAGTTTCAACCAATTCAACTATGCAGTTACTTATCTTATTAACACTTATCGAACACAGAATAAATACTGCGTAGTTTTAAATTGACATAACTTTTTTATTTATAAACCGATTTACATAAAATAAACACTAAATGTTAAGTGAAGTTTCCCACAACACATCGGTCAAAATTATATTCAAATTAGATAAGCCGTTTCTGAGATTAGCGTTTTCAAACACACAGACAAACAGACAAACAGACAAACAGAAAAGATTTCTAAAAACCATTATTTTGGGTTCTATATCGTATTAAAGACCTCTAGAAATGGTTTTCACCAAAATTTATTCCATGTACAGACAGCGACCTCTTACAGATTTATTATAGTATAGATTTTTATTTTTATTTGACTGAAGTAACAAACGAGCATGCAGTCCACCTGATGGTAAGTGGTCACTGCCGCCCATGGACATCTGTAATCAACTTCATAAAGAACATGGGTTCCATCTGAAGTCAATAACAGATGCGTTGCTACTCCCGAGGACTATGATGGTCGCCTCGTGTGAAAGTGTGCCGGCAACCACACCCTTCTATCGAAACGCAAGAAATGCTTCACGCTATAAATATGTGTGGCGGTGATACTTCCCCGGTCGAACTACACTGGTTCTACCACCTTGAACAATTTACAATAGATTTTTCTTTTGAGTAGGTATCATCAAGGAAATATGACAAACTACGTGCGTAGTCTTAGCTGCGCACCGCGTTATATCTACGTATTTAGATATCATATTACATTAATACACTTCAAGTTTAGCTAATGAAGTACCTTAATGCGTGCTTGTGGTGACTATAACTGAAATTACGAATATATGTACCCATTGAATTGAATTGAATAAATTGGGAATTCAATTCATCTTGGTCATGGGCCTCCATTAAACTGGAAATTCGATTGACGTTGGGCATGGGCTTCCATTAAATTGGAAATGTGATTAAAATTGGCCACGGGCCTCCATTAAATTGGAAATTCAATTCATGTTGGCTACAAGCCTTTATTGAATTGGAAATTTAATTTATCTTGGCTACAAGCCTCCATTAGATTGGAAATTTAATTCATGTAGCCAACATGAACAAGCCTCCATTGAAATGGAAACAATTGGTGTAAATGTACCACCCTTTAAATCATAAAACCTTTGGTACAATGTACCTCCATTAAATTGGGAAACATTTAACTGAGTTAAGAAGCAAGATTTTAACATTGGACAACATAATTACGGAAGCCGTTAGTAGACAATGGGAAGGATATGGACAACAAAATAAAAATCTTGACATTAATAATTGCGGTGTGCCATGTGGTGTTGCAGGGTTGCCATGTGGTGTGCCATGAGGTGTTGCAGGGTTGCCATGTAGCGGGGCACACTGGGAGTAGCGAGGCGTTGGCCAGGGGTTCAGGGGAACCCCTGAGTAAATGAGACACAGCAGTAATGTAGTTATACTCTATAATTTATAATCATTATCTCTCTATTGTGATGTGCTTATATACTAAATTAGACGTGAAACTATTTGCATTATACATACATTATCTCTCTTAATCTACGTACGTGTTACATGTTATATTAATCTATCGTCACACCTCACCATCCCACCAGAAGAGAAAAAAAAAATTATTACATTATATAATTTTGTTTTACAGTGTACAAAAAAAATATAAACATGTTATTACAATTAAAATACAATTTTCTTTTTCAACTTTTACAGTATAACTTAGTTCTATTCTTATGAATTATATCTATTTTATTGCCACATTTAATTTTTACATTTGGTGATTCATCTTTTATCACTACAAATGGGCCATTATAAACAGAATCTAATTTACTTCCTGAGTTATTTCTGACTAATACTAAATCTCCATTTTTATATGTTACAGGATACAAGTTTTTATCATAACATTCTTTTCTTGCTATCTTACAATCTATTAAATTACTAGCAGACCCGTCCACGCGTTGCTGTGGTTAAAGAAAAGTTACATAAACAAATTTTAAATTGTATTATTTCGTATTTGTAAAAAGTTAATTATATAAAGCTAACAGCTGAAGCTAAAAAAAATATTTGCAATTAAACCTATAAATTAAGATATAAACTATCCTATCTTTCAAGTTGGATCAAAATGCTCACGTTGTGTAAATTTGATTATAATCGGTTCAGAGGTTTAAGAGTCCATTGCGGACAAATAAAGTGACACGTAATTTATATATATTAAGATTTCTAGCATCTGCCTGAGCTTTTTGTAAACGATATTTGAATTCCAACGGATAATCATCAAAGTTATACAACGGTTCGACAGTTCCATTTTGAAGATTACTCGGTAACGTACAAGTTTTCCCGAAAACTAACTCATAAGGTGTATACTTGGTTACAGTATGTACTGTTGTGTTATATGAAAAACACCAATATGGAATCCAAGAACTCCATGATGATGAGTTATTATTTGTCTGTATTCTCAAATATGCACCTAAAGTTTTATGAACGTTTTCTAACGAACCTATACTCTCATGATGATATGCTGTGGATATCGTTTTATTGATGCCTAATATACTACATAGTTCTACCATAACTTTTGAAATAAACTCAGAACCCCTATCTGTAGTAATATTCTGAGGTATCCCAAATCTTAAAATAAAATTTTCTGCCAATGTTCTTGCAACTTCATTTGCAGATTTGTTTTTAATTGGATATGCTTCTACGAACTTCGTAAGTTCACATTGAAGAGTTAATATATACACGTTTCCACAATCGTCCCTATCAAGTGGTCCTACTATATCTAAATAAATTTTCTCAAATGCTGAGGATGCCGTAGTTGTAATTGACATTGGTTCCTTCGTGTTTCGATGATACTTTTGTTTTTGACATTTATGACATTTATTAACATACTCTGTCACATCTTTTTCAATGGATGGCCAATAGTAATACTTCCTTATGTTATTTACCATCCTACGTATCCCTACATGACCGCTTGTGGGTAAAATATGGAAATCATTCATAATAACCTTTTTTTCATCGATATCTTCCACTCTTCGTGCATCTCGCACTACACATACCTTAAAATCTCCACATATCGAATTACTATTCTCCTTTAAAAATTGAGCTATACTTGCGATAATGTATACGTTATAACGATTTTTTAAAATAATTACTTCTTTTATGCCATTTTCCATACAAAATGTTACTATTTCTTTCGACAAATCGTCTCGCGATTTTGCCGATAAAGAGTCATAGTTTATATAAATACTCGAGTTTTCTGGCATATACATTATTCTGCGCGACTTGGAAAATATTTTTATATATTTTTTGTTACGTAACAACTTTTCCCACTTATCTACACCTACTTGGATTAATTCAATGTCATTTCCTTGTTTTTTAAGAACTTCAACGATCCTAGGCCTTTGAATCGTAGAGTCTTTTCTTTAAATGTCCGAGTTTTCTAATGCTGAGTGCGAACGGCACTGAGCTCTCGTCATTACCGATATAGTTTTGTCATGCATAGTTTTCAAGTCGTCACTCGAAATTACTATTCTGGACAAGGCGTCCGCTAAGACATTTTCTTTTCCTTTTATATATTCGACCTGAAAGTCGTACTCCTCTAAACATAAACGAAACTTTGTTAATCTGCTTGAGGGATCATTCATATTAAATAAATATAAAAGTGGTCGATGATCCGTTTTTACAACGAACTTCCTACCGTATAAATAGGGTCTAAAATACTTTACCGACCAAACTACAGCTAACAATTCCTTCTCAATTATTGGATAGTTTAACTCACTTTTTCCTAATGATCTACTAGCGTATGCAATGGGTTTTCCGTTCCCATTACACAAAACACTTCCTATTGCAAATCCTGAACTATCTGTTTGTAATACAAATGTATTGCTCTCAGAAAAATCTGGAAAATCTAATATTGGAGGATTTATTAATGAATTTTTTAATAATAAAAATGATTTTTCGCATTCATCAGTCCAATTAAACGCGACGTTTTGTTTGCATAACCTATTCATTGGTAATACTATATTCGCAAAGTTAGGTATGAATTTTCTATAATAATTTGCAAATGCTATAAAACGTTTTACTTCATCACTAGTGGAAGGACGGGGATAATTTTTTATTACCGCCACCTTCGCTGGATCAGGTGAAATACCATTCGATGAAATAACATGACCTAAATAAAGAATTTGCTTCTTTAAAAACTCACACTTTGACGGATTTAATTTAAGATTGACTTTTCTTAAACGAGAAAAAATTGACATAAGGTTTCGATTATGTTCATCTAAATTCCGTCCAAAAATTATTAAATCGTCTAAGTAAATTAAACATTTATCGTAGTTTAATCCAGACATAGCTACTGTCATCATTCTACTGAATGAACTAGGACTAATTTTCAGACCCATTGGTAATCTTCTCATTTGGAATTGACCTTTGTCTGTTGTGAAAGCTGTGTATTTCCGACTCTGTTCCTCTAAGCTACATTGATAGTATGACTGAGATAAATCGCAATGACTAAAGTACATAGCACCCGAAAGTGAATCTAGAATCTCATTAATGTTGGGTAAAGGGAATTTATCGTCCTGAATTCTTTCATTCAATTTTCTATAATCTACAACTATACGCCATTTTTTCTCTCCATTACGATCTGCTTTTTTGGGTACAATCAAAACAGGACTAGACCATTCACTAACAGATTCCTCAATTATATTATTTTCTAACATCTCCTGAACTTGTTTGTCAACTTCTTTTTTCTGTACAAATGGTATCCTATAAGGTTTTCTATAAACTGGATTGGCATTCTCTTTTAATCTTATCGACTGTTCATACACATTTGTGACAGTTAATTTGTCCCCTGGTATATGAAAAACGTCCGGATATTTTGCACATATTTGTTCAATGCTTAACCTTTCTTCATTATTCAAATAGTCAAGCTGAAGCAAAGAAAATATTTTCTTGATTCGTTCTACGCTTCTTTCTGTTTTCGAAAAACAACAATAATCATAGTTACTTAAGGGATATATTTCTAACTTCGACAAACTACATACAACTTCTTCGGAAGTTGTGTTTAATATCCTAATGGGTATCATCCCATTCCTAGGTGTAGCTATACCATTAGCTAAAAAAACACCGTTTTTCAACTCTTTTTTAAACACTACGCAATCTTCTGTTCTATTGACAGGAAAGTATTTTATCATCTCACAACGTGGAGCAATAACCAATGAATAATCATAAAATTGCATAGGAATTAAAATGAACTTTCCTTCCCGTTCACTTAAAGATAGCTGATTCTTTGAAAAATCTATAATACCTCTATACTTATGCAAAAAATCTTGGCCTAATATACCGACCGATTTACACGGTAAATCATTAAAAATATAAAACTTATGCATAAACGAACATTGTTCGTAATTTAATTTTAAATAAACATAACCTAAAGATCTTAATTGTCCACCTATTCCATTAATCACTAATTCATCCTTAAATATTTTACACGATAATAAGTTCTTCTCAAAAAAACTATATTTGATCGCCGATAATGATGCTCCGGTATCGACTAACCATTCAAACTCTATATTATTTACTACAAAATTAACCCAGTTAATACTATTAGCTGCTAAAATATGTTTAGACTCGAAAAAACTGACCTTTATTAACATCTTTATCATTTTCATAACGTGAACTCGACCTTGCGCCTGAGTCATGGTTTTTCGAAGTATGTTCGATGTAAGCTACATTCCGCCGATTTTGCTGAATGTGTGCAGCGCGATAAGCATTATTTTTGAACTCACGACCGCGCTTATTGTGCGAATTCCATACGTGCGCATTTTTATCTTGTCGACACGTACGACTACCAGCTGATTTATGCGCTGTTCGATAATTACTATGTGTATTGTTACTGTAATTAAAATTTTTAAATGACTTGTTTTGCCTTTGAAACGCCATGCACTGTGGTCCCGACGAAGTGCTATTCTCGTCTTCAGCCACTGGAATTGCCTCTTTTAACGAAGTTAAGTTGCGAGCAGTAATTATAGTCCCTATACGCTGGTTACGAAGACCGTCAGCGAATTTTTTAACAGCATATTTTTCGTTTAAAGGACTTAAAATTTTATAAGCGTCCTGACTTTCTCCGGCTTGAGAAATAGTTAAATCAACCATTAATTTCTCTATTTCCGCACCGAAATCCGCGATAGACCTGTCGTTTTGTCTTGTTCGAGCGAGTTTAGCTTGGATAGCGACGTCGGACTTCGTCGTCAGCAGATGTTTTTTCATATCTGCTATGAGTTCTTTTACGGAAGGATAGTTTGATGATAGTCGCATTTTAGCTCCCTGGCTAAGACGCGTGGTCAGCACAAACTTTATTAACTGTGCACTATCCTCCTTACCTAACATTGAATCGTACAAAACAATTGCGTCTATAAGGTCTAAGGTTACCGTTTCATCATTGTTCATCTTCGGAAGCAAGCTAACCGCAGTTTTCAGACAAAATTTTTCTGCCGCCATTTTTAACGGATTATCAAATATTATAGTATTTTTATATAATTCTTCTATTTTAAATACTAATTCTGTCAATTCTTCTGAAAATTTACTGCTATTCGCTATAATAGTTTTATATCGCTTATAAAGAGCTCTGGCTTCGCTTATTTTTGACTCAAAATTATTTCCTTGCCTTCTACTTGGTCCTAATTTTACTATATTTTCCTTTAATAGTTTTAATTGAATATATACAGAAGTAAGTTCTATTTCCATTTAGCTATAAAATATTTAGTAAAAACTCACTAAATTGATTCTAAACTGAAGTACACATAAATTTACATAATTACGTGCAAAATTTAAAATTTAAACATACTCGAAATTGATTTAAACTTAAATACACATAATTTAACATAAAATAAATTTAACATAAAAACAGTGTCCACACTCACGTGCTACGCCATCTGCACGGCTCGTTGAACCTCTCTTTTGGAGACCTCGTTTTTTATCATCGCCACATGATAATTGCAGATACCTGTTGCTGGGTAACTGTTGCTCCGTTTGAGCCTCCCGAAGCCGTTTGTGCAATTATCACTTCCTCCTTAGAAGTAGATCCTCCCATTCTGTACTGTTCCGCTTTCGGTTCCAGTGGAAGCCGGTGAATTTCTTGTCCGCGCTTACTTGTAGGGCTATGCGTTGTCTGGCAGGGTCCTTGTTAGCGGTATACGGTATACGCAGTCCGGGCTCGTCGGCAGGGTCCTCTTTAGCGGTATACGCAGTCCGGGCTCGTCGGCAGGGTCCTCTTTAGCGGTATACGCAGTCCGGGCTCGTCGGCAGGGTCGCCATGCGGTGTGCCATGTGGTGTTGCAGGGTTGCCATGTGGTGTGCCATGAGGTGTTGCAGGGTTGCCATGTAGCGGGGCACACTGGGAGTAGCGAGGCGTTGGCCAGGGGTTCAGGGGAACCCCTGAGTAAATGAGACACAGCAGTAATGTAGTTATACTCTATAATTTATAATCATTATCTCTCTATTGTGATGTGCTTATATACTAAATTAGACGTGAAACTATTTGCATTATACATACATTATCTCTCTTAATCTACGTACGTGTTACATGTTATATTAATCTATCGTCACACCTCATAATAATAAAATTCCTACCAATCTAAATATATAAAAGCGAAAGGTCACTCACTCTCACGAAATCTCAGAAACTACAAGTGCTAGGAGTTTAAAATTTTGCATGCGGGTTCTTTTAAGGACGTAAGTGCTCACTAAGACGGGATTTCATGAAATTCGGGTTGAATTTGGGGGGTGAAATGGGAGGGTGAAGTTTGTATGGAAATTTTATAGTATATAGCCTGAGCGAATGGGCCTGCGCAGGCTACGGCCAGGGCGTCGTCCCATCGCCCACCCATGGAAATAATGGAGACTCATAATGCCTAGGTCTCCATCAATTCAAATCCTCCAGGGGAATCTCAACCACTGCCGTGGGGCACAGGATTTGCTCTTGCAGACTCTTGCAGAGCGTTCTGTCTCCTTGGCAGTGGTTGCAGAGCCATACAACGTCCCTGACCATCCGCGTTGGTTCGGGGACGTAGACCGATCCGTGGCTATCTTCTGGGGAGGCAGCAAAGGGGAACCCCCTTGCTCCAAACTGCACGCGGAGCCAGGTTTGGTTGCGGTGGAGTGGGGTCCTTTCGCAGTCCTTGGTTGTTACATCTCTCCAAACTGCAGTCTGGCGGTTTTCGAGAGCTTCCTCGACAGGGTGGGTAGCTGCATTCGCGGTTGCCTCCCCCGGCCGGTGTTCGTCTTGGGCGATTTTAACGCTCATTCGAGGGCCTGGGGAAGTCGTCGCGACAACATCAGAGGGAATACCACCCTGGAGTGGGCGGCGGGTCTGGACCTACGGCTTTTGAACCGCGGGGCCGTCAGTACTTGCGTGCGTTGGCAGGGGGAGTCGATCGTGGATCTTTCATGGGCGACTCCGTCTGCCGCGCGTTTGGTGACCGACTGGAGAGTGGCGGAGGAACTGGTGACGCTATCCGACCACCGCCACATCACCATTGACCTGGCACTTGATGTCCCGGGTTGGGTCGGTCGCCCAAACGACGGTCTTTCCCGACGTTGGGCAGTTAAGCGTCTTGATCGAGACATTTTTCTCGCTGCTGCCCACGTCATGGATTGGTGCAGACCAGCTGAGCATTCCGACCTGATCAGTCCCCAGGAGGAGACTGCCAGACTGCAGTCTGATTTGACGTCAATGTGCGACATAGCCATGCCGCGGGTTAGATCAGTCCGCAGTGGTCCGACATACTGGTGGTCGGAACACATTGCCCAACTGCGAGCGTCGTGTTTGCGCTCCCGGCGCCTCTACAATCGGTCCCGCAGACGTAAGTCTGCCGAGGCTAAGGAGATAGAGGAACGGTACCGAGAGTACAGGCGCGCAACTATGGCGCTCCAGGCGGCGATCGCGGACAGCAAGGCCGGTAAGTGGAAGAAACTGCTGGAGGGGCTCGACAGAGACCCATGGGGACAGCCATATAGAATGGTGTTGGGAAAGTTGCGCCCGTGGATGCCTCCACTAACAGAGACCCTAGACCCTGTCTTCGTCTCGACAGTGGTGGACACGCTGTTCCCTGGAACTCTGGAAGGCCCTAGTGTCCTAACACTAACGCCGAGCCTTGCAAATTGGTCTGACGAGCTTGCCGTTACGGAGGCAGAGATGGAGAGCGCGGTTAAACGGCTGGCGGAGCGCAACACCGCCCCGGGCCCCGAGGGAATTCCAGGTCGGGCCTGGGTCCTGGTGTTGACGATCCTCGGAGCGAGGCTGCAGCGTCTGTTCACCGCCTGCCTCCGATGCGGCCAATTCCCCGCGGCATGGAAGAGGGCGAAACTGGTGCTCCTGCACAAAGTGGGTCGTCCAGCAGACTCACCAGGAGCATACAGGCCCATATGTCTGCTGAACGAGGCTGGCAAACTCCTTGAGCGGGTTATCGCCACTCGCGTCAGCAGACACCTGGCGAGTAGCGGCCCGGACCTGTCCGACAGTCAGTTCGGCTTCAGACGGCAGCGCTCGACCGTGGACGCGATTCTGCGAGTCCGAGCGCTCACAGAGCAGGCCGTCTCTCGGGGCAGAGTAGTCCTGGCTATAAGCCTTGACATAGTTAACGCGTTTAACTCTTTGCCCTGGGACGCGATAAAGGCGGCACTTATACATCACCGAGTGCCCGTCTACCTTCAAAGCGTGTTGGCGGACTATTTGTCGGACAGGAGCATCTGCTATCCGGGCCGCTACGGGAACGACAACGAGAGGGCGGTGGTGTGCGGGGTGCCACAGGGTTCAGTTCTCGGGCCGCTCCTGTGGAACCTTGCATACGACACGGTGTTGCAGACGGTGCTTCCACCCGGCGTGAGCATTGTCTGCTATGCCGACGACACCCTCGTCCTCTCGGAAGGCGAATCCTTTGAGGAGACTCTCCGACTGGCGGAGACAGGCGTGGCACGGATTGTGTCGCGCATCTGCGGGCTAGGGCTTCGGATAGCGCCTCAGAAAACTGAGGCGCTATGGTTCCATGGTTTGAAGCGGGCTCAGGAACCCCCTAGAATGTCAGTGCGTGTAGGTGACGCCGATATCCAGGTGGGCCGGTACATGAAGTACCTTGGGCTGGTGCTCGACGGCCGCTGGAGTTTCGACGAGCATTTTGACCGTCTCGTCCCCCGAATTCACAAGGTGGTGGGTTCTTTGCATAGGCTGCTGCCGAATCTCGGGGGACCTAGGGAAGAAGTCCGCCGCCTCTATGCAGGTGTCGTGCACTCTATCGCGCTCTATGGCGCCCCGGTTTGGTCACACAGGCTGACGGCGAGCCGGCGCCGCGCGGCGAAACTCCTCGCCGCGCAGCGCACGATCGCGATTAGGGTGGCACGCGGATATCGCACGATATCTTATGAGGTGGCAAATGTCCTGGCGCGGATTCCGCCCCTGGACATTCTGGCGGAGATGAACGCAGACGTTTTTAACAAGATACGCGTTCTCCGCCAGAGGGCTGAACCCCCGAATGAGACGGTCGCAATGCTTCGTCGGAAAGCCAGATGGCAAGCGTTGACGCGCTGGCGGGACAGACTGCGGGGGCCGCAGAACGCGCGTCAACGAGCCGTCAGCGCCATCCTCCCCAGTTACCGGGCCTGAATGAGGAACGGAGGTCGAGTCACCTACCGACTGACACAGATACTCACCGGATATGGCTGCTTCGGTGAGTATCTGAATCGCATAGGCCGGGAGAGGTCCGCAGTGTGTCACCACTGCGGATCCTGGTCATGTACCAGGATTCCGCGCAGCACACGCTCGAGCACTGCCCATCGTGGGAGTCAGAGCGGCGGATCCTGGTCAACAAGATCGGGAACGATTTGTCCCTGGCGGCCGTCGTCGCAGCGATGGTGCACTCCAGGGACGCATGGGAGGCAGTGACCTCCTTCTGCGAAACAGTCATGTTCGCGAAGGAGGGTGCTGAGAGAGAACGGGAGCGCGCAGATCCCGCTCGGCGAAGGAGCCGCCGGACCAGACATAGGTTACGGTCCCCCCGGCGCTACTTCCTGTAGTCGGGGAGTAGAATACGGCTACGGTATCCCCTGCCTGTCGTAAGAGGCGACTAAAAGGGGGCTCCTGGGGTTGCGGATGGCTCGAGAGGGAGCTCGAACCGCCCAGCCAGCGACCTCGAGAAGGACGGTAGCATGTGTGGCTGCATGTCGCCGTAGACACCGGAAGATGCAGGGGGACAGCTACATGTCCCCTAAGAGACGAGGCCATGAGGGGTGCTGCGCTAGGGGGTACTGGCGCGTTTTCTTTAGAGGTCCCGGGGTCCCCAACAAGCGCTGAGGAAGGCCACCGAGGAGGTTTTAGTGGGTAAAAATCCCACATAACCCGGAGTCTCTCCTCAAGGCTCCGGGTACCTTTTGAAGGTTTCCTCCCCGTCAACAAAAAAAAAAAGATTGGAAATCTAATTCGTCTTGGCTACAAGCCTCCGTTAAATTGGAAATTTAATTCATGTAGCCAACATGAACAAGCCTCCATTGAAATGGAAACAATTGGTGTAAATGTACCACAATGTACTTTAAATCATAAAACCTTTGGTACAATGTACCTCCATTAAATTGGAAAACATTTAACTGAGTTAAGAAGCAAGATTTTAACATTGGACAACATAATTACGGAAGCCGTTAGTAGACAATGGGAAGGATATGGACAACAAAATAAAAATCTTGACATTAATAATAATAAAATTCCTACCAATCTAAATATATAAAAGCGAAAGGTCACTCACTCTCACGAAATCTCAGAAACTACAAGTGCTAGGAGTTTAAAATTTTGCATGCGGGTTCTTTTAAGGACGTAAGTGCTCACTAAGACGGGATTTCATGAAATTCGGGTTGAATTTGGGGGGTGAAATGGGAGGGTGAAGTTTGTATGGAATTTTTTTAATTTTAGACCTAGACGAATGAAAATAGGTACTTATGTTCTCGATTACAATGAAAAATGATCTGTGTTAGTAAAATAAACAAAATTCTCTTTTAAAGAGGTTAAATGGGTGGGTGCATTTTGTATGAAAATTTTCGCATTTTTGGACTTAGCAGTATGAAAAGTTATATACCGGACCTGATTATAATAAGGTAATAGTGCTTTCCAACCCGGAAAATTAAAATCAATCTTTATATCGATACGTCGAACTCTTCAACTCTTTGAAGCAAATTAACGAAATTTGCGATACTCGGCCGAACCTAAGCTGTAGGAATCCAATTTGTAGAATATAGAATAAGATTACTAGGCAAATATTTACTATAAAAAAATTACCTTCAAGTTCTCAATCCTGATGATGCCGGGGTATTGCTAGCCTGAACTATAAACGTTAGCCATTTGATGTTTATGGATATATAATAAGATTCTTATGCAAATTCATGGCACAAAAATCTGACCTTCAACTCCTGAACTCTGATGATGCAGAGGTACTGCAAGCCTAAGCCATAGAAGTTGGCCGGCCACCTGGTGCTTACGTATATGTTATAAAATTACTGAGCACAAAGAAAAGATGAAAAATTTGACCTTTAACTCCTCAACCCTGATGATGCAGGGTCCTACAAGCCTAAGCCATTGGAGTTAGCTATTTGGTGCTTCCAGATATGTAATAAAATTACTAAGCAAAGATAAAAGATGAAAATTTTGACCTTCAAGTCCTCAACCCTGATGACGCAGGGAACTGCAAGCCTAAGCTATAGGAGTTGGCTATTTGGTGTTTTTAGATATGTAATAAGAATACTAAGCAAAGGTATGAAAAATTTGACCTTCAACTCCTAAACCCTGATGATGGAGGGGTGCTTCAATCCTAAACCAAAGGAGTTGACCATTTGGTGCTTACGGGTATATAATAAGATTACTAAGCAAAGGCATAACATGAACATTTCGACTATCAACTCCTCAACGGTGATGATGAAAGGTACTGCAAGCTAAGCCACAGAAGTTGGCGATCTGGTCCATGCGTATATGTAATAAGAATACTAAGCAAAGACACCCTGATGATACGGGGTAGTGCAAGCCTAAATTATAAAAGGTAGTTACTTAGTGAAGAATAGCAGTGATAGCCTAATGGTTGAAACTTGCCCTCTCGATTGGGAGGTCCGAGGTTCAAACCCAGGCACGCACCTGAAGTGGTTGTTGTGTGTGATGATGCGGTGGTATACCGAAGAGCCGATCGATAATATCGACCGATAAAACAATTTCGTACCGAAGCACAATGATACAGCCAGTATTTATATTTTACGATGACAATTTAATGTATACGTGAATACAAGCGAATAGGTATTGACAGCTAGAAGCGACACATGCGTTCACTGCGAAAGCGTAATGGTCACTGCGGGAGGCGGCGGCGAGTGAATCGGTGCAAGCGCATCTATATGCAGTTATGTTATATTGCAAGTGAGGATCTTTATGCGATACGATTTTTAGTCGCAACGAGATACTCGCGGTGGCCTTCCGACATTACAATAATATTGGTAAGTGACTTTAAATTTTATACAATGCTATTATTCAATTTATTATTACTTTAGTACTTTTTAAGTTTCATTTAATTTAATGATTACTAATTTATATTTATTATTTTTATGTGTAATTTTTATGTTTCAGGTTCCAGAGTTCCGGAGGAGTACGCCACACACCACTGATTTATGTGCGTATTAGTTCCCGAGAGTTCTTAAAAAAAAAAAGTTCTCGGAGGTGTGTAAGTCCACCAATTCGCACTTGGCCAGCGCGGTGGACTATAGCCTAAACTCTCTCATTCCGAGAGAAGACCCGTGCCCAGTAGTGGGGCAATAATGAGTTGACGAGAGTCACTTAATGCTCACGGGTATTATTTAATTACGAATATAATATAAGTTTAATGACAGCTTATTAAACTGAGATGTGGTAATAAATTAAATTTCAAATCTTCAACCATCTTCAGTCATTGCCTGATTTCCGCTAAAATCAGTCGTGTCGCGCGTGATAACTTATAATAAAGCGATCGATGTGGTTGACAATTCCTGTTTATGTTTACTACTCGATACTAGATGGCACTGAAAAAGATCTCTGATGCAAAATTAACTTCCGAAGGAAGTTTAAGTTTCAAGTTTCATTTTCATTGTATTATTTACAATAATGTAATAATACGATCATAATAGATTATGTGTAATTGTGTTTAGAAATAAATAAATTATGTAACTAATTATAATCACATTTATACTTTGATTTGAATATTTTAATAATTATATGTACCTCAAGTAATTTACAAGTATTGTGATTATTGTTGTTTTTGTTTTATAAATAATGATTCAATAATTATAAAAAAATATATTATTTGAGATGTTTTGACTTATGTCAATTAACATGATAGTAAAAATAAACAATAAGTAAATTTGATTCATTACCAAAAACTTAATTTGAGATTGTACTAAATTGCATTTTGATTGGATAATAATTTTAATAACAAATTTATTAAAATTAAACCTATTAAGTAAATATTAAGACTTTTGGAATAATGATAATAATCTTCAAATTATATTTTAACACAATATTTGAATGTCACACATGGAGATTATTAAAGTACTAAATATTTATTGAGAGATAATGTATCCTTGTTTTTGATTGGTTCAAATCGTGTGTAACAATCCAGGGAGTATAAAAGGGGGTTGCAAAATTAGGAAATGATTCAGAACGAGACCAACAGCTGCTTCGTAAGTTAAGTACTTTAATTGTATTATACCTATTGTGTTCTAATTTCTGTATTTTTATGTACCTACCTACATGTTTAACATTCCCATTCACTATGTTCTATTTATTTTAGGGCTAGGTTTGTCCATTTAATGTAAAATATATTTTTATGTACCTACTTGTTTAAAATTCCTATTCACTATGTTTTATTGATTTTATGACTATGCTCGTCCATTTCATGTAAAGTTTTTATTCATTTAATATTGATTAATTCAGTTTAGATTGTTTATTGTATTGTATACCAATAAATTGATACATATGTTATGATACTATCGTTTTCTTTAATATTTTCCTAACACATTAGATTTAATTATATAGCTTTGTCCTATAATAGAACTAGTTGCACTAACACTTTCTAACATCAGAAGTGGGATACGTTAAAACCTTTACTAATCTTATTTGTATGTTCTAGAATGGATGCTGGAGCTATTGGTGATCTTCTTGCAGCAATTCGGGACGCTGTTTCCTATCAGGCGCCACCATCGAGAGACGATGACGTCGCACTGCCACTCTTCGATCCTGAAAAGAACGATTGCGGAGCTGCGAGCTGGTGTAGCAGCATCGAGCCTCTCGCCACTGAATTCAACTGGAGCAGTATCAAAACAGCAGCTAAAGCGGGTAAGGCCCTCAAGGGCTCTGCATTAACGTGGTTCGAAACTTGGGAACCTCTTGAAGCTAGAACCTGGGAAAACGGGAAAAACTCTTTCCAAATCAATTTTGCCAAAATTAACGATTTTCAGTCAAAAATTTGTAATTTTTGTAAAAAGACAGGTCATATTGAATCTGTTTGTTATCATAAACAGCGTGTTCAATAAAAAAAAAAAACCCGTCATCAGTAACCATAGTACCAATTAAAGAGGCTAATTTTTTTGACAAACGGAATTAAACTTACTAAAGTTTTAATTACTAATAAACAAATAAATACCTTGATTGTACCGGGGCTAACGTTAGTTTAATTAAAGAATCTATTGCAAAACAATTAGGTTGTCACCTAGCGCCTACATCTTTGTACATAAACGGAATAGGGCAGAGTAAAATATTCGTTTGTGCTATTATTACTGCAACAGTATGTTTCGACGGAATTTGTTTAGAACTTGATATACATGTAACGAGGGATGATAACTTTAATTACGACCTTATTATAGGCAGAAATGCAGTTCAATATCGGTATCATTAGGTAGTCGTTTGGTTAAAAAGATTATTCCAATTAATTCACAAATAAATCTGATGTCTACTTTATCTGACTTGTCACCATTAATTCCTAAAATAGAACATTTGAACTCAGAGCTGCAAGATCGAATAAGATTTATTTTTCATAAATACCCTTCGGTTTTGGATGAAATTAGTACTGTAAAAACTGGTGAATTACATTTGCGTTTACAAAAAATGAAATAGTATATTATCGCCCATACCGCTTGGCTCCCATTGAAAGAGATAAAGTAGCCCAAATCGTAAAAGAACTTATAGAAAAACAAATAATTCGAGAGAGCGATATGTTGCAACTGTTATTGACATGTTGAATACGAGCTGTAATGGTTCATCAGATTGGCCGAACGGATTATGGAAAGTACAACAGTCTATTAACACTACTATTCAAAAATCTACCGGATTCACACCAATTCATTTACATAACGGATGTAATGCAAATATTCCATGTATACAATCACGCCTCAATGACGTTAATGCTTATGAACAAAATGTAGATTTACGAACGGACCGGGAAATAGCTTACCAACGTTTATGTTCGCAAGCAAATAATTTTAAAACTCGTTTTGATAAATTAAGAAGAAACAATAGGAACTTTCAGATCGGTGACAAAGTATATGTAAATCAAAATCATAGGCGTCATGACAAACTAAGCCCTAGATATAAAGGACCGTATGAGATTTCCTCTTTACTCCCACACGATAGATATATTCTTAAAGGAATAGGTAATTTGAGAAATATAACGGTAGCGAAAGATAAGTTGAGACTATGGCCTGGTGATTGGGTTGATGAAGAACAAACAAATAATTATTTTTTAGAAATATAATTACGAAACCTTTTATTTTCATTTTAGCTTTATTTTTATATTATATTTTTGTTCTCAATGTACAGTTTTAGTTTAAATTAGCAATTGTAAATAATATTTTTAAAGCAATGCATAATTGATTGAAATTTGTGACAACTTTGATTTTAAGATAACATTAAGTTGTATAAAATATCGATAACGGAGTACCAAGTACCAACCATGGACTGCACTGTCCTATAGACAAAATAAATTTGACAAGTCAGTCTTTGACGTTTGATAAAATGTATAAAGTTATTTTTTGATTCTCATAATTCAGTATTCATTATTTATTGCTATTATCCTAGAATTGAAAATGTGCCCTGTGTAGTTTTTAGTGTTTTTTCGCAGATATTAGGGAAAGCCTTATGTAAGTGCTATTTTAAGCTTTATTTTTGAACTTGCTATATATATGTGATAGAATTTGAAATATTAAACAAGTATTTTTTTATCATTGTACAATGATAAATGTATCTAGTATTTTAAGGGAAATGTTACCAAAGTGGTAGACTGAATGTGACCGAACTGCTGAAAGTCTTTTGCTTTATTCTAGCCCGTCTCATGTGCAGCAGGTGTGGGGCAGAGACATTGTTACTAAAGCAACTGACCGTTGTTTCTTGTTGACTTAATGTTAGAAGTGACAGAGGAACAATGATAAATGTATCTAGTATTTTAAGGGAAATGTTACCAAAGTGGTAGACTGAATGTGACCGAACTGCTGAAAGTCTTTTGCTTTATTCTAGCCCGTCTCATGTGCAGCAGGTGTGGGGCAGAGACATTGTTACTAAAGCAACTGACCGTTGTTTCTTGTTAACTTAATGTGAGAAGTGACAGAGGAACAATGTTATAATGTATCTAATATAGTTATGTATATATTTTTAAGTCCTATAGTACCAAAATATGGGAATGATATGTTAAGCTTAATGTATAAAAAGAGAAATGGATTATTAAAATGTGTTGGTTGTATGTAAGAGCAGCAAAATAATTGAATATGTTACTTCGGGGACGAAGTAAATATCAGAATGGCCGTGATAACTTATAATAAAGCGATCGATGTGGTTGACAATTCCTGTTTATGTTTACTACTCGATACTAGATGGCACTGAAAAAGATCTCTGATGCAAAATTAACTTCCGAAGGAAGTTTAAGTTTCAAGTTTCATTTTCATTGTATTATTTACAATAATGTAATAATACGATCATAATAGATTATGTGTAATTGTGTTTAGAAATAAATAAATTATGTAACTAATTATAATCACATTTATACTTTGATTTGAATATTTTAATAATTATATGTACCTCAAGTAATTTACAAGTATTGTGATTATTGTTGTTTTTGTTTTATAAATAATGATTCAATAATTATAAAAAAATATATTATTTGAGATGTTTTGACTTATGTCAATTAACATGATAGTAAAAATAAACAATAAGTAAATTTGATTCATTACCAAAAACTTAATTTGAGATTGTACTAAATTGCATTTTGATTGGATAATAATTTTAATAACAAATTTATTAAAATTAAACCTATTAAGTAAATATTAAGACTTTTGGAATAATGATAATAATCTTCAAATTATATTTTAACACAATATTTGAATGTCACACATGGAGATTATTAATGTACTAAATATTTATTGAGAGATAATGTATCCTTGTTTTTGATTGGTTCAAATCGTGTGTAACAATCCAGGGAGTATAAAAGGGGGTTGCAAAATTAGGAAATGATTCAGAACGAGACCAACAGCTGCTTCGTAAGTTAAGTACTTTAATTGTATTATACCTATTGTGTTCTAATTTCTGTATTTTTATGTACCTACCTACATGTTTAACATTCCCATTCACTATGTTCTATTTATTTTAGGGCTAGGTTTGTCCATTTAATGTAAAATATATTTTTATGTACCTACTTGTTTAAAATTCCTATTCACTATGTTTTATTGATTTTATGACTATGCTCGTCCATTTCATGTAAAGTTTTTATTCATTTAATATTGATTAATTCAGTTTAGATTGTTTATTGTATTGTATACCAATAAATTGATACATATGTTATGATACTATCGTTTTCTTTAATATTTTCCTAACACATTAGATTTAATTATATAGCTTTGTCCTATAATAGAACTAGTTGCACTAACACTTTCTAACACGCGCGTGCTCTAGTTAGAGCAGAAAGTGCATACGAAGCAAAACATTGTCGCCGCGCTGCCGGCCGCGCCGTGCTTGTTGCGATGACCCAAATAAAGTGCAAGGTCTTATAACCGATTAATTTATAATATTAAGGTGCAGCTACACTTACCGTAAGTATGGCTAAGCAATCCCCCTTAAAACTAAAAACAGAGACGGAACATATGCTTTATGAAGCATACAGAAAGGAAAAGGCAGAGAGAGAAAATCTTGAAAGCATAATAAATAACTTCAAGACTGAAATAGCTAAATTGCAGCAAGAAATAACAGAACTTAAAGCCCAGAAAAACACCGAGAGGAATGACCCCAATGAGCAGCCTACTCACTCGGTAACATACACTACCGACGAGGAAGAACTAGCCAAAGAGACTGAATGGATTAGACAGAAAAGTAGGAAGAAAAGGAAATTAGCTACATCGCCCACTTCAGTTGAACAAGATGCCTGTCCTCAAAAGGTATCTGAGAAGACAAAACCTAAAAAGGTACCACAGCCTCCCCCCATAATAGTAGATGGTATAAAAAACTATCAGAATTTTTATGATTTTTTGACTCAGCATGTGGTTGGTGACACCATCAACGTTAAAATGGTGAGTAAAGAAACCGTTAAAATTAATACTATAAATGAAGACAGCTATAGGATTCTTAGTAAAAGCCTGTCAGATAAAAAGTTATTGTGGCACTCGTACGAAAACAAACGTGAGAGGCCAATACGAGTTGTTGCGAAAAAATTGCACCATACGTGTGAACCCAAAAGAATCGTGGAAGACCTAGTAGATAAAGGTTATAAGATCATAGAGGCTACAAACAAGTTAAGGTGGAAGAACAAAGAGCCACTTAACATGTTTATGCTTACTTTTAATAACGAAGAAGACATAAATAAGGTCTATAATATAAAATCAATTCTAGGGTGTAAGGTAGAAATTCATCCATTGAAAACCTCTAAATTAATTCCTCAGTGTAAGAGATGCCAAAACTATGGTCATACTCAGAAATATTGCGCAAGAGAACCAAGATGCGTCAAATGCACTGGCAAACATCTTACTACAGACTGTCAGAAACCGTCAGATGTAAAAGTTAAATGCATCCACTGTGGTGAATCACATCCTGCGAACTATAGAGGATGTATTGTAGCGAAAGAGATGCAAAAAATGAAAGCAAAAAACCAAAGTAAAACAAGAAAACCAGATAATCGTCAACCGATATCGGTACAAGAAATTTCAAAAACTATTGACAAAAAAAGTAGTTGTATTAACAACCAGGAAGTTAATCAAAGAGTCTTAAACAAATCTTACGCTCAAGCAGCAGCAGCTAACAAAAAGGTACAACAACAACAACCCAACCCAAACACAAACAATAAAGAAACTGATAACAAGTTAAGCCAAATTCTTAAGTTCATGGCAACGTTCAATGAACGGCTCAATAAACTCGAAAAAAATATAATTACACAAACTAATAAGCAATAATGTATCGCACACTAAAGATAATGGCATGGAACTCAAACGGGCTACAGCAACATCAGCGCGAACTTCAAGTAGTCCTAGACCCAAAAGATATAGATATCTGCTTAATTTCAGAAACACACTTTACCCTTCAGACACACATAAAATTTAAAGGATATGCGGTATATCACGCAATCTATCCAGATAATTGTGCTAGAGGGGGAAGTGCTGTTATTGTTAAAGAAAATCTCTATCACTATGAGCAATTTAAACATCAAGAACCAGATATACAATCAGTGGCAATTTGTATTGAAACTAAAGACTATCATATGACTTTTGCAGCAATCTATTGCCCACCCAGATACTCCCTAAAAAAAGAACAGTATGTACGATTTTTAAACAAATTTAATGACAAATTTATCCTAGGTGGTGATTTTAACGCCAAGAATACTTATTGGGGTTCGAGGTTAACAAATCCCAAAGGCAAAGAATTATTCAATGCCTTGAAAGACATACAATGTGAAGTTATATCAACAGGACAACCCAAATATTGGCCCACTGATCCTAACAAAATTCCTGACTTGATATATTTTTTTATATATAAAAATATATCAAGAAGTTATATGAGCATTGAGGGTTCATACGATATGAACTCGGACCATTCACCAATCATACTGACTCTAAATCAAAGCTTTATACACAAAAATATCCAGCCAAGCCTTGTAAATAAGCGCACTGATTGGGAAAGTTTTAAAATGGATCTCCATAAATCTCATATGTGATTTAAATTTGAATGTTCCACTTAAAACGCCAGAACATATAGACAAAGAAGTTGATGAATTCGTTAAAAGTATCCAACGCTCAGCCTGGAAAAATACCCCGCAAGTTAGAAAGCGAGTCACATGTCCGACCTATCCAAGGGAAATACTCATCCTTATAGGGGAAAAACGGAGACAAAGAAAAAAGTGGCACCAAACTAGGTCACCTGAAGATAAGAAACATCTGAATAACCTCACAAAAACTCTGAGGAGAAAAATCACACAATACAACAACGATACCCTGAAAAGCTATTTATCAGGCTTAACAAATGATCGCAGCACAGAATACTCACTTTGGAAAGCAACCAAAGGATTAAAACGCCCAACCAAGCAAATTTACCCAATTAAGGATAACGATGGTAAATGGGTTATAAATGATGCGCAAAAAGCTTCAGAATTTGCCGTTCACCTAGAAAAAATCTTTCAGCCAAATGAAGGAGAACCTATCCATCAAAATACTAACCATATAGAACAAATAGAGCAAAAAATAAAACTTGTGACACCGAAAGAAGTATATACAGAAATACAACTCAACATCAACCCCAAAAAAGCTCCTGGATTCGACCTAATCACAGGTGAAATTATGAAAAATCTCCCTAAAAAAGCGATAGTTAAATTAACTACTTTAATTAATGCTTCTCTTAGAATCCAATATGTACCAGACTTATAGAAAATTGCAGAAGTAATCATGATTCCTAAACCGGGGAAACCGCCACATGAAGCTGCATCATACCGGCCTATCTCCTTGTTACCTATAATGTCTAAGGTCTTTGAGAAGCTCTTGTTAAAGCGACTCAAACCCATATTAGAACATAAAAAAATAATACCTGATTACCAATTTGGGTTCAGAGAAAAACACTCCACAATAGATCAAATTCATAGGATTACCAACACCATAGAGAAATCCCTAGAAGAGAAGAAAGTCTGCTCTGCAGTGTTTTTAGATGTAGCACAAGCTTTTGATAAAGTCTGGCATGAAGGCTTGATATTAAAGCTAAGAGCATTATTACCGAACCAATTCTCAGAAATATTAATATCTTATATTTCAAACAGAGCTTTCCGAGTGAGACAAGGAGAAGCATACTCTGATCTCACGGAAATAAAAGCTGGAGTGCCACAAGGTAGTGTATTGGGGCCGGTCCTGTACCTTTTATACACCTGTGATATCCCAGAAACTGAAAATAACATCTTTGCAACTTTTGCTGATGATACTGCTATCATAGCTGTGGGGGATGATCACGCTGAAGCAGCGCAGAAATGTCAAATGGCTATCAACAAAGTAATAAATTGGACAAGGAAGTGGCGAGTGAAGCTCAATGAAAACAAATCGGTACATATTGATTTTACAAATAGGCGTCATAATTACCAACCCATATACATAAATAATACACCTATACCATACGCAAATACAGCCAAATATCTTGGCATGACTCTTGACGCGAAGCTGCGCTGGAGAGCTCACGTCAAAAAAAAACGGGACGAGTTAGAGCTCAAATACAGAGCTATGCATTGGCTGCTGGGGAATCATTCCTCTCTGTCTACATATAATAAAATATTATTATATAAACAAGTCCTAATGCCAGTATGGACATATGGTATTCAACTCTGGGGTTGTACCAAAAAAAGTAATGTAGAAATCATTCAAAGATTTCAGAACAAAATATTGAGGGGTATTGCTGATGCACCTTGGTATGTAAGAAACGAAGATCTACATCGGGACCTTCAAGTAGACCTTGTCAACAAAGTAATTTATAAATATGCCGAATGTCATCAAAAAAGACTTCATCATCATGTTAATATCGAGGCCATCCAGCTCCTCGATACGACGGACCTAGTGAGAAGACTCAAACGGACTAAGCCCTTTGAGCTAGTGATATAACATAGTGTAGTGTTAGTGAAATAGTGACTTATTTTAAATTATAGAACACAAGAACAATGTGTCTACCCCTTTATGTTAGAACAAAGAAGTGCAGTGTCAGTGGACGCCTCCTTCAATACACAATTATTTTGCAGTTTAAGTTAGATTAGAATTACTCATTAGCCTTATATAAGGCTAGATTGTAATTGATATGGAGTACCCTATTATTCAGTCGGTACTTTGTATGTAACATAAAAAAAAAAAAAATCTTCAACCATGATAATCTAGGTATGCAGCCTGCTTAGGCCGTATGAGTTTGGTACTTATTGATTACAATACATTTCAAACCGTTCCTGAGAGGACATAATTATGAAAAGTTTCACTTTGAATACCTAAATCTTGAAAATGCAGGAGTATTGTCATGTTATTTTTTAGATTTGGATAGCTATAGCTATAGCTTTATACTCGTATATAGGATGGGTTAGGTTGGAACATATGTATAGGTCGCGTCACGTAAAAAGAACGCAAGCGAAAAGCTGCGCATTAGGCGATTTATGGGTCTCTTTGGTGGTATGAAGTGAGGCGCGGGGCGAGGAGGTTACCCACCGCTTGCATGCCCGTGCGCCATTGGTTAGTCAGTCAAACTTTGCTTCCCGCGTTGTGACTACGTTACGTTCATTCATAAAATACTGTGGGACACAAAAGTTTTTAGTTACGAAAATATGGTTTTTACACAGAGAAGTGAGAAAAATAATATATGACATATATTGTTTTATAAAGGGAGAGGCTGATAATAATGAAGTTGATAATTTGGAGGAGTTTCAAAATTATCTTAATTTTTGCAATTAGATTAAACATTATACTATATTGAATCCTAACATGTATTTAATTATGTTTAATGATATTCTATGTAGTTATGATATTCTATGTTTTTAATGTAACAATAATGAATTAAATATACAAAACCATGAGCTATAGGCAAATAAAACATATAGTACTTTCGAGCGCGAGTGTACCGATGCGCAAACACACTCCCTCCACTTTTATCCAGCTTTCTTTTTACATGACGCGACCTATACGATTGATCGCAGCGGTGATTGTTACCGCTGCGGAAAACCGGGCCACATTGTCCGTAACTGTACCGCCGCTGTCGCTCACTGTACACTGTGGGCAGCCAAGAAGCCAGCCGACCATAGGCTGGGTGGCAAATCTTGACTGTCCCACGGTCCAAAGGGCGAAAGCCGCAGACAGTAATGCAGGCGGCTAGTGGCAGCCCAGCTGGAGGGTCCGGGAACAGAGCTGTGGACATGGAAACCTCATTATGGACCACAGCCTCCGATTCCTCCAGGCTAACGTTGGCCACTGTGCAGGAGCTCAGAGTCTCCTGACACAACATCTTAACGAGTTGTCGATTCATGTGGCCGTGGTTGCTGAGCCGTACTTCGTTCCTCCCGGAAACGAGAACTGGGTAGGGGACCGTGATGGCTTGGTGGCCATAGTACGTCAGGACGCGATATCATCCCCGCCCTTTGAAAAGGTAGCTAAGGGCCCGGGATGTGTCGCTGCTCTGTTCGGTGACGTTGTAGTCGTTGGCGTTTACTTCTCTCCGAACAGATCATTCGCCGAGTTTGAAGTTTTTCTCGAACAGGTGGGCGCCCTGATCGGTCAGAGCCACCCTCGCCCCGTACTTCTTGCGGGCGATCTCAATGCCTGGAATACGGCTTGGGGTTCGCGCGAGACGAGAGTGCGGGGTGAGGTACTGGAGGAATGGGTTCTCGGACAAGGACTAGCCCTTCTTAATCGGGGATCGGGTAGCACGTGCGTGCGGCCTCAGGGTGAGTCTGTTGTGGACGTAACGTTTGCAAGCACCACCCTAGCGCGCCGCGTAACAGGCTGGAGAGTATTGGTCGATGCGGAGACTTTGAGCGATCACCGGTACATTCGGTTTGATCTTTCCGCATCCCAAAACGCTTTGACCAGCATACGCCGATCCCCAGTTAACGACGGCCCGAGGTGGCAGTTGAGACATCTCGAAAAAAACCTTGCGAGGGAAGCTGCAATTGTGCAATCCTGGGTATCACCCGCTGACCGTGTGGTGGTAGAGGACGAAGCGGAATGGTTTCGGGGAGCATTCACACAAGTGTGCGACGCGTCAATGCCCCGTTCTAGGCAACGTCTTCCCAAGCGTCAGGTGTACTGGTGGTCTGCCGAGCTCGTGCAGTTGCGCAAAGCCTGCATTGTGGCCAGGCGGCAGTACACCAAATACAGGCGTCGGCGGAACAGAGAGAAGAGGCAACTTGCACTCTTACATGCTTCTTTCAAAGAGGCGAAGTGGCAGTTGACGGCAGCGATCGGCAGGGCCAAGGCTCTGGCCCAGGAAGAGCTGCTGGGGACGTTGGATTGCGATCAGTGGGGCAGGCAGTACAGGTTGGCGATGTGTAAACTTCGCCCCTGGGCTCCACCACTGACGTATAGTCTCCAGCCTCAATTCCTGGACACAGTTGTCACGGCCTTGTTTCCGCGGATGGAGGAACATGAGTGTTCCATGATGCCTCCAACTGCCGATGCACCCGGATCGGATGTCGTGCCGTCAGTAACTTCGGGAGAGTTTGGGGTCACGGTGTTACGGCTTAGTGACAAAAACACCGCTCCCGGACCTGACGGCGTACCCGGCCGGGTGGTGGTCTTGGCTATGGAAGCCCTTGAGCCTCGTCTGAGGAGACTGTTTGACGCCTGTCTTTGTCAATCCAGGATTCCACAACGGTGGAAGACAGGTCGTCTGATCCTCCTCAGAAAAACAGGGCGTCCAGCGGAATCCCCATCTGCATACCGCCCCATCGTGATGCTGGATGAAGATGCGAAGCTTTTTGAGAGGGTGGTGGCGTCCCGTATTGTTGGGCATCTCGAAGGCTTCGGTCCGAATTTGGCGGACAATCAGTATGGGTTCCGTAGAGGGAGATCCACTGTAGACGCGATACAGAAAGTGAAGTCCCTGGTAAAGGATGCGGTTAGCCAGGGTGAGGTCGTGTTGGCGGTGTCTCTTGATATCGCCAATGCATTTAACTCCCTCCCCTGGAGTTGCATTAAGGAGGCACTCCGTTATCACGGACTGCCCCTCTACCTGCAACGGATTGTCGGGGACTACTTGTCAGAGCGTGCAGTGGAATACCCCGGCCAAGACCGGTGGTGTCGGCGGGAAATGTCGTGCGGAGTCCCACAGGGATCAGTGCTAGGTCCCCTCCTGTGGAACATCGGCTACGACTGGGTGCTGAAAGGGGAGCTCCCTTTCAGGTTTTAGCGTTGTATGTTACGCGGACGACACCCTGGTGACTGCCTGTGGCAGGAACGATAGGGAGGCTTTCCTCCGCGCCACCGCCGGCACGGCATTCGTGGTGGGCCGCATACGGCAATTGGGTTTGCGGGTAGCGCTCGATAAATCCGAGGCAGTGATGTTTCACGGTCCTCGGAAAGCGCCGCCGCGGGATGCCCATATCGTTGTTTCCGTAGTTCGTATCGACGTGAGGCCGTCGATGAGGTATCTGGGTCTTGTCCTAGATAGCCGGTGGAACTTCGGTCCCCACTTCGAATGCCTGGTTCCTCAGCTTCTGAGGACGGTAGCGGCCTTGGGAAGACTGCTGCCGAACCTCGGTGGGCCAGAGACGTCGTGTCGACGTCTCTACACGGGCATCGTGAGATCGATGGCTCTGTACGGAGCCCCTGTGTGGTCCGATGACCTGAATCGTCGAAATGTCACTCTACTGATGCGTGTTCAGCGAGTGATGGCGATCAGGATTATTCTTTTTATAAAAAAAAAATAAAACGGAACTGGAAATATTACTTTTAATTGAATTCACTTTTACACTTTTACTATTAGAAAAATGCGTGACCTCACGACTATAATTACCGGCTGGACTGATATGAAGGAACTGAGGGTTCTCTTCAAATGGGCTCATTATATACTGTAGCAAATGATGATGCAACAAATAGTAGACTGCATCACAGCAGCAATGCATGCATAGATGGGGTGTAACAACCCCCCGCTTAAGTTAAAACTTACACGGTTAAAGCGTGAAGTTTTATAATGAATCTAAACCACCCTTAAACGTGGTTGTTGAGCTGATAAGTCTTCTTCTAACTCAACTTCATTATATTTAGTATTACTAGAATTAAATTGTTTACGAAGGGTCAGGCATTTTACTTTACAAAAATAGTAGATTAGAAACATTACAAATAGTGACAAAAATATGTATAGTATTATTGAATGATTGGATACAGGGTCAATGTTCTCATCAAATTTTAGTTTGTTTACAATATCAATAAGGTTATTGGTTTCAGAACTCAATTGTAGAAGTTTATCTAGATTTAATTTGGAAATTGGACGATTTGAAACAAAAGTGTCATTAAATTTCTTAAATGCTATAAGATTACAACATGAATCATTTATAAGGTTAAAGTCAGGATGAATAGAATTGAATTTTAAATTAGAATTTAAAGTACTAATTAATTTAATGTCTTTACAATAGCCATTGCATTTTGGCATTAATGTTACAATTCCTGTGCCCAATAGTGTTACATCTAAATTATCATTTTCACAATTTCTATGCAATTTTGTAGGATTAGAGTGTATAAAAATCCACTTATTATCACTAAGAGGTTGCCACAAATGTAAGTTTCCAGAAATAAAATTTGTTTTACATTCTTTTGGAATCGAATTCAAAACTTTTGAAATAATTTCAGTTTCACAAATAGGATAGTCGACAATATTATATTCATTTAAATTAGAACAAACATAGTGTTGGTCAGCAATTATTTTACAATTAACAAAGTCGTTGAGAACACAATAATTAGATTTATCAGTATTACTAGCAACATAATTAGATGATGGTACAATTAATGCAAAAGAATTTGGAACATTATTATCATGCGGTAGAGGAATTGGAATAGTTTTATACAAATTAAACTGGGAGACTGAAACTAAAGGAATCTTAATAGTAAACAATAATTTCGTCATGATCGTAGAACAGTGTCGGATCTGGAAAAATCATATTTTCCGTCGCGGCCGTTTGAAGTTTTTGCAACGGTTTTTTGGTCATATACTTTTTAATTGAAATGAAATGAAATGAAATGTCTTTATTTTGCATAGGCCTTCGGGGGCGCTTACAAATTGTCAGTTACATTTATATATATTTTTTTACACTACCACCGGATCGGAACACGACCTCAACTGAGAAGATCCGGCAAGAAACTCAGTGGGTTTGTCTTTTTTCTTTGTATATCTTTTTTTATTTGCCATCTTGTTTTTACATGGGTAACAATAGTTAGCTCCAGTATCCTGCCCTACATTTGGCCTAACAAGGAGCACGTTTGGCAGGATACGCTACACTTTGACATTTTATTAATTACGTATTGTTCAGTCCCAAGCTGTTTTATCACCTATATAATCAGAAATTTTGTAATATGCTTTACGACTAAGCTTGATCTTAATAAATGCTTTAAAGTTATTGATTGACAAATTTCTGATTTGAATTGGTAGTTTATTATAAAAGCGTATACATTGACCCATAAAAGAATTATTAATTTTGTGGAGACGAGTAACATGTGCGGAGAGATTGTGTTTGTTCCTTGTATTTATATCATGGTTGTCACAAAGTTTACTGAATTTATTAATATTTTTCTTAACATAAATCAAATTCTCATATATAAATTGGGATACAACAGTAAGAATATTTATTTCTTTGAATATTTCTCTAAGTGAAGATTTCGGACTTAGATTATAAATGGCTCGAACAGCCCTCTTCTGCAATACAAAGATAGAATTGAGGTCTGAAGAACAACCCCACAGCAGTATACCATAAGACATAATGCTGTGGAAGTAACTAAAATAAACTATTCTAGCTGTTTCAACATCAGTTAAATGCCTAATTTTTTTCACAGCATATACCGCCGAACTGAGTCTACCCGACAATTTTTCAATGTGGGGACCCCATTGCAATCTGGCATCTAGAGTAACGCCTAAAAAGACAGATGAATCCACAAGATCCAAAACCGTTCCATTGAGTTGTACATTGGTTTCAACCTGCCGCACGTTGGGCAACGAGAACTTGATACATTTAGTTTTCTTTTCATTCAGAAGAAGGTTATTTATGTTGAATCAATATACAACTTTCGAGAGAGCATTGTTTACCTCGTCAAAATTATTCAGTTGTCGTTTAATTTTAAATAATAATGAAGTATCATCAGCAAACAATACAATCTCGTGATTATCTCCTACATAATGAGGCAAGTCATTGATATAAATTAAAAACAAGAATGGACCGAGTATCGAACCCTGCGGAACGCCCATTGTAACACATGCGCCGGGCGATTTTGTACCATTTATTACAACCCTTTGAATTCTGTCATTCAAGTAAGAATTCAATTCAATTAACAATCAAATGAGTTAAAAATTTACATGCGTCTTATAAAAAGGGTTGTTTTTAATTTACAATAGAAATAATACAAAATATATGTGTAGTTTTCCAGAAAATTCACATGGTTCGTTATACTTCGGAGTCTTAACAGTTGCATGATCATAACCGACACTGTTCTTCGAAAATCTACGCTAAAAAAATGTCGGATCTTACTTTAAGCTCTTGTTCTACCAACTTACGGTGAAATAATGTTGACGGATATGAAATATTTTTGAAAAATAAAAGAATCTTTCAGTATCTACTAAGTTTTATTGTTTTATACACTTTACCTAAGTGTATAAAGCAACTGGAATAATATACTTTTATGTAATGTAAACTTTACAAGCTTTTATGAACTAAATAATATTTAGTTGTACCTACTTAAAAATACTAAGCTAAGCTATAAAGTATCTTTTACTTATTTGTAATTCTTATTTGCAAGTATTATTTTTTTTGTTTTTGAAGGGGAAACCTTCAAAAGGTACCAGACGTCATGGAAACGACGCAGGGTTATGTGGATTTTTTACCGCACTAAAACCGCCGAGGCCACCTGAAGACGGCCACCCCCAGGTGGATACAGCTACAATGAGGATTCCCGGATGTACAAAAGAATACAGCCGGAGTTCTCTGAACGCGTTGCCCTATCGGGCTCCTTCCAGGTGAGCGGTGGGGTCCACCGCACCAACTGGTCTTTATAATGGTATACGACCACATATTCCGCGGTCCTTTCCGGGGTCGTCTAACCAAACAGTTCGAGCACCCTCTCTAGCCACCCACAACCCCGAAAGCCCCTTTTAGTCGTCTCTTACGACAGACAGATACCGTAGCCCTATTCTGGTCCAGGGATTACAGGGATGTTGTAAGTATTACTTACATATACGTACTTACGTATGATATTCACGCATCATAAAGTTATATATTTAACTACATAACAATAAAAGTCACACAATAGAAACAATGGGATCATATTATTTAAAAACATCTAATAAAATAAAAATAATAAGTAGGAACAGTCCTTTTATTCGATAGGATTTACCTATTTCGATTCATTATCATTATTACAAACGTTTTGACAACGAATTTACCCTCGAATATTTCATGGTACCTAAGAACCATTTATTAGGTACTACCCTCGAATAGCAAAGACGTGAACTTATAGATACTGATGGGATTTGGGTTGGGTAAGCTTTGCATAAGCTTGGGATATTATAATTTTCTAGTCTCCTTTCTAGGAACTAGCATCATATAATCATCGCTTAAAGAGTACTTATATCGAATCTTGTTACTCCACGTTTCCTCGACATGCACTTCTTTGACCGGCTGTCAAAGAAGTCTATGTAACTTTATGGTTGTGGGTGTTCTTGATCCAATATTACCATACCATTATAAAAACCACTTTAAAATCAAAAACTATAGTTTACATCTATAACTTCATAGAAAACCCGTCGTTTACTTTGCCTATCAGACATTGAATTTCCAATCGTCTGCCATGCAAATTATTTTATGTTCGGCGGGTCTTTCTAAAACGCTATGGACCAAATCTCCTCCATTTTGGATGTGCACCTTCTTCAGAAATCTATGTGTTATAGTCACACGATTTTTTTGGCTGCATGAGCAAACATAAAAAAAAACTATTCGGTTGCGATTCTGACCAGACTATATTCAATTTTTTTATACCCTTTTGTAAATAATATTTTTTTGTAAAGTCACACACGCTACTGGCTTCTTCATTTTTCCACCGTTTAGCAATACTTTCATTCCACTTAAATGAAATATTTTTGTTACTCTTGTATACCCTAGTATACATAACATTACCCTTCTTTGAGCAGTAGGTTGCTCTCATTTTAGACGTTTTATTTTAATTCCCACCCCACCTATTATTTTCGCGGAGACGTATTTACCCCTATACCGGATGACAGGAGCTGGATATGACTGATATCGCTTCTTGCTGGTGTTTGCCTAGGTGTTCGCAAATTCTCGTTTGTTTGTTCTGGTGACTTATGGAGAGGTATCTAACGGAGTTTGAGGTGAGTTGATATTTAAGGATTCAGCTTAAGATTGTCTACTGGAGGTAAGTTTGGAGTACTATTTATGACTCACTGGCAAAACATGATCTCTATTTAGAATTGAACTCAGTGAGTGTATGTTTAGGCTTAAATTTTCTTTATCTCATGGTTTTTAACGTATTCCACACACATGTACGACGTCATCTTCAAAGCTGTACTTACAAATTCTTTATTTTTTCAATAATATTATGAGGTGTTAGCGGTAATGGGGAATAATATTCTAAAAATAATATATATAGTTTGTGTAAGTGAAATAAAACTGAAGATATATTCAGACTTCTTTGAGCATTCCATAAGAACACATTGTAGTTATGAAAATTATAACTAAAGTAAGAGCAAAATTGTTTTTAATTACAGAAAAAATATTTCATATCATGAAGTTAGCAGGTGCAAAAAGGTTATTAAAAAATATTTAAAATGTAGATTTTTCTAGTAGAAAAAGGACGGATGTAAATTTCAGTTCTGAAAAAAAAGTTGGAAGTACATATACGACACTAAAGTTCAAAACCGTCTCCGCAGAACATCGTCGGCTGTGACTATCCATCTCTGGCATGTCCCTAGAAAAATGCTGTAAAATTATGTACACTACCAATTATCAATAATTGTTACAAAAAACAAAACAAAAGCACTAATTAATCTTTACTGTTACTGCGTCAAATATAATATAAAAAAATCAAATCAATAAATGATTAATAAACTTCCGTAGAAGAGTGGCGGATACTTAAATTCGACGTTTTTAAATACTTTTGTTATATTTTGGTACAAATGATTGAAATTGATAAAAGAAATAATTCTAAATAAATAATTCCTTAATCTGGAGTTCCTGGTATGCATTCCTCGTCATCGTTGTAATAATCTTAGGTAGATTTTTTTCAGTTGTAGGTACTTTTTCTTTTTTTTAAGATTCTTACAATAATCTAATCATAGTTCAGCCTTCTTGATTTTATTTTTAGAAAACCTTTTTAACATTTGCATAATAAATTGCAGATAACAAATAGTACAATATAAGGTAAACATAATTTTTTATAAGTTAATAACAAAAATCACGCAGAATGCGTGGAGTCCGGCGGAAAGTGTCGAATGCGTAGGTCCGTCGGGCGCGGGAGGGGATGTTTCGGACGTTCAATGCGTAATAAACAGTCGAACAAGCACACGCGCCATTTTTCTACGACCGCTAGTCAAATCCGTCGGTATTCCTGTTGTGTAATTCCAAAACTATGTGTAAAATCATTTTTTTTCAATCGTGGTATAATAACCCCTATTGTTTTCTATCGAATTAAAGCAAAATGTCATTTTTGGCATTTTGTCAAAACCGTCACTATTCTACGATCATGACGATTTGTTGTCAATGATATAGGAAACAATCTCAAACAATTTAATGAGGATATGAATATTTTCTAATTCTAAAGGTACAGGAAATTCGGAAAACTTATATAAATGTTTTATATTTACAACTAATTCGTTATATAAATCTTTCGGAGTTATTATAGACGGATGTAAAGTATTTGTTTTTGCAAAAAGTATAGAATTAACAATATCTTCCAATTTGTAAGACAGATTTAAAAGACTTGATTGGAGTACACTGCACACGTCTTGTACAGTAGCCCGAAACAAGAGTGAATTTGTTTTTTCGCTTATGCTTGTTAAGCGCGAATTTAACCGTTCTTCGTTTTTATTTATTATAAAAAGGGATTCGGTAAATTTAGAGATTGCGGTTTTTGAAATAATAAAGTTTTGTTTAACTAATTCCAAAAGTTTTTTTATCATTACTTTTTAATTGTTCTATGGCGTTACCATAACAAATAGCATCATCCTCATCCATGGTGCCGAAATCTTTAAAAATAGCACCAACGCCTGATATCCATGCTCTTTTACTTCTTAAAGATATCAAATGGGATATGGAAACGTAATCTCGTATCAGGTCGTCAAACATAGAATTGAGAGGTTCAAATAAATTTTGACACTCCGATTTATTAATTATGTTATTACTGGGGCAATAGCGTTGTGACGAATATAGAATACTTTTAATGTTGTCGATATGCGGCTTTATATATCCTACATCTATAGGAACAATGACATGTAAGTAATCATTAATTATCCTAATGGAACCTAAAGGGTTAAAATAAATTCCTGGGCTCTTCGTGATTTGCTCAATGAAGTCTTCAGGCTTAAAACCATGGCAGTGTAATGCCAGGCTGCAAATAATAGAAAAAAGAAATAATAAAAAAAAGAGAAATAGTAAAAGTAGTAAAAAAAATAATTAAAAGGAAAATAGTAAAAACATAATAGAGTTTTTTTTATAATAAACAAACAAATGGCATTATTCGGGATCAGCTGCTACATTAGCGCGTTTTATTTCATCATAGTGATGTTTAATATGCCGTCTGTTGATTAATAAGGAAACAGTGTGGTTCCCATGAACCTTAACTATTTTGTAAGGGCCTTTCCAGATAGGGGAAAGAGCTTTTCTCATCCGTAAATGTGATTTAAGGTAAACTAGGTCACCGACTTTATAAGTGACAGGACGAGACCGTTGATCATAATAAGTTTTTGACCTTTCTTTAGATTTGGCAATATTTTCTAAAGCTTTTTCGCGGGATAGTTTTAAACGATGATTAAGCATTTTAATATATTCGTGGTAAGTACCAGCGGGATTGATTTCGAAGATGGGATCTGGAAGATAGGGTTTATGACCAAAAATGAGTTCGTAGGGAGTGAATTTAGTAGTTGTATGGACATTAGTATTATAAGTTAACATAGCAGTATAAACAAATTTATGCCAATCGGTCTAATTATTGTTAACATAAGATTTAAGGTATTCTTTAAGGGTTGAGTGGCTTCTTTCCAAAGCGCCTTGAGTTTGCGGATGATAAGGTGATGACCAAAGTTGTTTTATTTTAAGGAATTCGCAAGTTTTCTTAAATAATTCAGCGGTAAAATTTGGTCCTTGGTCAGTGAGAATCATTTTTGGGATGCCGAAGAGAGAGGCGAAATGAACGAGACATTCACAGCATTCTTCTGCTGTGGAATTAGAAATAGGATAAGCAGTAGAATATTTAGTAAGATCATCTTGCAATGTCAAGATGAACCTGAGATTGATTTGACCCGCGTCAGGAAGGGGGCCAACGATATCGAGACTTATCCTTTCGAAAGGAGCAGAGGATGTAGAAGTAATTTGCATAGGAGCTCGATTTATCTGGTGTAATGCTTTATTTGATTGACACTGGATGCATTTCTTGACATAGTTTTCAATATCTGTTTTCATGTTTTTCCAAAAGTATCTTTCTTTGACTCTATTGTACATTCGACCCATTCCAACATGACCAGCAATAGGTATATCATGATTTTCCTTTAATATTTTCGGAATTTCACTTGGAGTTGAATAAATAATAGTATTTCTATAAATTTTGACTGTTATGTTAATATTATGAAAAAGGTATCATATTGTAGAGTTTAGGATAATGAAGTTTAACAAAGGGATCTTTAAAGTCTGATATGGCCATTTCATTACAAGAGTCGGGACGATTAATTAATATTTCATTTCGAAGGTTTTTTAAGGATTCAAATAAATCAGGATAGGGGGCTATCGAAATGATGGACCTTAGTAAATAAGAAATAGTAGGATTTGTTATCTGTCTCTACGTTTAGAAAAGAATGCAGTCTTCTTTCTTTCTCTCTCAGATTAGAAAGGACCTCTTCGACATAAGGGTTAGTCTCATCTAGATCAATAGAAGTTGGCAAGACAATTAGTTTAGAATCAGAGGACAATAAATTATTTGTATACTCATGAATTACAGTATTAAACATGGATTTAGCATTAGACATAGACTTTAAGAAATCAGCATAGAAGTCATCAGAGACGTCTGGAATTGGTATATCTACGGGTAAGCCATTCCCCCTCGAAGGGATCTCCACCTTGTCGTGGTGAGGGGGCTCAGTAACCGTGGCTGGGGGCGCCGCGGTGAAGCCAAGAGGG
Source organism: Spicauda simplicius (assembly GCA_949699795.1). NCBI lineage: Eukaryota > Metazoa > Arthropoda > Insecta > Lepidoptera > Hesperiidae > Spicauda > Spicauda simplicius. The sequence continues at coordinate 331,722 of CATIWX010000003.1, read as the reverse complement.
AACCCAGGGAGGGGACGCTCCGAGCGGGCTTGGCTGAGGGCCCGCTCCGGACGCATCCGAGGGGGCTGTGGAAGTCGATGTTTTCTGGCCTCTGCAGCCAGGAGGGGTCGCGGGAGGAGAGGTGTCTCGGTGTGTCGTTGCCGTGCACCCTATCTCCCGCGACCGAACGGGGGCGCACCGTCAGATGCGTTGGCGGTGGGGCCGCAGAGGAAGAGGAGATGCGGTGTGTCGTTGCCGTCCTCCCTATCCTCTGCGGCCGTTTGGTGGTTTGCGGCGGAACCAAAGAACGGATCCGCCGCTGGGTGTGGGGGGTCGACGCCTGTAGGGATGCCTTGCGGGTGTCGGCTTGCCATGCCCACGGCCCCTGGGTGGCGGTCTCGGGGTTGGACCGTCGCCCTGCGGATGGGGCCTTGGAGGTAAGGCGCGCCTTTGTGTCTTCTGGCGCGCCTTGCTGTTGGAGGGGAGCTTTATGCTCCACGCGAGGAGGGGCTGCGGGAGCGGCCAGGCACCGGCGGGTTCGCGGATGACTGCGAAAGCTTACCCGTGTTCCCGCCGTACGGTGCGAGGAGAAAACACAGTGGGGGTTTAGCCGGTAAGAGTCCGGCATAACCCAGCTGCCGCCCCGGGTGGCTGGGTATCCATGAGAATTACCCACTTAAAAAAAAAAAAAAAAAAACGGGTAAGCCATTAGAATTAGTAGGAGGATTTAGAAGTTGGTCAAGAGTTGGCGAGTCCAAGGTAGGTAATTCATTATTAGATTCAGATATTTTCAGGGATAGCATCAGTTGGTGAGTTAGAAGGTAAGTTTATATTTTCAGGATTCGGAGCAACACTGAGGGGTTCATCCAGAGTTGGTAAGTCATCAATAGGATTAGTATTTATATTTTCAGGATTATTAGGAGTAGCAGGTAAGTTAGAGTTAAGATTTATATTTTCAGGATTCAGCGCGCCGTCAGGTAAGTTTACATTTTCAGGATTCGGAGGAGATATGGGGACGTCACCAAGTTGCTGGAGAGGATCTAGAAAAGGTAAGTTCCAATCTTCTGGGTTAGGTGGACTCGGTAAGATTTCCATGTCAATATATTCCGGATAACCGGGATTTTGTGAAGTAGTAGGAATGCTAGAAGGAGACGAAGTACTCGGATTAGCAACATTACTAGGGTCAATAGTAGGATTAGAACCAGTTCTTATTATGTTTACAGAAGCTACAGAATCAGAGGGATAACGAGATAAGGCATCTGCTGCAGAGTTTAATTTACCTTTTCTGTATATGATTTCATATTCTTCTAACTTCAACCTCCATCTTTGGACTTTGCTAGAAGGATCTTTATGATTGAATAACCACTTCAGCGGTCGGTGATCGGTAATGATTTGGAATTTTCGCCCATACAAATAGGGTCTGAAGGTTTTGCAACCAAAGTTTATGGCAAGAAGCTCCATTTCAGTTTACTATAATTAGTTTCACTACGATTTAAAGTTCTAGAAGCAAATGCAATAGGTTTATCCTTTCCGATAGAACCTTAAGATAGTACAGCACCGACGGCATGATTTGACGCATTGCAAGTAAGAATAAATGGGTTAGTAAAATCAGGATAGCAAAGGACAGGAGCAGAAGTCAATTTAGTTTTTAATTCATCAAAGGAGACTTGTTGTTTATTTTGCCATTCGAAAGGTGTATCCTTTTTGAAAAGTTTAGTTAAAGACTTAGCAATTTTAGAAAAATCGGGAATGAAGCGGCGGTAATACGAAACTAGTCCAAGAAAGGATTTAATGTCTTTAGGAGATTTAGGTCTTGAGAATTCTACAACAGCTTTTATTTTTTCAGGATTAGGTTTGACACCTTCTTCAGTGATGATATGACCCAAGTAGGCTACTTCTCTTCTAAGAAATTCGCATTTTTCCGGTTGTAATTTTAAATTGAATTCGCGAAGTCTTTCAAAAACACATTTTAAATTATTTATAGCGGAATTTAAATCGAACCCATAAAGAACTATGTCATCGAGATATACGAAACAGTGAGTGCCTTGTAGGCCTGACAGAGCGGTGTTCATTAACCATTGAAATGTGGAAGGCGCGTTTTTAAGGCTAAAGGGCATGCGAGTAACTTGATAATGTCCATGGAGTACAGAGAAAGCTGTCTTAGGTTTATCTTCTTTTTCGACAGGGATTTGATGGAAGCCAGAGGAAAGATCGAGAGTAGAAAAATATTTACTGGAACCTAACTGATCGAGGATTTCGTTAATATGAGGGATAGGATACGTGTCACCTATGGTGATGTCATTAAGCTGGCGAAAGTCTATTACAATTCGATATTTCTTCTCGCCAGAAGCATCTAGCTTCTTGGGTACAACCCGTATTGGAGCGGACCATGGTGATTAAGAAGGTTCAATTATACCTTGATCTAGCATTTGATTTATTTGTTTTGAACTTCGGTTTTGTGAACTTCAGGAAAACGGTATGACTTTACATGAATATGATTTTCAGACGTAGTTTTAATAGAGTGTTTTATAGCATCTGTGTGAGTTAATCTTTCACCCGGGAGATGAAATATATTAGAGAAAGAAGAGCAGAGGTTATAAAGAGCATCAATTTGTTCTGAATTTAAATGCGAGACGCGGAGTTGATTTAAGACTTCTCGAGTTCTTTGATAGGAATTAGAATATTGAATGTTATTAATACGATATTCATTATTGTCATTATCAAAGATATAGGATGACTGAGGATGTTCACATGAAATAAGAGTTAAGTTTAAATTAGATTTCAGCGATATAACAGGCTCAGCGGTGTTAACTACTGTAAGGTTAACTCTGTTGTTGTTTTTAACTTTTACAAGACAATTTGCAATTAATAGATCTTTGAATTGATTTTGATTTAGCACGAGACCCTCTTTAATTTCGGGATTAGAAACAGAGCATTTAATAACCGTTTCGGTTCTAGCAGGAATAATGTAAGTAGGCTCATTGAACAGAAGTTTAATATTTATTTTATTAATTCTCAGTTGATTTTGATTATAGTCGATGTTACAGCCAAATTGATTTAGTAAGTCTGTGCCAATAATACCATCATAAGGAAGGTCTATTTCACCAATAATGAGGAATTTGTGTGAAATTACTTTATTAGAAACATCGCAGATTTTTAATTTTGATGGAAAGTGTCCGGATGTTTTTGTAGTTCACTTTACAAGATCTATACTTTTTAAGCTTATTTTTTCTTTAGTTAGTTTCGGTAAATTTTGAATAGAACAAGATTTAATTAGGCTGACGGCGGATCCAGAGTCTATTAATAAGTATAATGGAATATCAGACACGGAGGAGTAAACGAGAATATGTGGAAGCAGAGTTTTCTTAGGATTAATTTTAATTTCATAAATTTTGTTTTCTGTTTCAGGTTCAAGAATGGATACAGCGGGCAACGTGAGAGATACGGTAGGTGTAGTAATTGTATTGGATACAGAGGATACAGTGGATACAGTGGATGCAGTGGATACGGCGGATACAGCGGATACGTCGGATACAGCGGATACGGCGGATACAGTGGACACAGTGGGTGCAGTGGATACAGCGGATACAGTGGACACAGAGGATACAGCGGATACAGCGGATACGGCGGATACAGCGGATACAGTGGATGCAGTGGATATTTATTTATTTATTTACATATTTATTGCACCTTTAAAAAGTTACAATAGGGCAAACTTAATGCCTGATGGCATTCTCTGCCAGTCAACCCTGGGTGGCTGGAAAATTTGCGGCAGGTGTTTTAAACACAGAGATTATAGATATTTAATATGTTATAAATACATCATATACATATTATATCATTAAAATATATATTATACATACATATAATAAACAAAAACAATACATATCATATAAAAGTTAAATAAAAGATGTTTATGAAACAATGACAGTGTTCAGATAATGCTCTCGGACAAGCTTTTTAAAGATGAACTTACTGGGTGCTTTCCTAATGTGAGCGGGCAGGGCGTTCCAAAGCAATACCGCCTGAACAGTGAATGAGAAATGGAAGAAACCGCTAGTATGCGGTGGAATAGTTGCTCTTAAGTTATTAGACGACCGAAGCATTTTGTCACGTGTTAGGAACCGATACTGGAAAGGCATTAAAGGTGTGAATGAGCCTCTATATAATCCTTTCCTTGGTTTTGGAGGTGGTATCCCAGATTTTATATTTTTTAATCTTAAAAAATTCAGTATAATGACAATCTCAACAGTGCCTCACAAGGGTTGGTCTTAAGATGAACATGGACAAGACGAAAATCATCAAACCATGTCTAATGTCCAAGTCACACCCGTACCGGTAGTTGTTGACGGCACTCGTCTCGAAGTTGTTGACGAGGATATTTACCTGGGACAAACGATCCGGATGGGTAAGTCCAACTTTGAGAGGGAAGTCACTCGAAGAATCCAACTCGGCTGGGCTGCGTTCTAGAAATTACAGTGACCGTGTGTGTTGCCAGTGATGACCTATGGCGCCGAAACCTGGTCCTTCACTGTAGGCCTCATTCGGAGGCTAAGGGTCGCTCAGCGTGCTATGGCGTGGGTTATGCTCGGAATTTCACTACGATACATGATTCGCTACGATGAAATCCGTAGACGAACAAAGCTTACCGACATAGCTCTCAAAATTAGCAAGCTGAAGTGGCAATGGGCCGGCCACATCGCTCGTAGGACCTATAACCGATGGGGAAGGAAGGTCCTTGAGTGGCGACCACGTTTAGGCAAAGGTCGCCCCCCCCCCCTCACCAGGCGGACCGATGCCCTGAAGAAGACAGCGGGAAACCGTTGGATTCAGAAGACACAGGACCGGTTGAAGTGGCGTCATTTAGGGGTGGCCTATGTCCAGCAGTGGACCTCAAGAGGCTGATGGATGGAAAAAGTCCAGTGAATAATTTTCTTTATTGAACGCTGCCTAGGCGCAACTGATCGTATTGTTTCCAACTCCATGATCCCCTCTACACTCCGTACAAAAAGGCATATTTACGCAGAAAAGTTTTTTTATCTTATGACCATGCAGAAATGTCTATATATTTTCTTATTAATTTCATACATTGTAAATAAATTAAACGTTTCTACATAAATGGGCCTTTTCAACTTATTGTACGCCAGAAAAGTCTTTTCTATATAGTATTGTTTAAGTCATAGTGTAGAAACCAGGGATGTAACGGAGCTCCGATTCCGGTTCCAATAAGTCGTTTTTTTTTATTACCTCTCGCCAAAGACAAGTAGGATTTTTTTGTTAGTACTTTCTGATAAGGTCCTCGCAATTTTATACGGGTAGCCTTGGTCAGGATTGTACATTAAATTGTTTTATTTAGTAGGGTATAAGAGTTGAAACATGACTGAATTTTTTTTTTTTCTAAGTGAGATTTAATAATATTTATTCTGAGTGAGTGATAATGAAGGGATTTGTGTGAATATATGTAAGTGCATATATCGAAGATGTGTGTAATTTTAGATTTCGGAATTAAATTGTTTAAGTTTGTTCACTATATTATTGACGAAGTTAATGAATGATTGGATACATGAAGATTTTGTCATTAGACTCGAAAGATTGAACGATTCTATGTCGAGATTTTTACATACAATTTCATGATCTAGCCGTTCGCTTGCCATCGTAACATCCTGTGGTAGATACTTTGTGACTCCGGTTCTTTTAGTCAACTGTATTTCAGCGATATTTTGGATTTTCAGATCGAGAGGAACAAAATCGGCAAGGGCGATGGCAGCTGTTGAAGAAATAGTTCTAAAACCTTTTATGGCCTTTAATGCGAACCTTCTCTGGAAAGATCTAAGGTTGTTACGAACGACTGCGTATTTAGTGGCAGATCCCCATATTTCTGCCGCGTAGGTGATGAGTGGCTCGATAACGCTATTGTAGATTATTGTGAATTATTAAAGTGAAGTCCCCATGTGGGTCGGACGTAAATACGGTCGGTTTTTGCAACGTTGCGTTCACTTAATAGTTTTAGAAATTTTTTACCTGTTTCTACCAAAAAATATCTTGTGCAAACTCTCATCCTTCCAATTATTGATTACGCTGATGTGTGTTACTCTGATCTTAATGAAGTTCTTCTTAACAAACTTGAACGTCTTGTTAATTATTCTATACGTTTCATTTTCTGTCTACGAAAATTCGACCATATATCCTCCTATTGTCGCCGTCTCAATTGGCTCCCTATTCGTGAACGTAGACAGCTCCACTTGCTTAATTCTCTTTTTTCTATTCCTTTTGATCCACTTTCTCCAGAGTATCTGAAATATAAATTTCAGTATCTCTGTGATTTTCACCAACGAGATCTCCGTTCCTCAGACTCTCGTGTTCTGTCTCTTCCTCCTCATCGCTCTGGATTTCTCACTAATTCTTTCACGATCCAATCGGCACGACTTTGGAACGCTCTTCCTGAGGAACTAAGAAAGATGTGCTCCAAATGCTCCAAGTATTCCTTTAAAAAGAAAGTTTGTGCTCACTATCTCAAACTTATTTATTGTTAATGCCATTATGAATGTATCACTTTGTATTTATTCAATGTTCATTCAAAGTACTTACTTCTTTCGTTAATATATAGTAATTTATATATCTGCTATTTATGTATCTATGTATATCTACTTTTCATCTACATATTTATATATCCTTTTTTTTCTCTTTCTTTCTTACGTATTATTATCTTTTATATTAATTTCCTTTTTTTTATTTTGTACCGCCTTTAATATTCTCTGCACTTCCCTAAGGTTGACTGGCAGAAAATGCTATTAAGCATTAAGTCCGCCTTTTGTCCATTGTTTTCTGTGGTCAATAAAGTTTTAATAAAAATAAAATAAAATACTAAGTTTATTATATATTGCCTGTGCTCTAATAATTGAATTACTAACATGTTTAATGAACTTCAAATGTTTATCTATTATAATTCCTAAATATTTGATTTCCTTCAAAAATTGAACGCGACTATTATTAACAAAAAAATTGCTTTTGGTGGCTCTAACTGTGAAAGCTATAGCTTGGGTTTTACTAGCTGAAAATTCTAATTTAACTTGACGACCCCAATTTGTAATGATGTCTAAAGCATCATTTGTGTCACTTTCCAGAATAGAAATGTTTTTAGCAGAGCTGATAAGGAGCAAGTCGTCTGCGTACGCTTGTAGATGGCAAGAGGATGGCAACTGTATGTTTAGGAGTTCATCGAGAATCAAATTCCAGAATATTGGTCCAGGGACAGATCCCTGGATGCAAACGTGAGACAAAGATCTATTGACTGTGACATCGGAATAATTTAAGGTTACGGTTCTATTACTAACGTAATTTTGTATCAATTTGTAAATATTTGAGGGGCATTTGGTAAGGTGTAGCCTGTTCATTAGTGCTGGCCACCATGCATGATCGAAAGCACCTTTAATATCTAGAGATATTGCAATAACCATTTTACGATTAAGTTTTGCTTCGTTTATGTGTGCTAAGGCTTCAGAAAGTGCGTCATTGGTCGATTTTTGTTCTCGAAAACCATACTGATGTTTATTTAGATTATTTGTGATATTTAAGTGGTATACTAGTCTTTTTGCAATAAGTTTTTCAAGTACCTTCCCGAAAACATCAAGTAATCCTATGGGTCGATAAGACGAAATATCATTGTGTTCCGATTTGTTGGCTTTCGGTACTGTTTTAACAAAAGCATTTTTCCAGGCTGTAGGAAAATGAGAGAGATGTAGACAGCGATTCATGATTTGTGTGACTATGTCAGGGAATGTTTCCATAAACTTAGAGCAAATATCTGCCGTGAGATGGTCTGGGCCGGGAGCTCTTTGAGGGTTCATGGATGACATGCAGTCAAAGACTTCCGCGTGTGTGAAATCTACTTCGTCAGCTGTTATGGGAATACTTTTGGTTCTAAGTCTTAATTGTTTTTGAGTTTCTAGGCTGTCGGGAGTATCCTGTGGATAGAATCTATCAAGTAAGGCGTTCGCAGACTCTTTGTTTGATTTGGTAAAGGTACCATTACCGATATTCAGTGTGGTTGGTGGCTTAGGTTGAGGTGAATTTCTAAGTAGCCTGTTAGTAAGCGTCCACACGTCTTTCTTTCCCTGCTTTGTACAAAAAATTCTGAAGTGTTCGGCAGAAGCTTTAGATAGGGCAAGTTTATATTCTTAAACTGTTTGTCTTTCTAGTAATATGTTTTCTAAAGGTTTCTTTCCTCTTTTCAGATCTTGTATCCTGTGATGGAAGAAGACGACTTTTCTCTTCAGGGCTTCCAAATCTTCGTTCCACCAAGGTATGTTTCCCATTTTACTTCTTTTACATTTTATGGTTTTATCACAAACTTTCTGTATATTAATTATTAATGAATTTATGTATTCATCTAGTTCTGTAGTATTTAATGTTTTTATTTCAGTGATGTCGAGAGAGGAGATGCTCATTTCTTGTTAGAGTAATTCCTTAATCAGGTTCCAGTCAGCTGTACGTGTATCATAACGATAAGTAGTAAGTGTTTTCTTAGGTTTGATTTTCTTTTTATTTATATTGAGTTTAAATTCAATTGCATGGTGATCAGACGTAGGACAAGCATCGTAGTTGATTTTCCAAAAATTTATTTTAGAGGCGATTATGTCAGAAGCAATAGTCAAATCAATTATAGACGTTCTGGTTATGCCCGAAGAAACGGTCTCAAACTTGGGCTGGTTACCGACATTACAGAAAGTTAAGTTATGTGAGGTTATTAAATCCAGTATTTCGCGTCCTCTTTTATTATAGGTGGCCGAACCCCAGACCGGGTGCCACCCGTTAAAATCACCACAGATTATGGCATGTGAGTAATCAACGTGCTGAATGAGAAGATCTAATAGATTGAGGGTGCTGTTATCATCTGATTTAGGTTCAATGTAAACTGAAACAAGGAAAAGTTTGTTTGAATTATATGTGATTTGAACTGTGCTAATATTGGCGCTAGAGAAATTTGTAATACCAAGAGGAGCTCCTAAGCCAGATTTAATTGCAATAGCCGCTTTAACGCGACTTTCTGCGGTAAATTGGAAAATATCATAGCCGTGTATATTTTTCATGATGTTTCGTCTACCAACATGGTTCCGAAATAAAGACGACATCATACTCGTGGTGGGTGAAATATCTAATGAACTCTTGTTCACTAGAGTAGCATCTGCCTAGATTACATTGGATCATTTTAAGATTTTTACGAGGTATGTCATTATTAGAACCCATAATCAATGTTTGATATGGTGCGCTCCTTTGCCGCTAGCATACGCGGATATGTAGGAGAAAATGCAGAATGATTAGTTTTGACAAGCAGTTTATTTTTCTTATTATGCTCTAGGCAGTTATAGCACGATGGTTCCGAAGATTTCTCTTTTCCAGGGCAGGCTTTGTGGGAATGGGTATCAGATGCGCAGTGAGAGCACCGCTGCGGACTAGCTTTACAAATTTTTTGTGTGAGTCCGAATTTAAGGCACTTAGAACAATGTAGCAAAGGAACGTATTCCGCGGCATGAATTTTTTGATGGTCGATATTTATTCGGCCTTTGTTTAGAATCGCATGAAAGACGGGGGCCGTGACTAATAGAACTGCATTATACAGGGCAATATTTATATTTTAGTTGGATGCTACTAGCGTGACGACATTGAGATAACCATCTCAATGTCGTCATTTTGTTTACTGATGATGTCCACAATCTCTTTCTCAGAAGTTTCCTTCGATATGCCCTTAAGAGTGATCATCGGGCAAAGCTTACGAGTCGGTTCCGCAGAGATTTCAGGCACGTTACTGAGTTTCTTGAGTGTTTTGTCTCGGTGCTCAACGGTTTCAAATTGTACAATTATTCTGTTGTTGCTAATAGGCTGTATATTGTCAGGTGCGTAATTTGTGTCTCTAAACGTGATGTGTTTACGCCATAAATCTAGTGTCTGCTTCTGAGAGTTAACTTCAACAGTCGGCGTTACAACCAGCGCAGGTTTAGTGCGTGTCACGGGCCGCCTTTTTGCTGCTGAAGGGGTAGAGGAAGGACTCTCAATCATTGTCACCTGTGCGTATGTCTTGGTCGAGTTGACTAGGTTTTCAGTGACTTTAGCAATGTCCTGCTTTATTGACTCACATTGATATGAATTTTGAACATTAGCGACCGTGGAAATCCGCACAGCAAGCTTCTGGATTTCCTCGGCCTTGCCTACAACAAATTTTTTGTTATTATAAAATAAACTATTAAGAATTTTAAATTAAATTTAGGGGGGCTAAATAGAACTAAATGGGGCGAATATATGCTGCAAAGATGAAAGGAATTGGCCGAAAGATGGCGAAGTTATTAATGTTTTAATTTTGTTGAGATATACTTTATATGAAAAAACGGACTTCACCACTATGGTTCGGTTCCCTTAAAAAATTAAAATTTGTATTTATTAATCAAATTTGATGGAATGAAATGCGCGAAAGTAATACAATGAATTTATTATATGGGGGTATGAGTCTACGGTAAGTATTTAGGGAAATATTATTTAACTTTTTATGCTAATTTAATAAATGTATAGAAAAAAACTAAAATCGTGAATATCTCTAAAAGTATACGTCGGATTTATATGCGAGAGAGGTGTTTAGAGAAGCGTCTCGTCTAGACGCACCTACTAAAATAATAAAAATGAATAAGGGTGCACGGAGCTCAAAACTATAAATCGATGAAATTTGGAAAAAAGAAAGTTTATATAAAATAAACTATTAAGAATTTTAAATTAAATTTAAAAGGGCTAAATAGAACTAAATGGGGCAAATATATGCTGCAAAGATGAAAGGAATTGGCCGAAAGATGGCGAAGTTATTAATGTTTTAATTTTGTTGAGATATACTTTATATGAAAAAACGGACTTCACCACTATGGTTCGGTTCCCTTAAAAAAATAAAATTTGGATTTATTAATCAAATTAGATGGAATAAAATGCGCGAAAGTAATACAATGAATTTATTATATGGGGGTATGAGTATACGGTAAGTATTTAGGTAAATATTATTTAACTTTTTATGCTAATTTAATAAACGTATAGAAAAAAATAAAATCGTGAATATCTCTAAAAGTATACGTCGGATTTATGCGGGAGATGTGTCTAGAGAAGCGTCTCGTCTACACGCACCTATTGAAGTAATAAAAATGAATAAGGGTGCACGGAGCACAAAACTATAAATCGATGAAATTTGGAAAAAAGAAAGTTTATATAAAATAAACTATTAAGAATTTTAAATTAAATTTAGGGGGGCTAAATAGAACTAAATGGGGCGAATATATGCTGCAAAGATGAAAGGAATTGGCCGAAAGATGGCGAAGTTATTAATGTTTTAATTTCGTTGAGATATACTTTATATGAAAAAACGGACTTCACCACTATGGTTCGGTTCCCTTAAAAAATTAAAATTTGGACTTATTAATCAAATTTGATGGAATGAAATGCGCGAAAGTAATACAATGAATTTATTATATGGGGGTATGAGTCTACGGTAAGTATTTAGGGAAATATTATTTAACGCGTCCACGGACGCCTTCCGGGCCCTGACTAGGCTCCTCACTCAGACCCGGATAGGTTACCACACTTATGCGCTACCTGAACAGCGCAAGGTCCGAGCGGTCCTTCGTGGACTGCCGTATGAGCTCGATAATGAGCTCATCCTTAACGACCTTTTAGAAAAGGGCTTCCCGGTAGAGGCAGTGCACAAGTTGCACAGCCGCACCGGGAAAAAATTCCCACTCGCACTGGTCATATTGACCAACACCGAAAACGCTCGAAACATCTTTAAAGATGTGAGCGAGGTGCGCGGACTCACGCTGTCAAAAGTAGAGGCTCCTAACAAAAGGGGCTACCCGGGACAGTGCCACCGTTGCCAGCTGTATGGCCGTGCAGCGGCCTTCTGCTCGGCGACGCCCAGGTGCGTGAAGTGCCTGGAGTCCCACGGGACCAAGGACTGCCCGCGCACACGTGACGTGGAGACCCCTCCCGCGTGCGTTTTGTGCGAGCAGCCCGGACACCCGGCTAACTACCGTGGCTGTCCAAAGGCCCCAAAGGTGTCTCGTAAAAAGAGACAGCCGATGGCCAAGGGCTCCAAGCCCAAGCCATAGGTCAACGCGACCAACTACCCAGCTCTTAGAGAGCCTAAGCCGGCCCCCTCTTGCCCATGGGGGCAACCCAGTGGGAGAGCTCCGACGACGTCGTCTCGTCCTCCCCCACGCCCGGCTACGCAGGCTTCACCTGCCCCCCCCCCCCCCCCAAAACCAAAACCTCAGTCATGTTCTAAGGCGTCAGATGTCCAAGAGGACATCACATACGCCATGAACATCATCCAAAGTATCAACTTGGATGAGGTTATCCTCTTGGCGGGGAAACTCCGCCGAACACGTACTGTCCAGGAGGCCGTCTTCGTACTGGCTGACCACGCGGACCTAGTTAGATCTCTCCAACGATGAGCCAAGTGCCTCTCGTTGTCCCCCTCTCGACTGGCCGAGTGAAACCTAGGGGTATTTCGCTCGTTTCATTCAACGCCCGGGGACTAGCCTTAAGCATCCCCGAACTTAAAGAATTCGTTCGCAACACTGAGTTGGATCTGTTGCTAGTTCAAAAAACCCACCTTAAGCCCTCCACACGGAGAGGCCTGAGGATTCCCACTTTTAATCTTATTAGGGATGACAAAGACGATGGCCGTAATGGCAGCGGCACTGCCATCTACTATAAGAAATCTCTCCACTGTACTCCGGTCGAAACTCCGACCCTCACCCACTTGGAGGCCACTATATGCAAGCTGGGCATGACAGGACACTCGTCCTTGATCATAGCCTCAGTATACTGCTCAAACACAAAAGCCGCTCTGAAGCAGGACTTAGAAGCACTTCTCTCCCTCGGCGATTCTGTATTGCTGTTTGGAGATTTTAATTCAAAACATGTCGACTGGAATTGCCACTCGACCAACCGTAACGGTAGGGTATTGTTAAAAGCAACAGAGGCATTAGGCCTCAGCATGCTTCTCCCCACATCCCCTACCTATTACCCCGATAGACTAAACTGTAGGCCAGATATCCTGGACTTCGCCTTGTCAAAGGTAGTCTCGCTCAGCCTAAGGGCAATCGAGCCTCTTGATGACCTGGGCTCTGACCATCGTCCGGTCTCACTCCAGCTAGGTCCCCAAACACCCAGCTCACCGACTTCCTTGAAAACCTTTACCAATTGGGAAGGCTTCAAGAAATCTCTTGCAGCATCAATTGATGCCCCCGACTCACCATATAAGGTGCCTTCTGTACCACTAGACAGCACGGTGAAGATCGATGATGCGGTGGACTCGTTCACAATATTAGTTCAGTCCCGTCTTCGCGATAATGAGAGAGTGGTCGAGGTTAAAAACCGTAAATTACCTCTTGCTATCAGGCTCCTCATACGTAAGAAAAATGCCGCTCTTAGGAGGGCGGCTAAATACCCAACCCCTGACTACAGGCGGAGGGCAAACCAGCTCCAGTCTCAAGTTAGGTCCCGTCTATCTGAATTGAGAAATTCCAATTGGGATTCCCTCATGGAAGATATTAAACCGTCTCACCAGGCGTACTACAGAGTAGTTAAAGCCCTCCGTATGGATGCCGTCACTCATACCCCTCCGCTAGCACGTCCACATGGCAGTATCGCCTTCGAAGACGTGGAGAAAGCCGAATTCGCTGACAGCATTGCCTCACAATGCTCACCCAGCACTCAGAGCTGTGACCCAGCCCATATTCAAACGGTGGAGGAGGAGGTCAGTAAACTGAACTCACTCCCTATCACCGCCGATTCCATCACAGTCTCTACCGATGAAATCAGATCTACTATCAGTGGTCTGAAGAATCGGAAAGCCCCAGGAGCAGACGGGGTCTCAAACCTCGCGCTCAAACACTTGCCGGTGCAGGCACTTACCTTTTTGGCAGTAATCTTCAATGCCTGCTTTGACCTGAGTTACTTCCCAACTGCTTGGAAAGAAGCAACAGTTATAAGGATCCCCAAACCGGGGAAACCTCTCAACATTCCCGCTAACCATCGCCCTATAAGTCTCTTAAATACTATGGGCAAACTATTCGAAAGAATAATTTTAACTCGTCTGCGAAGGCATCTCCTTCCGACAAATGGCCCCCCCTTGATCATCCCCCAACAATTCGGCTTTCGTTTAGGCCATTCATGCCCCCAGCAGGTCCACCGCATTGTCGAATACACCTTGAGCGGCTTTTATCCCCGCGGCTGTAAGACAGCCGCAATCTTTTTCGACGTTGCCAAGGCTTTTGATAAAGTCTGGCACACGGGTCTAATCTATAAACTTTATAAATTAGGACTCCCTGATCGTCTAGTGCGTTTAGTGGCCTCCTATATTTACGATAGAACCTTTCGTTTTAAGCATAAAGGCTTACTCTCCTCCCCTTGCCGACTAACGGCAGGTGTCCCACGGGGCTCAGTGCTCTCCCCGATTCTTTTCATATCGTATACAAAAGATATTCCAATCCCCGGTAATGGAGTACAGCTCTCCCTATTCGCGGACGACACGGCCCTTTATGTCAAGGGAACAACAACTGCCCACATCCTCGCCAAACTCCAGCGCTCGGTTAACGAGCTAGGCGATTGGTTCAATAAATGGCGCATAGACATTAACCCGGAGAAAAGCTCCGCAATTCTCTTTGACCGTAAGCGCCGTAGAGTCTACGACCCCCCTATCCGATTCAAGGGTACCCCAATTCCTTGGAAATCCCAAACCAAGTACTTGGGTATAACCCTAGACCGCCACCTCACCTTCAGACCCCATGTCTCTTAGGTGCGGTACTGCCCGTTTCTACTTGTACCGGCTCAACAGTATGTTGGGCCAACGCAGTAAAATGTCCTTTAGAAACAAGCGGACCCTCTATATGGTTTGCATTCGGCCAGTACTTACGTACGGTTCCCCCGTCTTCGCGCATGCGTCTCCGAGGGTGTTGGACAAACTTCAAGTTGTCCAAAACCTCTTCTGTCGGAAGGCATTAAATGCACACTGGTGCGTTAGAAATGCTGATCTTCACCGGGACTTAGAACTCCCTACTATCCAGCAGGTTCTCAAGAACTTCTCGGAGAGCTTCTTCAAAGCCTCCGATTGCCATCCCAACCAGCTCGTGGTGGAGGCGGCGGATTATAACCCTCCCCTTCCCGCACCACACTCAATCCGGCGGCCGAGGAATGTCCTCACCGACCCCCCTAATAAACTATCGTCTGACCTGGACTGCCTCTTGGCGGCCAGCAGTCAGGCAACATAGGTGTCCAGCATAGTGTTCATCCTTCAGATGTCACTAATGCTCAACATGTTACACAACAGTGTTAAAATCTCGCGGAGCTCCCTTATGGAACTCCACTAAAAACCCCCTTTTCAGCCCATAGGGGGCATATATCAGATGTAGGCTTTAAGGCCTCAGAGGCCAAAGCCAACCTCTGGTGGTGTTTAGTGGGTAGGCACGTAGGTTCTTTCGTGAGTCCCACATAACCAATGCGGACGGCCGTATTGCTATGCATGAGCATTCACCACCCGCATGGAGGGTAGCCCTTTCCCCTTTGTCTGGGCGCAAAAAAAAAAAACTTTTTATGCTAATTTAATAAACGTGTAGAAAAAAACTAAAATCGTGAATATCTCTAAAAGTGTACGTCGGATTTATGCGGGAGAGGTGTCTAGAGAAGCGTCTCGTCTAGACGCACCTACTGAAGTAATAAAAATGAATAAGGGTGTACGGAGCACAAAACTATAAATCGATGAAATTTGGAAAAAAGAAAATTTATATAAAATAAACTATTAAGAATTTTAAATTAAATTTAGGGGGGCTAAATAGAACTAAATGGGGCAAATATATGCTGCAAAGATGAAAGGAATTGGCCGAAAGATTTTATACAATTTGGGTAAATTTACCTCCATGCCCTCATGCAAAGGAGATCGTTTGAAGACCACTTCTTGCGACGCTAGATATGATTTGATTGTAGACGATTCTTTTGAGCCTTTTTTTTTTTTTTTTATACGTAAACCTAGCGATAAGGCAGACGGGCTACCTGATGGAAAGTAGTCACCGTCGCCTATGGACACTTGCAACACCAGAGGAGTCGCCAATGCATCGCCGGCTTTGAAGGAGAGCTCTTTTCGCACCTTTTTTGAAGAGCCCCATGTCATAACGCCCCGGGAATACCTCAGAAGGAAGCTCATTCCACATCTTGCACGTCCGTGGTAGAAACGAGCGTGCAAACCGAACCGTGGAGGACCGCCACGGGTCCAGTTGATGTGGATGGAACCTCATCCTTCGGCGAGTGGTGCGGTGGAGGAAAGGTGACGTAGGCACCAGGTCAAAAAGTTCCTCGGAGCACTCACCATTATAAAGTCGGTAGAACACGCAGAGGGAGCCTATGTCCCTCCGAAGACTCAAGGGTTCTAACCGTTCGGTGATCCGTGGGTCGTTGACGATTCGGATCGCGCGTTTCTGGACGGAGTCAAATGGGTTAAGTTGGTATTGGGGCTCCCCTGCCCAGAGATGCGAGCAGTACTCCATGTGGGGTCTCACTTGTGCTTTGTAAAGCAGGAGGAGATGCCCCGCAGTGAAGTACCGCTTGGCCCTGTTCAGAACGCCCAACTTTTTGGATGCCAACTTGGCTTTGCCTTCCAAATGACTCCGAAACTGCACATCACACGAGATGTCAACGCCCAGGATCCCCACGCTTTTGTCAACGGTGAGAGAGGTCCCTTGGAACTTTGGCGCCATGACAAATGGGGCTTTTTTAGCGGTAAACGCGCAGACTTGTGTCTTCATGGGGTTGAACTCAACTAAGTTAAGTCGACCCCATTCTGAGACCCGCTCCAGAGAGTGCTCGATTTCAGACACAAGTCGGATTCTGCTTTCCTGCACGAGTATTCGAGAGGTGTTTACACGGCCTGTGTACAAAGCGTCCCCTGTGCTGTCATCTGCATAGCAATGCATGCTACCGATTTGTTGCAACATATCATTGATATGCAGAATGAACAGCGTGGGGGAAATAACAGACCCTTGAGGGACACCAGCATTGATGGACTTCGTGTCCGAGCAGCAACCATCAACCACGACCTTGATTTGCCACTCAGACAAGAAACTGGTAATCCAATTACACAGCCTCTCGGGAAGACCGTATGATGGAAGCTTCGCGAGAAGGGCCCTATGCCAAACCCGGTCAAAGGCCTTCGCAATATCAAGGCTTACAGCCAACGCCTCTCCATTGCTCTCAATGGCTTGTGCCCATCGGTGAGTAAGGTACACCAGAAGATCACCAGCTGACCGGCCCTGGCGAAAACCATATTGGTGATCGCTGATCAGCTGGTGCTCTTCGAGGTACTTGAGCAACTGTGAGTTAACAACTCGTTCCATTACCTTTGAGAGCAGGGAGGTTATTGCGATAGGCCTGTAGTTGGCCGGGTCGCTGCGGTCACCCTTTTTTGGGATCGGGTGAACGAGGGCTACCTTCCACGAAGACGGTACTTCTCCCGCCGCGTAGGAAAGCGAGAATAGGCGCGTTAAGATGGGAGTCAGCTCGGGAGCGCACGTCCTTAACACCAATGCAGGGATTTCATCTGGCCCGCTCGACTTTTTGACATCGAGGGACAATAGAGCACGCCTTACAGCCTTTTGTGTAAACCGTATATTAGGCATGGAGCTCTCACACCGCGGGATGGTAGGCGGTGTGGCCCCCCGATCGTCAAGAGTCGAGTTTGAGGCAAAAAGGGTACCAAGAAGGTCGGCTTTCCCTTTTGCCGTATGGGCCAGAGAATCGTCTGGTTTCCGCAGAGGTGGTAGTGAGGAGCGACAGAAATTACCCTCGACAGCTTTGGCCAGCGACCAGAAGGCTCGACTCCCGGAGGGGTAACCTAGTAGTCGCTCGCCAACTCTGCCGATGTGCCTACACTTCGCCTTGGCCATATACTTCTTTGCTGAACGAGAGGCAGCATTGAGCGCGGTTCGAAGTTCGGGGTGCTTCGGATCCTTGCACGCGTGCGCAGATGCCCAGGCTTGATAGGCATCTTGCTTAAGGCTTCTCGCCCTAGCGCAAGATGCATCAAACCAGGGCTGACTCCGGCCGCCGACGGACACGACAGAGTTTGGAATGAAACATTCCATACCCTGCCGTATCACGTCAGTGACAGATTCAGCACACGTGCTAGGGTCACCCGAGACGAAGCATAGCTGCCTCCATGGGTACGAAGCCAGGAATTCCCGGAATCCGTCCCAATCTGCTGACTTGTAGTGCCAAACTTGTCGCCTCCCGGGGGAACGCGTCCCTATGGGTTGCGACAAGGGCACAGTGGAGCTTACCAAGCAATGGTCAGACGATCCAAGGGGAGCTCCGACCCTTACTTGGTAATCCTCAGGGTGGGAAGTCAGCAGAAGATCCAGCAAAGAAGCAGTATGGGTCTCAACATCAGGTACCCTGTTAAAACCGGGCACAACCTGGGAGAGCCCATAGGCCAAGGAGAAGTCGTACGCAGTTCTTCCGGCAAAGTCAGTGATCCGGGAGCCCAGCCAATCAGTATGGTGGGCATTAAAGTCACCAAGAATCACTAACTCCGTCGAAGGACACTGCTGCAGCAATCTGTCTGCCGCCCACTGGACGTGCTCGAATAATCGAGCTGTCTCCACATCTCCGCTATAGGACTTATACAGGCACGCGTAAACACGGATTCGGCCCCCGATGTCCACGCGTACCCACAACAAAGATAGGTCCTTGTCTTTTTTTTTTTTTTTTTTTTAATATACTTTATTGTACCCAACAAGGAAAATAATACAATGAAATCTTAATATTAGAATACAAAAGGCGGCCTTATCGCTCAACAGCGATTTCTTCCAGGCAACCTAAGGTTATGGAGTTAAGATTAAGGTGAAAATAAAGAATAGGTAGGGTGCAAAAATCAGGTTAATGAATTTTAAAGCAACATACAGATTAATAAAAAGTAAAAGCGAAACTAGTTTTTTTAAATAACAGCAATTGTGAAAATAATACAGTTTAAGGATAGCAAAAAGCGTAAGGAGAGGATTGGAAAATTAGAGCTTAAGGTAATGGGACTTCACAAGATTTTTAAACGAGTATAGGGATTGGGCAAAACGGATTGAAACAGGAAGGGAGTTCCATAAATGTATAGCTGAAACAGTAAAGGAGTTTTTGTAGAATGAAGTTGAGTGGGAAGGAGTGTAAAGAGTAAGGTTATGAGTGGAGCGAAGGGATCTATCATGTGATAGGTGGAGAAAGGGGAAACGTTCCTTGAGGTATGGTGGAGAGGTCGGATTAAATAATATACAGTACAGAAGAGATAGAATGTGAGCATTTTGGCGAAGACGAATTGGGAGCCACTTGAGTTTAGCGCGATACTCTGACACATGGTCATATTTCCGTAAGCCGAATATGAACCGTATACAAATGTTTTGAAGACGCTCAAGCTTATTTAATTGCTCCTCGGTAATATCAGGATAACACACATCAGCATAGTCAAGTATTGGTAGAAGTAGAGATTGCGCAAGCGTAATTTTTGTGGGTATAGGTAAAACATTTTTCAGTTTGCGAAGGGAACCCATAGCAACAAAGAGCTTTTTACTGACTTCCGTGATCTGTGGTATCCACGAAAAGTGTTGGTCCATGTAGATACCTAAATTCTTAACCTTATTACTATAGGGAATTGCAACATCATCCAGTGTTATAGGCGGTAACAGGTGCCAATCAATTCTGGCAATCAAACGCGAACTCCCTATAATAATTGCCTGGGATTTAGTGGCGTTTAATTTTAATCCGAAGTCTTTGGTCCAAGTCGAAATACAAGTCAGATCCGTGTTAGTAATCTTGATGGCGCTGTGCAAGTTGTTAAGGCTAGCGTGGTTGTAAATTTGCAAGTCATCCGCATATAGATGGTAGTGAGAAGTTAAGTTAGTCGCCGTCTTAGCTGTCTTCTAGGCAGCTAAGACGGCGACAACAGATATCTCCCCTAACATACACACATACCCCGGCTCGACGCCTGAACGCGTGCTCTAAATTATAGCCAGGGTATTCCAGATATGACGTGTCGTCCGGGGTAGATATCTGCGTCTCCGTCAAAAAGAGAAAGGCCGGCTTTGCCGCCTCGAGGTGGTGGTGGACGGCATTCAGATTGGAATGGACCCCCCTGATATTGCACATATCCACAGTGAGTGTGGAGAGGGCAGCCGCTGTACTACACTTTCTCTTTATTTTGCTGCTCATGATTTTTTTTTTTTTTGCGAAAGGGAAAGAAGGGATTTGCGGTGCTCCGTCAGCGCCCCCCAAGGCAAGGCGCAAGTCCGGTAACACAGCGCCCGCAGTGGTGATGTGGGATGCTGGCGCGGGGGACGGAAGGGCCCCCGGTCCCCCCCGTGCACGACTACCTGGCTCCACACCGGTCTCTTACTCCGGCAAGGCAATCGTACAACGGGACTTTACGCTGATTGGCGGGACAGCCTCCCGGGCCAGAGGTTAAGAGTGTTGCCCGGGTTCGGGTCCCCAACTAACCAGCGGGCGGCCAGCGGAAAACCATTTCACCGGGTCTCCCTAGCCCCCGCGCCAATACACCACGCCTCCGCGAGTGACGGCGCCCAAAAGGACCCACCGGTCCGGGAGATACGCCGTCGGAGGCATCACAAGGGGATGGGAAGGGGGGGAAGGGGGATAGACTGGCTCTCAGGTGCACTACCGAAACACGACGAGTCGTTATTAACGCTAGATTCCGACCTGAGGGTGGTAGCTAGCCAGGCAGATCCAGCGAAGGGATCTTACCACCAAGCGGGACACCTTTGGGAATTACGCCAGGCGGTGCCAAACCCAGCGACCAGTGGGACCAGCGCAGTAAGGTGTTAAGTGCCGAAGTAGACGCTGCTGCCCATCTACCTGGTGGTAACCCTTAGTTGCCTTCTACGACACCCACGGGTAGAAATGGGGTGGTCTATTCTATGGCGCCGGAGCCACACGGCAAAATCCTGGACCCCACCTCATGAATAAACGGGGGACGTATTGATTTATGACATTAAATGTCATCTCATCATTTACACAACAGGATGTAGTAAAGTCAGAAGGAGGAACTACCTTGCAAATATAATATTTGCTGGCTATCGGCATTATTGAATCAAAGTAAGCCACGAGATCCGCAAACTCCTGAGCACTCGGTTTAAAAAAACTTTAAATAAAAAAACTTTTTAAACAAAAAATACAACCGACTTCCATGCAACAAAAAAGTAAAAAATAATATAATACATGTTGGTCTAGAGCATACACAGTAGGTACTTAGTAGTAGTTCCGAAGTAGGCGCTCACATAGGACACATGTGACTTCGTCATGATCTAGGGAAATATGGTGCGAAGTCGGTTGTATTTTTTGTTTAAAATTTTTTTTTTCACCCTTTTTAGTGACGATAAACTCACTTTTACTAGTATCGCAATAAAATCAATGACATAACGGGGTGCATACATAAATAGAAATATTAATTCAATCTCAACCTTACATGACAAATTGAACATAAACCTAAGCCATAACTTACAATATTTTTATAATTCATAATAACTGAGCGCAGTTGCTCGCAGGGCGCTACCGCGCCCTGCTCGCTTAGTTTTACGTTTTCTTTTAAGTTCCAACCTAACCTAACCCATCCTGTATAAAAAAGGCTGACAGGTAAAGTCGATTAAACTTTTTATACATTTTTCATTTCTATATGTACGTATGTTCTTCTGATCATAGCTAGTAAGTAAATAATTCAATTTCATTAGTACCTACATCAAATGTCTTCAAACACATCTCAATTATTCCCATCGGCTGAGGAGTTACATATTTTGTCACCGAAACTGACGGACAGGGTCTGATAGGCCCTCAAATAGTCAAAGAGGAACTGGTTTTGCAATTTCATTAGAACCTACACCAAATATTTTTAAACACAACTCAATTATTCCCATCGGTTGAGGAGTTACATATTTTGTCTCCGAGCCAAATTATCAGACAATTAAATAGTAAATAATGAACAGGCTTTGCAATTTCATTAGTTCCTTTACCGAATATCTTCAAACACAATTCAATTATTCTCATCCGTTGAGGAGTTACATATTTTGTCTCCAAGCTACATTAACAGACCCTTAAATAGTCAATAATGAAAAGGCTTTGCAATTTCATTCGAACCTACATCAAATATAGGTTCAAACACACAACTCAATTACTCCCATCGGTTGAGGAATTACATATTTTGTCTCCGAGCCAAATTATCAGACACTTAAATAGTAAATAATGAACAGGCTTTGCAATTTCATTAGTTCCTATAACGAATATCTTCAAACACAATTCAATTATTCTCATCCGTTGAGGAGTTACATATTTTGTCTCCGAGCCACATTATCAGACCCTTATATAGTCAATGATGAACTGATTTTGCAATTTCATTCGAACCTACATCAAATATCTTCACACACAACTCAATTACTCCTATCAGTTAAGGAGTTTCCCTCATTTTCTCCAGAACCCATAGATGGATATATATATATATATATATATATATACCGACCAAATTGAAAACCTTCTCCTTTTTGAAGAAGTCGGTTAAAAATCAGGAGGACGACAGTCTGGACATTTGCGCGGAATTTCTGTCGTCCTAGATGGTTCATCTGAGTCAGAAATGCTAATACATGTTTCTTAACTGTCAACTTCAGGGGGTGAGATTGTTCTGTTAGCGTTGTTCTTAGATGATGTGCCTTTGGCTCGATTAGCTTTACCTTTTTCCTTGATTATTATCCCGTCAGGGGATATCTTTATTGATTCATTTTCTGTTTTAAAACGTATGATCTGTTTTGATAACAAATTTAAATTGCTTCACAGATGTTTAATTATACTTATTGGATTTTCCTTTCCAACAAGCATATGATTCGAATCATTTTTTGTGACAAGACAACAAATAACTATGGACTTTCACCCCTTTAATTTCTTCTGTAATGACAAGGTGACTCGTAATACGTCGTTAGTCGGTTTTTTAATATATTGTGGTCCAGGGAATGGAAGTCTTCCCATGGATCCACAGATCCGTCTTCTTCTTCATCCATTTCCTCTTCAACGTTTTCAGGCTCTTTGTTTTGCGTACAATTGTTTGGATTTGCATGCGCACAATTCTTTGCATTTGCAATACATTCAACTTCTTTCAGCAAAATTCCGGGCTCCTCGAAAGGCAAATTGGAAACATTGATATGCTCGTTATGTTCCTCATCATAAATCAAAGTCAAGTCATCGCTGGTTTCACTATAACGCACACAATCGTCAGGTGTTTCATTTACAACATCTAAAATAAGAGTATCAACTGAATCTTCATGGGCTTCTTCTGGAACAGGGGAAGGATCTGAAAAGTGTTGCATAACTTGACGCATCATACTATTTGTGTCGGTTGTTAGCAAAAAAAATTCGTTATCATCTGTTTTTGTTGGTTTCAATGGTGCTGGTGGTGTTACCATTGTTTGTATCATTTTCAGGTGAGCTTTGATTCATTGACTTGGTCGTAATATTATTTTTTTTTCCTCCCTGACATTCTGTTAATTTGGTTCTGTGTGCAAGGTTTCTTTGCGTCTTTATTTTCCTCCTTTTTGTACAGACCTATGATTCTTTGTCCTTTTATTGCTTGACAGCTTCTTTTTGTCAAGTTAAGTTTCTCTTTAAATATCTTAGGAGTTCTACACATATTGTCATAAATCCTACCATTCTTAGGCTTATTATGCCAAACCAAGTCTAAAAATCTTAAGTCTGGCCTCCCTGTGTGTATCTTGGACATATTTACTCCAACCAATAACTCTTTTATTTTTGTACTAGCTGTTGCCCGCGACTTCGTCCGCGTTTCCATTGTTTTTCGTAAAAAAAAAGTAGCCTATGTCCTTCCTCACGGTTCAGTGGTTTTGATGTAACAGACAGATTAACTTTCGTATTTTAGTAGGGAAATATAATATGTCATATCTACAATACTGTTGAAAAATATCGCAATACGGAACCGCACAATATTATTGTTAATAGCTTTGCCCGCGACTCCGCCAGCGAGTAACTCCTTGTGTGTTATTGAGTTAATGTATTGGTAATATTGTTTAGATCACGTTCACATGAGGCTTAAGAACCTTTTTTATTTTTGTTTTCGAGGGGGAAACCTTCAAAAGGTACCCGACACTGTGGGAGCGACGCAGAGTTATGTGGAATTTTTACCGCACTAAAAACCCCCCCGGTGGCCGTCTTCGGTGCTATAAAGAGGACTCGGGCTCCTCCCAGATGGGCGGATGGGCCTTCATTTTTCATTTTTCGTTTTTCATTTTTCATTTTTCATTTTTCATTTTTCATTTTTCATTTTTCATTTTTCATTTTTCATTTTTCATTTTTCATTTTTCATTTTTCATTTTTCATTTTTCATTTTTCATTTTTCAATTTTCATTTTTGATTTTTCATTTTTCATTTTTCATTTTTGATTTTTCATTTTTCATTTTTCATTTTTCATTTTTCATTTTTCATTTTTCATTTTTCATTTTTCATTTTTCATTTTTCATTTTTCATTTTTCATTTTTCATTTTTCATTTTTCATTTTTCATTTTTCATTTTTCATTTTTCATTTTTCATTTTTCATTTTTCATTTTTCATTTTTCATTTTTCATTTTTCATTTTTCATTTTTCATTTTTCATTTTTCATTTTTCATTTTTCATTTTTCGTTTTTCATTTATCTTTTTTTCATTTTTCATTTTTTAGTTTCATTTTTCATTTTTCATTTTTCATTTTTCATTTTCATGTTCATTTTCGTACAGATAGATGACTGAGTTATAAACGTAAGAGTAGACAAATATAATCAGAAAGCTTTGAACTGCTAAGCTATCGGGAGTTACACGTGTAATTGTGAGTCAACCATAAAAGATAGACATATGCTGTCGTAGGATATTTTTTAGATAATTTTAAGGAAACCAAGTTTCGTTAAAATCCACTGAGTAGTTTTTGTTTCTATAACGGTTATACAGACAGACAGACAGACAGACAGATAGACAAAAATTTTACTGATTGCATTTTTGGCATCAGTATCGATCCCTAATCACGCCCTGATAGTTATTTTGGAAAAATATTTCATGTACAGAATTGACCTCTCTACAACTTTATTATAAGTACTAGCTGTACCCGCGGCTTTGCCCGCGTGCAAATCAACGTGTCACAAAGTTTTTCCTGCGGAAATCTCGACACCGTGGGAATTCTATGATAAAAAGTAGTAACATTAAAATCGGTTTGGCCGCTCAAGGATTACCTGGTCAAACACAGAGTGAAAAAACGAATTTAAAGTGTGTATTTGTGGGTAGGAACGTATTGTTATGTATTTTTTTTAATTAGACGAATTCTTATATTGTAAACCGCTTTTTTGAACCAATTTACATTCTTAGTGGTCTAATTCACAATATCGGGATACTTTTTTTCAATCAACTGCTCCACATTTGAACCAAAACGTATCGATTATAAAGATTGATTTGAACTTTTCCGAATTTGAAAATACTATTTGAAGTAATTTTGGCGGATTCAAATTTCTAAGTAAGATTATAGGTAAACCTACTTTTAATATTAATTTGTGTTTAGGAGTTCCGGAAGGCATTAAGGAATTCAAAAATTCTGTTGGATAATGTACTGCTTCCTCTTAATCTCAATGACTGTGTCTACCGAATAGTAAATCTGTGACGCTACTTTAAATTTTGAAAAAAAAAAATCATTTATTTTATCGACACGTTCATTGGTGGGTGGGTATATAGCCGTCTTTTGGAACCAATTTATAGTGTTATTGGTTGTATTAACAATATCGGGATATACTTTTTCAACCAAATCCTCCGCATTTAAACGAAGACGTATCGATATAAAAATTGATTTTAACTTTTCCGGATAACAAAGCACTATTATCTACTTGAAGTAAATCATTAGAAAATTGGAATATCACTGAACAGCGACATATATTCTAAGTTCATATTTTGTTTGATGTGGCCAAAGATAAGATCTTTTAAGAGGTACATCGGGCTATTTGTGTGCGTAAATCCCGCATTGTTCTTTGTAAAGCAGAAGACATAATCAAAACACTTTTACAATTCATACGAACAGGGCGCACCCGCTCGCAGGGCGCTGCCGCACCCGCTCGCAGGGCGCTGCCGCATCCTACTTGCTTATTTTTTATGTTTTCTCTTATGTTCCCACCTTTTTTTTCCGTGGGGAAACCCTTCATGGGTTCTTCTCTGCGCGGGGGCAGCTGAGAGGATATGCCAGACTCCTACCGGCTAAAACCCCACAGTGTTCCTCTGTACGCCCTTTGCTGGGACTGCAGGTACAGTAGTAATATTCGACCGCGGTCCCAGCGGCGTCTGCCCTCATCAGGGCCCGTCTCTTTTTGGGATGGAGTTGGAGTTTCTCCATCCCTCTGTCTTTGAAATGCGCGCGGGAACACCGCGCACGCCACCTCGAGACTTATTACGGTACCCCCGTATCCTGTGCCAATGCCTTTGTTATGGGGATAGGAGATGGGCGTGAGGAACCCCTCTCCTACGCCCGGTTTTCCGGCTGCGTTTTCCCTCTCCGCAGCCTCCTTCTGTAACAAATATAAAATTTAAAAAAAATAGAAAAAAAATACAGACGAATTGATAACCTCCTCCCTTTTGAAAGTCGGTTTAAAACTATGTTTTAACATAAAAATCAAAGCGAAATACTAAATTTTATTGAGGTGGCCTCAAAATTGACTGACTTTCATACAAACTTACATCTCCTATTTGGGTTAAATGGGGGGGGGGGGGATAAGAAATTTCATTCATAACTGACGTCTACGTCATAAAAGGAACCCCTAGGAAAAATCATATTCGTATCCTTAGCAGTTTAAACTCTACGATGTTTATTTATTCAATAGATGAGTGAGAGAGCATCCTTTCGTTTTTATATAAGTATATATAGATATGTATAGTATCAAATAACATAGGTACACACATAACCGATAAAAAATACATAACTAAGGAATACATTTTACAGACCATAACATGTTTAGTTTCAACCAATTCAACTATGCAGTTACTTATCTTATTAACACTTATCGAACACAGAATAAATACTGCGTAGTTTTAAATTGACATAACTTTTTTATTTATAAACCGATTTACATAAAATAAACATTAAATGTTAAGTGAAGTTTCCCACAACACATCGGTCAAAATTATATTCAAATTAGATAAGCCGTTTCTGAGATTAGCGTTTTCAAACACACAGACAAACAGACAAACAGAAAAGATTTCTAAAAACCATTATTTTGGGTTCTATATCGTATTAAAGACCTCTAGAAATGGTTTTCACCAAAATTTATTCCATGTGCAGACAGCGACCTCTTACAGATTTATTATAGTATAGATAGATAGATAACTTGTATTCTTTGCCGTCTAGTACATACCGCAGCTTCCGTTATAATGTGCCAAAATATGCATTATAATCTCTCTGTTTTTGCATCATAATTTTCTTAAATATAACAGATGTTTGTGTATTCGTTACAATGTAGTGTATTATATCACTTTCTGTAGCCTGTTTCTCAACATTTGTAATGAAGAGTGGTTTTTTAATATCAGCTGCCGGAAAAATATCCTTTGGGTCAACAGTGGTCTTTCCCTTGCTTCCTGCAAAACGTTTTTTTTTATATATATTAAGACCTAACGATAAGGCTGACGGGCCACATGATGGAAAGCAGTCACCGTCGCCTATGGACCAGATCAAACAGTTCCTCGGAACACTCACCATTATAAAGCCAGTAGAACACGCAAAAGGAACCTATGTCCCTCCGCAAGCTTAAGGGTTCTAACCGATCGGTGATCCTTGGGTCGTTGACGATTCGGACCGCTCGCTTCTGTACGGAGTCAAGTGGGTTAAGTTGGTACTGTAGCGCTCCAGCCCAGAGATGCGAGCAGTACTCCGTATGGGGCCTTACAAAGCAGAAGGAGATACCCCCAGTGAAGTACTGCTTGGCTCTGTTAAGAACGCCCAGTTTTTTAGACACCAACTTGGCTTTGCCTTCCAAATGACTCCGGTACTGCACATCAGACGAGATGTCAACTCCCAGGATCCCCAAGCTTTTATTAATGGTGAGCGGAATTTCCTGAAACTTTGGCACAACTTGACTTGTGTCTAGTGACTAGTGTGTTAGACTTGTGTCTTCGTGGGGTTGAACTCATCAAGATTAAGTCGTCAAAATCCTTACTTATACCAATTTGCTGTAGATTATTCTGAGAGAAATTCAAAGGACATGCACAAAAGAAAACTCCTTATAATCGCCGATCAACAAGCAAAAAATCTAGGCGTATCAATACAAAAAACATTTGAAAACTATTTTGACGTTTTTTGTTTCTACAAACCTGAAGCTGATACTAAAGAAGTACTCACGTCGCTGAAATACTTGACAAAAGACCTGACTAAAGACGATTACTTATGTATATTCACTGGGACTAACGATAAAGATCCTCAAAATTCTATACTAACCTGTATTATCATATCCAACAAAGCTCTCACACTAATGTAATTATTTCCGAAATACAATACAATAAATACCTGAATGAGTATAAGTTAAATGAGGAGATTATTTCTATTGCAAAACGTTTCGACTACTGTAACATTTTATACCTTAATTATGAGCAGTGGATATACACTAATAAAACGTTTTTCATTAATAATATTACAAAAAAGCTATTACATGAAATTGCAAATAAATTATATACTAATAGATATATAATTGGATCACAAAAAGGTATATCTTTAAGGTATCTATGGGAGATTAAATCCAGCTGTATAAAAAGAGAAACATGTACAGAAACAGAGTATAACAGCAAACAAGAAGACATGAAACTACTTAAAGATTTAAAAACAGGGAAAAATAAAATCACATACTATTTTAAGACTGTAGATAAGCAATTGCATAAAAAAAATAATGTCACTCATATTTTTTTTCGTTAATAACTTAGGTACCCGATACACAAGTTCGCATTACTTAGGTATACTACACCAAAACATTGCAGGTATATTAAGCAAACAGGATGAACTATCTTTTTGGCTTGAAGAACTAGGTAAGTCTGGAAAACAAATTGATGTTGTTTGCGTCTGTGAAACAAATCTACAGAAAGGTAGAGAAAAAAAACTTAAAAATTAATAACTTTAATACAGCCGCGTCGTTTTCCAGAAAGAAAACCAAAAGAGGAGGGGTCGCAATATTATTACGAGAGAATATTGAATATAAATGTATTGATGAAATATTTCCGCTATCAGAACCCTATAAATTTGAATGCTGTGGCGTGGAACTTATTAAGTTAGGTATAATTATTATCTGCCTCTATACAAACAAAACCCCAACCTCGTGTAATGCAGATTTCTTTCTTAAGTTAAATGACTTACTTCACAGAGTCTGTCGGAAAAAACGAAAGAACTATGTGTTATGTGAAGATTTAAATATAGATATCTTAAAGGACTCAAATATTTCAAAAGAACTTATACAGATTATGAAAACACACAACCTAAAACTACAAATTACAGAACCTACGCGGATCGCATCATCCTCAGAGACATGCATTGACCATATATATACCAATGTTCTGGGAGGGCAAGCACAAGTCATTGATTTCGGTTTATCAGATCACACTGCGCAAATATGTGCTCTCCCGATCCAAACAAGATGCAAAAGCTTACCAAAATTTTGGTTTGAGTGGAAAAGGGACTACTCTAAACACAATCTAGACATATTTATTAACATTATGAAAGAACTCTCTTTCATGGAAGTATATAAAGCACCGACTGCGTCTAAAGCTTTCAACGAATTCTATGAACTATTTCTCCTGTTCTATGATTTGTGTTTTCCCGTGGTCAAAGTCAAAATTTCACAACAAAAAACAACGAAATGGTTAACAAAAGGTCTTCGTAAATCTACTAAAACAAAAAAAATGTACTATCAATATCGTAACAATAAAAAGTACAAAGATAAATATAAAAACTATTAACGTATATTAAAACAATGCATAAATATTTCACATAAAAATATTAACAATAACTACATCTCTAAGACATCAAATAAATGTAAGGCAGTATGGACAATTATAAAAAAATATACAAATGTTAATATAAACAGTAAAATAATACCAAAAATAGTTGAAAAAACTCTAAGTCTGTTGGCTATGACGGTATCAGTACCGATATAATAAAGAAAACAATAAAGTACACTTTAAGTCCTCTAGTTTACATTATAAATATGTCATTAGATGAAGGTGTCTTTCCAGAAAACCTAAAAAAGTTGGTAGTGAAACCTATACACAAAAAAAGACTTACTTACTTACTGCGATGGCGCAACGACCCAAAATGAGTCTCAGCCTCCGATACTAAGAGAGACCACTTCGTCCTATCATGCACCCTCTCCAGCCAGTTATCTGCTTGAAGCTCGCGCAGGTCCTTAATGACTTCAACTTTCCAGCGATATCTGGGACGGCCGACTGGGCGTCTACCACTCGGCCGTCCCACGTATGCGCGTTTTACTGCCCGATCTTCCTCCATCCTTTCAAGGTGTCCGAGCCAACGGAGTCTATGAGCCTTTACTTTTCCGATGATGTTTGGCTCGGCTATCAGGTCTTGAATCTCTTGGTTTTTCCTTTGCCTCCACGTTCCCTCGGCAGTCTGTACTGGTCCTAAAATCTTTCGCAGCACCTTTCTTTCTGTGACTAACAGTTTCTGTTCTTCTTTTTGAGTTAGTGTCCATGTCTCACAACCGTACATTAGGACAGGTTTAATTACAGCATTATATTTGCGGATCTTGGTCCTCTTGCTGAGAATCTTGGACACTAACACCTTGTGTAGGGCTGCACTACAGCGAAGAGTGTTTTGCACGCGAATATCTATTTCATCTTGCCTCCTGTTAGTGTCCGTAATTGTGCAACCCAAATATTTAAACTTTCCAACTCCTCCATATGTAACGTCCGCAACCTTTAGCTTGTCCCGCGCAACTCTGAGGTTTTTGTAACGTCGCATGTGGAGATACTCGGATTGGCTATGGTTTATCTTAAGACCCATTTTTCTTGCTTCGGTTTCCAAAGTTATCGTCGCATTCACCACTTGCTCTTTCCTTTCCCCTAGTAAAGCCAGATCATCCGCATAAGCTATAACCTTGTGATGCCCATTCAGTTGTACTCCGCCTTCAAGTTCTAACACTTACCTTATGACGTGTTCGAGTGCTAAATTGAACAACACCCCCTCCCTTTAGCCCGGTGACAATCTCAAACTCTTCTGTTAATTCCCCTCCAACTCCGACAACAGCCCTACTAGTTTTAGTTGCAGCTTCAATCATATTTATCAGCTTGACTGGTATGTTAAAATTTCTCATTACATTAAATAATGAATTACGGTCTATGCTATCGTAAGCTTTTAAAAAGTCAATAAATAATGAATGGATGCTTTGGGCATACTCCCATTTCTTTTCCATCAGCTGTTTCAGTAAGAAAATTTGATCAACAGTGCTACGGTTACGTCGGAATCCACCTTGGTAATCGCCTATTATATTTTCAGCGTATGGATATAATCTTTTTAGTAACACGTAGGACAGGATCTTGTACGCCGTTGGCAGTAAAGCTATTCCACGGTAATTGCAACACTTTTTTCTTGGGCCTTTTTTATGTATAGGGCATATAATACCCAGATTCCACATTGTGGGTATTTTTTCCTTGTTCCAAATCTTTACCAAAAGTTGAAAAATTGATATCAACTTTTGGTATCAACACAAAAAAAGAGATAAGACTAAATTACTTTGTAAAAACTAAATTAATTGTTTTTTTGAAAAGAAAAAAAATATTAAAGAAGAGCAAAATGGATTTCGAAAAGGTAGGAGCACTTTACTAGCTACTTTCAATTTAATTAGATTAGTAACAGATAGCCTGGATACAAAAGTACCTATTGCAGCTGTTGGGGCTGCTGCTCTTGGTTTAGGTGATGAATAATACACCGTGGACTGTATTAATGATTATAATAGATTAAAATGCGACCGTTACAAAATATAAGTGAAATGGACGCGCGCGATCAGTAGGACGGCTTAGATGCTGAGTGGCAGGCGGCGGCGGCCGCCTCGCCCCGCTCGCCCCGCTGCACGAAGTCGAGCATCCTCCCGAGTGGGCCCGAACATCCTCCCCGGGTTGAACTCTTCAACAAATTGGAAAGGGGCAGATATTGCTGAAGGCTCGAACGATGGACCCCTTCGTCGTCTTCAGTTCAGCGACCCTCGTCGTCCCGTCGACGCCAGGGAAGATTCTGGCGACTCCTCCCAAAGGCCACAATAATGGAGGCTGGCCCTTCTCCTTAATGAAGACGAGTGCACCAACGTTTAGGTTTTCTGTGGACGTGGCCCATTTAGTTTTTTGTTGCAACAGATTCACATACTCAATATTGAACCGCTGCCAAAAATGTTGTTCAATGTGTTCAATTCGTTGATAGCGCTCAAGTTGCCCAATGTTAATTTCTGTTACCTGTGGATGAGGAACAGACATTAGTGGCCGTCCAATGAGGAAATGTGCAGGAGTAAGAGCAGTCAAGTCAGATGGATCAGAAGAGAGAGGAGTAAGTGGGCGAGAATTCAGAACTGCCTCTATCTGAGTTAGACAAGTTGCGAGCTCGTCATAGGTAAAATGTGCAAGTTGAAATAATCGCTTTAAGTGGTGCTTAGTTGACCGAACTGCAGCCTCAGCTATGCCATTAAAATGGGGAGAATAGGGGGGTGTGAAAGAAGAAAATTCAATGCCTTGTTGTGCAACCTCAAAGCAGATATTTGATTCTTCTAAGAATCGTTGCAACTCGTCCTTAGTTCCAACGAAGTTTGTACCATTATCAGACAGTATAGTTTGAGGCTTGCCCCGACGCGCCACAAAACGGTTTAACGCGGCCATGTAACCTTCCTTAGTCAGATCCGTAACGAGCTCAATGTGCACTGCCCTTACTGCAAGATAGACAAATATGCATAAGTAAGATTTTATTAGCTTACAGCCTCTTCCTTTGCGATCAGCTATAAACACTGCCCGGCATAGTCGACACTGCAATTTAAAAAAGGAAATTCTAAGTGCGTCCTAGACGTTGGTAATTGACCCATAATGGCCTGCACATTTGTACATTTGTATTTGAAACATTTTATACATTGCCCGACTATACCCCTTGAGAGATTTCTACCACCTAACGGCCAATACATTTGTCGAATATTTGATAAAAGCGATTGAGGCCCGGTGTGTAATAGATCAATATGAAATTTTCGAAATATGATTTTTGTAATACATGATGTTTACAACATAATAAGATAGGATGCTTGACGTTGTAGTTATAAAGAGAATTGTCAAGCCTTCCGCCGACGCGTGTGAGTCCTTCATTGTCTATAAAAGGACTTAAAGATGTAATTTTATTCTTACGAGGCAATGGTTTACCTGATTCTAGAAGGGTATACTCTTCTGGGAACATATCAATTTGAGCATGTTTGATTATTAAATTATAGGATTTATTTAACTCTTGACAAGTTAGCGAGCCTTGCCATTTATTACCTTTATTTTTTAAATTATGTATAAATCTTTGAATGTATGCGACAACTACTTGTAAACGTTTAAAACTAGAATATTTATGAATTAATAATTAATAAATGATTGATTAATGTGTTGAAAGAACGAATGATTATAATTTGTAACTGATAGTTCAGGTAGTAACTCAGGAAGATGCCCCTTCAGGGAGTCATTTTCGTTGGGCATTTTAGGCCAATTATTTTCGCCTAATGATAAAAATCGTGGTCCTGACCACCACACAGAACATTTGCTGATAAGGCCAGCCTTCAACCCATGGGAAAGAAGGTCTGCGGGATTGTCCTTCGACGAAACATAGCTCCACGTATGGCCTATGGTACTTTCTTGTATCTCATCGACTCGATTACGAACAAAAGGTCGTAAGTTATTTGGTGTAGCTAACCAACTTAACACGATTGTTGAATCACACCAAAATCGACATTTACTGATTCGCAAGAAAATAGAACTCAAAACCTTTGTACACAGTCTTGCTCCTAACAAGGCCCCGCAAAGCTCTAGGCGTGGTATTGTTGTTGGCTTAATAGGAGCTACACGATTTTTTGATATTAAATGCTGAACCTTGACCTCCCCGTAACTGCCCAGCGAGCGGACATAAATAAAAGCTCCGTAAGCTTGTTCAGATGCATCTGAAATAAAATATGAAGCTCATTTGTAACAGAGTTATCGATTAAAACCCATCGATTAATTTTCTATGTATTAAGGCTTGGGAGAGAATTTGCAAATGACTGCCACTGATTGCGTATTTCCAAGGGCACCTGCTCATCCCAATCACACTTAGTCTTCCACAACGATTGTAAAATTATTTTTGCTTCAACTATACATGGACCAACTAAGCCTAGTGGATCAAATATTTTACTTAGAACCGATAAAATGTGACGCTTTGTTATTTGAGTGATGGATTCAATGCCAATTGAAAATGATAAAGAGTCTGTATCGCAGAGCCAGTGCAAGCCTAAAGTTTTAGAAGGCACGTTTTTATTTTCTGAAAAAATTAAACTATTAGAAGACTCAGATAAGTTACAAATTTCAGTTAAAACATGCGGACTATTGGATTGCCATTTGCGGAGGTGAAAGCCAGCGGAACTTAATATAGAAATAACTTCCTTGCCTAACGCCACTACATTTGAGACTGAACTGCCTCCACTAAGAAAATCATCTACATAAAAATCACGTTCAATTGCAGTCTTAACATTTTCACTTGTGGCGGCTGCTGCTAGGCTGGTAAGACACTTAGTGGCTAAATAAGGCGCAGATGCCGTTCCGTAAGTCACCGTATTTAGGGTATATGTTTTTAGTGGCAAATGCGGATCTGTCCTAAAAATATTTTTTTGCAAGCAACGTTGTGAACATGTAACATCAATTGCTCTATACATTTTCTCGATGTCACCAGAAATAACGTACTTATGCTGTCTAAATCTAAGCAAAATCGATAGAAGATCATCTTGGACTGTGGGTTCTATCATTTGAATGTCGTTCAAAGATAAGTCAGATCTAGTTTTTGCTGAGGCATCAAATACGACCCGAAGCTTTGTAGTTGAACTGGACTCTCTTACAACTCCATGGTGAGGTAAAAAATATTCACTACTATCCAAAGTCCGTGCAGTAATTTCGGTCATATGACCTAGCTGCTCGTACTCTCGCATGAAAGTCATATAACGTTCTTTGAAAATGGGATCTCGTTGAAGACGACGTTCCAAAGCCAAGAATCGACATTTAGCCATGGCATATGAATCACCCAACATGCTTGGGTCGTTTTTTAATGGAATCGTAACAACAAAGCGCCCGTTCTTGTCGCAAACAGTATTGATACGAAAGCTTTCTTCGCAAGCTCGTTCCTCACGTGACATGCAATGTTTTACAGAAATTGAATCAAATTCCCAAAATTTAACTAAAGCATTATGCAAATCATCGTTAGAACTATTGCAAAAATGCGAAAGAGGTAACGCAGATGATTGTTTACGAATGGCTATTGAGCCTGAAACGATCCATCCAAGCTCAGTCTTACGTAATTTGGGTTGATTTTTACCCAAATTAATAGATTTTGTCCCAACAATATTTCAAAAAATTTCTGCGCCTACTAGAACATCAATACTGAAAATCAATACAATAGAACATCAATTACTGACGGTATATTAAAGGATGGATCCGCTAAACAAATATTCGTCGGAATAGATATGTTACTTACGTCTATTAAATTGGTAGGCAATATTTTTGTTACTTCAGGCAATATATAACATTCTAACTTAGCTTTATTAGAACTGTTACGAGATTCAATTACCAAACTACAAGACTGTGTACTGGTTGAGAACTGATTATTAATACCTGATATCGTGGAGCTCGTATTACGTCGAGGCAAGTTTAGCTTGTTACATAGAGACTGAGTCATAAAATTGGCTGTGCTACCATTATCCAGCAGGACCCTGGCGTCAAGCCTTTCCCCGTTGCCGCTCACCACTCTCACCAACGCTGTGGAAAGCAAAACATGGGAGGCAGTATTATGTTGCGATGAAAATTAATTAGGAAAATCTACTCTTTCTGATGTGGAAGTAGAATAGGCATCAGAAGTGTCTACGGGTAAAGCGAAATTGTTAGAGTTGAAAGGTATAAGATCTTGAAAGGTATTAGGTTTCAATTCATCTACGTGTAACAGCGTGTTATGTTTATGCTTGCAGTATCTACAATGCGTTAACTTACATCCGTCATTAGAATGGCCAGAACGCATAATTTAAATTCTTTGACTTTGGCAATTCGTGCATCAACTGGTAGGCTCCGAAAAGATTCACAAGTGTATAGGTAATGATTTTTTGAGCATAAAGGACATTTAATTTTATTATTTTTATACAGTGTGTTTTTGAATTTTGTTATGTTTACGTTATTGCCCTTTCTATCAGTAATTCCAAAACAATTTGATTCATTGTCTACGTTTGATAAGCTACTTATTTCCTTGCGTTCTAAAGTTTCTAATTAATCAGCTTTATTACTAAGAAACGTGATGAAGTGAGATAAGATTGGGGATTCAGAAAGCGTACTCCGATGCTCTTCCCAATTTCTACATATGGTAGTATCTAGTTTATTCACCATCATGTAAATAACAAGCGTGTCCCAATGCTCCGTGGGCTCCTTCAACGCGTTTCTTAGTAATAAAGGTGATTTATTAGAAACTTTAGAACGAAGTCCGGCTCGAAGGACCATTTGTTGGGGCCGCTGCTCTTGGCTTAGGTGATGAATAATACACCGTGGATTGTATTAATGATTATAATAGATTAAAATGCGACCATTACAAAATATAAGTGAAATGGACGCGCGCGATCAGTAGGACGGCTTAGATGCTGAGTGGCAGGCGGCGGCGGCCGCCTCGCCCCGCTCGCCCCGCAGGCCCGCTCGCCCCGCTGCACGAAGTCGACCGATCGGGCCCGAATAGCAGCCATTCTGTTAGATATGACAAAAGCCTTTGATTTTGTACCTCATGACACGCTGCTCGGTAAATTATATAAATATGGCATCAGAGGTCCTGCGCAAACATGGATTAAATCGTATTTGGACAACAGATTGCAATGTGTAGAAACCTCAGAATACTTAAAAAGTAAAAAAACATTTACTACCTATAGATCCCAGTTCATACCGAATGACTTGAAATCTTTTTTTCTGACGACACTTCCATCATAATCCAAGGTGAAAATAAAAATACATATGAAAAAGACATACATGAATCTCTTTATAAAACAATTAACTGGCTGAAAATGAATAATCTCAAAGTTAATCTTAATAAAACTAAATGCTTACAATTTTACACTCGCCAAAGACGACCACATAATATCCACATAAATCACCAAAATGAAAAAAATGAAGTAGTCCAAAATGCAAGGTTCTTAGGTATAACACTAGATCATTCATGCTCGTGGAAGACACACATTGAAGGATTATATTCAAAAATTAACAATTTTTTTTACCCATTGCGTAGAGTAAGCGTAGACGGTGTTAAAATCTGCAGCCATAACAGCGTATTACGGATACGTGAGTTGCATAGTACGATATGGGATTGTTATATGGGGTAATTCGGTTGCGTTTCCTAAGATCTTAACTATGCAAAAGCGATGTATACGCGCCATTTTTAGTCTAAAAAGAGAAGAATCATGTCGGCCATATTTTATAAAATATAAAATACTAATTGCTGTATCTTTATACATATTAGAAACATGTCTATTTGTTAACAAACACCAGCACTTATTCCAAAAGGAAGCTGATAAATATCCGCGTAAAGTAAGAACTCTAAACAATTATAAACTATATAGGTCCTTATGTAAACTATCATTAACGTCCAGCAACAGCTACATGATGGCTATAAAAATATATAATAAGCTACCAGAGAAATTCAAAGAGTATTCCTATAATAAACTCAAGCTGGAAATAAAAAAATGGCTTAATGACAAATGTTTCTACAATATTAATGATTACTTTGATGAGTGACATTATTTTTATTTTCTTAAGATAAATTATTAATATTATGTATAAATGGTTTACTTTGTATTAAACATAGGGTATAATTATTAGATATAATAATAATAATGTATATAATTATATTAATAGATTGAATATGTTATTAAATATTTGAATAATATAATGTGAGATTAGTACGTTTGACATTGAACTTATTGTAATTAATTTTGACTACTTTATTGATAATAATTTGATAATTTGACAATTGTAAATATTTGCATGCCAGAAATAGTAAATACACTTGACATTGTATTATTTAATCTGTAATCCACCTATAATAATTATGTGTATTTTGGCAAATAAAAATAAATAAATAAAAAAAAAGACCCCATGTCGAGACCCGCTCCAGAGAGTTCTCGATTTCAGACACAAGTCGGATTCTGCTTTCTTCCACGAGTGTCCGAGGGGCGTTCGCACGGCCTGTGTTTGCAACATCCCCCGTGCTGTCATCTGCATAGCAATGCATGTTGCTGATTTGTTGCAACATGTCATTGATATGCAGAATAAACAGTGTGGGAGTGAGGACGGAACCTTGAGGTACACCAGCATTAATGGGTTTCGTGTCTGAGCAGCACCCGTCGACCACGACCTTGATGTACCGCTCAGACAAGAAGCTAGCCGTCCACGTGCACAGCCTCTCGGGGAGACCGTAAGATGGAAGCTTCGCGAGAAGGGCCCTGTGCCAGACCCGGTCGAAAGCCTTGGCAATATCTAGGCTCACTGCCAATGCCTCTCCGTTGCTCTCAATGGCTTGCGCCCAGCGGTGTGTGAGATATACCAGAAGATCACCAGTTGAACGGCCCTTGCGAAAACCGTATTGGTGGTCGCTGATCAGCTGGTGGTCCTCGAGGTACCTCAGGAGCTGTGTGTTTATAAAACGCTCCATTACCTTTGAGAGCAAGGAGGTTATTGCTACAGGCCTATAATTGGTCGCATCACTTTGGTCACCTTTTTTGGGTACAGGGTGAACAAGGGCTACCTTCCACGAAGACGGTACTTGTCTTGTGGTGTAAGAAAGCGAGAATAAGCGCGTTAAGATGGGAGTCAACTTGGGAGCGAACGTCCTCAACACCACTGCGGGAATTCCGTCTGGCCCACTCGACTTCTTGACATCAAGGGACAGTAGAGCTCGCCTTACGGACTTTTGGGCGAACCGTATATTAGGCATAGAGCTCCCACACCGCGGGATGGTAGGCAGTGTGGCTCCCCCGTCATCGAGAGTCGAGTTTGAGGCAAAGAGGGTGCCCAGAAGATCGGCTTTTCCCTTTGCCGTATGGGCCAGTGAGTTGTCGAGATTCCGAGGGGGTGGATGTGAGGATCGACAGAAATTACCCTCGACAGCTTTGGCCAGCGACCAGAACGCACGAGTCCCGGAAGGGTAACCTAGTAGTCGCTCGCCAATTCTGTCGACGTGCCTAGACTTCGCCTTAGCCATATGCATCCTTGCTGACCTGGAAGCAGCATTGAAAGCAGTTCGAAGCTCGGGGTACTCGGGTCCTTGCACGCGTGCGCAGATGCCCAGGCTTGATATGCATCCTGCTTAAGACTTAACGCCTTAGCGCAAGATACATCAAACCAGGGCTGACTCCGCCCTCCGACGGCCACGACAGAGTTCGGAATGAAGCATTCCGAGACGAAACACAGCTGCCTCCATGGGTACGAAGCCAGGAATTTCCGGAATCCGTCCCAGTCTGCCGACTTATAATGCCGAACTTGTCGCCTCCTGGGGGGAGGAGTCCCTACGGGTGGTGACAAGAGCACCGCAGAGCTCACCCAGCAATGGTCAGAAGTGCCTAGTGGGGCCCCGACCTTCACTTGGTAATCCGCAGGGTGGGTAGTCAGCAGAAGGTCTAGCAAGGAAGCAGTATGGGTCTCTATATCAGGTACCCTAGTAAAACCGGGTACAACTTGAGAGAGCCCATATGCAAAGGAGAAGTCGTATGCAGTTCTCTCGGCGAAGTCAGTGAGTGATACGGGAATCTAGCCAGTCAACATGGTGAGCGTTGAAGTCACCCAAAATCAGTAACTCCGCCGAAAGGCATTGCTGCAGCACTGTGTCGGTCGCCCACTGGATGTGCTCGAATAGTCGAGTTGTCTCTACATCTCCGCTATAGGACCTATATAGGCACGCGTAGATACGGGTATGCCCCCCAACGTCTACGCGCAGCCACAACAAGGATAGGTCCTTGTCTTCCAGGCAGGCGAGACGGCGACTGCAGATGTCTACCCGAACATACACACAAACCCCGGCTCGATGCCTAAAAGTGTGCTCTAGATTATAGCCGGGGTACTGAAGATACGATGTGTCGTCCGGAGTTGGTATTTGCGTCTCCGTCAAAAAGAGAAAAGCCGGCTTTGCCGTCTCGAGATGGTTATGGACAGCATGCAGATTGGAATGGACCCCCCTGATATTGCACATGTCCACAATAAGTGTGGAGGGAGTAGCCGCTGTGCATACTTTTTTCTTTTTGCGCCTTGCCATTGATTTTTATTAAAAAGAGTAGGGACTAGAAAGGATTTGCGATGCTCCGTTAACGCTTCCCAGGTCAAGGTGTGGGTCTCCCAACACCGTGCCTACGGAAGTGATGTGGGATGCTGGCGTGAGGGACGGAAGGGCCCCCGGTCCCCCCCGTGCACGACTGCCTGGCTCCACACCGGTCTCTTACTCCGGCAAGGCAGCCATGCAACGGGACTTTACACCGGTTGGCGGGACAGCCTCCCGGGCCAGAGGTTGACAGTGCCCGGGTTTGGGTCCCCAACTAACCAGCGGGCGGCCAGCGGAAAACCGTTTCACCGAGTCTCCCTGGCCCCCGCGCCAATACATCACGCCCCCGAGGGCATCGATGCCTAAAGCACCCAGCGGCCCCGGAAGATACGAGGTCGGAGGCACCGCAAGAGGAGGGGAAAGGGGGGAGGAAGGGGGATAAACTGGCTCCCAGGTACACTACCGAAACACGACGAGTCGCTATTAACGGTAGGTTCCGACCTGAGGGTGGTAGCTAGCCAGGCAGATCCAACAGAGATCTTACCACCAAGCGGGACACCTTAGGGAATTACGCCAGGCAATGTCAGACCCAGCGACCAATGGGACCGTTGCAGTGAGATTATGAATGCCCATGTAGACGCTGCTGCCCATCTACCTGGTATAAACCCTTAGTTGGCTCCTACGACACCCACGGGTAGGTATGGGGTGGTCTATTCTGTATCGCCGGAGCCACACGGCACATCGCCGGAGCCACACGGCACTTGTTTTCTTTCCTTGTACAATTGTCCACTAATTACCATTTTTTATTTATTTATTAATACTTATATACCAAAAGTGGTACAAAGGCGGACTTAATACCATAGGCATTCTCTCCCAGTCGACCTTTAGAAAAAGCAGATATCATCGAAGGCGGTATTATATTAAATTAAATATTAGAAAAGAAAAGGAAAAAAAACGAAAATAGATATTAAATATAAATATGCATGTATACTAATAAAGTAATAAAGTTAAAATAACAATAATAAATAAACACTATATAAATATAATAAACACAATACAAATATAAACAACGAGTAGAATAATAATAATCATTACAATTAGTTCCGGAAATATTGTTTGAGGTAATAACCTGTGACTTTTTCTTTAAATGCCTGCCTGCTCATTACCTTCTTAAATTGTAAAGGGAGCATGTTCCAAAGGCGAGCAGTCTGGATGGTAAAAGAGTGAGAAAGAAAGTTA
This sequence comes from Spicauda simplicius, assembly GCA_949699795.1. Classification (NCBI taxonomy): domain Eukaryota; kingdom Metazoa; phylum Arthropoda; class Insecta; order Lepidoptera; family Hesperiidae; genus Spicauda; species Spicauda simplicius. The sequence goes on along the minus strand of CATIWX010000003.1, from coordinate 289,868 downwards.
GAACGGTGTAAAAGAAGAGACAAAGTGAGGGAATCAAGGGAATGCAGCTGACGCTCATGGGAATCGCATAGATATTGAAACTTTTGCTTCAAATATCCCGGAGAAATCGGATCGAAAAGTATAGAATGTAGAGTATTGAGAGATCTGACCTGTCTACGATCACGAATAGGAAGCCATTTGAGTTGGCGACGGTGGGACGAAATGTGATCATATTTACGTAGGCAGAAGATAAAACGAACGGCATAATTTAGGAGTCTATCTAATTTGTTCAGCAGCTCTCCACTAATTTCGGAGCAACACACATCAGCATAATCGATGATCGGGAAAATAAGAGCTTGAACAAGGGTAACTTTCACCTGTTCAGGAAGAAAGTTTCTAAGTCGGTTGAGGTTACGCAGCGCAGCAAATACCGACTTGCTGACCTCGGCGACATGTACTGACCAGGTCAGCGATGAGTCGATGTGCAGACCAGGATCTTTGACGCTAGAAGAGAAAGTAATAACAGAATCTTCAAACACGATAGGTGCAACGGAATCCACGTCCAATTTAGCCAATTGTCGCGAACTGCCCAATATGATTGCTTGGCATTTAGCAGGATTAACCTAAATGCCAAACCGGCTAGACCAGTGACTTATATTGTCTAAATTCTTATTTATTAAGCGAACCGCATCATTAACTTTGCAAACTTCACCTTTTACGTAAATTTGCAGATCGTCAGCATAGAGGGGGAAAGAACAGTCAAGGGAAAAAGTGAGAAAGTTAATAAAAATCGAGAAGAGCAAAGGAGATAGGATACCACCTTGAGGCACACCAGAACTAACATGACACCACTCAGAATGCGAACAATCAACGCGGGTGGCTTGAAGTCGCTCCCGAAGATAAGAAGAGAACCATTCCAGAACCTTTGACGAGAACCTTAGATGTTGGAGTGCGGCAAGAAGAATATCATGGTCCACCATATTAAAAGCATTCGAAAAATCAGTAAGTACGAGAATGGTGACCATTTTATTTCCATGCCATCACGAACATCTTCCAGAACTTTCAGAAGGGCAGTTGTGGTGCTGTGTCCAGGTCGAAAGCCAGACTGATAGGGACAGAGAAGGTTGTTATTAAAGATGAAGGAGGATACTTGTTTATGGACAGAGGCTTCTAGAGTTTTTGAAAGAAAGGGAAGAATATAAATAGGTCTAAAATGATCAAGAGTGCTGGGGTTAGGTACTTTAGGAAGTGGGATAATGAAGGCTTTACGCCAAATCGATGGAAAAACCTCCGACGACATAGAAGCATTGATAATGTGAGTAATAATAGGCAACAGACGCGGTAAAAGTGGCATAATCATTAACTTGCTCACATCATCACAACCAACAGCATTTGAATGTATGGATGTTATTATTTTTAAGATCTCGTCAGCAGTAACTGGAAGAAAGGAAAACAGTTCGATGTCCAGAGGGGCCATGGAAGCAATATCAGAGATAGCAAGAGCTTTAACTTTAGGACAGAGAGAAGAAGAACGAGAGAAATGGAGATTCAGCTCGTTAAGAGGAAAAGAAGCGAGATCAGGCTTGGAATACTGTCTACCAATGCCTAGAGTGTTCAAAAATTTCCAAATTTCAGCTGGGAAGTTGTTACGAATATGGTCGTCTATATGTTTACGCTTAGCTGCTCTAACCATTTGGTTACAGCGGTTGCGTGCGGTTTTGTAAAGACACCAGTTTTCGTCACACCTATCGCGCTTGAATCTCCTGAAGGCCTTATCACACCGAGACATGACCATCCGGACACCCTGTGTAATCCAGGGAGCCGGTGGCCGTTTCAACTTAATGGGCTTAAGTGGCGCATGAACATCATACAGCTTCAAAATACATTTGTTTAAAATAGAAATTTTGTCGTCCACTGTAGATGCCGCAACCACGGAAGACCAATCGACTCTGTCAGCATCACCAGCAAGTGCATCCAGGTCCATGCTCGCAAACCTGCGCATCCAAACGATCTCAGGGCCATTTTTTTGAGGGCGCAGTTTATAACACATATAGACCAAATCATGCCTTGAGAAACCTGGAGCTGAGATCTGGCCATGTTTAAGTGCAAGGGAAGGACAGAAAGTAATTATTAAATTAAGTAGAGTATCAGGGCTTCGTGAACTTGGCACCCGACTTTGAAAAATTGATTTTTTTTTTTTAAGATTCTTATAGGTTATCGTTTGTAGTTGTTTGTAGTAACATTAATTTTGTTTGTAGTTACTCTAAAAAAAAATTACGGGACTTTAAAAAAAACTTGGCACCCGACTTTGAAAAATCGATTTTTTTTTATATGAAACATATAGATTATGGTATGTACTTGATTGTAGTAAAACTTGTTTTGTTTGTAGTAGCTCCAAAAAAAAAAAATTAAAAAAAACTTAAAAACCTCTTTTTACCGAAATTCAAGTTAAGTGGTCTTTACTAAAAAATAACAGTATGTAGGATATAAATAACGAAAACAAGCAACTACAAACGCGCTTATCGCTACTACAAACGAAAATAAGCAACTACAAACGCGCTTATCGCTACTACAAACGAAAATAAGCAACTACAAACGCGCTTATCGCTACTACAAACAAAAATAAGCAACTACAAACGCGCTTATCGCTACTACAAATGAAAATAAGCAACTACAAACGCAAATATCGCTAGTACAAACGAAAATAAGCAACTACAAACGCAATTATCGCTACTACAAACGAAAATAAGCTACTACAAACGTGCTTATCGCTACTACAAACGAAAATAAGCAACTACAAACGCAAATATCGCTAGTACAAACGAAAATAAGCGTTTGTAGTTGCTTATTTTCGTTTGTAGTAGCGATAAGCGCGTTTGTAGTTGCTTACTTTCGTTTGTAGTAGCGATAATTGCGTTTGTAGTTGCTTATTTTCGTTTGTACTAGCGATATTTGCGTTTGTAGTTGCTTATTTTCGTTTGTAGTAGCGATAAGCACGTTTGTAGTAGCTTATTTTCGTTTGTAGTAGCGATAATTGCGTTTGTAGTTGCTTATTTTCGTTTGTACTAGCGATATTTGCGTTTGTAGTTGCTTATTTTCATTTGTAGTAGCGATAAGCACGTTTGTAGTAGCTTATTTTCGTTTGTAGTAGCGATAAGCGCGTTTGTAGTTGCTTATTTTCGTTATAGTAGCGATAATTGCGTTTGTAGTAACTTATTTTCGTTTGTAGTAGCGATAAGCGCGTTTGTAGTTGCTTATTTTCGTTTGTAGTAGAGATGATTGCGTTTGTAGTTGCTTATTTTCGTTTGTTGTAGCAATAAACGCGTTTGTATTTGCTTATTTTCGTTTGTAGTAGCGATAATTGTGTTTGTAGTTGCTTATTTTCGTTTGTAGTAGCGATAAGCGCGTTTGTAGTTGCTTGTTTTCGTTATTTATATCCTACATACTGTTATTTTTTAGTAAAGGTCTGTTGGAGCCGCTGTTCTTGGTTTAGGTGATGAATAATACACCGTGGACTGTATTAATGATTATAATAGTTTAAATGCGACCGTTACAAAATATACATAAAATGTACGCGTGCGATCTGTAGGACGGCTTAGATGCTGAGTGGCAGGCGGCGGCGGCCGCCTCGCCCCGCTCGCCCCGCAGGCCCGCTCGCCCCGCTGCACGAAGTCGACCGATCGGGCCCGAACATCCTCCCCGGGTTGAAATCTTCAACAAATTGGAAGGGGGCAGATATTGCTGAAGGCTCGAACGATGGACCCCTTCGTCGTCTTCAGTTCAGCGACCCTCGTGTTCCCGTCGACGCCAGGAAAGATTCTGGTGACTCTTCCCAAAGGCCACAATAATGGAGGCTGGCCCTTCTCCTTAATGAGGACGAGTGCACCAACGTTTAGGTTTCCTGTGGACGTGGCCCATTTAGTTTTTTGTTGCAAAATATTCACATATTCAATATTGAACCGCTGCCAAAAATGTTGTTTATTGTGTTCAATTCGTTGATAGCGCTCAAGTTGCCCAATGTTAATTTCTGTTACCTGTGGATGAGGAACAGACATTAGTGGCCGTCCAATGAGGAAATGTGCAGGAGTAAGAGCAGTCAAGTCAGATGGATCAGAAGAGAGAGGAGTAAGTGGGCGAGAATTCAGAACTACCTCTATCTGAGTTAGACAAGTTGCGAGCTCGTCATAGGTAAAATGTGTAAGTTGAAATAATCGCTTTAAGTGGTGCTTAGTTGACCGAACTGCAGCCTCAGCTATGCCATTAAAATGGGGAGAATATGGGGGTGTGAAAGAAAATTCAATGCCTTGTTGTGCAACCTCAAAGCCGATATTTGATTCTTCTAAGAATCGTTGCAACTCGTTCTTAGTTCCAACGAAGTTTGTACCATTATCAGACAGTATAGTTTGAGGCTTGCCCCGACGCGCCACAAAACGGTTTAATGCGGCCATGTAACCTTCCTTAGTCAGATCCGTAACGAGCTCAATGTGCACTGCCTTTACTGCAAGACAGACAAATATGCATAAGTAAGATTTTATTAGCTTACAGCCTCTTCCTTTGCGATCAGCTATAAACACTGGCCCGGCATAGTCGACACTGCAATTTAAAAATGGAAATTCTAAGTGCGTCCTAGACGTTGGTAATTGACCCATAATGGGCTGCACATTTGTACATTTATATTTGAAACACTAGCTGTACCCGCGACTTCGCCCGCGTAAAAATGAGTGTATCGCAAAGTTTTTCCTGCACAAATCTCGACCCCGTTGAAATTATATGATAAAAAGTAGTCTATAATTATGTTATTCCACAACCTTTTCTATAGTGCAAGTCCTATCCAAATGAGTTTAGCCGCTCGGCCGGCGATTACCTGGACATACAAAGAGTGAAGAAACGAATTTAAAGTATGTATTTGTGGTTAGGATCATAATTGTTATGTAAAAATATTTTAAAAATTAGACAAATTAAAATTAGAATTTTAAAATTAGACGATTGTAAACCGCCTTTCTTTGAATTAATTAACAATCTTAGTGGTCACACAATCCACTTCGAATGCCTTGTGCCTCGGCTACTGAGGACGGCAGCGGCCTTGGGTAGACTGTTGCCAAACCTCGGTGGGCCAGAGACGTCGTGTCGACGTCTCTACATGGGTATCGTGAGGTCGATGGCCCTGTATGGCCCTGTGTGGGCTGACGCCCTGAGCAGCCGAAATGCCGCTGTGCTTATGCGAGCGCAGCGAGTGATGGCGATCAGGGTAATACGGGGCTATCGCACGATCTCGTGTGAGGCAGCCTGCGTGCTGGCGGGTTCTTTGCCCTGGGATTTGGAAGCGAGAGCCCTTGCGTCACTACATCAGTGGCGTGAGGAGGCGCACCAATCTCGGAGCCACCCGCCCACACAGCAGGAATTGGAGGGGCACAGAGCTGAGTTGCGCCAAAGGGCTATCGAATCGTGGATGTCCAGGCTGGCGCATCCCAGCGCCGGCTTGAGGACTATCGAGGCAATTCGTCCAATATTTCAGCAGTGGTTGGGTAGGCGATTTGGCATCCTGTCCTTCCGTCTGACGCAGGTGCTCTCGGGACATGGTTGTTTCGGGAGCTACCTGTGTCGGATCGGGCGGGAGCCGACTGCCAGGTGCCATCATTGCGACGGTTGCCTCGAAGAGACGTCCCAGCATACGCTGGAGGTATGCCCTGCGTGGAATGCGGAGCGCCGCGCGCTCAGCTCTGTATTAGGGGCCGACCTCTTGCTTCCGGCCGTGGTTCGCGCCATGGTTGGAAGTGACAGGTCGTGGCAGGCGGTGCGATCCTTCTGCGAAGCAGTGATGCTCGCGAAGGAGGCGGCGGAGCGGGCCAGGGAGGACAATACATCTTCCGCGCCGCTTCGTCGCAGACGCTTGGGACGCCGGAGAGTGGCTTTTGCAGAAAGCCACTCTTTCCCAGTCCCATGAACCCACAGGGGCAGAATCGGGGGATCCTGCCTCTGGTCACAAGGGTTCGAGATGTCGTGTGTGCGTTCTGCATGCACATCTCATGAGGGACACCACTGAGAGGGGCCCCTCCCTCTCGGGACGTGGCTGGCGTTAACATCAGCGCCGGCCGACGTTGCCGGGCCGCGAATGTAATGCTAACGCTTTACTCGTGACCCGGCACCGAACGTCCAGAGGAACGCCGCGGAGTTTTAGTCGGTAAGAGTCCGACATACCCCTTGCGCTCCCCCGGGCGAAAGGGGATCCATGAGGATTTCTCCGCGTTAAAAAAAAAAAAAAAAAAAGTGGTCACACAATACCAAGAAGCACCTTGTAAACCAAATCCTCCTCCACATTTAAACCAAAACGCATCGATTACAAAGATTGATTTTAACTTTTCCGCAGTATGTTTAAAAGTTCTCAGGGTGATGCTGCAGGGTGAAATGCAATGTTTGTACCGGTCTAGTACAAAAAGACGCTACTCTTACAAACTCATTTAACATTCGTATCCTACTCAACACTGGACACTATCAAGTGGTCAGATTACTCTAATAATGCACACGCATCGGCGGCCGGCTTGTATTAGCATGCGCGAGCGAGACGGTTACCTACCCCTGCCGAGAGACACATCGCGATCTTTATTATTTTAAATCTCTAATATCTTTAAAAGTATTTATTTGATGCATATAGTGTAAAAGCTAACGAATGCATTTATTTATATAAGGATTAATACCGAACAGAAGAAAACACACTCGAAATTAACGTAATATTTTTAGTTGAAATATGGAACATAAAAAAAATGTTGTGACTTAACCATAAGTTATAGAGATATACTATCGCGGATTGATTTTATATTTAAGGTTTGCAATCCAGTGTTTCGTAGCCCTTGACGGAATTATTAGTATTCAACATGAACATTTAATTTATCCATAGACTTCGTAGTTGTTTTGTAAATAACGCCACCTATTCGATGTAATTCCACCTATCGCATTCAATGTAATTCAACATAGTAATGGATAGATGGCGCAAGTATACCTATTATATAACTCATCGGTAATTCCTCGTCATTTTTTATTGTGGGTAAATTAAATCAAATTTATATCACATTTATTTGTATGATAATTAATTGTTATCGATTTATAGGTATGTATTATTTCATAATGAACTAAGGATCAGGATGACATCAGGGAAAAATGGCTAATATGGCGATAGTTGGAATTTGGAATTAAACAAAAGTCGCGATATTCCGAGTTTTACAGATATATGTATGTTGTCGACTCAAAATCAATATTTTTTAATGTTTTATTATTGACATAAGTTTACAATCAAGTCTATCTTGCCCCTTGACGGAATTTTATTATCGTACCCTTTGAAGGAAATTATATAATTATTGTGAGTTAACCTTAAGAGATATAGATATGCTATCGTGGATTTATTTTGTATTTAAGTTTGCAAACCAGTGTTTCGTAGCCCTTGACGGAATTATTAGAATTTCAACATCAACATTTAATTGATCGATATTACTTCGAAGTTGTATTGTAGATAACGCCATCTATCAAATGTTCATTCAACGTAATTCAACAGAACAGTGATAGATAGCGCAAGTATACCTAATATTTAACTCATCGGGAATTCCTCGTAATTATAATCGTATCTTTCGCATTATAAATACATTTTCATATTATAAACCCATATTACGGGTAAATTAAATTAAAATTTACATCACATCTATTTGAATGATAATTAATTGTTAGCAATTTAAATGTATTATTTCTGAACAAACTCACGATGACGTCCAGGCGAAATGGCCAATATGGCGATTGTCATATGCATCGGAATTTAACAAAATTCGCGACATACCGAGTTTTACGGATATAAGTTGTCGACTCAAAATCAATATTTTTTAATGTTTTATTATTCACATAAGTTTTTAATCAAATCTATGATACCCCTTGACGGAATTATTAGTACCTACACCTCTTTGTCAAAAACGAACTACCATACAAACATTTATGCTCGATTTTAACACTTTCAACCCATTTTTTGAAATAAAAAGTAGCCTATACTGGATCCCAAGGTCACCACTATCTTTGTACACAATTTCATAAAAATCGGTGCAGTAGTTTAGCCGTGAAAGAGCAGCAGACAGACAGAAAGAGTTACTTTCGCATTTATAATATTAGTAGGGATTTCAGTTTAATGAGCTGTCATTAAACTTATAATATATACTAAAAGCAACCGTAAGCACTATGTGACTACCTTTTATAATTTAGGTTTGCACTATCCCGCATCATCAGGGAGGAGTTGAAGGTAAAAAAAAATATCCCGTGTCTTTGCTTAGTATTCTTATTACTTATATGCAAGCACTTGCGAGCCAACTTCTATAGCTTGGGCTTGCAGTACCCTGCATCATCAGGGCTAAGGAGTTGAACATCGAAATTTTCATCTTGTGTCTTTGCTTAGTAATTATATTACATACCCGAAAGCACTAAATAGCTAACTTCTATGGCTTAGGCTTGAAGCACCCCTGCATCATCAGGGTTGAGGAGATGATGGTCAAAATTTTCATCTTGTGTCTTTGCTTAGTAATTATATTACATACCCGAAAGCACTAAATAGCTAACTTCTATGGCTTAGGCTTGAAGTACCCCTGCATCATCAGGGTTGAGGAGTTAAAAGTCAAAATTTTCATCATGTGTCTTTGCTTAGTAATTATATTAAATACCTGAAAGCACCAAATGCCCATCTCATATAGTTTAGGCTAGCAGTATCCTGCATCATCAGGGGTGAGGAGTTGAAGATCGAAATTTTCATTTTGTGTCTGTGCTTAGAAATCATATTACATACCCGAAAGCACCAAATGGCCATCTCCTATGGCTTAGGCTTGAAGTAACGCTGCATCATCAGGGTTGAGGAGTTGAAGGACAACATCTTTACCGTGTACTTTGCTTGGTATTTTTATTACATAACCGTAAGTACCAAATAGCCAACTCTTACGGTTTAGTCTTGAAATACCCTTACATCATCAGGGTTGAAGAGTTGAAGGTCAAATTTTTGTCCCATGAATTTGTTTAACAATTTTATTATATATCCATAAAAACAAATTGACTTACTTGTACGGTTCAGGCTACCAGTACCCCTGCATCATCAGGATTGAAGAGTTGAAGGTCAATTTTTTTAGGAAATATCTGCTTAGTAATCTCATTCTACATTCAACCCAATAGGACTCCTACAGCTTAGGTTTGGCCGAGTATCGCTAATTTCGTTAATTTGCTTCAAAGAAATGGATCCATGATCACAACCGTATCAAACTCATCAGAATACCCTTGAAATACATTCTTTCAAATAAAAGAAAAATCATCAAAATCTGTTGGCGGGAAATTGAGTTATTCATCTATTTATCGCGCACATCGTTAATGCAAATATCAGACTTATGCGCTTTTCTTATGGATGCCACTGTCAAAAGTGAATTAAAAATAAATGGGACCCGATGACACGCACTACCTTTCAAATGAAAAAAAAATCATCCAAATCCGTTCACCCAAAAATTAAAAAAAAAATAAAAAAAAATACAGACGAATTGATAACCTCCTCCTTTTTGGAAGTCGGTTTAAAACGATGTTTTAACATAAAAATCAAAGCGAAATACTAAATTTTATTGAGGTGGCCTCAAAATTGACTGACTTTCATACAAACTTACGTCTCCTATTTGGGTTAAATTGGGGGGGGGGGGATCAGAAAATTAATTCTTAACTGACGTCTACGTCATTAAAGGAACCCCTAGTAAAAATCATATTCGTATCTTTAGCAGTTTAGGCTCTACGATGTACTTTATTCAATAGATGAGTGAGAGAGCATCCTTTCGTTTTTATGTAAGTATATATAGATAAAGAGATATAGATTTGTATAGTATCAAATAACAGGTACACACATAACCAATAAAAAATACATAACAAAGGAATACATTTTACAGACCATAACATGTTTAGTTTCAACCAATTCAACTATGCAGTTACTTATCTTATTAACACTTATCGAACACAGAATAAATACTGCGTAGTTTTAAATTGACATAACTTTTTTATTCGTAAACCGATTTACATAAAATAAACACTAAATGTTAAGTGAAGTTTCCCTCAACACATGGGTGAAAATTATATTCAAATTGGATAAGCCGTTTCTGAGATTAGCGTTTTCAAACACACAGACAAACAGACAAACAGACAAACAGACAAACAGACAAACAGACAAACAGACAAACAGACAAACAGATAAACAGACAAACAGACAAACAGACAAGATTTCTAAAAACCATTATTTTGGGTTCTATATCATATTAAAGACCTCTAGAAATGATTTTCACCTAAATTTATTCCATGTACAGACAGCGACCTCTTACAGATTTATTATAGTATAGATAGAAGAAGAAGATAGAATTTACCTACCACCTAACGGCCAATACATTTGTCGAATGTTTGATAAAAGCGATTGAGGCCCGCTGTGTAATAGATCAATATGAAATTTTCGAAATATGATTTTTGTAATATGATGTTTACAACATAATAAGATAGGATGCTTGACGTTGTAGTTATAAAGAGAATTGTCAAGCCTTCCGCCGACGCGGATGAGTCCTTCATTGTCTATAAAAGGACTTAAAGATGTAATTTTATTCTTACGAGGCAATGGTTTACCCGATTCTAGAAGGGTATACTCTTCTGGGAACATATCAATTTGAGCATGTTTAATTATTAAATTATAGGATTTATTTAACTCTTGACAAGTTAGCGAGCCCTGCAATTTATTACCTTTATTTTTTAAATTATGTATAAATCTTTGAATGTATGCGACAACTACTTGTAAGCGTGTAAAACTAGAATATTTATGAATTAATAATTTAATAAATGATTGATTAATGTGTTGAAAGAATGAATGATTATAATTTGTAACTGTTAGTTCAGGTAGTGACTCAGGAAGATGCCCCTTCAGGGAGTCATTTTCGTTAGGCATTTTAGGCTAATTATTCACGTCTTTATTGCTTTGTAAATTCTTATTAAGAAGCGTTAACGCCGCTCATAAATCTTTTGTTCGTTTTTGCTACCGTTCGACAGCTGTGCGGTGAGTCATACTGCCGTCGTAATTAAAAAGGGCATAACTAACATTTTGCAAATTTTGAGAAAATCGAGATTAAAATATTTTTTGAATGTTGTTGAAAAAACACATCTAAATTGTTATTTTTTGAAATTGTGTGAAGGTTAAAAGTTCCCTTAGTTTAGTATGTATACAACGTTAGTAATATTATATTTTTAATTATAATGGATATACTTAATAACTAGCATTATTATTTTTAACTTAACATAAAAATTATCATTAAAAGGGCGATCTTACGTTTAAAAGGCACATATAACCAGATATGCCTTATTATTGTAAAATTTTGGATTAAAAAACAAAAATGTTATCATAAAAAGGCACTTTTACTTAGTTGAGCCTTTTCACTGTGATTAATTGGAATAAATACATACAATAAATACTAGAATTAATTCCTAATATTTATATTTTATACTTTTTGATGTGTATTTTGTTATATCCTAGCAGTACGATTGTATATTATATAATAGGCTGATAAATATAATTGTGTTGGAAATAAGGTACTTATAAGAAAATAAAACGTTTATTAAGGTTCCGATTGAATGATTTAGGTACTTTGTAATCTTTGTCTAACACTGAATCTTCAGAATCAAAATCTTACCAAACTCCCTCACTTGATTCTTGTACGGAGTTCTGAATGCGACTTGTTGACGTGACAGATATTTGTTTGTCTCGTCTCTGTAGTTCCGGGATCAGAATAGGGCTACGGCATCCCCTGCCTGTCGTAAGAGGCGACTAAAAGGGGTTTCCGAGGTTGGCTAGAGCGGGAAGTCGAACCGTTCGGTCAGGCGATCCCGGGAACGACGGCGGTATGTGTGGTCGCATATCGTCGTAAAGACTAGACGGGCGGTGGGCCCAGCCGCCCATCTGGGAGGAGCCCGATGGGGCAACGCGCTTAGAGGATTCCTGCTGCGTTCGTTAGGAGGTCCCGGAGTCCTCTTTATAACGCCGAGGACGGCCACCGGGGGGTTTTAGTGCGGTAAAAATCCCACATAACCCTGCGTCGCTCCCACGGCGTCGGGTACCTTTTGAAGGTTTCCCCCTCGAAAACAAAAAAAAAAAACATGCGTGCGTACAAAGTACACATGTCAGAAGTGAAACTTATTTGGCGAACTAATTTATAAATCTTGTTTATATTTATACAAATCTAAAACTTTAAATTTCCAAGATTAAGAGGAAGGGAAAAAGGCGTGATACGACGTTCGCTCTGTCTCACTTTTTCTCTCAATCTTTCTCACTCGCTTGCTCCCTACTCTCACTCCACGGCTAGTTGCTCATGCTACGTTCGCCCTGTCTTACTCTCTCTCAATCGGTCTCGATCACTCTCTCTCTCTTTTCCGACACTTCCGTTGCATACCGGCGTGACGTTTCATCTGTAAAAAATTTACCCTCATGGGCCTAAAGAAGTTTCACTTCAAAAAAAAATGCAGTCCACCTGATGGTAAGTGGTCACTGCTACAAGTAATAAAAACAATGTCACCGGAAAGCACTTACAAGTGTAGCCTCGTCTCGATACGTCAGGCACAACTGACGGCATTCCCTGCCTACTCTGCCCTCCGGACTTCATTTCCGTTCAAAGATGTTTAATAGTAAAGGCACAACCGCCAATGTGCTGTTTTTAATACAAAATTTTAGAGCGTAGGGGTAAATAGAAAGGGCATAATTGCCAGTTGTGACTTTTCTTTCTACATTAATTGCTAAAGTATCGGTATAAAAAATAAGCACAATTGCCACATAAGCCTTTTATATGTAACTTACGTCAGGTATGTCCTTTCAATTAAATATATTAAAAATGAAAAGGTGACATAAAAGTCATATCTCACAATATGCCCTTTTATTGTAATAAAACTTAAAAAATTGTGCAGTTGTGCCCTTTAAACTTATGCTATCTCTGTTATTATTGTTTCTAAAAATCCACAAAAAATCCGGCAGATAGGCCTTTTTTTCCTGATTCCGAATATATATGTAACTCAATTTCACAAAAAATGTTAGTCGTGCCCTTTTTCGGTAACACGGCAGCATACGCCTGCCAGGTGGCCGATCTAAGTGCATTGACCTTGAACCTTTTCTTATCTTTATTACCTGTCTGTTTTAATAAACAGGTGTGAAATATTTATCTTATTGTTGCTTTGTTTTTTGCGCCTTCGCTTTCGCCATGTCGTCTATTGAAACTTTAATTAAAAAGCGTAGCAGTATGAAAGCAAAGCTTACTAATTTTTGTAATTATCTGAGCATACTTAGTAGTTCTAAAGTCATTTCAGACCTACAACGTATGGAGTTGGAAGGTCGTTTAAGCAAATTTGATAATTTATACAACGAATTCGACGAGTTACAGATGGAAATTGAGGTGGACTCCGACGTGCCGCAAGAAGCTTACGACGAGCGTACCAAATTCGAAGAGCGGTACTACTCACTTGCTGCTCAGGCACGCAGTCTGCTGGTGCGCACCAACACTGCCGAAGCAGAATCTGTAGCGGGTTCAACAGGCAGACATGCGGGTGAATCTTATCAACATTTTATTCGCTTTCCTAAGATTGATTTACCTCGCTTTGATGGTAGCTATGAGTGCTGGCTTGAGTATAGAGATACGTTCTTATCACTAATACACGACAATTCCTCTATTGATAACATTAGCAAGTTCCACTACCTACGTGCGTCCCTCGCCGGAAACGCGTTAGAAATTATTAAAAACATAGACTTCAAATGTGACAATTACCTAATGGCGTGGGACTTGTTATGTAATCGTTACGACAATAGTCGCTTATTAATTAACAATCACGTGCAGGCGTTGTTCAATGCTCAGTACATTGTCTCCGAGTCATGCAGTTCTTTGCGTCGTCTGATTGATGATATTAACAAAAATATTAGAGCGTTGAAGGCGTTGAAGGAGCCCACGGAGCATTGGGACACGCTTGTTATTTACATGATGGTGAATAAACTAGATACTGCCACATGTAGAAATTGGGAAGAGCATCGGAGTACGCTTTCTGAATCCCCAACCTTATCTCACTTCATCACGTTTCTTAGTAATAAAGCTGATTTATTAGAAACTTTAGAACGCAAGGAAATAAGTAGCTTATCAAACGTAGACAATGAATCAAATTGTTTTGGAATTACTGATAGAACGGGCGATAACGTAAACATAACAAAATTCAAAAACACACTGTGTAAAAATAATAAAATTAAATGTCCTTTATGCTCAAAAAACCATTACCTATACACTTGTGAATCTTTTCGGAGCCTACCAGTTGGTGCTCGAAGGACCATTTGTTGGAGCCGCTGTTCTTGGTTTAGGTGATGAATAATACACCGTGGACTGTATTAATGATTATAATAGTTTAAATGCGACCGTTACAAAATATACATAAAATGTACGCGCGCGATCTGTAGGACGGCTTAGATGCTGAGTGGCAGGCGGCGGCGGCCGCCTCGCCCCGCTCGCCCCGCAAGCCCGCTCGCCCCGCTGCACGAAGTCGACCGATCGGACCCGAACAGGTCACTTAACTTGAATTTCGGCAAAAAGAGGTTTTTAAGTTTTTTTTTAATTTTTTTTGGAGCTACTACAAACAAAACAAATTTTACTACAATCAAGTATATACCATAATCTATAAGTTTCATATAAAAAAAAATCGATTTTTCAAAGTCGGGTGCCAAGTTTTTTTTAAAGTCCCGTAATTTTTTTTTAGAGTAACTACAAATAAAATTAATGTTACTACAAACAACTACAAACGATAACCTATAAGAATCATAAAAAAAAATATCAATTTTCCAAAGTCGGGTGCCAAGTTCACAAAGCCGCTAAGTCCGCAAGCTGCTCCAGTGATAGTGATGGCTGCGAAGCGAGCAACGGCTGGATGCTGGTAGGCAGGCGCTGGCACCAAATTGTCCTAATAAAATCTTGTGGCACGGACGATCCAGCTAGGTCCTGGAGGTAACGCAGGAACTGCGATGGCTTGCGCGCTCCTAGCTCCTCGTGGATCAGTAACTGCTTCACCTTCTTTTCTTGGGAAGCTGAGAGTCAACGTATTAATTCCGTCTTGATCTCGTTATAAGTCCCCCCGCGCCGTCACTACGTTAACATCTCATACGTTCAGTCCGTAATATTTAATTGTCTAAAGTGTGTTTAAATTGAGTGTCTTCGATATTGAAGTATATAAAACTAAAGCTAATCGAGTAATCTTCCTGTATAACTTTAAATATTAAGAATCCGTGCAGTAATAAGTGAATTACATCAAAATTAGTTTTCTGAGAACGTGGTGCATCGCATTTAACCGTGACCTACGACAACTCGCCGTTTGACCGCTGCACTGTCACATAGCAGCGCTGTGCCTAGTACCAGTATACCTAACGTTTGCGTGAACGTGCGCTCACAACAACGCTTCTACGCAATGGACAAGCTTACCTGTGTTGGCTGCAAAACTACAATACAGGGTAAAGAATTTATGACCTGTCAGAACTGTAAGCAGAAATATGATTTACCGTGTGCCAATCTCTCACCCAAACGTTTTAAGAAAATAAGTCAAGAGAGTAAACTAAAATGGAAATGTTTGGAGTGTAGAAGCATGCAGCCTAAGCTAGACAACACCAACACACCAGTTCGTGCAGGCCAGCTGTCCACAGAGGATGAAGAGGAGTGCTTATCTAAAGACCAGTACGTCACTAAGCGGCGGAATCTACCGGCGCCCGCATATATTACAGAAGGTACATTCAAGGAGATCCTAAGCAGAGAACTGAGAAAGGAGGTTGAAGTGGTGCTAGAAGCTACACTAACTCGCTTGGTTTCCAATCAGCTGGAGGACATCATAAAACAATTTTCTGACTTTCGGTCGTCTATGACGTACATAAGTGAGCAATATGAGGAAGTGAAGAATATTCTGAGTAATACCTCACTGGAATTAAAAACTATGAAAGTAGAAAATAAAGCTCTTAAAGAAAACCTAACCACCTTGTCCGCTCGTGTAAAGGTCTTGGAGGATGAAAATATGAAACAGCAACAGTGGGCGAGGCTTCAGAACGTCGAAATCACGGGTATTCCAGAAAACAAACAAGAAGATGCGGTAGCCATCGTGCAAAAATTGTGTGAACACATCGGTGTTGCTGTGGCCCCCACTGACGTGGAGTTTGCTCATCGCGTGCAGCCTCGACGGGAAGCCAGCGCGGCGCGTGCACGTCCTATCATCGCCCGGCTTAAACATCGTGTACTCAAAGACAAAATTATAGTTGCTGCACGCAAGCACCGTGACTTATATACTAGAGAAGTAGGAATTGGTGGGGAAAACTGTAAAATTTATATAAACGAACACCTAACAAAGGATAATAAAATGCTCCTAACACTATGTAAACAAAAAGGAAAACAACTAAATTACAGATATATTTGGACAAAAAACTGCCGAATTTTTGTGCGAAAGAACGAAACTTCTGCACCAATTTCCATAAATTCCTCAACAGATATTGCAAAAATTGTGTAATACAAACGCAGAACATTATTGAGTCTTACTATATACATAATACAATACCAGTATTATGTATCACAATTCTCCACAAAAAGTTTTCGATACAGGAACTTATATTAGCTATTAATAAATTAATTTTGTTTCAGCCACAATATGTTACTTCAAATTATACATACACACTCAACACATTCAAACACATATCACTTACACATTACATTCACATACTATTACATATTATTCACAGGATTATTTCATCATTTTATTACACATTACACCGACTTTACCAAACAACGTTTAATCATTACATTTACAAATTTACTAAATATTACATAGACTATTCCCACATAATATTAGACAGGCTTAATCAAGTTACTAAATGGCATAATAATAATATCTACAAAGTATTTTATCGACTAAACCAAGCACATTGCCTTTATTTATTTTCTTTATATAATATTATTTCATTATTTTCTCACATATTACAACGACTTAACCAAATAATACCTAATTATTATACTTGCAAATTTATTAAATATTATATTTATAATACCTACCAGAAATTAAACCGACTTTATCAAATAACACCTGATTATATTTACTTTTCTTCTCTTATCAATAATACCGACTTAATACTGTACCAAGCAGCACTTAAATATTATTTTTTGTATATATTCTCTTTCATTCATTACAATATGGTGTCTCCTATAAACAACTTTAAGTTTGCAGGCATGCAGTGTATCATCGTAAGTTTTATAACAATATTACTTTTCAACAATGGATAATACATTAAAAAAGCTTAAACTTTTTTATCAGAATGTTAGAGGCTTGCGGACCAAAACCAATGAATTTTATAATAATTTACTCCTGCTTGATTTTGATATAGTACTGTTAACGGAAACTTGGCTTTGCGATGGTATCTTGGATTCTGAATTGTGTGACGATAAATTCGTGTTATTCCGTCGAGACCGCGGGTCTTTGGGAGGAGGTGTCATGATTTTGTGCGCCCCGCAATTGCAGGCGCGTGTAAGACTTGACTGGCAATGTGGTGATATTGAGTGCGTCTGGATCACAGTCCCGCGTAATGCACTAGGGCTGTCACATGACCTACATATTGCAAGTATCTATATACCTCCTAACTCATTACTTCCCTCACGTACACAGTTGTTTATTGAATCGTTGTCAGAAATACGTAACAAACATCCTAGCGACCATTTTATAATTGCAGGCGATTTTAACTTGCCGTGTATTGACTGGACACTGCCTGAACCAGTCGTTTTAAAAAAGGGGGCCAATGAAGTTCAAAACGCGGCAAGTAAGTTACTTGAAGAAGCATCTTTGATGGGCTTACTACAAAATAATAAGACTTTAAATGTCAATAATAAGGCTAGATTTGGTTCTCTCTGATACAGCTATTTCAGTATATAAATCTCACTCACAGGTTGTCAAGGAGGACTCATACCATCCAGCTTTATCAATTATTGCTTCTGACTTTTTTGTCCCGTCTTTAAAAACTCAATCGTATATAAAATATCTTTTCAAGCGCGCTGACTTCCAAAAGATAAATGACATGTTAACTAAACAGGATTGGACTTTTATAATAGATAAAAGCAAAAGCATTGAAACAGTAGTAAGCGACTTTTATAGTGTAATTAATAATTGTATTCATTCATTTGTACCACGCGTATGCTGCTCTGGGGCATACACTTATCCAATTTGGTATAGCAGATCATTGATTAATTTAATTAAAGAAAAATCTAGAACTCACGTTAACTGGAAAAAGTATATCAATCCCTTTGATTACGCACACTTCGCAGAGTTAAGACGTCGTCAAAAAGATTTGCAAAGCTCTTGCTATAAGTCATACATCACATTCTCACAACAGCAAATTAAAATTAACTCAAAATATTTCTGGTCCTATGTAAAATCAAAAAAGAAAAGTAGTTGCAATTATCCACAGCAAATGACATACAATGAATTAGTATTAGATACACAATATGATATATGTACTGCCTTTAATAATTTTTTTGAGAGAAACTTTAATAAACCCGCGGATCAATATACTGATTGCCTATCTGATACTCTCTCCCAAGCACATACTATTTGTGACATTGAAGTCTCAAGCGAATACATTTTTAAATTAATTAAAAATATTGATATTTCAAAGGGTGCTGGTAGTGATGGTATACCACCAATATTTTTTGTACAGTGCGCTGAACCCTTATCAATACCTATTTCCCTTATCTTTAATAGATGTTTCCGAGAAGGCTACTTCCCCGAGGTATGGAAAAGAGCTCACATAGTCCCGATACATAAAAAGGATCTTAAAACACCTGTAGAAAATTACCGCCCCATCTCAATTCTCAATGTACTTAGCAAGCTTTGTGAGAGAGTCGTTCACTCTTATGTATATCCCGTAATAGCCGCTTCCATCCCGGAAGAACAGCATGGCTTTATGAAAAGGCGTTCTACGGCTACTAATTTAGGAGTTTTTGTTGATCACGTGTCTAGTAATATTGATGGTGGTTCGCAAGTGGATGTGATCTACACTGATTTTGAAAAGGCATTTGATCGTGTAGATCACGTCATCCTTTTGCGAAAATTGTGTGAATTAGGTATTCGCGGCAATCTTCTGAGATGGATGGATTCTTACTTGAGAAATCGATCTCAAGCTGTAGTTGTTGGAGGATGTTGTTCAAATTTCATTGGGATTCCTTCTGGTGTGCCGCAAGGATCTATTTTGGGCCCTCTTCTGTATGCTTCGTATCTATACGATGTAGGAGAGTGTTTTCAACATGCACGCTATCTTATGTACGCGGATGATACCAAAATTTATATGAACATAAAGCAAACGTTGGACTGTTTAAAACTTCAGGCAGATTTAGACAGGTTAAGTAGTTATTACGACCACAATCGGATTGGTATCAACTTAAATAAATGTTCAGTAGTATCATTCACCAGAAAAAAACATCCTATTATGTACACATATTCAATTAACAATATAAATATTACTAAAGCGAATTATGCGGTAGATCTTGGTATTACAATTGACTCGAAACTAACGTTTACTGACCACATTGACACCATAGTATCCAAAGCCTACAAAGCCCTTGGTTTTATTCTAAGAGTTAGTCAACCGTTTACAGATAAAGGGTGTTTGCGTGTACTCTACTCATCATATGTAAGAAGTATACTGGAATACTGCAGTATCGTATGGAATCCTCAATACAGCAATCGTATACAAAACATTGAACGTATTCAACGTAAGTTTTTGAAGCAATTAAGCTTTCGCGATTCTCGAAAATATGCAGATTATCAGAAATCTTGTAGCTATCATCACTTCATGCCTCTTCAGAGTAGACGCACGTTACTTGATATGTCCTTCTTGCATGGACTATGTAATGGCTACATAGATTCTATGGAATTAACATCTAAGCTGCTACGCTTCTGTGTACCAAATTATCGAACAAGACACACACAATTGTTTGCTACTACTCATCATAGAACCAGATCCAGGTTAATGATGACCAGGTTAAATTTTGCTGCGTCATCTTTGACGTTAAAATTTTCAAATTGCGCTTCCAGTAAGGCGAACCATATTTCCGGATCTTCAGGTGAAAAAGGTGGCACCTTCAGGTTGAATTTCGGTATTTTTGATCGGGTTGAGTCGGTACCTGGCGATGATTTCGGCAAGGTGCATGGCCGCGCTTTTTTCATCGGCCGCGTGGTAACATAGTCGCCATCTTGTGACGGTGGCGAGTCGCTGCTGGCACTGTTGTCGCTTAAGACGGTGTGCTCCTCCGGGGTCACCAATTTGGGTGTCACCAATTTGTGGGTTGTATGATGGAAGGTTCTTGAAATTATTAAAGTCCAGTTGTACGTTACACAATTTTTATTTCACACACCCACACATTAACAAACAGAAGGAGAAATGTACAGTCAATGGACAGATAGTTAAGCATACACAAAGCATATGTAGATTTTAGTAGCGACAAGTGATTTAATACCTACTGCTTTGATGTTTTTTTTATTTATTTATTTATTTACACTTTATAAAAAAAAGATGCAAATGATAAATTTATGTTACAAGAAGTACCATATAAAAATAGAAAATTCAATCAAAAACAACCCTAAAGTCTTCTGGTCCTTTATAAAACATAAAAGGAAATGCAGTAGTACTTATCCCTCTGTTATGAGACTTGGCAACGAGACTACCAGTAATGGTACCGAAATCTGTAATATGTTTGCTAGTTGTTTTTCATCAGTCTACAACACTTCGCCAGGTAATTACACCAACCTAAAAGATGACTCATTCACAAACCACGTAAATTACACCACTCACACAGTGTTATTATCAAAAATGCAGGTACAAAGGGCCCTCACTACATTAAACATACACAAGGGAGCCGGATCCGATGGCTTACCTCCACTTTTTTATCCAAATGTGCCAGAACACTTGCCGAACCGCTTACCCTTATTTTCAATACATCACTGAAGACCGGTATTTTTCCAAACATTTGGAAAGAATCTGTTATACTCCCTATATTTAAAAAAGATGATGCGTCTTCTGTTGAGAATTACCGCCCCATTTCATTACTTCCCACTCTTGGTAAAGTCTTTGAAACACTCATCTTACCAGCACTTTCCTGGCAAGCCAAACAATCTATGGAAATGGGTGTGAGTGTGGTGAAAGTCTTATGGTGTGTGCAGGAAAGGGTAAAAGTCAATGACGCACAAGTCCACTTAAAATAAGAGTTTATTGCGCGGTCACAATAATACCTTAGGGTCCATAGCATGCACTAACACTAATTAAAACTAAACAATTGTCCACACTTAAATCTACCATAATCAACAAAGAAGGAGAAAGAGAAACGATAAAGCGTCCTAGGCACTAAACTTAAACACTAATAATAGTCTTTACACACTAGGCACACAAGCGATAGTCTATATTATTCGTAAGCACTGGATAGCAAATCTAGGCAATTCAGAAAGCACTACGCGGAGTTCGTAGCGAGTAGTCTGGCGTAACGAGCGACATAGGTACAGCGCGGGACGAGTGTTAGCCTACTGCCGAGCGGGCGCAGCCGGAGCAGTGAGCCGCGGGCCGGTGGTGAGGTGTGAGACGGCGGGGGGCGACCGCTGGCGCGATGCGCGTGCGCAGAAAATGGCGGCCGCGGCCGGCCGCTCGGCAGCACTCCAACACACACCTTGTGTCCCGGGTTTGAGTCCGGGTTGTGTTGTTGAAGTGTTTGTGTATATGTATTAATGTGTCGCTGTGCTTGTTGTGTATGTCATGTATGTGTATGTGTATGTATGCCGAATGTATATAAAGAAAATAGGTTTTCTTTAATTATTTAGTTCTTTTTTTAATTTGACATGTCTGTCAAAATTTTAAAACGTCAGAATATATTTTGTGAAGAAAGATAGATTTGGTGGAATAATAAACTTGAAATGTCGTTTCTTATTTTCAAAAGCAACACATTTGTTTATTTTCCAAAACCCTAATATATAATCTTAAAAAACGACATTTCAGTTTATTAAAATACGTAATTGAGGAAAACTATGGAACAGCTTCGTTTTGAATTTGCAATATTGCCGACGAGTGATGGAGAATCGGACATTTGTTGTGTAGTCTCAATAACAACCAAAGATGAAAGAGTGTTTGCTATACCAGAGGAACTACAGTCTGTTGGTCTTCATAAGGAGTTGATAAAGACGGCTGCGTATAGAAAAGTAAAAAATAGTTTAAAAAGAAGACGTCAGACACGAAAAGATGTCTAGAAAAAGTCTACATAGATGAAGATGGTAATTTACAATTCGGAGAGCAATACCTGGAAGAAATTGAACAAAAACAAACATCTGGAGGATTAGGAAGAGATAGTGAGATAAAGACATTGGAAAAAATATTAGGAAAATTAATTGAAAACACTCAAGACTCTAAAAAACAGAATTTAAAATACATTGCAGAAAAGTTTGTAATTGAAAAATTTACAAGTGACAACTCAAATCCGAACCAATGGATTGATATTTTTGAAAGGGAATGTTCACGCTTTGATATTATTATTATTTTTTTTTTTTAAATCTTTATTGAGGAAAGAAGGGGTTTTGTCACACAGTGACTATGTCACCCCCGTGTAAGCTAGTTACATATTAATCCTACACTGTTATTACACTCAAATATAACCTGACAAGCATTTTGGCTGCCTCAGACAATGGGGAAGCCAGTATACTATTACAGTTGCCGACATTGAAATTTTCATACAAAGGTCTCATATCTCGTCTGAGTGCCTCGTTACGGACACATTCCAGCTTTGATATTATGGAAGATGAGAAAAAAATTTAAATACTCAGACTATTCATGGATAAAAGTTGTGTTGATTGGTACAGTTCTATGACTATAAAATTCACTTTAAACTCAGATTGGACAACATGGAAAAATAAGTTTTGTGAGTCTTTTGCAAATCAAGGTTGGAACCATGTAACTTATGCTGTTATTTAAATACAAGCATGGCTCGTTGGTGGACTATGCCATAAAAAAAGAGAAACTTATATTAGATATGAGGAGATCAATAGATACAGGTACACTTGTGGATGTTATTGCCGCAGGTTTGCCAAGGATTGTACTGGAGAAGATAAATAGAGAAGAAATAAAGGATACAGTAGATTTATTCAATGAAGTGAGAAAGTATGAATATTTGATAAACAGAAATAGAACTGAAGCCTACAGAAAATATGAAAATCAAAAGATAAACAATATAAATGAAGAACGTACTCCATGCAAAATAAAGTTAAATAAAGGTACTCGTTATCATCCTGAGACTGCATGCTGGTTTAAGGTTAAAGATGATGATAGATACAATAGAAGACTTATAAGACATGTAAACAATTCAGTAATTGAAGCAGAATTAATTGAAACAGAACAAAAAAACTAATAGTGACACCATTAATAAAACTCAAACTACTATTAAATGATAAATTAGAAATATATGGAGTATATGATTCAAGTTCGAATGTTTCTCTCATTAATTCTAAATTACTAAAATTAAAAACTAGGAAAAATAGTTTAAATGAAGAAAATTCAGTTACTATTAATGGTGTTAAAAAGACAAATGGTTTGACAAATATAAAGATAAAAATCTTCGAAAAAGAAGAAAATGTGGATGTTTATATCATTGATGACCCAAATTTCAGATATAATTTTTTAATAGGATTAGACATAATACAGAAATACAAGCTTGTACAAAATGAGAAGTTAACAATAACACAAAAGCAATACTTACATGAAGAGACTATAAAAAAAAAGAAGAAGAGATAAGTAAAGAGAAAAGTTACAAATATGATAGAAAATCTATACTTATAATAAAGTTGTAGAGAGGTCAATTCTGTACATGAAATATTTTTCCAAAATAACTATCAGGGCGTGATTAGGGATCGATACTGATGCCAAAAATGCAATCAGTAAAATTTTTGTCTGTCTGTCTGTCTGTCTGTCTGTCTGTCTGTCTGTCTGTCTGTCTGTCTGTCTGTCTGTCTGTCTGTCTGTCTGTCTGTCTGTCTGTCTGTATAACCGTTATAGAAACAAAAACTACTCAGTGAATTTTAACGAAACTTGGTACGATTATTCTTTATACTCCTGGGCTGGTTATAGTATACTTTTCATCCCGCTACAATCAATAGGAGCAGAGCAGTAAAGGGACATGTTGGGAAAACGGGAGAAGTTACTTTTTTAAGCTTCTGTTGCGTGTGCAACCTTAATGGTTAAAGCTACACAAAATGAAAAATGAAAACAAATGAAAAATGAAAAATGAAAAATGAAAAATGAAAAATGAAAAATGAAAAATGAAAAATGAAAAATGAAAAATGAAAAATGAAAAATGAAAAATGAAAAATGAAAAATGAAAAATGAAAAATGAAAAATGAAAAATGAAAAATGAAAAATGAAAAATGAAAAATGAAAAGTATAAGGTGAAAAGTGAAAAGTGAAAAATGAAAAATGAAAAATGAAAAATGAAAAATGAAAAATGAAAAATGAAAAATGAAAAATGAAAAATGAAAAATGAAAAATGAAAAGTGAAAAATGAAAAATGAAAAATGAAAAATGAAAAATGAAAAATGAAATTTTTAAAAATGAAAAATGAAAAACGAAAAATGAAAAATGAAAAACGAAAAATGAAAAATGAAAAATAAAATGAAAAATGAAAAATGAAAAATGAAAAATGAAAAATGAAAATGAAAAATGAAAAATGAAAAATGAAAAATGAAAAATGAAAAATGAAAAATGAAAAATGAAAAATGAAAAATGAAAAATGAAAAATGAAAAATGAAAAATGAAAAATGAAAAATGAAAAATGAAAAATGAAAAATGAAAAATGAACAGTGAACAGTGAACAGTGAACAGTGCGGTGCAGGAGAAACCGTCTTTATTCCCAGAATTCCCTTAGTACCTAATAATTTTCCATTCCAATTTAAAAGAACGCAATTCCCAGTATCGGTGTGTTATGCAATGACAATTAATAAGGCTCAAGGGCAGACTTTTCGTGTTGCTGGAGTAGATCTCGGTGTCAGTTGTTTCTCGCATGGTCAGTTGTACGTCGCTCTTTCCCGGGTCAGTAGTTCCAAAAA
The DNA here is from genome assembly GCA_949699795.1 of Spicauda simplicius. NCBI lineage: Eukaryota > Metazoa > Arthropoda > Insecta > Lepidoptera > Hesperiidae > Spicauda > Spicauda simplicius. The sequence goes on along the minus strand of CATIWX010000003.1, from coordinate 264,710 downwards.
TCTTTACGTTCACGTGCCGGATGGATCAACATTCAACATAGTTTACCCGGAAGCTTTGCATTGAAGTATTTTCGTTATATAAGTACTTAAGCCTTCGGCAGGATCAGAATAGGGCTACGGTATCCCTGCCTGTCGTAAGAGGCGACTAAAAGGGGCTTCCGGGGTTGCGGGCGGCTAGAGTGGGAGCTTGAACCGTCCAGCCAGGCGATACCGGGAAGGTGGCGATATGTGTGGTCGCATACCGCCGTAAAGACTAGATTGGGTGGTGGGCCCATCCGCCCATCTGGGAGGAGCCCGAGTCCTCTTTATAGCACCGAAGACGGCCACCGGGGGGGTTTTAGTGCGGTAAAAATTCCACATAACTCTGCGTCGCTCCCACGGCGTCGGGTACCTTTTGAAGGTTTCCCCCTCGAAAACAAAAATAAAAAAGGTTCTTAAGCCTCATGTGAACGTGATCTAAACAATATTACCAATACATTAACTCAATAACACACAAGGAGTTACTCGCTGGCGGAGTCGCGGGAAAAGCTATTAACAATAATATTGTGCGGTTCCGTATTGCGATATTTTTCAACAGTATTGTAGATATGACATATTATATTTCCCTACTAAAATACGAAAGTTAATCTGTCTGTTACATCAAAACCACTGAACCGTGAGGAAGGACATAGGCTACTTTTTTTTTACGAAAAACAACGGAAACGCGGACGAAGTCGCGGGCAACAGCTAGTACGAAATAAATTTCAATTTTTTTCTTATAATCTCAATGAAATTAAATTAAATTTGTATTTTATATATAAATTATCATTTCTTTTATGGAGTTGTGTATATTTTATGATTATATTTTTTCTTTGTAATATTATTTCAATTTTAAAATTTTTCGTTGCAAAAATTTTTAAAGATTTTTTATTTTGTATTTTTTTTTAAATTATTGTTGTTATATCCACTTTGTTAATTTTAATTTTGAATAGTAATTTAATTTATTATCGTGTTACACCATTGTTTTTGCTTGCTAGTTGTTAATTGCATGTCGATTGTACCTGTAAGTGGAGTAACACTTACTCCTAGTCTATACGCAATATTGTAATTAAATGTATATACTAGCGATTACTCTGTTGGTACAACTTTAAATAAATAAATAAATAAATAAATAAATAAATGAGCATGTAAAAGAATTTGAAATAAAAGTTGATCACTTAGATGAAGAGAAAAAGGAAGAAATTAATAAATTAATACAAGACTATAAATCTGTGTTTGCCAAAGATAAGTATGATGTAGGAAGAGTTAAGGGATATGAAGCAAGAATAGATTTATTAGTGGATAAATACTGCAGTAAAAGGCCATACCGATGCACTATAGAAGACAAAGAAGAGATTGTAGAGCAGATAGCAAAATTATTAGATAATAAACTTATAGAAGAGTCATACAGTCCATTTGCAGCACCGGTAACTTTGGCATTTAAGAAAGAAGAAAATAAAAGATCAAGACTATGTATAGACTTCAGGGATTTAAATAAAATAATCGTGCCACAGGCTCAACCATTCTCGTTAATTGAAGACCTTGTGGTAAAAACAAGAAATTGCAATTATTTTACAAGCCTAGACATAAACTCAGCTTTTTGGTCTATACCTCTAAGAGTAGAAGACAGAAAGAAGACGGGGTTTGTGACACAAGAAGGACACTTTCAATGGACTTGTCTACCATACGGTTTGAAGACATCGCCAGCAATATTTCAGAGAATATTAAGTAATATACTTAGAAAATATAAACTTACCGATTTTACTGTGAATTACATAGATGATATCCTAATATTTTCAAAATCATTTAAAGAACACATAAATCACCTAAAACAGCTGCTAGAAGCAATTCTAACAGAAGGATTTCGATTAAAATTTACAAAATGTACATTTGCATCAGATTCAGTCAAGTACCTAGGACATATTATTCAATATAATGCAATAAAACCAATGAAAGATAACTTAATTTTGATAAGGAATTTCCCAGTACCAAAAACTCAGAAGAATGTTAGACAATTTTTAGGAAAAATAAATTTTTACCACAAATACATACCGAAAAGCGCAATCATATTAGACTCACTACATAATTTACTTAGAAAAAATCAGAAATTTATTTGGACTGAAGAATGTCAAAAATCATTTGAAAAAATTAAGAACCTGTTATGTTCACAACCAATACTAGAAATATTCGATCAAAATCTACCAATAAACATTTATACTGATGGATCGCTAGAGGGCGTCGGAGCAGTATTGAAACAGATACAAAAAGATGGGAAAGAAAAACCAGTAGCTTACTTTTCAAAAAAAATAAATGCAGCACAAAAAAAGAAAAAAAGCTATATATTTAGAATGTTTGGCCATTAAAGAATCACTGAGATATTGGCAGTATTGGTTGATAGGTAAATCGTTTACTGTTTACTCAGACCACAAACCACTAGAAAATATGAACTTAAAAGCAAGAACAGATGAAGAGCTGGGTGATCTGACTTATTACTTTTCACAGTACGACTTTAAAATTAAATATTCCCCGGGAAAAGAAAATTTAGAAGCAGACTGTCTTAGTCGAAATCCTGTATTGGAACCAGAAGAAAATATAGAAGAACAATTAAAAATAGTGAACTTAATAACTTTGGAAGATATTATAATAGATCAGAATAAAAATAAAGAAATACAGACAAATAAAAACAAGATAATTGAAAAACATAATGTTTATTACAAAAAAATAAGAAACAAAGAGAAAATAATAATAACAGAAGAATTCAGTATAAGACTTATAAAACGAATACATGAGGACCTGTGCCACATTGGAGTTGGGCAAATGCTAAAAACTATAAGCTCACTGTATGTAACAAAGAATTTAACAAAAAATATAAAAAATGTTTGTAGAAACTGTGAAATTTGCATAAAAAACAAAACAAGAGGACAGCACAAATACGGACTGATGTCATATTTAGGTCCGGCAACAAGACCTTTTGAAATAGTATCAATAGACACAATTGGCGGTTTTGGTGGTTCGAGATCTACAAAGAAATATCTACATCTTTTGGTAGACCACTTCACTAGGTACGCATTTATTATAACATCAAAGACCCAGAGTGCACATGATTTTATAAAGCTAATAAATAAAGTTACCGAAACGGAAGAGATTGGAATGCTTCTCACTGACCAGTATCCGGGAATAAATTCGAAAGAATTCAAAAAATTTCTTAGTGACAAGCAAATAACAATGATATTTACCGCAGTGAACGCACCTTTTTCAAATGGCCTAAATGAAAGGTTAAACCAAACACTAGTTATTAAGATTAGGTGCAGAATAAATGGATGTAAAGGAAAAAAAACATGGATTACAATAGCACATGAATGTGTAGAAAAATATAATCAGACTAAGCACTCGGTAACCGGCTATGCACCATGCTATTTGTTATATGGTACAGATGTTACAATCTTACCCAATGAGCTACGCCAAGAATGTACGCCAAGTGACTGGATTAGAGATAAAGAAAGAGCACTTAATAATACTGTGAAATCTCATAATTATAACAAAATGCGCTATGATAAAAAAAGACAAAATAGAGAATTTAAAGTTGGAGATATGGTATATGTAGAAAATGGGAATAAACTAAATAGAAGAAAACTGGATGAACTGAGAATTGGGCCATATAAATTAGTAGGGAAAAGGTCTAATACAATTTATGAAGTAGATATAGGACATAGGAAAACTGAGTCAAACCTATTTCATATTTCAAAACTAATTCCAGTACAAATAAAAAAATATGAAGAGGAGGGAACAAGTGAAGAGATGGAAGAAGAATTTAATGAGTTCTGAAGAGAAATTCATACATGAATTTTCTTCCCCGGGAGGGGAGATATAAAGAAAATAGGTTTTCTTTAATTATTTAGTTCTTTTTTTAATTTGACATGTCTGTCAAAATTTTAAAACGTCAGAATATATTTTGTGAAGAAAGATAGATTTGGTGGAATAATAAACTTGAAATGTCGTTTCTTATTTTCAAAAGCAACACATTTGTATATTTTCTAAAACCCTAAGATATAATCTTATATGTATATAAATATAATTAGATAAAATTGTATGTATGTGTTGCTGTATGTGTACATAAAGTGTAGTGTAAATAAATAAATGCATACACGTATTATATGAAATGTGGGTGAAGTGCCCACAAATCCATTACATATAGCCAACATGGTTTCTTGAAAGAGCGCTCGACCACGACCAACCTTGGTTGTTTTATATCTGATGTTGTTGATAACGTTGACTTCCGTATATGCACAGATGTTATATATACAGACTTCAGTAAAGCGTTTGACAAAGTTGATCACACATTACTGGCCGTAAAACTAGCTCGTTGTGGTATTGTCGGAAATTTGCTCAATTGGTGCTCATCATACCTCTCAAATTGTTTTTCGAGAGTAGTGCTTAATGGATGGACTCTAGACGCTTTTCAGTCTTATCAGGCGTTCCTCAGGGTTCCCATTTGGGCCCCCTATTATATATGACGCAGATGACGATTTATAGATGACGCAGTCACATGCTTTCAACATTCGAAAGTATATCTTTTTTCAGACGATTTAAAAATCTCCAAAAGCATACATAATGCACAGAGTTCGATCCATCTACAAGAGGATTTAAACCGTGTTAGCGACTGGTGTGAAACGAATCATATGTCATTGAACGTCAGCAAGGGTTCACATATGCGTTTTACTAGGTAAGAGACACCCTTTTTTTTTTTGTTTTCGAGGGGGAAACCTTCCAAAGGTACCCGACGCCGTGGGAGCGACGCAGGGTTATGTGGGATTTTTACCGCACTAAAACCCCCCCGGTGGCCGTCCTCGGCGCTGAAAAGGAGGACTCTGGGATCTCGAAACGACTTCAACCGGAATCCTCCGAGCGCGCTGCCCCAACCGGCTCCTCCCAGATGGGCGGCTGGGCCCACCGCTCCGTCTTTTTTTTTTGTTGTCGAGGGGGAAACCTTCAAAAGGTACCCGACGCCGTGGGAGCGACGCAGGGTTATGTGGGATTTTTACCGCACTAAAACCCCCCCGGTGGCCGTTCTCGGCGCTCCACCGCTCCGTCTAGTCTTTACAACGGTATGCGAACACACATACCGCCGTCCTTCCCGGGATTGCCTGACCGAACGGTTCGAGCTTCCGTCTAGCCGTCTGCAACCCCGGAAGCCCCTTTTAGTCGCCTCTTACGACAGGCAGGGGATACCGTAGCCCTATTCTGACCCCGAGGCTACAGGGACAGGAAAGAAACACCCTGCTACCAACAATACTATTGTAGGGGTGTATGGTAGGTCCTACTGACTCCGATATGGTCTAGTGGTGGTTAAATAAAACTACTGGTTCTTCAGGAGGCTGAGGCTTGAATGGAATGCTTTATTGAGGAAGGCACCCTATATTTATATTCCCGGCTACAGTTTTGATTGACCAATAAAGACTTAATTAATTATGCAAACCAATAAAATAACAGGAATTTTTACCAATAATTCTTATGTAACTAAGTAAATAATATTATAAATAATGAATAAATAAAAATGTAAATAATAGACAAGGTAGTTACAAGAAATGTTAGAAAGAAATAGAAATCTAGGCCGTCTCGCTTGTGCTGCCGGCTTGCTATAAATATAGCGCGGGTTGCTAGCGCGCGCATCCTCGGATCGGCGGCGGCGACGTGTGGACATCTCTCAGCGGCGGCGAGTGCTCCAGGAAAGCGGCGGCGAGTTCCGGCGATGATGCTGCGTGATGAAGATGCTGAAGATATTTTGCCGGCGATGGAGTTGTTTCTTGTTTCGAAAACAAATTATTCAGAACGTCTTTATATGGTTTCCTCTTCGGAAGAAATCAAAATATCATTGTAACCATAGCCGGGGTAGTTGCATAATAAATTTTATGTTGGTACTTGATGCAAGTCATTGTTACCGTAGCCGGGGGTAGTAAGAATATAAATATTGTGCGGTACTTGCACTGCCGCTACAGTACTCTCCCCCTAGCGAAAGCGTACCGGAGGCTTGACGGCTCGCCCATATCTTGTAGTCTTCAAGATAGATTTTCTTTGACTTGATGTAGGTGTTGATGGGCTGTCTTGCTTCCTCTCTGGTGGGTGACGTGATGGTACCTGTAGGTCTTCCGAAGTATCCTCATTGATAGTATAAGCAGGCTTGAGTCGGTCGATTGAGATAACGGATGATCTGTGACCGGGTAATTCCAACTTGAAAGTCTTGCTATCTCGCTCTAAGACTTTATACGGTCCGTCGTATGTAGGTTGGAATGGTTTCCTTACAGCGTCGTTGCGAATAAAAACTTCTTTGCAGTTACGTAGGTCTTGATGGATGAATATCGGCTTCTTATTTCTGTGCGAAGTTATTTGATGCGATACATTGCGAATCGATTCTTGAAGTCGATTGACGTAATCGGTGTCCATCTCTTGGTTGTTTATTGATGTTGAAGTGAAGAAATCGCATGGTAGACGTAAGTTGCATCCGTATGTGAGTTGTGCGGCGCTAATACCAGTATCTGTGCGAGGTGCTGCTCGTAGACCCATTAATACTGTAGGTAACTCATCAATCCACGTTGTATGTTCAGATAGACGAGTTTTGATAGAATTTTTGAGCGATCTGTGCATCCTCTCTAAGATTCCATTGCAAGATGGATGGAACGGCGTTGTCCTAGTCTTCTCAATACCCATTGTTTGAAGTAATTTTTTGAAGAGATTGCTTTCGAAGTTTCTTCCTTGATCGGTTGTAATTATCTTTGGTGAACCGAATCGAGTAATCCAATTTTCGTAGACAATTCTCGAAACAGATTCTGCTGAAGTGTCATCTGTAGGTATTGCTTCAGGCCATCTCGTTGTTCTATCGATCATCGTAACGAGGTATCGATATCCTTGAGGTGAAGTAGGTAGTGGTCCGACGATATCGATGTGTAGATGTTCGAATCGATCCGATGGTGGAAATGAAGATGGGCTGCTTGATGTATGTCTTTGTACTTTGCATGTTTGACATTGTAGACATTGCTTCGTCCAGTTTCCGACATCAACTTGCATTGAAGGCCAAAAGAATCTTTCTGTAATGAGCTTCTTTGTTGTTCTGACGCCTGGGTGACTAATGTTGTGAAGAGCGTTGAATGCTTCACGACGACATTCTTCAGGTAGGTATGGACGCATAGTAGATGTTGAAGCTTCACAGTAGATAGGTAGATGTGACATCGGTAAAATAACTTGCTTGATAGATAAGTTATTTTGATTCGATAGTTGCTTGATCGTATCTCTATCTCTGTCTTGCGCTTCTGCTATCTTGCAATAGTCGATTGTCGTTGGACATGATACACTGTCGATCCGTGTGCGACTGAGTGCGTCGGCGACTAAGTTGTCTTTCCCACTGACGTGACGAATATCAGTTGTGAATTCACTGATGAAAATTAGTTGTCTTGCACGACGTGGTGTTTCCGATGTTGAAGGTTTCTTCTGAAGTACATAAGTCAATGGCTTGTGGTCGGTGAAAACTATCAGGTTTCTACCCTCGAAAGTTTTTTTGAAGTGCTTAATAGCCATGTAGATAGCAAGTAGCTCTCGGTCGAATGTACTGTAGTTGCGTTGTGCATCGGAGAATTTCTTCGAAAAATAGCCAAGTGGTTGCCATTTTCCATTAATGTGTTGTTGAAGTACGGCTCCCGCTGAGTTATCAGATGCGTCGCTGAAGATAGCAAGTGTTGCTTCATGTGATGGGTGAGCGAGTAAAGCTGCATTTTGAATCGCGACTTTACAAGCTTCGAATGCCTTCGTGGCGTCATCGTTCCATTCGATTATAGTTCTATCTTTTTTCTTTGTATTATGAAGGTAGGCGTGAAGCGGTGCTTGTATTTCGGATGCATTCGGAATGTGTTCTCTATAGAAATTTAACATTCCAAGAAATCTTCTGAGTTCTTCAATTGTTTGTGGTTTGGCGTAATCGACAATTGCTCGGACTTTTTCTGCAGGCGGTTTGATTCCTTCCTTACTAACGGTGAAACCAAGAAATTGAACTTCTTGTTGTCCAAATATGCATTTTGATGGGTTGATAGTGATTCCATTTTCTTCTAGTCGATGTAGAATAATACGTAGATGCTTCTTGTGAGTTTCTTCATCTGGGCTTGCAACTAGAAGATCGTCGATGAATGCGAATACGAAATCGAGTCCTTGAAGTACTTCGTGTATAAATCTTTGGAAGGTTTGACCGGCGTTCTTCAATCCAGGTGTCATTCGTGGAAATTCAAATAATCCCATAGGTGTGATTATTGCAGTCTTGTCTATGTCTTCATCGCGTACTTTAATTTGTTGGTAGGCTCTGTTGAGATCGATTGTGGAGAATATCTTCTTGTCCGACAGATGATGAGTGAAGTCCTTGACTCGCGGTATAGGGTAGCGGTCAGGAGTTGTAACAGAGTTGAGTCTTCTGTAGTCTCCACAAACTCGTAGTTCGCCATTCTTCTTAGGTACGACGTGAAGTGGTGATGACCAAGGGCTTTTGCTTGGGCGGCATAATCCTTGTTCTATCATGTTCTCGAATTCCCTTCGGACTTGCTCGTAGCGGTGTGGTGCTATTGGACGTGCGCGACAATGAAGTGGTGGGCCGGTTGTTTCAATGAAGTGTTCCACGTTGTGCTTCGGTGTGAGCTTCATTGAAGTTAATCTTGTTATTCCGGGAAATTCAGCTAGTAGCTTATGATATGGCTGTTCGACGTCTATACTTCTTATAGTAGGAAGGTTTGTTGCTTGCACGAACGAGTTACACGAAAGATTGGTCTTCCCATCGATGATCTTGCGATTCTTAATGTCGACAACTAGTTGGTGATGCGTTAGAAAATCAGCACCGATTATAGGTTTACTGACTTTCGCGATGATAAACTTCCATTTGAATGGTCGACGTAGATTTAAATCGAGTTCCATTGTCTTCTCTCCGTATGTTGGAATTTCTGTATTGTTTGCGGCATAGAGTTTGAATTCCAGTGGCTTCATCTTCTGTTGCGGCGGAATAACTGAGATATTCGCTCCAGTGTCGATTAAAAAATTGAGGTTGCTTCGCTTATCGGTCACAAATAGACGGTAGGATTTTTCCGTGACGCCAGATCCCGTCGCATCGAGCGTGGAAGTTAGTTTTCCGACTTCGTCTTCATGTTTTCAGTTTTGAATGAGCATGGAGATGTGCATTTTCTTGCTTCATGGCCGAAACGACGATGGTAGTAGCAGTAAAGAGAATTTCTTGAGCTTGAACGACTTCGACTTGTAGAACGGCTGCGACGATAGGGTGGTCTTCTGTGATGGTGATTTTGCGTGTTGTACTGATTAAACGTGGTTTCCTGCATTGCTTTTAGCGCGGCAACTTCGGATGATAGCTTCTTAATTTCTTCTACAAGATTTTTCCTTAAGGCTTCCTCCATAGTGATGGCAATAGGTTACACTGATTTCTTGCAGGGATTGATCTTCAATTCTTCAGAGCTTCGTCGCTGGATTGTTGCGGAGCTTCCTCGCTGGATTGTTGCAGAGCTTCCTCGGTGTTCCAGAACGGGGTCACCACTGTAGGTATCCCTCGGTGTTCCAGCTCGGGGTCACCACTGTAGGGGTGTATGGTAGGTCCTACTGACTCCGATATGGTCTAGTGGTGGTTAAATAAAACTACTGGTTCTTCAGAAGGCTGAGGCTTGAATGGAATGCTTTATTGAGGAAGGCACCCTATATTTATATTCCCGGCTACAGTTTTGATTGACCAATAAAGACTTAATTAATTATGCAAACCAATAAAATAACAGGAATTTTTACCAATAATTCTTATGTAACTAAGTAAATAATATTATAAATAATGAATAAATAAAAATGTAAATAATAGACAAGGTAGTTACAAGAAATGTTAGAAAGAAATAGAAATCTAGGCCGTCTCGCTTGTGCTGCCGGCTTGCTATAAATATAGCGCGGGTTGCTAGCGCGCGCATAAACGAGATGCGGAATAACAATTGGGGTTCGCTGGTTGAAGCAATCTCGCCATCCCACCAGGCTTACTGGAATCTGGCGAGATCGCTCCGATCAGAGACTGTAGTGTCAATGCCTCCATTGACTAGACCGAACTTACCACCAGCGTTCGATGACTCGGATAAAGCCGAATACCTGGCTGACAGTCTAGAGAGCCAATGTACCCCAAGTACACAACCTACAGACCAATCACACATCGCCCTAGTCGAAGGTGAAGTCGAGGATCGGTCTGGCCGCCCGCCAACCGACCCTCCACTATCGCCAATTACGTTAGATGAAGTGCAAGCAGTTATTAAAGACATGCATGTCAGAAAGGCTCCAGGCCCAGACGGAATTACCAATAAGGTGGTAAAACGTCTTCCTCCATTTTTATTAGGACTTCTAGTGGCAATATTCAACGCCCTCCTATCCAACTGCTCATTTCCAGACGCCTGGAAGGAAGCGGATGTTATAGGAATCCCAAAGCCCGGCAAACCGAGGACAATGCCTTCGAGCTACCGTCCCATTAGCCTCCTGAACACGTTAGGGAAAATCTATGAAAAGTTACTTCTGAACCGACTCAGAGCGGTCGTCCAGTCTAAAAATTTACTTCTAGATGAGCAGTTTGGCTTTAGAGCCCAGCACTCCTGCGTACAGCAGGTGCACCGCCTCACGGAGCACATCCTCGTAGGGTTAAATAGAAAAAGATCTAGGGGCACGGGTGCTCTCTTCTTCGATGTAGCTAAGGCGTTTGATAAAGTCTGGCACAAAGGCTTGCTTTATAAGCTTTACCATTTTGGAGTGCCGGATAGGCTCGTGAACATCATACGAGACTTTTTATCAAATCGCCGATTCCGCTACAGAGTCGATGGCACACGCTCATCCCCTCGCTCATTAAGAGCTGGAGTTCCCCAGGGCTCCGCCTTATCCCCACTTCTGTATACGCTTTATACAAGCGATGTCCCTCGCCACCCAAACGTGGAACTAGCTCTATTTGCGGATGACACCGCTCTCTACTACACTCACCCAAAACCCTCAATTGTCACCTCAAAGCTCCAATCCGCGGCTACCGCTTTAGGCGAATGGTTTAGGAAATGGAGAATAGAGGTAAATCCCGATAAAAGTCAAGCGGTCCACTTCGCCAGAAGGGCTTACTACCTCTCGGGTAAAAAGGACTGCTCCCACAGAACCCGACAGATACTAAAACAAGTATCGCTCTTCGGTAAGCCCATCCCTTGGGCTAAGTCAGCTAAATACCTAGGTGTCACACTAGACAATAGGTTAACCTTCGCTCAGCACATCAAAATAACGAGAGACAGAGCCGCTTTCGTACTAGGACGACTGTATCATATGTTAGGCAAGAAGAGTAAAATGGCACTTCGTCATAAAGTGACCCTTTACAAAGCTTGCGTTAGGCCCATTATGACTTACGCCAGTGTAGTCTTCGCACATGTAAGGCTCATTGACAGATACCAAAAGCTTCAGAATCGATTCTTACGAATGGCCACGGGCTGCCCGTGGTACGTGCGCAATGTAGACCTCCATAAAGATCTTGAGCTGCCCACCATCGCTCAATACATGAAGCAGCTTTCTAAAAGCTATTTTGAAACAGCTGAAAACCATCCCAATCAGCTTGTGGTCAATGCAACTAGGTACATCCCTGATAAGGATGCACCCGCTCTACATAGACGCCCAAAACATGTCCTAGACTATCCTGATGATAAGATCACTGCAAATATCGCCCATCGGCAAGGAGAACCCCCTCCCCGCCCGTTACACATACTCAACAACAACAGATTCTACACACACCGTCCCCGCCGGCGGAGACGAGGACCCCATTACAGCACAACCGTCACAAGGTATCCCCGCGTGATCGGTCGTGCATCGCCAGTGCCCCACATTAGCGCAACTGACCTAAGCCGAGGTCCGTACCTCACAGGAGGTGCCCTTAGGTCAGCCGCAATCCCTATTTAACCAGAGGTGGAAGGCCAGGACGTCGGCATTAGCCGGGTCCGGAACCGTCCCTCCCTCTAGTGAAGGAGGAATGTCGAGGAAACCGGAAACGGGGACCAAAGCTATCCCTCCCTTCCAGCCCAAAGTCTTCTTGTTCCGGCTAGAGCTTTAGGCTCGCCTTAAAAAACTCGGTGAAGCTGTAAAGGCCACTAGGGCCAACAGTAACTACACATTTGCCAAAAAAAAAAAAAAAAAAAAGCGCGCGCATCCTCGGATCGGCGGCGGCGACGTGTGGACATCTCTCAGCGGCGGCGAGTGCTCCAGGAAAGCGGCGGCGAGTTCCGGCGATGATGCTGCGTGATGAAGATGCTGAAGATATTTTGCCGGCGATGGAGTTGTTTCTTGTTTCGAAAACAAATTATTCAGAACGTCTTTATATGGTTTCCTCTTCGGAAGAAATCAAAATATCATTGTAACCATAGCCGGGGTAGTTGCATAATAAATTTTATGTTGGTACTTGATGCAAGTCATTGTTACCGTAGCCGGGGGTAGTAAGAATATAAATATTGTGCGGTACTTGCACTGCCGCTACACTATATAAACAATAACGCCCTTCAACACACTAATTGCATACGCGATCTAGGAGTCTTACTTGATTACAAACCAAATTAACAGAATAACCTAAGGAAACGTCTACCATCATATCAACAAAGACTTACATATTTTAAACTAAGCACCCTCAAGAAACGCAGGGAACTACTTGACCTTGTTTTTTTGTTCAAAATAATAAATGGTTATATAGATGCCCTGAATTATTACATAGAGTTACATTAAATGCTACATTGAAAGCACCTAGAGCATCCAAATATCAGCCATTTGTCACACACCCGACTAAGAGCAATCTGGGTAAATACTCCATAATGAACAGAATTCAACGTCAATACAACGCCCTGTCAAAAGAACCTACATTAGACATATTTAATAATAAAATTAGTAAATTTAAGAACTCTATAAAACCAGGATTAATTTCATTCTATTAATTACAATATTTTTGTAATCGTTAATACATTTTTTTTACTATACATGTATATATACTGTAGTATGTATCTAATATTTAACCCTAATGTAACGAACCTATAAATTGCGTCTGCCAAATATTAATAAATCAGTATCGATTGAGCATTCAAGATGGTTTGATTTCAATCCTCTCCTTACAACCTTACATGGCGACCCTGCCAAAAAAGGGGCGCCTCGCGTCGCGTGTTTGAAAATGATACTTGGGCACGTGTGAACTTTGAACTGTGCAATATATACGTTTCTTTTTGGACAATGTGTCAACCAAGAGTTGAAAAAGAAGATGTTTTCATCACCCAAAATTCCGCCGATGGTACAAATACTGCGTGCAGCGATATTTTAAAATTCCATTTATCAACAATAAGCATCGTACTCAGCGTGATGTGTACTATTTTGTTCCTGGCACTTGGCTACTTTTTGTACAAGCAATATAAAAGTTGCCACGATTCCTGGATTAGAGCACAGATATCAGGAGATATTATTCGAAGTTCCCTGAATCGAAATAGAGGTCGCGTTGAGATGTACGAGTGCAGCTGCCGAGGGGGTCCCACCAGTGATTTCACCACCAGGAAATGATGAATGGACACGACATAGCATCGGAAAATAAGTGTTAAAAGTGTAGTGCGCGCGTTCTATTGTATACGGTATACCTAATAACATGAACTTTATTTTAATTATGGGTTATTGTTTACATTTAAGTATTTGATTATAATGATATGACTGAATCTGAATTACATCAATTGTATACCGAGTTAAAAAATATTAGAACATACTTGATCAAAATAGGTCCAAGTAGAAGAAAGGGGGAAATTGTTATTAAAAAGATTAAAGAAGCCGATGATTTGCTTTCTAGATGTAATTCAAATTTGGAACTGTTAAATAAGCTATCTGACAAATTTAAAGTTAGTGAAAGTTTAAGAATAGGTAACATAAGTACCGCATTTTTTGAATTGTATAAATCTATAATAGACTTATGTAGTAGCTCGAATTTAGAAAAAATAAGCGACAATATGGCTAAATTCGATCTTAAGATTGCTATGAATTTATTACCAGTAGCATCTGACGATGAGGTCAGTATTAAACAACTTATAGACAGTATAGAATATTACTCGTTAGAACTCGACACAGACTCTCAGACAAAATTAATACATTTTGTTTTAAAAAATCGACTTTCGCAAAATGCTAAATTAAGGTTAGAAACTACTTATGACAGTATTGACAATTGAGTTAGTGCAATAAAATGCTATTTGCTACCTAAAAAATGCGCTCCTGCTATCCAGGCTAGGTTAAACAACTTTAAACAAAATAACCTGTCAGTTGAAGAATATGGTAGGCAAATAACAAACATGTTTGCCGACTTGACGATATGTCAGTCCGAAGGTAACGAATCTGATTTTTAAGTTTTAAAACCGAGAAATGAAAAACAAGCTATTAAAATTTTCGCCGACGGACTAAGAAATCGTCGTCTCGGAACGATTGTTACAGCCAGAAATTACTCGTCCCTGAACGACGCGGTGCAGGCAGCCCTAGACGAAAACCAACCACCAGGTAATGCCGGAGATATTTACACAATGCGTCATCAAAATTATAATGTTCACAGAGGTCGTAGAAATTTCCACACAGGACAATTTAGAGGTCAGCGTGGACGCGGCACATATTTTCAAAATCAGGCCCCAAATACACCTGTTAGAGGGCGGAGCGTGCAATAGGGCTGGGGACGTAATAATTTTCAAGGACCTTCGAGGCTACATACTAACAGAGGTAGGTCTTATCATAACAATTATAATAAAAAGAATCAAAGGTCGGGCGAACAGCATACCATGCATATTTTGACAAATTCGAATAATACAAGTCCGAATTCTGACAACCCTAATGAGTTTTTTCGTGAGTAAAAATGTCATACTATCATGTAATAGTACTTGCTTTGTAACTATAGGTACATTAAACAATTATTCTTGTAACTTTCTACTTGATACTGGCGTATCAATTTCAGCTGTAAAGTATAAACATATCATCAACCAGAATATTCCAATCCATAAAGAGAACCTTGTAGTCAGCGGTCTTGGAGGCAACATTAACGCTATCGGATATGTTTATCTAGATCTACTTATTGGGGATCAAAATCTGAATCATCGATTTTATGTATTTGATTCATTGCCTTGTAAAGGTAGTGGCATACTTGGCCATGATTTCTTTAGTAAATATAATGCGATCTTAAATTTTAATGCTTGTTCGTTAACATTATGGAATCAAGGTGTTAAGATAAATATACCTATAAACCTGGGAAATAACTCGTTAAATATACCGGCACGGTCAGAATCCATTCATTTTGTTCACACTAATATGACGGAGGAATGTGTAATTAGTGCATCTGAATTACGAAACGGAATTTTTATCGCTAGTACCTTAGTTTAACCGACAGACGGACAAATACCTATACGTGTCTTAAATACTACTGAACAAGATATACAATTTAATATGAATGAATTTAAACCTGTTATTTTTCTAGCTAGTGATTTCGATATTTGTTCTTTTGAAAAACCAATAAAAAATCAGAAAGAGTTAAGAAATTATTGTCAATTTTAAAATTAGATCACTTAAATAAAGAAGAGAAGAATAGCATTTTATCCACATGTGCTAAATACAAAGACATTTTCTATATTCAAGGAGATCAACTAACTACAACTAAACTATACAAGCATTATATTACCTTAAAACCTAATACAGTCCCAGTGTACTCCAAACCTTATCGACTTGGACATTCACAGAAGGGAGAAATTAAAAAACAAATAGATAATTTGCTAAAACAAGATATTGTAGAGCCATGTAATAGCGAGTAGAGTAGTCCTGTACTTTTGGTACCTAAACGTTGTGATGGAGAAAAAAATGGCATTTGGTTATAGATTACCGGAAACTGAACAATTGTATTGTAGATGACAAGTTTCCTCTTCCAAATATTAACGAAATTTTAGACTCGTTGTCGGGGTGCATTTATTTTTCTCACTTAGACTTGAATCAAGGATTTTACAATGTAGAATTAGAAGAATCCAGTAGAAAATGCACGGCATTCTCGTCCGGTCAATATCAAATGACTAGAATGCCTATAGGCTATGGGGCTTAAAACTAGCCCTAGTTCCTTTTCTCGTATGATGACCATGGCAATGGCTGGGCTTACATATGATAAATGTCTTTGTTATCTTGACGATCTTATAATTATGGGGAGAAATTTAGAAGATCATAATAAAAATTTAATTGAAGTGTTCGAAAGGATTCGAAAAGTTAACCTAAAATTAAATCCATCTAAATGCGATTTTCTCAAAAAACAATTACTTTATTTAGGGCACGTTGTATCTAGTGAAGGTGTTTTGCCAGACCCAGAGAAAATAAGTATTATTAAAAATTATCCAGTTCCACAAAATGTTGACGATACCAGAAGATTTGTAGCATTAGCTAATTTTTACCCGAAATTCGTACCTAAATTTGCAGAAATTGCATATCCTTTAAATGCATTGTGTCGTAAAAATATTAAATTTAATTGGGATAAAAATTGTCATAAATCATTCGAAATCTTAAAAAAATATATAATGTCGCCCCAGATTTTACAATATCCCGATTTATCAGATAAAAATCAATTTATAGTTCAAACAGATGCCTCAGGTTATGCAATTGGAGCTATTTTATCAAATTCAGACCTGTTGCTTTTGCCAGTAGATCTCTTAACAAAGCCGAAAAAAATTATCCAACCATAGAAAATGAATTATTAGCAGTTGTATGGGCTATTAAGCATTTAAGGCCTTATTTGTACGGCAAAAGATTTAAAATTATTACAGATCACAAACCTTTAATGTATCTATTTAACATGAAAGACCCATCTAGTAGATTGCTTAAATTTAGACTCTTGCTTGAGGAGTATGACTACGTAATTGAATATGTGAAAGGTAAAGAGAATGCAGCTGCAGATGCATTATCTCGTGTGATTGTAACTTAGCAAGAATTGAAAGAGATGAACACGGTACAAATATCTACAGTAGTCTAACTCCTTAGAAGCGCACGAAACGCAAGTTATACCTACTCGCCTCGATTTCGGTTTGCATTCGGTCTACAAACAGACCCGAATGTGCCGTAGAGACGAGCGGACGGTGTAACGGTTTTTTGAGCAGTGATTTTTTTATTTTACTAATAATATGGCGAAGAAGAATTGTAGACTATAATTATTGTGCTGTTTTTGGTTGTTTGGATTCTACATTAACACATCCAAAGATAACATTTTTTAAATTGCCTTGAAACTACGAAAGGTAAGACAATTATAATGTTTTTTAATGTACTAGAACTACCTTCTTTCTTTGTTTCTTTTGGTAATAAATTGGTTTTTAGCTTTTCTATCGAATGTAATACCTGGATCCATAAATAATTAAAGGATATTATGATAAAGGGAAGTGACATAGGTAAGTATGTGTGTCCTACATGCCATTGGCGAAGTGTATCTCTTTTCAATAAAGTACATAGTTACAGGTAAGTGATATTTTTGCAAAAAATAGAATATTGTTCGATAAATAAATAACTACCTAAAATAAATAAATCATTTTAAATTTATAATTACATTTTTAAACCTTTTTTTTTGTTGTCGAGGGGGAAACTTGCAAAAGGTACCCGACGCCGTGGGAGCGACGCAGGGTTATGTGTGATTTTTACCGCACTAAAACCCCCCCGGTGGCCGTCCTCGGCGCTAAAAAGGAGGACTCCGGGATCTCGAAACGACTTCAACCGGAATCCTCCGAGCGCGTTGCCCCATCGGGCTCCTCCCAGACGGACGTTTGGGCCCACCACTTCGTCTAGTCTTTACGATGGTATGCGACCACACATACCGCCGTCCTTCCCGGGATTGCCTGACCGAACGGTTCGAGCTCTCAATCTGCAAACACGGAAGCCCCTTTTAGTCGCCTTTTACGACAGGCAGGGGATGTCATAGTCCTATTCTGATCCCGGAGCTACAGGGATGACAGACTTGCCTGAAAAAAAAGCTCTTTTTTATATTTGTGGATACGTAATCTCCTAAAACGTTGTTTGGAGAAAGATGATTGTCAAGCCTTGAAGTCATATATAAAGCCCGATCAAAGAAGCCATAATTTCAGCGAAGAGAGTCGGTATTTAAGCTACTGAGACTACTGCAAAAATAATTTACAAAGTTTTTTAATAATACCATGGGATGATTTTGTGCAATATGTAGAAAAATTGGAGGAAATATTTCGAACTTCATTTAAAACAACACACATAAATTGTAAAGTAGCTGCAGGTATTTATAACCAAATGAAAGATATTCCTTTTTCTCCACCATGACAATATTTCCCAAAATTATTTTTTATTATGCTTTTTATCCGAATGCGAATTTTTTATACTACTAAATTTAATAATAAAGCTTTTCGTACGTCTCAGTCGAGGCGCAAATATTTTTCAGTGTCAAATTTGTAATTATTATTAGTAAAATAATGATTTGTTATTAAAAGTCTCACATATTAAAAAAATAGTTTTTTTTTATAACCTAAATCGACTAATTAAAAAACATTACATGTATTCAACGCTTCCTATACAATTCACATGAAATATATTTGTTTAAAAAATAAATAATAGTTTAAAAAAACTAAAAAAACACGCTTTTTATAGAAAACCGAACTAAAAAATAGAAAATAAATTTAAATGAATTTAAATTAAGAAAATAGTGTTAAAAATTTTTATGAATATAAATTAATAATAGCTTTTTTTAAAATATTTTTTTTTATTCACACTATGCTGTGCTTTTTAGTTTTTTTAACTATTATTTATTTTCTACTTTTTAGTCAAAATAAAACATGGAATAATTTTATCAAATTAGTGTATTGTCATCGGTCCTCAATAAATCTACAAAGTTTAAACGAAATCTGGCCGTTTAAAGTGGGTCAAAATCGCGCCCAAAGAAGTCGGTTACAAACAAACATACAGGTGAAGCTAATAAAAAGCTAATAAAAATATATAATAATTACTGTCAAACAACCAGAAAGAAAGTATTCATACTGGTTGATGTTATTAAAATACTATAGTCAGGCAGCCCTAACGCAATCTTTCGCCCAACGCCTCCGTAGGTATAAAATTCAAGGACACGGCAGAGTTAGAGTACTGTATGATATTTATATTGTGAGATGAATGAATGTGTTTATGTGATGACGCGTGCTCAAAGACGAAGAATGAATGATATAAATACCTCGGATGTGACATCTTTAATTGATAGTGATAATAGCGACAACACTTGGTCTGATCAATCACGTGTAGTCGACACTCATAATAAACCCAAAAACGCAGTAGAATTACGCTTAATAGATAAACATAATTTGAATATACTGCGGAACAAAAATGAAATAAAATATGAAAATAATATTTTCTCGTATGATAGCGCTCACTTTAATTTATTTATAAGTCCAGCTTCTCAATCACAAATTTCGCGAGCCGAATTTGCAAAAGAGCTGAGTAAGATTTGTAAAAAAATGTCGATCGACGAAATATATTTATTGAAAAATAAAAATACATTGTGTTTGTAGAGAAATTATTGAGCGAAATAAAAAATAATGCAAAATGGGAGGGCCCTCGTTTATGTATTTTAAAAGATGTTGAGCGTATAGAAAATATTGACGATAAAAAAGTAGTAATGAACGATTTCCATCTGTTGCCCACAAGTGGCCACGCGGGCATCAGAAGAATGATTAATAATATTAAAAATATTACTTTTGGCCAGAGATTGAAAAAGATGTAAAGAACTTTGTAACTAAATGTTCTAAATGCCAAAAGCAAAAATACACTATTACGATTAAAGAGCCGATGTCAATCACCTCTACTGCAAACACTGCATTTGAAAAAGTTTTCTTAGATTTGGTAGATCCACTTGATACGCCGCGCTTTTCAGCGCCGAGGACGGCCACCGGGGGGGTTTTAGTGCGGTAAAAATCCCACATAACCCTGCGTCGCTCCCACGACGTCGGGTACCTTTTGAAGGTTTCCCCCTCGAAAACAAAAAAAAAAAAAGGTCCACTTGATAGAGATAACGATAATTATATGTACATTCTCACGTTTCAATGCGAGTTGTCAAAATATGTATGTGCAATGCCCCTTAGAACCAAATCTTCAAACGAAGTAGCCCGAGCCTTTGTTACAGATTTTATTCTTAGGTACGGAATACCAAGCGTAGTAGCAACGAACAGAGGGACAGAATTCATGGCGGATAGTTTTAAAGAGGTTTGTAAACTTTTAAATATTTTTAAATTAAACTCTACAGCGTATCATCACCAAAGTATTGGTTCACTTGAAAATTGTCACAAAAATCTAAATTCATTTTTAAGGATTTATATAGAGCAAAGACCAGAAACATGGACTTATTGGTTGCCATTTTGGTGCTTTGCATATAATACAACTGTGCATACATCAACCCAATTTACGCCATTTGAACTAGTTTTTGGAAAAAAATGCAGTTTACCAAGCAACCTCACAAAAACTATAGAGCCGTTATATAATCATGATCATTACCCTCTTGAACTTAAATACAGGTTACAAGTGTCGCAGACAGAGGCGCGTGACAATCTTATCGTTAGTAAGCTTAATAGGAAAGATAAATATGATACTTATACAAATACTTTTAAATATAAACCAAATGACAAAATACTTATTAAAAATGAGACTGGTAATAAATTGACAAATCTTTATTCTGGCCCTTACAATGTAATTAGAGATTTATCACCGAATGTTGAGGTTGAAATAAACGGAAAATTAGACATCATTCATAAGAACCGAACGAAGCCATATTATGAATAATATTGGAATATAAAACTCAATGTATGTTTATACAACGTTGAGATGATTATGACTCACATTGTTATTAGTTCGTGATACAATTAAGATTAAATTGAAACCATTTGATGGTATCATTGTTTTGATAATTATAAATGATTGAAATGTATCACTAAAGATTTCATAACATCTTTGCTATTATAATTTAGAAAAACATATAAAACATTATGTAACTGATTATTATGCTAAATTATAGTTATAAGTAATAATAATATTTGTTTATCTAAACATGTTTTAAGCATTATAAATTTATAGTTTTGTATGCTATTATACATTCTATTTTATAAAAAAAAATATACTACTTGTATTTTTTTATTTTTTTCCCTCGATGGGAGGTGTAGTATGTATCTAATATTTAACCCTAATGTAACGAACCTATAAATTGCGTCTGCCAAATATTAATAAATCAGTATCGATTGAGCATTCAAGATTGGTTTGATTTCGATCCTCTCTTTACAACCTTACAATACATACATACCACATTTACATAAATACTATACGTAATTATTATTACTGTACGTACAATTAAGTGTTATAATATAATCTTAAGTATTTAAACTCGACCACGATGCATGCCGTGGTGGCCTGTTATTAAGACAGCATTTAATTTAAGCCCAATGTTGTGACTGTTTAAGGGTCTGATAATGTAACTCGGAGACTAAACGTGTAATTCCTCAACCAATAGAAATAATTGACTTGTGTTTCAAGATATTTGGTGTAGGTTCTAATGACATTGCAAAGCCAGTTCATTATTGACTATTTAAGGGTCTGATAATGTGCCTTGGAGACAAAATATGTAACTCATCAACCGAAGGGAATAATTGACTCGTGTTTGAAGATATTTGGTGTAGGTTCTAATAAAATTGCAAAGCCAAGTTCATCACTGACTATCTAAGGGTCTGATAATGTGGTTCGGAGACAAAACGTGTAACTCCTGAACTACAAGAAATAATTGAGTTGTGTTTGAAGATATTTGGTTCCAATGAAATTGCAAAGCCAGTTCATCTCTGACTATTTGAGGGTCTGATAATGTGTTTCGGTGACAAAATATGTAACTCCTTAACCGATGGGAATAATTGAGATGTGTTTGAAGATATTTGGTGTAGGTAGGTAGTCGGCGCTCACATAGGACACATGTGGTTTCGTCATCTTCGCGCCGACTTCGGGACTACTACTAACTACCTACTGTGTACGCTCTAAATCAACATGTATTTAGATTATTTTTTACTTTTTTGTTGCATGGAAATGGGTTGTATTTTTTGTTTAATTTTTTTTCTTTCGCTGTTCTGAACGCATGAGTAAGAGGTTTATGGTCTGTTATAATGGAGAAGTCACGAGCTTCTACCATGTGCCTAAAGTATTTTATGGCCTCATACATTGCTAACAGTTTTCTATCGAAGGGGATGTACTTTTGTTGCGGAGGGCTAAGTTTCTTTGAGAAAAAAGCTAATGGAACCCAATTTCCCTTGACCTTTTGTTGTAACACAGAACCAATGGCCACGTCTGAGGCATCAGTAGCAATACTCAACTCCTCTTCTGGATAAGGATGGGCCAGTAGTGTAGAATTACCGAGTGAATACTTACAGTCTTCGAATGCCTTTATCAGTTTTTTTTTTTTTTTTTTTTGTTCTCGAGGGGGAAACCTTCAAAAGGTACCCGACGCCGTGGGAGCGACGCAGGGTTATGTGGGATTTTTACCGCACTAAAACCCCCCCGGTGGCCGTCTTCGGCGCTATAAAGAGGACTCCGGGAACTCGGTCCGACCGCAACCAGAATCCTCTGAGCGCGTTGCCCCATCGGGCTCCTCCCAGATGGGCGGCTGGGCCCACCGCCCCGTCTAGTCTTTACGACGGTATGTGACCACATATACCGCCGTCCTTCTCGGGATCGTCTGACCGAACGGTTCGAGCTCCCACTCTAGCCGCCTGCAACCCCGGAAGCCCCTTTTAGTCGCCTCTTACGACAGGCAGGGCGTAGCCCTATTCTGATCCCGGAACTACAGGGACGGCCTTTATCAGTTTAGGTGTCATCTGTACTGGTTGTGAGCCTTTGACGTTGGGCCTGACAGCAAAGCGTTGAGTGGTGCTTGGTGACTGGCTGAGTTGTGTACAAAGCGCCGGTAGAAGTTAACCATACCCAGGAAACGTCGTAACTCCTTCACTGTCTTGGGTACAGGATACTACATTATTACTTGCACTTTGGAGTCTAGGGGCCTGGTACATGATAACCAAGAAAAGTAACATCAGGCTGTCCTAGTACATTTGGTTGTGTTTATAACTACACCGTATTTATTCAAACGCGTGAATACTTTGGTGCAAGTGGTCTTTATGTAATTTTTCTGATTGTGAGAATATTAATATGTCGGAAATGGCGGTATTGTGGCAACACCGGAACGCCAGCGCCATCTAGTGGCATTCGATGAAGTTAGGGTTGTACCAGTTTAATGGTCGACACCTCAATCTATCGTTGACGGTCGGCCGAAGCAGACGATTCTAAAATCATCCCGCATTCTTAGTGCTACGATTGCGATTGCCTACTTAATTTAGTTTGATTAATTCAGTGATTGGAACAAGTTTAATTCGGCAATATATTGTGTGTTAAAATCAAGTCTGCAATTTATTCTCGTGCTAACATTCCCTATCAGAGCCCACAGTAGGTTATCCTGATACGATGAGCGAAAAAGAACCACCCCCTTCGTCATCAGAAGTGGGATCGGTGTTAGCACAGAACGACGGCAATGGAGATAACCACTGGCGTGCAATGTTCGAGCAGCAGAATGCAAATATGCGAGCACTGATTGAAGCCCTGCAGGCACCGAAGCCTGTTTGTGGAGAGCTACCCACGTTTGACCCGGACAAAGAAGGCACGGACGCGAGATCGTCGTGCGCAACGGCCGACATGTGCTGTCACAGATAGCATACGAGAATATGACATGGTGCGAGTTTAAGATTCTTTTCACGGCACGTTTTATTTGGACGGAGACATTAGCGAGTACCCTCATTAAAATTAATAATGAAAAACCGAGTGATAAAGAAACGTTACCCGCTTATGAAAGCCGTTTGATAGCTTCATTGACTAATCGTTGGAAGGATATGGACAAAGAGGAGATCGCTGTAGCTACCGTGTTGGCTCACATATCACAGTTTGACCCGCGAATTCAACGCATGGCGTTTACGACGAGCATTGCGACAAGAGAGAAATTGCAACAGGAATTGAACGCGTTCGCTCACTTGAAACGCAAAATAAGTACCAGCCATGACTTATCGAGTTCTTATGATAACAAACGCTCGAAGATTACGTTGCTGAAGTGTTTTAACTGTGGGAGAACGGGCCATAAGAGATCGGACTGCAGAAGTAAGCCTATCGACCAGAAGGGACCAGTATCAACACCTGGAACGTCTAATCAAGTGACGTCGAAGCCAGCAGCAAGGCCTTTGGTGTGCTACAAGTGTGGTAAAGTGGGCCATATCGCCATTCGGTGCACCAGCGGCAGTGGCTTGCCGGGTGACGGCAGCGGTGCCACCGCAGCGCGCAGCGAGCGACGTGTAGACGTGTGCAGCATTCAACCTCCGCAGGGAATATTGCAACATAAAGGTCGGTCGATTTGTTTTGCTTACGATTCTGGTGCTGAATGCTCGTTGGTTAAAGAAAGTCTTGCAGTAAAATTTAGTGGTCAACGGTTCAATAATATTGTTGCTATGACCGGTATTGGTCAGACACGAGTGTTCAGTACGATACAGATTTTGTGTTGTGTTACGATTAACGGACACCTTTTAGAAATTTTGCTACACGTTTTGCCTGATAGTTATATCCTCCTGACACCCACCGACCTCTTACTAGGTCATAATGTCATACATGACTGCCGCCCAGGTCAATATGATAGTACGAAGTCCTTTCAGCCCAGTGGTCTCACACGAGAACAAAATTGTTATCGTCCATTTATTCCAAATTTTATGGTCGTTTCTGATTGGTGGATAGTTACGAAAGTGTGATCATACGATAGTTAGCTGATCCAATCGGACATCACTTGTCAAAACACATCGGACTGGCAAACATGCGACGCACGCGCAATAAGGGTAAGTTTAAATCTCTAATTATTCAAGTAATTTATTAAGTCTCTAAATCGTCGTAAATTATATAGAACAAACACTAATGTGTCTGCACGTCGTAGTATTATTGTGAAATTCGTTTTTTTAAGTGGTTTTGTTTCATTTCATAATAATATGTTCTTGCATAAGAACAGTGAGCGTATATTCCAATAACTGTCTCTTACTTTTTGTTCTTATGGAAGTACATTGAACATTAATTCATACTGTGTTTTTTACGGCTGGGAGAACAATAAATCGAGAACTTGCTGGCCAATTCTGATTTAGAAGATTTCTTGTCATCTGACGAAGATTTGGATGATCCACCTTATGTGGCTCCGCAGGAGAGAATTTCATCCAGCTCAAGAGAAGACGACAGCGAAGGTGAATACACAAATAGTGCGCTCGATATAGAAAGTCATGTCAGATCTGGAGGTCGAGGTAACCGGGGAACTCGGGGTAATGGAAGTGGTCCTGTCCTGAGTAGCCATGGAAGCCGTCGTAGCCGCGGCGGTCGTCACGGCAGTGTTAGAAGAGGTCGTGGTTCATCGAATGCTACTACACGCGTCCAAAATATGCCACGGGCAGAAAATGTCACGGTTAATACGCAGGAAATTCCGTCTTCCAGCGATTCCATGCCTACTTGGAAAGATAGTATTTTCTTCCCAATCGATTTTAATCGGTCAGAGCCTTCGTATTTGGTGAATGATACACATGAATTTAACATTTTTGATTACTTCTATCAATACATAAATAGTAATTTAGTGGACCTAATTGTCGCAAAAATCAATCAAACTGCAGTTAAATTACTTGGCCGAAGTTTAAATTTGAATAGAAATTAATGTTATCTATACTTTGGTATTACATTGATAATGGCTAGCGTAAATTACCCACAAATACGTATGTACTGGGAAAACAAGTGGAGTGTGGATATAGTTTCGTCCAATATGTCACGTAATAGTTTTTTACAGCTGAGGAACTAACTCAAATTAGTATTTGATGATGAAGTTGATCAAACCATCCGATTAAAAGATAAACTATGGAAAATGCGACCACTTATTGACTGAATCCAAAAAGGTTGTCGTATTCAAGAGAAACAAAGTGTGCTTTGTATCGATGAAATGATTGTACCGTTCACTGGTTCTTGTGGCATAAAACAGTATGTACCTGGGAAACCAAATCCAGAAGGTTTGAAAATATTTGTTTTAGCTAACCCTGACGGTCTTATTTGCGATTTTCATGTGTACGAGGGAGGTACTACATACCCTCAATATGAAGAATCTCGATTTGGTCTTGGGGAGAAAGCTGTTTTGACTTTGGCTGATTCACTCGTACCGGGTCATGTCCTCTATTTCGATAGATATTTTACTAGCGAAAGGTTGATTGATAAACTTCTTAATCGAGGCATAGGGTGCTCAGGCACCATAATGGAAAATAAAATTCCTGGAGCAGTTAGATTAATTCTGATGGATGACAAAGTATTGAAAAATCTTGGTAGGGGTGCCAGTCAAGTTCTTGTACGACACGATAACAAAATGGCTTTAACAAAGTGGTATGATAATAAAGCGGTCACTATGTTATCATCAGCAGAGGGGTTACATGAGTCAGACATATGTCGAAGATGGTGTAAGCGAGAAAAAGTTTATGTTCCAGTCACTAGACCCAGAGTTATACGTAACTATAACTGTAAAATGGGTGGAGTTGACCTAGCTGATAGGCTAATGGCTATATGTCCATACAGATATCGCACCTAGAAATGGACACAACGCTTCTTGTCTCATATGGTTGATATGTCAGTGTCGAATTCATGGATTTTTTACAAAAAAGACCAATTAAAAAATAATATTCCTGCCAAAAAAATTTAACAATTGCGGGCGTTTAAAATAGCCCTAGGAGAGTATTTAATTGATACTTATTCAAAGTCGAGTCCTGACAAAAGCAATAATGGGTTTGACTTGGAAGAGAATATACCACGCGGAAGAGGTAGACCTACTACTCCTCTTCCATTTAAAAGGAAACGGGTGCAAGGGGCTGACCACATGCCTGTAATTGCAGATAAGTAATCTAGGTGCCGACAATGTCACTACAAAAAGTCTCGAATTCATTGTAGTACTTGTAATGTGTTTTTATGCTTGACTTCCGAGCGAAACTGTTACTGGCTATTTCATTCCTAAATGTTTGATTAAAAATTTTGTCAGCTTTAATTGATTTTGACTTTATTTTTTTTGTGATATGAGAAAGAAATATTTTGTGTTCATTTAATGTGATCTCAGATTACTTTTAATAGTTTGTGTTTACTATAATTATAATAGTGCTTTTGTAAATTTTGTATTACATTTTTTTATGTTTGTTAAACAAAAAATTGTTATTTTGTGTTATTAAATCTTGATTTGTAGTTAACAAACCAAACAGTATTGAGACTGAATTAATAGTTCTTAGGAAGAATATGATTATTTATAAGAATAATGTGTCCAATATTCACAATAAATATTGCAATTTACATTCAGTGGTTTCAATATATTACAGCCCAATGTGCTCACTAGAACACATAAAATTAATACCTACATTAGGTATAGCAGCCCAATGGTCTTCCACAAGAACTTTTTTTTTGAAGTTCTGACATTCGAAATAATATTCTCTTCCATGTCATTAAAGCACACGAAAAATATCTCGTTAAGTAAATCATTGTATTTTGGTTTTTCAAACGCTTTTACGTTTGAGCGTCAAGCATTATAACTGCTTATGTACTTGTCTAAGGACATTAGGCGTTTTAGACATCTACCAAAAATTTGGGTTGGGCGCCAGGAGGATATGCAAACTGACGTCATGATAGGACGAGAGACATTAAATCAAGGTTTTACGGTAAACATGACTGCGACTGACATTTCGTTTAATAAAATTCTGTGCGTAAATTCGGTAAACGGTGACACTAGTAAACTTAATTTGACCAATATTTCGACTGATCGCCGGGTGTGACAAATCTAAACTTTTAGAAACTTTAAATCGATTTTCCAATTTTTTTATCACGGGTTTTCCTATGACTCGAGTGAATACCGGTGAACTTAAAATAAGATTAGTTGATTCGAATCGTACTGTACAGCGACGTCCGTATAGAATGTCGGCAGAGGAACGTAGTGTCGTACGCGACCGTGTTAAGGAGTTGTTAGACGCGAATATTATTAGGCCAAGCTGTTCTCCCTTCGCAAGCCCAGCTTTACTTGTAAAGAAGTATGACGGGTCAGACCGCATGTGTATAGGCTACCGGGAAATTAATAATAACACAGTCTCGGACCGTTACCCACTTCCGTTGATAACTGACCAAATTTCACGTTTTCAAGGGGCTAACTATTTTTCCAAACTCGACTATGCCAGCGGTTTGCATGTAATTCCAGTTAGTGGAGAGTCAATAGAGAAGACTGCTTTTATAACAGCTGATGGGCATTGTCAAGAACTCAAACGTTCTTGACAATGCCTTTCGGACTGAAAAATGCAATCTTGGTATTTCAGAGGGCTATTATGAACGCGTTAGGTGATTTGGCTCATGATTACGTAATCGTGTACGTTGATGATATTTTAATCGTTTCTCGCGATATAGAGATTTCTAAAATAATAACCGATTTAGAGGAAGGCAACTTGGACGAACAAATGGCTAGGACGTATGTACTTCGATCGGGTATACTCTATCGAACTATTCAACGTAATGGAAGATCTAAAAGTCTACCTTATTTACCTCGTGCTCTCAGGTGGTCCGTAGTTAATAATTTTCATAACTGTATCATTCACCTCGGGGCTGATAAGACTACTGAAAAGCTTTTCGATTTTTATTGGTTTCCGGGAATGTCACAGTACGTTAAGAAATTTGTAGACAACTGCGTTACTTGTAAAGTCGCGAAATCGCATTCCGGGAAAATTTATGCCGAACTGCATCCGATACCTAAAGTAACCGTACCGTGGCATACGGTTCATATAGACGCGACCGGTAAACTTAGCGGTAAAAATGATAAAAAGGAGTTGTTTTGATTGATGCCTTTACTAAGTAGGTCCTTTTGTTCCATGCCACGAACATTGATTCTAAGAGTAGTATTCGCGCAGTCACTAAAAGTGTAACTCTGTGAGGTGCTCCGAACCGCATCATTGCCGACCAGGGAAGATGCTTTGCTAGTAAAGATTTTCGTGACTTTTGCGAGAGTAAAAACATCGATTTACATCTCATAGCGACTGGTACATCGCGTGCTAACGGGCAGGTAGAACGCGTTATGAGTGTGTATGATTTCCAATACCAAAGTCAGCAAAGGAAATTAAAATGTTTATAGGAACTTGTTCATGGTATCGCAGATTTATTAGAAATTTTTCGTCAATTGCAGCACCTTTAAATGCGCTTACTAGCTCTAAAGTTAAATTTAAATGGAACCCGGAAGCGGACAATGCTTTTAATACTTTAAAAAATATTTTAGTTTCGGCTCCTATGTTGGCTTGTCCTGACTTTGAAAAACCATTCTCAGTTCATTGCGATGCGTCCAGTTTTGGCATAGGTGGTATGCTAACCCAGAATATTGATGGGAATGACCATCCTATTGCATATATTAGTAGATCCCTTAATAAAAACGAACGTAATTATAGTGCAACAGAACGTGAAGCGTTAGCAGTAATTTATGCGGTTGAAAAGTTTGAACCATATTTAGGTAGTAGACCTTTTACAGTGATCACGGATCACGCTTCACTTAAATGGTTCAAGAATTTGGAAAATTCGACTGGTCGTTTAGCTCGTTGGGGTTGTCGTTTATCACAATTTAATTATACCATCGAGCATAGAAAAGGAAAAGATAATGTGGTACCAGATGCCTTGTCTAGATTAATAAAAGTTGATGCGGTCTCAACACCTAAGCCGGTCATCTCTACACCAACTAAAGACGACTGGTACGATAGGATTTATGCAGGTTGTTCGATACACCCTAAAAACTTTCCTAATTACAGAGTAGAAAATGGAGTTCTATATAGATACAGCAAGGGAAAATACTCGATGACGAGTGATGAGTTTGACTGGAAAGAGGTAGTCTCTGAGTCAATGCGTTCACGGATTATGTCCGAAAACCACGAACCTCCTACTGCAGCACACCTGGGTGTTTTTAACACGTTCCATGCGAAACCAGGTCGAAAACTCCTGGTCCATATCTCGCTTGTGGTGCGGCTACGAAAAGTATAGACTTCTCTGTCGTGCAAAGAGCGTAACTTCAGATTGGTTCAGTAGGAAAGAGATAAATACATATCTGAGATGGGCTATTAAAATAGAATCCAGTGGTGTGCCTATCTTAATACCGGATATTTTATACCTGGTACCGCACTGAACAAATAAAATTTCATCATAGTGCGGGTACAGGTTGAATACACCTGGTACCCTCGCTCACCTGGTACCGCACCCCACGCTAGCTTCGCACGGTCAGTGTTGTGATCGTAATCGAGTGAGCGCACGCGTCGACAATGACTTCAAGACCAGCAAAACGGTGTCGTAAAAGAAAAAAACTGGACCACATTGAAGACAGTGACGATAATATTGAAGACAATGATGATAATAATTGTTGTCGTCCGCACTTCACATTGTTATAATATTGTATTAAATAATAAGTCTCTCATTTGACTTATAATTGGAGAGGGTATGTGAGGTGGGGATGACAACATGGCAGCGCCGGAGTTCGGTGAGAGCGGCATTCTGATTCGAACCCTCAACGAGGACACACGATTATAGTGGCAATATTTGTTATAACCTTTGCTAGTGCTGATTAGTACTAAGTATAAAATAGAAATAAAGTTACTGTTACTTTGTATATGTAGTGTACTTATACCAATTAAACTAAGATAGAACTACCGTCCACGGAGTTTTCTTTATATCAGAAGTGTTGGCAACGGAACCACGCAATGCCGAAAAACCGTAAGCACAGGTCATATTCTTCTTCGTCAAGTTCTAGCAGCTCGACATCATCCAGTTCAAGCACGGACAATGGTCGAAAAAGGAAACCAAAGCTTTTGGATGGAAAAATCATGTTATAAAATTTCAAGCATTACAAAAATTACGTAACACCGCAAAAACCTGGTACGATTCATTGCAAAAGAACTACTAATACTAGATGAACTGCGTGGAAATGGAAAGATTGGCGTAGAGAACTGTTAGACACGTTTGAAACAAAGCGCAATATGTTTTCAATGCTTACTGAAATGATGCAGATGAAACCTAATCAAGGACAATCACTATATGAATTTTATTTTCAACAAAAAAGTAGGATAGATAGATTACGTCTAGCATTTTCGGAACAGGATATCATTTCAATTATTGTAGAATCGATTGGTGATAAAAATATTAGTACAGCTGCAGATGCTGGCAGTTTTCAATACTACGAGGAATATTTTTACATAATAAAACTTTTAATTCAACTGACGCGATAGTACATTCGAAAATAATACAAATTTTGTAAAAAAAAACAGCATCCTTCTCGGTTTTCTATCAGCAATAACATAGATTAGATTAGATAAAATGATTTAAATAATACAGATTTGGGTTTAACGGAAGCTTCTACTTCAAAAATTAGATGATTTTTCCTGTAGAGAAGTAGGTCATAAAATAAAACTAATGTAAACAAAAAGACATTTTGAAATGCAATTATTGTGGTAAATCTGGTCATTTGGAGATAGTTTGTCGATCGAAAAGTAAAACAAAAGTCGAGAAGGAAGCTGAAGTTAAGGTTATAAATACAACGAATGTTAAAGAGAAGTATTTTAAGGACATTACTTTAAATAATCAGAAATGTCAGGCCTTTATAGATATGGGTAGTGATTGTTCGCTAATTACGTCAGAAATTGTATGTAAATTAGATTTAACTTCATTTTCGTTAAAGCTTCCTGTTACATTAACTGGTTTTACGAAGGAGTCTTGTACGATAGTAACCAATGCAGTAACAGCTCTTCTTAAAGTTATCTACTTTAAGAAGAGCTGTTACTGTGTAGAAATGAATACTACATTGTATATAACTGATTCTTTATTTATTTATTTATACTTCTATACCTAAAGTGCTACAAAGGCGGACTTAATGCCATAGGCATTCTCTCCCAGTCGACCTTTAGAAAAAGCAGATATCATCGAAGGCGGTATTATATTAAATTAAATAGTAGAATAGAAAAGGGAAAAAAAAACAAAAATAGATATTAAATATAAATGTGGGTTTATTGTTCGAAATAAAAGCTTGGTATTAATGTTTTAATAATAATAATAAATAATAATAAACGTTTATTGCCAAAAACTGTTGAAATAAGACAAAAAAATAATACATTTATATATATAGAATTGACATGGCAAAAGGAATCGACTCAGCCTTGCTAACTCGGAATCGGTGATTCGAGTAGCGCTGTTTTTCAGCCGCTCCATTAATCCCTGAGGTGTTAGGCGGGGTAGGAGAGTC
Organism: Spicauda simplicius; assembly: GCA_949699795.1. Classification (NCBI taxonomy): domain Eukaryota; kingdom Metazoa; phylum Arthropoda; class Insecta; order Lepidoptera; family Hesperiidae; genus Spicauda; species Spicauda simplicius. The sequence continues at coordinate 232,264 of CATIWX010000003.1, read as the reverse complement.
GCCAGCCGCTGAGGTTTCATCTGGGACATGAGATCCGAGTGTGTGTGTGTGTGTGTGTGTGTGTGTGTTAGTGTGTCGGTGGGTGGGTGTGCGTTTGTATGTGTCTCTGTGTGTGTGTATGTGTGACTGTACGAGCATATAAAAGGGTATAAGGCTTAATATAGGTAACTGTCATTACTTAACAGTAAAAAACTCCTTCAATTGTAAGTTTTAAACGTTTATTCTTCTTAATTTTTCTCTTAGCGCCTTCCACACGTCTTTCCTCGCTTCCGTCATCCGTTCGTCCCCCACTCTTTCGCCCTCCTGTCATGCTCACACCTTACGTTCCTTTTCATACATCACACTAACATTCCATTCCCACATTCGGCCGTCCTGACATCATGGCTGTCCTCAGACATCGTTACAGTTACAACTTATACCATACTACAACTGTGAAACTTATGATTACATGCTTCTATATAAACACAAGGAACTATAATAGATTAAATCTAAGTACATTAATTCTTATCTAAGTCTTACAACATAAAATTACTTAATTTAACCTGCAACTTATTGTTTAACAAATTTGGAATACAAACCAAAATAATTAAATGTAAACATCCTTTCATTCCACTCACATCACTCACACAAAATAAATCTGCTTTGCTACTATTCTACTTACCTAAAAACTTGGCCAAGGCTTCATAAAATCTGCCGATGAGCTGGTTTTATTCGGACCTTCTGCATTAGGATCTGCTTTCTCCACATCATATCTATCATTTCTTTTTACTTTTACTATATGGTAGGGGCCTAAATACTTCGGTTTCAATTTCATTCCTACTCCGAACTGTGTCCTTTTTATAGCAACTTTATCCCCCTCACTATACTTTATACATTCTTTCCTATTCTTGTTATAGTTTTTGACATTTTCCTCCTGTATTTTTAATATTTCCTGCTTAGCCTTTCTCCGGAGCTCTTCCCTTTGGGATGAAAAAATATCTATTTCTTCCTCCCGTAATAAGTCATAGATTTCTTGGTTACCATTCTTCATTGACACACCAAGTAAGTAGTAGTAGTTCAAATGGAGTAGTATTTAGGCTTCTGTGATAGGTACTATTGAGCGCACGCTGCACAGCACTGACATGCCGATACCATAACGATGGAGTTTGAAGGCACAACTTTGTAAGTACAGCAATTACTGTGCGATGCACCCTCTCAACCTGGCCATTCGCACGTGGCACTCCAGTAGTAATCTTGACATGCTCTATGCCTTGCTCCTGGCAGTAATCACTGAATTCTTGACTCGTGAACGCTGTACCTCTATCAGTAATAAATCTCACTGGATTACCAAAGGTTTGTTGGTGTATCGTGACCTTGTCAATAACTTCCTTTGATGTCAAGCCCTTCGTTGGGAACAGCCAAACAAACTTTGTAAAACCATCTACCGCTGTAAGAATGTAGTTATACTGTTTCTTCGTTTCACACATCGGTCCTACGTGATCTAGGTGTATGGTATGAAGAGGCACATCCCCTTTATCAATGACATGCAAGCTTCCCTCTTTCTTTCCCGCTTTGTTAGTAGCCAAAAGGCAGGGTATGCAGGAAGATATATATTCCTGAACTTTTTTATCCACATTTCTAATGAAATAATCTTTACTAATTGCTTCCACCGTCTTCTTAACTGAAAAGTGACCATTAGAGTGAGCTTTTTCAATAATAGCCAATTCCATGCTCTGCGGGATTACTAATAGCTTATCGTTACCCTTGTAGAGTAATCCGTTATCAATCCAATAATCCTGGTACGCCTTCTCCTTTACTATTGTGGTGATAGCTTTCAAGGTCTCATCATTTTCCTGAGCAATCCTCAAATTGTCATGTATCGTTGTCACTCCAGCATATGGATAACGGCTCAAAGCATCAACATGTCGCATCTGAGTCCCCACTCTGTGCTCAATTAATTAAATTCTTGTAGCAACATGGCCCATCGTGCCACTTTAGGAGTTAAGTCTTTTTTCTTCAACGTTAACTCGAATGCTTTACAATCAGTCACTATCTTGAATCGTATGCCAAATAAATAATGTCTAAATTTCTTCACCCCTAGTATAACTGCCATAGCCTCCAACTCATAGCCGGAGCACTTTTCTTCAGCTTCACTTGTCTTACGGCTCATAAAATAAACAGGATGTAGATCACCCTTTTCGTCCTTCTGCATGAGTATTGCAGCCAATGCATAACTTGATGCGTCTGTATGCAGTTCAGTTTCTAATTTGGGGTTAAATATTCTTAGCACTGGGCTACTTGTTAACTTCTGCTTCAGTATGTGAAATGCTTCTCTTTCTCTGGGTCCAAACATAAAAGGTACATCCTTCTTCAGAAGCGTTGTCAATGGACTGGCAATGAGAGCAAAGTTCTGTATATATTTTCTGAAAAATGAAGCTAAACCGATGAAACTCTGAACCTGCTTTACTGTGCGGGGATCTGGAAACTTCATGATTGCTTCAACTTTATCTTTAGAGGGTTGTATTTGACCATTCTCAATTTGATGTCCCAAAAATGTAACATTCTTCTTTAATAACTCAGCTTTTTTCCAATTAATTTGAAGCCCATATTGCGCTGCAACTTTCATAACTTCTTTAAGTCGCTCTAACGCTTCATTTTCATTCCCTGCTGTAATTAAAATGTCATCAATAAATATCATTATCCACCCCTTTGCTATTAAGTCTCGGAAGATAATGGTGATAAACCTCATGAAATAATTCGGGCAGATTGATAACCCAAACGGAGCTCGTAAGAACTCAAACTGTCCATGGTGGTTGACAAAAGCTGTATACTTAATACTTTCTTCGCTTATCTGTAAGTGAAAAAATCCATCCTTCAAGTCCAATAGACTGAAAACTTTGCTATCACATAACTTGTCTATGTAATCTTCTATCAGTGGCAGTGGAAACTCATCCTTTACAATTTTTTCGATTTAATTTTCTATAGTCTATGCAGATTCTCAAAGAACCACACTTCTTACGAACAAGGACCAAAGGACTACAATATTCAGACTAACTCACGCGTATGATTCCCTTCTCCAACCATTCATCTACCTGTTTTTCAACATGTTGTTGTTCTATACGGGAAATTCGTCTTGGGGTAGATCTCACAGGTAGATCGTCTTTGACAATAATCTTCATTTGAACAGGGGCTTCTTTCACTTGTTGGGAATGATAGTTCTTAACAAACACTGCACATCTCTTCTTATTATTGAATCTTTAATGTGTCCTAAACAGGGAAAATCATTCATTATTTCACAATTCATCATTAAACATTTCAACCATCCCTCATCTTTAGGCATCAACCACACAGAACAATCTTTCATAAACATTACAGTATTTCTTAAAAATTCGCTACCTAATATAATTTCAAACGGCATAGCGTTCTTAGGGATTATATAGAACGTGACATTTACGTATTCACAACCGTCAATAACAATATTTAAAGTGACTGTACCGATAGATTGAACTTTAGAAAAACCGAAACCCGTTAAGGTTATATTCGTATTAGAATTGTAATTACTTACACCAAGATTGCTGTAGAACTTATCTGACATTAAATTTACGTCGCAGCCTGAATCTATAAGAGCACTCGCCGTTTTACTTAGTATTTTTACATTTTTTAATGGTTTTACCGATCGCACAAAACTACTGTCACTTTTGTTTACATTATTCAAGTCCGAGTCAATAATATATCCGCCATGATTGATGTCTGACGTCATGTCGCTATTTCGACCAATCGCAGATTCGCTGTCAATGCTACCAACATCAGCATGTCGCGTCAACTTCATGTTGTTGGCCGTCGCAATATAAACTTCGCTCTGGTTGCTGGTGGCGCCGTCTTGTGTCGAATTATAGTAAACTTGCCTCGGGTGATTTACGTCTTCGTTCGGCGATTTCCGTTCTTGTTCGGCAATACGAACACTGCTTCGATATTCGTGCCGGCCGATCGAGCCCGATGATTCCCGAACCGGTAGCGTCCTTTTACTTGCGCCTACGACTCGCCCGCTATTTACGCCATCTTGAACTTGATCGCAATGCCGACCGATATGTCCAAACTCGTTGCATCTAAAGCATTTTATTCCCCTATTACATGCCGCAGCTCCATGATTTAGGTCACCGCAGTTGTAGCAACGCTCGCTTGTGCTAGCAACGGCTGGTTTTTGCACTAATAATGATCTTGTTGCTTTATCCACCGATGCTTGCGCCTTTTTCATGTTCTCATAAATACTTAATTTCTCTTTTAGCACTGTATAAGACGTCACGCCAAATAAAATAGTCTTGTTCACTGGGTTTTCCATTATTCCATCTATAATATACTGTATGGCCACATAATCAGGCAATTTAGCACGTTTACCTAATTCTTTCATCACAAGCATATATTGGTAGTACGTCTCGTCGCGCCGTTTTTTACGAGAAGACATAATTTCGTGCATTTCTTTTATGTTGACGGCCTCCGGGAACTCCTTGAATACTGCCGCCTTCAAATCTTCATGAGTTTTATGCACTTTTTCAGTTCGTAGCCACAGGGCCGCCGTCCCTGTGAGTGATCGCCGCGCCATAATAAGCCGCTGTTGTTCAGTCCAACCAAAAATTTCAGCATTCTCTTCGATGTCGAGTGCCCACTTTACCGAAGAATGAGTTTTATCGTCGCCGCTAAACTTCAAGATACTGCCTTCTACCATGCCGAACATCGCACCGCCTGTATTTTTTTCCTCTGCCATCTTGTCTTCGTTTTCGGTACAACCACGTGCACACGCCGGTCACACCTCGTTTGCGTCGTATTTTTGTCTTAATCTTCTTTTTCCGCTATTTATTTCGAACAATCCCGGACGAGCCCCCAATTTGTGGGATTATTGTTCGAAATAAAAGCTTGGTATTAATGTTTTAAACGTTTATTCTTCTTAATTTTTCTCTTATCGCCTTCCACACGTCTTTCCTCGCTTCCGTCATCCGTTCGTCCCCCACTCTTTCGCCCTCCTGTCATGCTCACACCTTACGTTCCTTTCCATACATCACACTAACATTCCATTCCCACATAAATACTAATGCATGTATGCTATGTACTATGCATGTATACTAATAAAGTAATAAAGTTAAAATAATAATAATAATAAATAAACACTATATAAATATAATAAACACAATACAAATAACAATAAAAAATGAAAAACTCCATGAGATAATATTTAAAATTATATCCGACCAAATAAAGGTGCCTGATGTAACCATGGACTGTTTACATATGTGTCATCGCCTCGGTTCGTCTACCGGTAAGACTAGACAAATTCTAGTCAGATTCCTAGACATTCAACATCGGCAGGCCATCTGGGCCAAAGTAAGACTTCACTGAAAGGCACAGGAATCACCATCTCTGAGTTTTTAACACAATCACGGCATAATGTATTCATGGCAGCACGTAGACATTTTGGTGTCAAGAACTCCTGGACCGTCGAGGGAAAGATTAAGGTGCTCCTCCCGAATAAATCCAGGCGGAAAATCGAAACGATGTCGGAACTTCAGCCACTCATTGATCAATATCCATCCGGAAGCTCTGAAGCCTGTGAGTCGAGTCATTCACCACAATTATCTCCTGTAAATGCACCCACAAAGACTGCTGCTCGGAAAACTCGACGCCGCTAATGTTAATTGCTCCTTCTTCTCATTGTTTATAATGCAACTTTAACATGCCACCACTGTTTTGATTACCCTGTAACCTCTTGTACTTGGCCGCGTAACAATGCAGGAATTCGTAACTTACCTTGTCGGTATGCTAAAATAATATTTATCATCCAATTGCTTTGTTTTGATTTTAAACTACCTAATAATTTCGTTTTATGTCAATGAAGATTATTAAAATAAACATGTCACATAATCTGACATTAAAGACATTAGTATTGTCATTTGTCGTTCGAGTATGAAAGCATCAATAGGTTACGTTCCATTTCTCACGTGCACTTAACATGCGTATAACACTGTTTGATTTTATAATTCTGATGCTGCTGTAAGATGTTTTTTTTTGTTTTTGTATCATATTATTTATTGTCATATTTGGTTTTCTATGTATAACTATTGTATTTCTGTTTTCTGCTTTGGTTAGTGTTGATTGTTTATTTTCTGTGTAGTTTGTTGTTTTTTTTTTGTTGTATTTTCATGTGACCAAATGTTTGTTTAAGTTGATATTTTCGAAGATTTTTCTTCCAGCATCCTCATGGTGAGTGCTACGGGTTTATGCACATATAAACCTATATATATATATATATATTTTTTTGTTCTTATTTTTATAATTACTTACTTTTGAAATAATTGTATTCAAACTTGCTTTGCTTTTAAATATTTATTGTTAATATAATTTATATATTTTATAATTATGGATGACATAGTTGATTTTAATGATAGTTACTTCTCTTGCTCTTCTTCAATCTGTAGCTTTGTTAGTGCGGACAGTGACTCTTCCGCTTGTCTAACTCTGCATGATCAGATTTCCGCTACTTATTCCAGATATCTGACCAATTTCAATGTTGCACATATAAATGCGCAAAGTATTCCTGCACATTACTCCGATCTTCTGGCATCCTTTAGCACTGCTTACTTAGACGCGTTACTAATCTCGGAATCATTTCTCAAACCCTCGCTTCTTTCCTCCCAGTTCGCGTTACTAGGATATGTCCTAATACGAAACGATAGAACTGGTAAAGGTTGTGGAGGTGTATGCATTTACTTCCGCGCTGACATACCATATAAGGTGGTAAGTGTTTCCTTCTCAGTACACCGAATCAGCCGAATACCTGTTTCTTGAAATTACAGTACACACCTCTAAAGTGTTGCTTGGCGTATTTTACTGCCCTAATCTTAACATTGATTACTTGGCACCCTAGATGATATATTGTGTGATACATGTCCTATTTGTGATCACATTATATTAATGGGAGATTTTAACACATGTTTGCTAAAAAATGACTTCCGTGCACTTAAGTTGCAATCTCTTTTAACTTCCTACAATCTTCAAATTCTGCCACTCAGGCCAACTCATCATTTTCCAAATTGCACTCCGTCTCTTCTAGACCTCATGATTGTCTCTTCAACTGGTAACGTTGATACATATGGGCAACTCACTTCCTCTTTTTCATATCACGATCTTGTGTATCTTTCTTATCGTATACGTACTTCTAAGCGTAAGTCGCAATATCTCATACTTCGTTTTCTATCTTTATCAATTCTATTACTAAAATTATCTCGTCTAATTTCCATCTTTATGCGGATGATTTGCAGCTATACCGACATTTTACTGCGCCTAACGTCTATAATGAAATAACCAACTTGAATGATGACCTTGAAAGAATTACAGTATGGGCTAAAACATTTGGAATATTAATAAACCCCAAGAAAACACAAGCCATCATTGTAGGCAGCAAATACCATCGTAATAGACTGGATTTCAACACTCTGCCACCTGTAGTCGTTGAAAACACTGTCATTCCGTATTCTGACTGTGTAAAAAACCTTGGCATCATTATCGACTGTAACTTGTCATGGGATACGTACGTGCGGGAGGTAAGCCGAAAAGTTCACTTCACTTTTCATTCGCTAAAATGTCTTCAAGGTTACCTGCCCTTTAAAACTAAAATTTCTCTCACTCAAACTCTTATTCAGCCGATTTTAGATTATGCGGATGCATGCTATTTAGATGCCTCAGAGGAGTCCTTGAATAAGCTTGAGCGCTTGCAAAATCTCTGTATTAGATTTATTTTTGGTTTACGGAAATTTGATCGTGTTTCTCAATTTCGCAAGGATCTCAAGTGGCTCCCAATTCGTTTTCGCAGGAATACTAGAATTCTCTGTCTTCTATTCAAAATCCTCAAAGATCAATCCTCTCCTTCGTACCTGCAGAATCGTTTCGCATATACCAGGCCCTCGCTAGCACCCTGCAGGTCTCATCTTAAATCACTTTTAAATTTCCCTTCCCACAAAACTTCTCTCTATTCCCACTCCTTCTCTGTTCATGCGGTTAGACTATGGAATTCACTGCCGCCTAACATACGTCTAAGTCAATTTTCATATTTAAAAAAAGAGTCAAAGAGCACTATTTATCACTTTCATGATATAATACTATATTTTTTTATACATAATACGTATATATTTATTTATATATTTATACATAAATATTTGTTATATACTAATTTGTGCACACTCGATTTGCCTAACAAATGTTCACTCCGATCCCAGGGCTGCTGGAAGAAATTTCATTTTGAAATAAGCAGTCCTTTGTACTATTGTTATATTATGAATGTATTTATTTTGTATCTGTGTACAAAAACCTATAAAAAAATACAAATATAAACAACGAGTAGAATATTAATAATCATTACAATTAGTTCCGGAAATATTGTTTGAGGTAATAACCTGTGACTTTTTCTTTAAATGCCTGCCTGCTCATTACCTTCTTAAATTGTAAAGGGAGCATGTTCCAAAGGCGAGCAGTCTGGATGGTAAAAGAGTGAGAAAGAAAGTTAGAACGGTGTAAAAGAAGAGACAAAGTGAGGGAATCAAGGGAATGCAGCTGACGCTCATGGGAATCGCATAGATATTGAAACTTTTGCTTCAAATATCCCGGAGAAATCGGATCGAAAAGTATAGAATGTAGAGTATTGAGAGATCTGACCTGTCTACGATTACGAATAGGAAGCCATTTGAGTTGGCGACGGTAGGACGAAATGTGATCATATTTACGTAGACAGAAGATAAAACGAACGGCATTATTTAGGAGTCTATCTAATTTGTTCAGCAGCTCTCCACTAATTTCGGAGCAACACACATCAGCATAATCGATGATCGGGAAAATAAGAACTTGAACAAGGGTAACTTTTACCTGTTCAGGAAGAAAGTTTCTAAGTCGGTTGAGGTTACGCAGCGCAGCAAATACCGACTTGCTGACCTCGGCGACATGTACTGACCAGGTCAGCGATGAGTCGATGTGCAGACCGAGATCTTTGACGCTAGAAGAGAAAGGAATAACAGAATCTTCAAACACGATAGGTGCAACGGAATCCACGTCCAATTTAGTCAATTGTCGCGAACTGCCCAATATGATTGGGCAGTTCGCGACAATTGACTAAATTGGACTTGGCATTTAGCAAGATTAACCTTAATGCCAAACCGGCTAGACCAGTGACTTATACTGTCTAAATTCTTATTTATTAAGCGAACCGCATCATTAACTTTGCAAACTTCACCTTTTACGTAAATTTGCAGATCGTCAGCATAGAGGTGGAAAGAACAGTCAAGGGAAAAAGTGAGAAAGTTAATAAAAATTGAGAAGAGCAAAGGAGATAGGATACCACCTTGAGGCACACCAGAACGAACATGACACCACTCAGAATGCGAACGATCAACGCGGGTGGCTTGAAGACGCTCCCGAAGATAAGAAGAGAACCATTCCAGAACCTTTGGCGAGAACCTTAGATGTTAGAATGCGGCAAGAAGAATATCATGGTCCACCATATTAAAAGCATTCGAAAAATCAATAAGTACGAGAATGGTGACCATTTTATCCTCCATGCCATCATGAACATCTTCCAGAACTTTCAGAAGGGCAGTTGTGGTGCTGTGTCCAGGTCGAAAGCCAGACTGATAGGGACAGAGAAGGTTGTTATTAAAGATGAAGGAGGATACTTGTTTATGGACAGACGCTTCTAGAGTTTTTGTAAGAAAGGGAAGAATAGAAATAGGTCTAAAATGATCAAGAGTGCTGGGGTTAGGTACTTTAGGAAGTGGGATAGTGAAGACTTTACGCCAAATCGATGGAGAAACCCCCGACAACATAGAAGCATTGATAATGTGAGTAATAATAGGCAACAGACTCACATCATCACAACCAACAGCTTTTGAATGTATGGATGTTATTATTTTTAAGATCTCGTCAGCAGTAACTGGATGAAAGGAAAACAGTTCGATGTCCAGAGGGGCCATGGAAGCAATATCAGAGATAGTAAGAGCTTTAACTTTAGGACAGAGAGAAGAAGAACGAGAGAAATGGAGATTCAGCTCGTTAAGAGGAAAAGAAGCGAGATCAGGCTTGTAATATTGTCTACCAATGCCTAGAGTGTTCAAAAATTTCCAAATTTCAGCTGGGGAGTTGTTACGAATATGGTCGTCTATATGTTTACGCTTAGCTGCTCTAACCATTTGGTTACAGCGGTTGCGTGCAGTTTTGTAAAGACACCAGTTTTCGTCACACCTATCGCGCTTGAATCTCCTGAAGGCCTTATCACGCCGAGACATGGCCATCCGGACACCCTGTGTAATCCAGAGAGCCGGTGGCCGTATCACCTAATGGGCTTAAGTGGCGCATAAACATCATACAGCTTCAAAATACATTTGTTTAAAATAGAAATTTTATCGTCCACTGTAGATGCCGCAACCACGGAAGACCAATCGACTCTGTCAGCATCACCAGCAAGTGCATCCAGGTCCATGCTCGCAAACCTGCGCATCCAAACGATTCTCTAATAGGCTGCAAAATTTTGATAGGTCGTAATTTTACAGAATGCAGAAATATAATGTATACAAGAATAGGGGATACCTTGCTTTTCAAATCGGTTTTAGAAGAACAGGTTTTATTAATAGAATCAGGTATGTTTCATTTTAATTCTAAACATTTCGGTACTACATAATATTTTTTCCAAATACCCGTAGACTATATCCGACGACTTAAATACTTTAGGCAAAATTTCTTGCATTGAATTAGATATTGAATTGACTACAAATAAGCCTGTTTCACGTAGACCGTATCGAATGGCTGAGTCTGAAAAGAAGGCAACGAGAGAAATTGTAGAAAAGTTGTTAAGAAACGGTATTATTCGCGAAAGTAATTCACCATATGCCAGTCCTGTTATTTTAGTAGGTAAGCCTAATGGACAAAAGCGATTGTATATTGATTATCGCGATCTAAATAAAATTACGATTAAAGAAAAATATCCTATGCCTTTAGTTAAAGATTTGATTGATAGATTAAATAATTGTAAATATTATACGTCTTTGGATTTAAAAAGTGGGTATTATCAGATTCCGGTAAACGAAAGGTCTATACCTAAAACGGCATTTATTACCGCAGATGGTCATTTTGAATTTGTCAGGATGCCGTTTGGTCTCTGTAATGGACCATCGGTGTTTCAAAAATTAATGAACAACGTGTTGGGTAAACTTAGATTTGATCGCGTAATATGTTATATGGATGATTTGCTTATTGCAACAGAATTTATAGAAGAAAATATTGAATGTTTAGAAGCAGTTTTAAAGATATTGCAAGATAATGGATTAACTATTAATTTAGAAAAATGGAGTTGTTTTGAGTCGTCTTTATCATTTTTAGGGTATGAAATTTCTTTAGAAGGTATTCGACCGGGACAAAAGAAGTTAGAAGCTGTGGGATTAATATGGCCACGTGTCCCACCCTATTCCTGCATTGGGAGTTACTGCCACCAGGATGTTAAATTAAAGTCCAAATCAATATAGTTCACTTTTGTATTTCCAATTTTACCCCGAAACGAATACACATTCATTCGCGTCGGTTAGTGCGCAGTAACTAACTCGACTCCTCACATACTTCACACTTGCATACAAACTTGCTTACTCAGCCATTCATACTTACATGGTCCCTACACTACACCCCCCAAATTTTTACAATCCAAATAAAAATTTAAAATCTATAATACTAACGTTGTTACAATATCATAACATTACACTGCATTATGCACTTCACTGTACTTGGAACTTGGAACACAATAACAAATGTATTAAATTACGCGTAGCTGGCTGTAGACGGCTGCATGGGAACCGTGTGCGTTACCGTCGATGGTGCAGGATTTATTCCTGGAATCTGCACTATCTCTCTTCTAAGCCACTTCTTAGCCCTGTGACGACAAAGTCGCCACGATGCAAAAAGGATGATAATGCCCAGCATTGCTGCCATTATAGACATAATTAAGTTATATTTAGATATGTGCATTTCTACCGCTGAGTTTTGGGCTATTATTACTTCTTCTTTGCTATACGATTTGCCCATCTTAAAAACTGTAATTTCAAATTACCGAAAGTACTTTAACTGACGAAGGTGATAATTATAATAAATGATTTTTATAATTTAACGTTAAGAAACAAGTAAGTAGGTCTCAGGTGTGCATAATGCAATGTTGACAATTTTATAACAATCCGCTGTAACAATAACAATTAGTATTGTTCTAGAAAAACAAAATGAATAAAATTAGTCCATCAATAACAAGTTGTTTATACTGTCTTTGCTTACGACCAAAATATGAGTTATACTACAAGCTCATATACGCGTATGTTACATATACAATATATTTAGTGTTACAGTTCAGTATTAGTATAAGTAGTTATTACAATTACAATATTATATTTATGCAATGTTATATTTTATTAGACGAAATTTATGAGTTATTATATTTTTTTAAATTAACAATTAAATCGAACGGGTGGTTTAACTTTACGGCCACACCTAGTTACTTTTTCATTACATAATACATTTTTATTGGTAAAATCTAATGCTTTACTCACACTGGCATCACAATTTCTTACATCACAATTTTGATCATTAATTAAAAATGCTAGTTTAAGTCTGTCTATTGATATACTTACCTTTCTATTAGGCAGTTGTACTACGAATACTTTATTTCGCCTTTCGATGACTCGGTAAGGACCATCATACGCAGGTGTTAATGGTCTGCGTACCGCATCATTACGTACGAAAACATGCTCACACTTACCTAAATCATTATGTATAAATAATGTCCGTGAGTTCTGATGATTTTGTGATGCTGGTTTTAAATTTTTAATAGTAGACTTTAATTGTTCTAAAAAAGTAAAATCGTCACCGATTCGTTTATCTGACACGTTGTAAAAGTCTCCAGGTAAACGAATGGTTTGACCGTAAACATACTCTGCAGGACTTACACCATTATCACTTCTACTTGCCGCACGTAACCCTAATAACACAGTAGGCAACTCAGTGTACCAAGAAGAATTGTTTATTAACCGTGCTGTAAGTGCTGCTTTCAAAGATCGATGCCACCGTTCAACGATACCATTACTTTGAGGATGGTACGGACTACTACGATACTTTTTAATACCCATTAACTTTAAAAGTTCTGTAAACAAGTTGCTTTCAAATTGACGTCCTTGATCGCTTGTCAATTTGATTGGACTCCCAAAACGAATGATCCATGATTCATAAAATATTCTAGCCACAGCTTCCGCTGTAATATCTTTCGCTGGAATGCATTCAGGCCATCTACTATATCTATCTATCATAGTAATTAGATACTTATATCCCTCCGCCGATGTCGGAAGAGGACCTACTATATCTATATGTACATGCTCAAAACGGTTAGCATATGGATAGGCTTCAAAGTCGGATATAGTATGTCTACTAATTTTAGATCGTTGACATTGGATACAGGCTTTCGCCCACCGTCCAACATCACGGTTTAAACCAGGCCAAAAAAATCGTTGCGCTACTAATTTACGCGTCAAACGAATGCCAGGATGGCTAGAATCATGAACAGAGTTAAAAGCAATTCGTCTCAAGTTTTCGGGTATATAAGGTCTGCTCGTAGGAGTTGAATTTTCACAATAAATGAATTTGTTATTATTAGGAATAAAAATTTTCTTGAAAGAATTATTATATTTAGTTTCATCTAACAATTGCGACAGTTGTTCGTCACATTCCTGAGCATCAGCCAGTTCCGAGTAATCAATTGACGTAGGACAGTGTATAGTTTCCACGCGCGATAACGCGTCAGCAGTTTCGTTGTTACTACCTTGAATGTACCTAATGTCTGTTGTAAATTCGCTAATAAATAATAATTGTCTTGTCCGTCTCGGTGTTTCGCTGTTACTTTGTAATTTATCAAAAGCATAAATTAATGGTTTATGATCCGTAAATACAGTTAATTGACAACCTTCTATAATATATCGAAAATGTTTTATAGCCATAAATATTGCAGTCAATTCCCTATCATAGGTTGAGTACTTTTCTTGCGCTTTAGTAAATTTACGGGAAAAGTAACCTAATGGTAACCATTTATTGTTAATCCATTGTTGTAAAACTGCCCCAGCCGATTTGTCCGAAGCATCCGTCATAAGAGATAAGGGTACATCCGGGATAGGATGTGACAATATGGCTGCATTCTTAAGGCTTAATTTACACTTTTCAAAAGCGTCAATTGATTCCTCAGTCCAGGGTATACTAGATTTGTCTTTACGTTTAGATTTTTTTAAAAATGCGTTTAAAATTGATTGACATTCTGCCGCGTTAGGTATGCTTGCTCTATAAAAATTAATCATGCCTAAAAAACGTCGTAATTGTTCGACAGTTTCCGGTCTAGGGTAATCTACGATAGCTTGAACTTTGTGGTCAAGTGGTCGTATACCATCGACTGACACTTGATATCCTAAAAATTCAATACTAGTCTTGCCGAAATCACATTTAGATAAATTTATTGTAATGCCAAAACTTCTAAATCGTTCAAATACTTTACGTAAATGTATTTTATGCTGTTCTAAGTTATCACTTGCAATAATTACGTCATCAATAAAATTGAAAAGAAAATCGAAACCTTTTAATACGTTGTTATTCATGAATCTCTGAAAAGTTTGACTAGCGTTACGTAAACCAAATGTAAGTCGTAAAAATTCAAATAAGCCAAATTCTGTAATTATTGCCGTTTTTTCAATATCTTCCGGTGCTATTTTAATATGATGATATGCCCTATTAATGTCGAGCCTAGAAAAAATTTTCTTACCTGCCAATATGTATGTAAAATTATGCAGACGTGGCACGGGGTACATGTCCGGTTTGGTGATGGCGTTAAGACGTCTGTAGTCACCACAAGGCCGAATATCCCCATTCTTCTTCATGACGACGTGCAATGGACTTGCCCATTGACTCTTTGACGGTCTGCATATACCTAATTCTTGCATTAGCCTAAATTCCTCTTTAACTTTATGGTACCTGTTAGCAGGAAGTGGTCGTGCTCGCGCTTGAACTGGAACTCCCGTGGTCTCGATATGGTGATAAACATCATTATCAGACTCGCATTCCTTAAATGAAATAGGCTTCGTAATTTCTGTAAATTCAGATAATAATTTAAGAAAAGGATGATTAACTTCAACAGTGTTCACTGATGGGTCAGTGCAAGAAATTATGCTGCCAAGTGTTAACAAATTCGTGTCACTATCAATTAATTTTCTATTATTCAGATCCACTAACAACCCATAATGACGTAATAGATCAGCGCCGATTATAGGCTGTTTAACATCTGCCACAATAAAATGCCATCGAAATGGTTTTCTAAGATTAAGGTTTAATACTAAATTTTTAATACCATACGTACGAATTTCAGTTCCATTGGCCGCATATAACTTATAATTATTACACTCACTCTGGGTTTTTACCTTCTGTGATACAGGCAAAACTGACACATTTGCACCAGTGTCAATTAAAAATCGTAAGCCAGAGTTAATGTCCGTAACGCATAGGCGGTTATTGACGGAGTCAGTACAGTATCCCGCCGACGACTGTACCGTTTCTAGTTTTCCTTACTCTCCTTGCCTTCCTTGTAATTACATGGTTGTACACACTTATGAGCTCGGTTACCAAAACGGAAATGGTAAAAGCATAACCAGTCAGGTGATTGTGGATTACGCCTGTGTGACGAAGTGTTGCGTCGACCTCGCGATTGGGATCTACCACGTTGGTTGTAGTGATGCCGCCATTGCTGTCTACCTCTTTGCATATTCTCAATCGACTTACTAAGCTTGGATATCTCAGCTAC
Organism: Spicauda simplicius; assembly: GCA_949699795.1. Classification (NCBI taxonomy): domain Eukaryota; kingdom Metazoa; phylum Arthropoda; class Insecta; order Lepidoptera; family Hesperiidae; genus Spicauda; species Spicauda simplicius. The sequence goes on along the minus strand of CATIWX010000003.1, from coordinate 216,393 downwards.
CAGAAAGTCGTGTGACGCTGATGAGGTTGTCGGTGTAACTTCTGCGATAGTACTACTCACTCTGGATGATTCCATAACCTTATCCGCTATTTCCGCCAACTTCTCAAGATCTTTAACTTCACTGACGGTTAGGATGGCGCGCACAGCCGAAGGTAGATGTCCTGTCCACAATATGCGTAATGTGTCGCCGGAAAATTTATCACGAGCCAATTCTCTCATGCGACGTAGTAGTTGTGACGGCTTTTGTTCACCAAGGTCAATTTCGCTTAATAATTTTTGCACTTGACGTAGTTCAGATTCCTCGTACACTGTTAATAGTCTGTCCTTTAAACTGGAGTATTTATCTTTCATCGGAGGTTGCAATAGTAAGTCAGTGACTTGCTGAATGCTATCTTTAGTCAATTTTGTGATAACCGAATTGTACTTGGATTCATCGCCGAGTTTCTGGTTCGCTATTACAGCCTCAAATTGAATGAACCAAAGCCGTGGAGCATCCGTCCAGAATTCCGGTATGCGTGATGACACTGTTATTTGCGATAATTCGCCACTAAGTTCGACCGCTGCAGGAATAGGCACCGTAGGATTCATATTCACACCGATAAAGTTTTTAGATATTCGACACTACTTCACTCGCGAATTCAGTTCTAAAACGTCGTGAGGTCACCAATGTGGGATTAATATGGCCACGTGTCCCACCCTATTCCTGCATTGGGAGTTACTGCCACCAGGATGTTAAATTAAAGTCCAAATCAATATAGTTCACTTTTGTATTTCCAATTTTACCCCGAAACGAATACACATTCATTCGCGTCGGTTAGTGCGCAGTAACTAACTCGACTCCTCACATACTTCACACTTGCATACAAACTTGCTTACTCAGCCATTCATACTTACATGGTCCCTACAAAGCAATAAAAGGTTACCCAACACCCAAAAACGTTCATCACGTGAGACAATTTTTAGGTCTAATTAATTATTTCAGAAAATTTATAAAAAAATGTGCTGTTTTAAGTAAACCACTTACAAAGTTATTAAAAAAAGATTCCACATGGGAATGGGGGTCAAAGAAAATGGAAGCCTTTGAAATATTAAAAAAAGAACTGATGCTTTCGTCACTCTCAATTTTTGATCCTAATCTGCCAGTCATTTTATATGCCGATGCTAGCCGTGATGGAATTGGGTGTATTTTAGTAGAGGTTACAGAAAGTGGGTAAAAAACGGTGCATTTTTATAGCAGACAAACTAGTGAAGAAGAATAAAAATATCACTCTTTTGAATTAGAATTTCTAGCAATTACTGAAGGCTTAGATAAATTTAGGCACTACCTGTTGGGAATTGTATTCAAAATTATTACCGATTGTAATGCTGTTAAATATTCTATACAAAAACAAGCAGTCAATCCCCGTACAGCCCGATGGATTTTTCTTACCCAAGAATTTACTTTTGACATTGCACATAGATCTGGGTCACAAATGCAGCATCTCGATGCTCTCAGTAGGAATCCCGTGCAAAAGACTCCATGTGAATCTAATGAAACTGTAATGACTATAACTGAATCAGATTGGTTATTATCTGTACAACTCCAAGATGGTAGCATAGCTGGTATTAAAACTGTATTAGAGTCAGGTGAAGCCGAAGCGAACAAAAACATATTTAATGAATATGAATTATTAGGTAATAAGGTTTATCGTAGGACAGAGTTTGGAAGACGTTGGTTGGTACCGAAACAATGTATCTGGCAAATTATAAAAATTAATCACGATGATGTTGGTCATTTCGCACTAGACAAAACATTAGAGAGAATAAGAGTTAAATAGTGATTTCCACATGTTGCTCACGGCAACACTGGAGCAGTGGGTGCTCAAATAAAAGTCGAAACTGTCCTCAATATGTTCTATTGAGTACTTTTCCTAGTTACAATGCAAGCCGGGCGTGGAACCAAAATTTTGAAAGAATAAAAATGTGCCCGTAGTTGTCCACTGCAACCCGGTAACCAACGAAGTGTGACTAATGAGGGCAAGTTAAAAAACAATAATCTAACCGACACTAAAGAAGCGCCTGAATAATTCCAAAGGCAAAAAAATATGTTTTAGAAATCTAAGTTGGAGCAGGTGCGAACATCCTCCCGGCCGTTAAAAGCTCCGGCTTTTAACTCTCGTTGAACTTCTCCGCCACCAGTAGAGGGCAGAGTCGCGTGAAGGGCCTCCGGTAACATCCATTGGTATTCTGCACATCTGCTACGCGGCTGACTCCGTCAGGACCAGGGAAGAGGTTCTTGATACGACCCATACGCCAGCATAATGGAGGAAGGTTATCCTCCTGCAGCAGCACCAGATCACCAACAGTCAGTGAAGTATCTGTGGTGCGCCATTTTGAACGTTGCTGGAGTTCGGACAGATATTCCTTCTGCCATCTGCGCCAAAAATGCTGTCGAATTTGCTCCAGCCTTTGGTATCGTTTCAGTTGAGTAGCCTTCATGTCTTCTAAGCTCGGTGTAGGCAGCGCAGTCAGCGGTCTTCCGAGTAAGAAGTGCCCTGGGGTAAGGACAAGAAAATCATTTGGAGATGTGGACATAGGATAAAGAGGGCGGCTATTTAAAACGGCTTCCACTTGTGCGTACAAAGGGAGGACCCCCCGCGCCTGCGGAGTTGCAAAGACGCCCGTACTACGTTCCCTGTTTTAAAAATTTAAAAGAGCAGTTTTAAGTGGTAAAAATTGTACAATCGACAAGTTTAGGAGTTGCCCCGACTGTTGACAATAAGTACATTACGTAAAGTGCAGTGTTTTTGATATATATTAACGTTTGAAAACTTATTTCTCTTCAACCGTTGACTGTGTTTTAAAAAAGTGCCAGTGTTTGTACGAGGTGTTAATGACTCATAAACTCGTTGCTAAGCCGATAACTCGGTAATATTATCCAATGCGTATGAACGGATTACTAAATTCATTACCTGTGGTACAGTGTCGGTGGTGCAGAGGTAGAGTACGCTAACATTGTTCTTGTACATCTACGGTCGACCGTGGTTCAAAACTCCGAAAAGTTTTTTTTTTTTTTTACTCTTTTTTTTCTTTTCTTTTTCTTATTTTTTTCTATTAATGCAGTAAAATTGTATTGAATATATATTACTAAAAAAAAAAGGAAAAAAAAAGTAAGAAAGAGGGAAGGCAAGAGTTATTGACTGAAAATATCGAAAGCTGCACAGGATACAAAAATAATCTACCATGGACAAAGGAGACGTATGCCCTGGGTGTAAGACAGCAGTCAATGACTTGATACATATGAAATGCAGCACATGTAAATACAAATATGATATTCTATGTGCTGGCTACTCAGAGTCGTCTTATAAAAAGCTACCGAGAACCCAGAAGGCCTCCTGGATATGCCCTAATTGCCGTAATAAATTGCCAAAGACGGACAATTCGAATACGCCAGTTCGACAAACCTCTGTGCTAGACAACAATATAATCATTAATGAATTGTCCCCCTCAGAGAATGTCACCATACGGTCGAGAGAACGTCGTGACATAAAAAATACGTGTGATAAAGAAGCCCCGATGACAACTGATATCATACGGAGTATCATACAAGAGGAAATCAAACGAGCGCTTAAGGAATCTACTGGGAGCTTCATTGAACCTCTAAACACAAACATTACATCTATGAGAAATGAAATAAGGGAATTTAAAGAGTCATTAGCATTTTTTAACTCACAGTTTGAACAACTCAAAAAAGAAATACAAGATAAAAACGCAATAATATTAAGACTAGAGAAGGAAACTAAAGAACTTAAACACGACGTGCATATTCTGAAACAAGAGCTCAACCAGATACAACAACAAAGCCGCGCTAATAACCTGGAAATACAATGCATCCCGGAAAATAAGTCTGAAAACCTGTATTCTTTGGTTAAACAATTATCATCAAGAGTGAGCTGTGAATTATCAGACAAGGACGTCCTCTATTGTACTCGTGTCGCAAAACAAGATCCTAATACTCAACGACCACGATCAGTTATAGTCAAGTTCAGCTCTCAGCGAATAAGAGATACACTTCTGGCTGCATGTATTAAGTACAATCGAGCTAATCCCAAAGACAAACTGCATGCTGCTCATCTAGGAATTTCATGTGATAAAATAAATCCCGTATTCGTCACGGAGCACTTGTCACCGGAGAACAAAAACCTGCATGCTGCCACAAGGAAAAAAGCCAAAGAACTTAATTTTAAGTATACTTGGGTACGAAATGGCCATATTTTTATTCGCAAAACTGAGTTCTCGGAACGCATACTTATCAATAATTTGGATAAACTTAACAATCTTACCAATTAGCATCAGTACTTGTACTAGCATGTTCTTAAGTCTAATACGCGAAGTTCTCTATGTTAAATGTATATTATCAGAATGTTAGAGGCCTAAATACTAAAACTGTAGATCTATTCCAAAACACATGCGTAAATGACTATGACGTCATTGTTCTAACGGAAACATGGCTTTCTGATAATATATCTAGCGTAGAATTATTCGATGACAGATACATTGTCTACAGACGAGATCGTTCTACATCAGGGTACCATTGTCACAAATCAGGTGGGGGAGTATTAATAGCTATTAATAAGGATTTAAACTCTAGGCGTCATAAAAATCTCGAGAGTGATTGTGAGGATTTGTGGATCAGCATTGATGTAAGAGACGATAGTAAGAAAAAAGATAAGCTTTTAATATGCGCAGTGTAGTTACCCCCTCCTCTTATACCACATATTTTAGAAAATTTCATTCACAGCGCTAACAAGGCACTTGAGAGCGCTAAACACAAACTTATTATAGGCGACTTTAATCTTAGTAATATAACATGGAGTGATACTCTTACTGGCTTGTATCATTCCAATTCTTCACTCTGTAATATGCTTATAGATTTTGTTAATTTGCATGACCTCAAGCAGTCGAATACAATATTAAATATCAAGTCTAAGATTCTAGATCTTGTTCTGAGTAATGTGTCTGTCGCTAGACTTTCTCGTGAAGATGACGCGCTTAGTATCGTCGATCCACTACATCCACCTTTGAATTTTATAATTAGCAGCCGCGGAGAAAAATTTCAACCTAAATTAAATGTTCGTTTAAATTATTTTAAGGCTAACTACAAAACAATTATTGAGGAACTCAACAAGATAGACTGGAATGATAGGTTTCAGGGCATCCTGGAGGTAGACAAAATGCTCGATATCTTTTACGAAGTGATTAACGATCTAATACACAGATTTGTACCGAAATCTAAAGCGTCACAAATGAAGTACCCACCATGGTTTACGCGCGATCTAATTAAACTGACGAAAGAAAAGTATACTTACCATATTAAAATTAAAAAATTCGGTAATCCACTCGACGTAATCAGTTTTGGGATTCTGCGGGATAGATGCTCCAAGCTACAAGGTATTTGTTACAAAAACTATACAGCAAGACTCGAGGTAGCCCTGAGACGAAATCCGAAATTATTTTGGACATACATTAAACGGAAAAGGCAAAACTGTAACTCCTATCCTAATCAAATGTTTTTAAAGAACCAAGTCACCTCAGAAGGTAAAGATATGTGCAAATTGTTTGCCTTAAACTTTTCGTCAGTTTATTCCCAGCAAACAACACCTTCTGTGCCAACCATTGACGACTCTAAACATCCAAACCAGATGTTATCCTATACGTTCTCTCAAAACCAAATCCTTAAGGCACTTAAACAGCTTAACCTGTACAAGAGCGCAGGATGTGACAATGTTCCACCAATTTTTATTGTTAATTGTGCAGTATCTCTTTCCTATCCGCTCACACTCATCTATAACAAGTCTCTTTCTACTGGCACCTTTCCCGCTGTGTGGAGGAAGGCTCGTATAGTGCCTATATACAAATCTGGTGACAAACAAAATATAAGCAATTACAGACCAATATCGATATTACCAACACTGGGAAAAGTTTTAGAAAAGCTTGTATGCATACCACTTACTTGGCATTTCAAGCAAATTGTACATAAAGATCAGCATGGCTTTCTCAGTAATAGATCCACTTGCACGAATCTGGTATCTTTTGTGGACAACGTTGCTAAGTGTGTTGACTCCAAGTCTTCTGTGGATGTCATCTATACTGATTTTAGCAAGGCGTTTGACCTAGTCAGTCATTCCATTCTGATAAAGAAACTGTCTATATTAGGAATAGGTGGCAAAGTTCTGAAATGGTTCTGCTCTTACCTTGAAAATAGGATCGCCACTGTCGTTGTTAACGGATTTGCTTCTGAATTTTACCCGATGACCACCGGAATACCACAGGGATCCCATCTTGGCCCTATCCTATTTAACATATTTGTTAACGACCTTCCTGATTTTATTCACAACCATTCGCAGTGCCACCTATTTGCAGATGACTTAAAATGATCAAGATGTGTAAATAACTTAAGTGATTCTTTAAAACTACAGGAAGATTTGAATGGTCTGACTGACTGGTGCATACAGAACAAAATGACTTTGAATGTAGATAAGTGTTTTTTCATTCGGTTTACCAGGAAGAAACATGTCCACGAAAACATTATCTACAAAATCGGTCACACACCCCTCAAACAGGTCAACCAGATTCGCGACTTAGGTGTTACGTTAGATAGTAATTTACGTTTTGATAGTCACATACAAACAATTGCATCTAAAGGTTACAGAATGCTGGGATTTATACTGCGCAAGTGAGAGCAGTGATAGCCTAATGGTTGAAACTTGCCCTCTCGATCGGGAGGTCCGAGGTTCAAACCCAGGCACGCACCAATGATTTATGTGCGTATTAGAAATTAATTATCACTGCTTTTCGGTGAAGGAAAACATCGAGAGGAAACCTACACACCCGAGAGTTCTTAAAAAAAAAAAAAAAAAGTTCTCGGAGGTGTGTGAAGTCCACCAATTCGCACTTGGCCAGCGCGGTGGACTATGGCCTAAACTCTCTCATTCTGGGAGAAGACCCGTGCCCAGCAGTGGGCCAATAATGAGTTGATGTGGATACTGCGCAATACTAAAGAATTTAATAATCCCGATACAACTATTCTTCTTTTTAATGCCTTAGTTAGAAGCACTCTCGAGTATTGCTGTATAGTTTGGAACCCATTCTATAAATCATATATAGATCGCTTAGAAAAAATTCAAAAAAAGTTTTTACGCACTCTTTCATACCGCCAGAATCTTCGATCTCTTACAAATTACACAGCGAGACTTAAACATTTTAAAATGATCACTCTGGAAGAACGCAGAAAGAAACATGATCTCGTATTCTTGCATAAGGTAGTTAGTGGTACTATCGATTGTCCACAAATCTTAGAAAAGATATGTCTTAATGTACCGTCCGTCAGGATGCCTAGACAGGGTAATTTCAAGCCTTTTGAATTCGCTCGTACCTACTCTAAGCTTGGCACTAATTCACCTATTAACAGATTGTTAAGACAGTACAATGCATTTTCGGCCTCTAATAGTTCTATTGATATATTTGGGGACACTCTTCATAAATTTAAGGAACAACTCTAAATACAATGTGAATTTCTATTGTTTCATTTTATTTCATTCCATTATATTATTATTACTTTTTTAAATTGTATTTTATAACTGAATATTTAAATTTTACATTATATAACTTATTATGATTTAATTAATTTTGTTTGATGTACAATGTAATTTTAACTTCAATGAATTGTTGTATTTTTTATTAATTCATTAATTGTTTTAAATAATATTTTAATATTTTAATTTAAAATTTATTGTATATTTTAGGGCGTCTGCTCATTATGTATGCTGAGCTTACCTGTAATTGCGGAGACACGATGTAATTCATACTATGTTAAATTGTATTAAATTGTTATTGTGTTTTCTGTGTTGGTAAGCCTTATTTAAATAAATAAATAAATAAAACAATGTGGATATTTCCTCAAAGGTCAAATGTGTGTTGCCCATCACACGTCTTATATGGAATTTTGCCGATTTAACCCCGGCCTCCCAGATACCGCCAAAGTGGGGAGCGTATGCAGGAGAAAATGTAAACTTAATTTCTTCTTCGTTAGAAAAAATTGAAATAGCCTTGCGATTACATTTTAAAAAATTGCCAATTTCCTTGGCTGCGCCTACAAAGTTACGCCCATTGTCAGTAAAGATCTCTACGGGCTTACCCCGACGAGATATAAATCTACGCAACGTAAGAATGAAGGCGTCCGTTGAGAGATCACTAACGGCTTCTAGGTGTACACATTTAAATCTTAGACAAATAAAAATACAGAGGTAACATTTAATAATTCTAGAGCCGCGGCCTTTTCTATTTAGGATGAAGAAAGGTCCGGCAAAATCAACTCCTACGCTAAGGAATGGAAAACCCACCGTGACACGCTGGGAAGGTAAGTTCCCCATGATAGGAGATAAGGTCTTACCCTTCAACCGTATACATTTAATGCATTTGTGAACGGTCCTCTTGGCGAGGTTCCGACCATTATTAGGCCAGACATATTGCCTAACGCTAGCAAGGAGAAGCTGTGGTCCAGCGTGTAATTTGTGAAGGTGTTCCCTTTCAAATATAAGTTTAGTAAAATGGTGAGATGAGTGTAACAAGATTGGATGTTTGGTATTGTAAGGTATAGTTGAGGCATCGAGACGACCCCCTACACGAATTAAACCATTAATGTCCATAAAAGGAGTGAGTGAAATAATTGAAGACTTGGAACTGATATATTTGCCTGTTAAAAGTAACTCATACTCTACAGGAAAAGTTTCTTGTTGCGCCTTGCGACATAAAATATTAAATGAAGATTGCAATTCTTTGAGACTGAGAGCGTCAAAACGCCTATGTGATTTAGATTGACGTAAATTATAAAAATATCTTAATACGTAAGCATAAATTCGTTTAATTTTATTCAAGCTATTATATTCATGAAATGGAATTATGTATTTAGATGAACTGTTATCAACTTTAATTATGTTTGATTTAATTTCAGGAATTTTCCCGTCAAGGATATCAGAAGTAGATAAGGTAGGCCAATAGGTTTCTTCTTTATATAGGAAATTAGGTCCTGACCACCATAAGGTATGATTCCTAAGCTCCTTGGGATAAACGCCACGCGAGACGAGATCAGCAGGATTGTCGTAGGTAGGTACGTAATGCCAGCTAGATATATCTGTAAGTTCGAGCGTTTCTGCTACTCTATTCGCTACGAGTTTTTAGTTTTCTAGAATTAGTACGCAGCCAGGCAAGGACGACACTGGAATCACACCAGAAAAATTGACGAGCTATCGGGAATCTCAAGGACTCTACGACGGCCTTGCAAAGGCGCGCGGCGAGTAGCGCAGCACATAGCTCCAGGCGGGGTATAGTGCAGGCCTTGATTGGAGCCACCTTTGATTTGGAGCATAGAACTGACTTGTACGTTACCTGTCTCATCAATAGACCTCACGTACACATAGGCACCGTATGCCTTTCGGGAAGCGTCACTGAAGGTGTGTAACTCCATCAGGACTGGTGTGTTACATAGAACCTGCCTTGGTATATTGATTAAGGATAAATGATTTAATTCATCTGAGAATTTACGCCAGGCGTTTTCGATTTTATTAGAAACGGGATCATCCCATCCAACCTTATCGAGCCAAAGCTGCTGTATTATTAGTTTCGGTATAACAATACAGGGGCTCACAAGGACGAGTGGGTCAAAGATTTTAAATGACGTAGATAAAATAAAACGTTTAGTAATTTTGTCGCTAAACGGAGGAATGTCAAATAAATAATGTAAGCAATCTGAATCTGGACTCCAACCTAAACCAAGGGCATTAGATGATTCACTGATAGTGAGACCAGGTGTAGAGTTTTCAGAGCATGATTTTAGAACGTTGTATGAATTTGATTTATATTTTCTTAGATTGAAACAGCCTGCCTTTAATGCATCTGACACGGCCTGTTGTATATATTTTAGTTCAGTTTCTGAGTTGCAACCTGTAATCAAGTCATCTACATAAAAGTCGTGTTGTATTATAGTTTTAATAAGCGAATCATCACACTCCTCCCCCAGCTGCCAAAGACATTTAGTACTTAAATAACTGGCGCTTGCAAAACCGTAAGTTACAGTATTTAAGCGAAGAACCCTAAGGGGCTGACGTTCTTCTTCCCTCCATAGTATAAGCTGAAGATTTCGATCGGATTCGTCTACTAGCACTTGGCGAAATAGTTTTTCAATATCTCCCGCCAAGATATATTTGTAAAATCTCGCTCGTGTTAATACAGAGAAAAGTGAGTCTTGAATCTGAGGCCCGATCATTTGTATGTCATTGACACTGAAACCGGAGGTGGTGCGAGCCGACGCATCAAAAACGACTCTAGTTTTTGTCGTCTCGCTGTGTTCCTTGAAAACGGGGTGATGTGGTAAAAAATAAAATGCGCTAGATTTTAAATTATTAAATGAAATTTCAGAAAGATGACCTAGTTCCGCGTATTCTCTAATGAATTGAACATATTGTGACGTTTCAAACAATGAGCTTCACATGCCCGTTCGCTTTCATTTAGATGGGATTTCGATGGAAGCTCCTCTAGCTCCCAGAATTTGCTTAGATCATACTCTATATTGTCATGAAGACAAAAATTTGAAAGTATGTTATTAGATTTATTACTCGTAACGTGTTGTTTATGTGGCAGGGGACCTCCAATTAACCAACCTAGTTTTGAATTGTGTAACTTAGGAAGGTTAGGTCCTAATGACTGCTGCTCACAACCTATGATGTCCCAAAACAAATCTGAGCCTATGAGAATATCGATAGAAGAAGGCTGATAGAAATTGGAATCTGCCAAAGTAATATTTTTAAGAATTTTAAAAGAATTAACATTTATAGATACATGGGGTACTGAACCCGTTAATTCATTCATTATAAAGAAGTTTGAAATGACGCTAAATGTAGAAGTTTTTGATTTTAATGCGGCAATGCAATGATTGGTGACTATGCCTGAATCATTGTTGCCAAAACCTATAATTTTAGTAGCGTTAATAGGGTTAACCTCTAAAGATAATTCTTGTGTTAGTTTTGAACTTATAAAAGAAGATTGACTACCACAGTCGAGTAGGGCACGTACTGTTTCGGATTGATTAGTATTAGGATTGAGAACTTCGATCAAGGCGGTAGATAGGATAGCATGATTGGTAGTGTTGATACCTTGATTTTTACAGTTGGCCAGCGTCTCAGAAGGAGTGTTAGAATTTAATGTAGACTCGGGTGCACTAGCAGGCAGGTGTAATAGTGTATTATGTCTTTTCTTACATTTGCGACAACATCCTAAATGACAATTAAAAGCAGAGTGACCAGGTCTTAAGCAATTATGGCACAAATTTAATCTAGACGCCTCCGCTATGCGGTGCCTTATACTCCGCGCTTTAAAGGAAGGACAATCGTATATTCTATGATTTACAGAATTACAACATGGACATGATTTTAATGTGGACTGTCGAGTTTGTGATTGTGTCGTATTATTGCTAGTATACGAATGTGATTTAGAAAACTTGAGATCATGTTTGTTAGAATTAAATTCAACACGGCGTTTGAAATTGGTAGACTTAAAATTATCACCTGTTTTAATACGATGTAAGGACTCTAGTACAGATGCGCGATCATTTAGAAATTTAAAAAAGTCCTTAAGTGTAGCTGTGTCTGTGGCCAATGCTGTACAGTGTTCCTCCCATTTTCTAAATGTGTGACTATCTAATTTAGACGCAACTAAATGAATAATAATAATATCCCAATGTTCTGTTTTTTTTCCTAAAGTAGAAAGGGCGCGCAAATTCTTTGAAATGTGGTCAACCAGGTAACGTAATGATCTCTCAGATTCCTTAGTTATAAACTGAATATTTAACAAAGCGGATAAGTGATGACTTATTAACAACCGTTTATTGTCATAACGCTCGAGTAATAATTTCCAGGCTTCTTCATAGTTGTCAGAAGATACCTCTAGGTTCGACACAGTTCGCGCTGCTTCGCCTTCCAAGTATGAAAGTAAGTAATGAAACTTGTTGACTGAACTAATTCTAGTATTATCATGAATTAAAGATGTAAACGTGTCACGGAAGGACATCCAATGAAAGTATGACCCATCAAACTTTGCGATCTGTATCAACGGTAACTTAAAACCCGACTGGTTATGATCAAGCGAGCAATGACTCGCATTATGAAAAATACTAGCATCATGGTCGCATTCATTCTTACTGTGCAACTGAAGTAAACCTTGAGCCGTAACAATATTGCTAATGAACTCCCTTTCAATGTTATCTCGTTCAACAAGCTCAGCCTCTAACTCAAAAGAATTAATAATTTCAATTTGACTTTGTAAATCATCGAATTTAGAAGATAAGGTTTCAAATTTGCTAAGTTTAAATGTGAGTTCCGCCTTCTCTGTAGCAGTGAAGGTGGCTAATTTAGATATTTTTTCTAAATAATTTTTAAATTTAGTAACCTGGCCCTTGACAGAACTACGTCTGATAATTAATTCTGCCAATGTTTTGACCTCATCGTCTGCACTCATTGTAAATAGAAATTTAAGTACGTTACTTAATAAAAATATAAGAATAAATTTAGCAAATATTTCTCGCGAACAAAAAATTAAGTTTTATAAAGGAGAATGGCGAGTTTGGCCTTAGTTGCGTATATAGTCAAAGACAGTGTGAAAAAAAATCTTATATTAAGTTAATATTTATACCGTAATTGAATATTTTTTACATCCCGCAGTAGTGCATAAAATGAAAGAATACATTTTATTTTTTGTTCTAGAACTTGCATGTGAAAGGGAACGCAGTCAGGTATACGTTTCGTTGTAAATTAACAGTTTTTGAAGTGAAACTTCTTTATCGGGGGTTTATCGGGGGTTTTTTTGAAAAATAACGTCATAAAGAAGTTTCACTTCTTACGAGTGTACGCTAGTACACGCACACATTTTTAAATCTTTAATACATTTTCTCTGTGGAATGAAACGCATGTTTACGAAAATTACGAAATGTCAGCGTCAACTGTCAGTTACCAATTACTGTCATTGTTCACTTTTTTTTTATTTCTACATCTAACCTCAAACAAGATTAGAACTTAAAAAATTGAAACTTTTTTTTTGTTTTAATCTTTTTATATATATTTTTTTATTTTTTATGTTAGCTAATTACCAGACGAAGTCAACGGAGTAATAATTACAAAAAACAAAACAATTATGTATAATTAATTTGACTTGCAAAGTATAACATGCCTTAAGTTATATAAAAAAAACCTTAAGTTTTAAAGAAAATATTATCTTTTTAATGAATTTACAATATGATAATCTACATAATTACACACGTCATAACAGTATACGTTTAAAAAAATATTAGAGCCAAGCATGTATTGAAATTCGCCATTCTCCTTTTGTTTGAAATATAAAAGTTAAGTTTTTAAAATTATTGAAATAATAAAATAATACGCTCACTCCCCTCTTTGGTGTATCTGCCGCATGGGAGACCGTAGCCGTAGGCTGCCCTGCGTGGCGCTGCGCTGCGGCCGCGACCAGCGAGATACGGGGTAATCCTGAAAATGTTCAGCGAGAAAATTATCTAAATGGAATCGAAAATTGCGGCGAAGTCTATTACTAATGGATATATGGAATATCGAAATATATTGAGTAGGTAAATAATCAAAATATGAAGGTACTTCGTAGAATAATTCAAACATGAAATCAGGCTATTTTATTTTTTTTAATTTTATTTTATAAGTTTTTGTACACGGACACATATTAAGGAAACATATTTAAAATAGACATAGTACAAAGGGCTACTTATTCCAATATGAAATTTCTTCCAGCAGCCCTGTGAGAGGAAAGGGTATATAAAAGCAAATCCAGTGTGCACAAACTAGATATAATATATAAATAAAATATAAATACTTGTTTAATAAACATATATACCATATATAACATATACATATAACATATATATATATATATATATACAGATATATTAAATATACACATATTACATATATATTATGAAAGGGACAAGAAATGCTCTTTGACTCTTCTTTTAAACAGAGAAATAGTTTTAGATAGGCGTATTTCTGGTGGTAGTGAATTCCACAGTCTAACCGCATGAACAGAGAAGGAGTGTGAATAGTGGGAGGTTTTGTGAGAAGGATAGTTAAGAAGGGATTTAAGGTGCGATCTGCAGGGTGCTAGAGAAGGTCGCGTGTATGAAAAACGATGTTTCAGGTATGAAGGAGAGGATGGATTTTTAAGTACATTGTAGAGGAGGCAGAGGATTCGAGTATTCCTGCGATAACGGATTGGGAGCCACTTGAGATCCTTGCGAAAGTGGGAGATACGATCAAATTTCCGTAAACCAAAAATAAATCTAATACAAATATTTTGCAAGCGCTCAAGTTTATTTAATAATTCCTCCATGGCATCCAAATAACATGCGTCCGCATAATCTAAAATCGGCTGAATGAGAGTTTGAGTAAGGGAAATTTTAGTTTTAAAGGGCAAAAATCCTTGAAGACATTTAAGCGAATGCAGAGTAAAGTGAACCTTACGACTTACTTCCCGCACATAAGTGTTCCATGTTAAATTGGTATCCAGAATAACTCCAAGGTTTTTAACAGTGTCAGAGTACGGAATACGAGTGCCATCGATAAGTAATGTAGGTAATTTAGATAAGTCAAGTAAATTACAATGGTACTTTCTACCGATAATGATCGCTTGAGATTTACTTGGATTGACCAAAATTCCGAATGCCTTAGCCCATTCACTTATACGGCAAAGATCATTATTTAAGGTGTTAATCTCGCTAACGGCATTCGGTACAGAAAAGTGACGGTATAGCTGCAAATCGTCTGCATAAAGATGGAAATGTGAAGAAATAATTTTTGTAATGGAATTGATAAAAATAGAGAAAAGCAAAGGAGAGAGAACGCCACCCTGAGGAACACCAGCAGCGAGCTCGCACCAGTCTGAGAAATACTCTCCTTGGCGAACCCGCTGTGATCGTCCTCGAAGATAGGAATTAAACCACGAAGCGGCAGAAGATGAGACGTTATTGGCTCTGAGAACTCCAATAAGGATGTCGAAGTCAACGGAAGTAAAAGCACTGCTAAAGTCTAATAGGACTAATACAGTTAGAGACTTATTCTCAATCGCCCATCGGATATCATCTGTGACATTTAGCAGCGCCGTTACTGTGCTATGACCGGGTCGGAAACCAGACTGGTAAGGGCTTATAAGAGAATTATTAATTAGATAAGAAGAAAGTTGCTTGTGGACAATGTGTTCAAGTACTTTAGAGAGAAATGGCAGGATAGAGATAGGACGAAAATCCGATACAGAAACAGCGTTCGCATTCTTCGGCAAAGAGGTAATGTTTGCCTGTTTCCAGACTAAAGGAAAAGTAGAGGAGGATAAAGAAAAATTCATTAAGTGAGTTATAATAGGAAGTACATTTTCAAGGATCAGTGAAATCATCTTTGAACACAAATTGTCATTTCCAACCGCGGTCGAAGTAATGGACTTGATCGATTTCTTAACGTCTTCTTCAGTAACTACCGTGAGGTTAAAGGGAGAACAAGATGGTTTTGGAGCCCTTAATAAAGCAGTCAGTGTGTTACTTTTAGTGATTGGATCCAAACAGTAAGGAGGTAAGGAAAAATGTTTATTCAATTGGTTAAGATCCATATCACTACCAGTAGCACATGACTTTGTGGATATCCCTACAGATTTAAGAAACCTCCAAACCTCAGCGGAGCTACGGTTGACGAGTGAGTCGTGAAAGTAGCGTCTCTTTGCATCCCTACACAGGCGGTTGCAGCGATTCCGTAGTTGCTTAAAAATGGTTAAATTCCGCTCTGAAGGACATCGTTTATATTTTCTTTTAGCTTTGTCTCTACGCCCCATATAGTCTTTAATATCAGAGGTAAGCCAGGGAGCTGGAGCGCGTTTAATTTTAACGCGCCTGAGAGGTGCGTGGCGGTTATAAAGTCCAAGTATTAGATGATTGAATGCACAAACTTTGTCATCGATGCTGGTACTATTAAGAATTTGTGTCCAGTCAATAGCATCAACATCACTCCGCAATGCCCTCAAGTCAATGCCCTTGTAACTACGAAGTGTGAGATATTGCGGCTTACGCTTAGAAGTGCGAATACGGTAAGAGAGATACACAAGATCGTGATATGAAAAACAAGATGTGAGTTGCCCATGAGTATCAATGTTACCAGGTGAAGAGACAATCATCAGGTCAAGCAACGATGGAGAGCAATTTGGAAAATGGTGAGTTGGACTTAATGGTAGAATCTGTAGATTATAAGAAGCTAATAGAGATTGCAACTTGAGTGCACGGAAATCATTTTTAAGTAAACAAGTGTTAAAATCTCCCATTATTATAATATGGTCAAAAACGGTGCATGCGTCAGATAAAATGTCATCTAGAGTGCCAAAATAGTCAATATTAAGACTTGGGCTGTATAACAGACCAAGTAGCACTTTAGAGGTGTGGACAGTAACTTCTAAAAAAAGATACTCAGCTGACTCGGTGTACTGAGACGGTGACGCATTGACAACCTTATAAGGTATATCGGCGCGTAGATATATGCATACACCTCCACAACCTTTACCTATTCTATCATTACGAATAAGAATATATCCTGGTAACGCGAACTGGGAGGAAAGAAGTGAGGGTTTTAGAAAGGATTCCGAAATTAGTAACGCGTCTAGGTAGGCAGTGCTAAAGGATGCCAGAAGATCTGAGTAATGTGCAGGAACACTTTGGGCATTTATGTGAGCAATATTAAAATTGGACAAATAATTGGAGTAAGTAGCGGATATCTGATCATGCAGGGTTAGACAGGCGGAAGAAGAGTCACTGTCGGCGCTAACGAAGCTGCAATTTGACGAAGAGCATGAGAAAAAACTATCATTAGCATCAGTAAAGTCATTCATAATAAATATATAGATAAAAAATAATTAAAAATATAATATAAAGTATACAAATAATAATAATAAAAATACAAAAAATCGCTATGCACAAACCCTTAGTACTCACTATCAGGAGTGTTGAAAGAAATTTACAATACTTATTTAATTACTTATTAATATTTCAGGACACCAAGAACTTAGTTTTCTTTGTATCACTATCGAGAACAGAATAGACAATAATATAAAGTATACATTTTAACTTGACATTGAAAGCATGCGAAATGAAACGTAATCGTGATTCGAATATTGTTGATGCTGTCAAATTCAAATGACACTAATCAAATGTCGCTAAGTGTCAGATCATTTGTCAGCTGTAACATGCAAATATGATCCTTACAATAATTACATCTAACGTTTCATTGATTTAAACGTGAAAACAAAGCAAGTTAGTGATTAATAACATTTTTAGTATACCGACAAGTGAACTCATAAATTTTGTAACATTACGCGGCCAATTATAGAAGGTTTAAAATACAAATACGATAGCGATTTCATATTCAGGTTATAAACACTGCAACTCTAGGCCAATAGAAGCTAGCGGCGTCGAGTTTTCCGTACACCAGTTACACTTTTTGAGGCTGGATTTTTAGGGGACATTTGTGCAGTCTGACTGGACTCACAAGTTACATCAGTCCTCTCCGGTGGATATTGTGCAACTAGCAACTGGAGTTCCGCCATGGATTCAATTTTCCGCCTTGTTTTATTTGGGAGGAGCACCATTATTTTTCCTTCAACTGTCCAGGAATTCTTAATACCAAAGTGCCTGCGGGCAGCCATAAATGCTTTATGTCGGACTTGAGTAAGAAACTCTGAGATGGTTATCCCGGTGCCTTTTAGGGCTGTTTTACCTTCCCAAACAGCCTGCCGATGCTGGATGTCGAAGAACCTGACAAGAATTGGCCTATTTTTGCCATTCACAGCACCCAGACGGTGACAAACATGTAAATTCTCTATGGATATATTTGTCACCTTTAATCGGTTGCATATGACGTTATGGATGGAATCATGAAGGTTTTCGTTTTCCTTTTCAGGCAACCCATGGAATAACAGAACTTTTCTTCTCATAGCTGTTTCATGCCGGTCCAAACCACATACAAGGAGTTCCATTTGTGCCTTTAATTTTGATAAAGTTTGCCAGACGAAAGACTTAAATTCTGAAAACTCACAGGATAATGAAGTGATGTCCGGATGTGTGATGGCTGTACCAGCTGAAACCTTCTGTAATTTGTCTTCATAGTCAGCCATGCGTGATGAGAATAGTTTTTGTAGTTCTTCCAAATTACTAGCCAGTTGGATGTCCATGTTGTTTGTATATATGAGATAGTATGCCAAAACAAGTGATTATGGTAAATTGAGAGGAAAATTGTATTAGACAGTGAGTGCAATAGGGTTAACCTTGCAACTAATGCATGTGCAGGTAAAAGGTGCAGGTTTTAATTGTAAATTACAAGAAAACTATTTGTGGGACACTTTAGTTGCTATTTGAACGACGAAAACTGTTAAATAGAATGGAAAAGAACTAATAGAAAGTAAAAAAGTATGATGCAATATGTATTACTATTGCGGGTTGACCCTTGAAACCTTAGTGAAATAGAAATTGCACAAGTGAAAAAACTATTTAAAATATCTAGATAAATGGATAATATGGATTAATGGGAAGCTTAGGTAAAGGAAAGGCACTTAGCTGAATGAATCCCGTCCTCCTATTGCTTCTGAATATGTGAAAGTAGTTGCATTCCAAAGGCTGGGTGCGGTGCGGTGCTGACCGACTTATGGCTGCGGCGCTGTGCTGACCAATTCCAGCTAGACCTTGGACTGCGTAGACTGCTTGGTATCTTCGGACTTCGCCACGTGTAGTAAAAGTCCTGTCACGGTCGCCAACTATGTTGCTCACGGCAACACTGGAGCAGTGGGTGCTCAAATAAAAGTTGAAACTGTCTTCAATATGTTCTATTGAGTACTTTTCCTAGTTACAATGCAAGCCGGGCGTGGAACCAAAATTTTGAAAGAATAAAAATGTGCCCGTAGTTGTCCACTGCAACCCGGTAACCAACGAAGTGTGACTAATGAGGGCAAGTTAAAAAACAATAATCTAAGTGTACCGACACTAAAGAAGCGCCTGAATAATTCCAAAGGCAAAAAAATATGTTTTAGAAATCTAAGTTGGAGCAGGCGCGAACACCACATATGAGAAGAATTGTAAAAAAATATATTAATAATTGTATAAATTGCATATATTACAAAAATAATCATGGAAGAAAGCCCGGTAAATTGTTTCCGATACAAAAATATGCGAGACCCTTTCACACATTGCATTTAGATCATTTGGGGCCGTTTGTTAAAACCACTCAAAAGAATACTCACCTTCTTGTCGTAGTTGATTCATTCACAAAATTTGTTTTTATCTGTCCAGTTAAAAATACCAAGAGTAAAGTAGTAATTAATGAGTTGGATAATTTTTTTAAAGTATTTGGTAACCCTAAAAGATTGATATGTGATGCAGGGACCGCTTTTACTTCAAATTTGTTTGAGACTTTTTGTAAAGAAAGAAATATAAGACAACATGTAATTGCCACTGCTATGCCGCACTCCAATGGCCAAGTAGAACGATACAACCAGACTATACTCGAAGCACTCCGTAGCCTAGGAGCAGACACTGAGTGCAACAAATGGGACTTACATATTGCAAATATCCAACAAGGTATTAATTCAACCATAAATAAGACTACGTCTGCAGTCTCAAGTGAAGTATTTTTTGGTTACCGCCTGCGCATGAATACAGACAAAATAGATGAAGATCTGGAAAACATTACTGACGTTACAGCATTAAGAAGTAAAGTTGATTTGAAAATAAAAGAAAATGCAGAAAAACAAAAACAAGCATTCGATCAGATGAGGAAAGAGGCGCCAAGCTACGACGTGGGAGACTTGGTCGTGGTAAAAGTCCCTAGTCAGTTTAACGATGGACAAAGCAAAAAACTAATGCCTCTTTTCAAAGGACCTTTTCAGATTACAGAAAAGTTAGGTCACGATCGATACAAAATCAAGGATATGCGACGTGCAGAGCGATCTTCTAAAAACTACGAGGGGATCACTTGTGTGGAAAACATGAAACCTTGGATTAAAATTGCAGATATGGGTATTGATGAATAGGCAAAGTGGACGGCCGGATGTTGTCATCAGTATAAATACAGGTATCACTATGACCTTATTCTTATTTATTTTTGAAGTATGGTTGTTTAGTGCAAGTGCCTCGAACAGTGAAACATTCACGGATGTCTAAAAGGGATTAACTTGATGATGCATACAGTAGAGTTGACCTAAGGCATCGTCTACTGTAGCTGGGATATCAAGCTGAAATGCTGGCCGTCGATGGAATAGCATACCTCGTGACATTAAATTAATGTAGCACTTGTTAGAGTTTGCTTAAGCCTTGTGTTTACCAGCTGTCGATGGAATGGTGAATACAGGTTTGTAAAAACTAAAGAGTCATACTTTCAAATTTGTTGGCCGCCGATGGAATAATAGACTTGATTGTTATGGCTTAGGTACTATTAGTATATACTTGGACATATATATTTTCTAATACATGTTTCTTGTTCTCAGCAATTGCACCAGACTAAAACATATTCGAGGACAAATGTGTATGCAGGAGGGCCGGATGTTGTCGACCGCACTTCACTAAGTCTCTCATTTGACTTATAATTGGAGAGGGTAGGTGAGGTGGGGATGACAACATGGCAGCGCCGGAGTTCGGTGAGAGCGGCATTCTGATTCGAACCCTCAACAAGGACACACGATTATAGTGGCAATATATATTATAACCTTTGCTAGTGCTGATTAATATTAAGTATAAAATAAAATAGAAATACTGTTACTGTTACTTTGTATATGTAGTGTACTTATACCAATTAAACTAAGATAGAACTATCGTCCACAGAGTTTTCTTTATTGTATAATGAATCAAAGTTTATCCAAATTGATTTATCCAAAACGGATAAGTCGTCATTACTATTTTTTTTTTTTTTTTTTATTTGGTTTACCAACAATTGTTACATCATTACATACTTGGCACAACATACACAATATTAAAAACTAAATGCACAATCACTTATAGGTTAACACTGCATGCAATGCATATACATATCAATCAGTAACAAAACAATTTTTCAGTGATCCGTTCGAGTATACATATATTATTTTAAGGATTTGACTACGAAATTGATGAAGTTTGAGTGAGAACAAATCAATATACGAGTTTGTGGATAGTTCATTGTAGGTTTTACATATACGAGGTAAGGGAGATTTACTACCTAAAACAGTAGATCTTAATGGCTGAATAAAAAGAGTAACAGGCTTTCGTGGAGTGGTATGGGGTATCCCAAATTTGAAGTTGCTGAGTAGTTGGGGACAGTCATTAATATTATTGTGTACTTTGTATAAAAATATCAAGTCCAGGAGCATTCTCCGATTTTCTAAGGAACATATATTGAAATGATTTAGTTTTTCTGAATACGTCAACTTGCTTTTAGTGTGTTTAGCCGAGTAGGACAAATGCCATAAGAACCTTTTCTGGACTCGCTCTATTCTGAGAATATGAGAAGCATAGTGGGGTCTCCAAACTACGGCACAATATTCCAGCACACTTCGTACCAAGGTATTATACAAAAGGATTCGAGACCTAGTCGTTTTAAAAATTTTCGAATTTCTAATAATGAATCCTAACATATTGGATGCCCGTTTAACTGTACTCTCTATGTGAGGGAGAAAAGTTAATTTCTTGTCCAATATAACCCCCAAATCTCTAACACTGTCTACTTCTTGTAATTGCACTCCTTTCATATAGTATTTCGAATCAATTTTGTTATATTTTCTGGTGAATTTTATGAAAAAACATTTATCTATATTTAACTTCATTCCGTTATTGGAACACCATTGGCAAAGCCTATCTATATCTCCTTGAAGCAAACAAACATCTAATTGTGATTTAATTTTTCGAGCGAATTTTAGATCATCAGCGAATAAGAATGGATTGGATGCAAGGAAGCAACTGGGTATATCATTGATAAATATATTGAAGAGAATTGGTCCCAAATGTGAACCTTGCGGAATTCCCGATGATACATTTGTCAATTTTGAGCTGTACCCATTTACTACTAAACGAAATGAACGATTACTTAAATAAGATCGAATCCAATTTAGTACGTTTCCTGTAAAACCATAGATCGCAAGTTTATAGACAAGTAACGAATGTGGCACACTGTCAAAGGCCTTACTGAGGTCAGTATATATTACATCTTCTTCTTCGTGCTTATCTATTGATTCAGCCAGACCCTCAACAAATGAAACCAAATTAGTACCTGTGGATCTCGCTTTCACAAATCCATGTTGATGATCTGTAAGATACTGCTGAAAATGACTTTGAATACATGGGCATACTACTGATTCAAAAATTTTTGCGAATGTTGATAAAATTGAAATTGGTCTATAATTTTGTACAGAGCTCTTATCACCGGATTTATAAATGGGGACTATTTTGGCTGTCTTCCATTGGGTTGGGAACGTTCCGGTGTCCAAAGATTTTTTAAAAATGTAATACAAGGGCACTACTAGTTGATCTCTACAATTCTTTATGAAAATTGGAGGTATATCATCATAACCTGCGCCTTTAGATACATCTAATGCATTAAGTTTGTTTAATATAATTTCACGAGATATGTATAGGTTCCCCAAGCTGCAACTGCTCTCTCCTATCTCATTTAGAAAACTTGATGATGAGATATTCGAATTTAGAATTTTAAAACTTATGTTATTGTACACTTTAGAAAAGGAGTCTGCGAACAAATTGCAGATATCAGCACCATCTGTCTTTTGAATGACTCCATCCGTCATAGTATTGGGATACGACCAAAAATATTTGGGGTTGTTACATATTCTTTGTTCAGTCTTAGAGACGTAATTATAGTATTGATTTTCAGCTAACTTGTCACATCTTTTGCCTATTATTTCTAATTCAATCGCATTCTATTTATTGCATGTGCTAAAAAATATGCATAAACATCCTCTTGTTCAGTGCGGCACAGGGTAAATAAAACCCGGTATTTTATTTTAGCTATAGATTCTAAACCAAAGAAGCTGTCCACGTACGTCGTCAGGATATCTTCAATCAATTCATTAATACTAATACTCAAAGCAAAAAAATATGTTTTTTCTTTTCATGAAGCCAAAAAAAGGATTAAAGTTTTTTTTTAACATTACAGGGTATTATAAGCCTTGTACCGCCGCAATGGTAGTTTTAGGTCCAGGTGTAAAACGCCTGGTACCGCAGGAATAGAAAGAATAGAAAATTTTGTGCCGCTTGGAACGTGTTAAGACACATCGGAGAATCAGTCTGAGGTATTTTTGGCCAGGCATGTACCGTGACGTAGTTAACTTTATTAAGAATTGTTCTGTATGTTCTGCCTATAAACACAAGACTACTCTTACTCCAGGTTTCATGGGTCAACCTAAGCAATGCTTTAGGCCGTTTCAAGGTGTATCCTTGGACTTAGTTGCACCTCTTCCAAAGTCGCGTTCGGGTTATGCACACTTACTAGTCGTCACTTGTTGTTTCTCAAAATATACCGTATTGTTTCCTCTTCGCCCTGCAACTAGCGTTAATGTAGCCAAGAACATTGAGCAGTATGTTCTTCTTGCTCATGGGATTCCTGAAACCGTAATTACCGATAATGGGGTTCAATTTACGGGATCAGAATTTTGTAGCGAATTGAAGAAATATAACATTCCTCGAGTACATTACGGCTAGGTCCGTAATACTGTCCACAGATTAACACGGTAGAAAGATACAACAAAACAGTAATAACAGCAGTTTCATCTTATGTGAAAGAGGATCATAGGACATGGGATTTAAATCTATATAAAATTCAATTTGCTATTAATAGTGCAGTGAACGAAACTACAAGGTTTTCTCCATTTTTCTTAGTTCATGGCCGAGACTCAGTTATTAACGGCAAGTTTTATAAAAATGCAGAAGACTGCGAATATGAGGTAGCTATGTCTAGGGAGGAATACGCTGGGGAACTAGGTGCTCTTAAGGAGGTTTTTGAGAAAATGCGTTCTAACATCGTTAAAGCTCATTCAACTAACGCGAAATATTATAATTTGCGGAGACGCCACATCACATTACGTCAACAGGTATGGCGTAAAACTTATATACTTAGTGATGCAGATAAATTTAAAGCCTCTAAGTTAGCACCTAAATATGAGAAGTGCATAGTAAAGAAAGTATTTTCACCTCTGGTATACGAACTAGTCGCGTTAGATGGTAAACCGTTAGGCACTTGGCATATAAAGGATATAAAGGTAATTTAGTCCTCAGTCTCATTTTATAGTGGAATCATAGGTATCTATATTCACCGTTTGCATAATTTTAAAGCAATAACTTAGGTCGGTTAGATGTTACTTTTGAACTTCTAGCATTTGCCTTCGGGTTTATTTTGTTTTCTGGGTGTGTTTGTTCTTCAAGCTTGCTTGTCGAATCTTACGTGCGGATTGCAACACGTAAAATAAGCCTTTGCTGGAGCGGATTGTAACTTCTTAAATAAGCCTATACTAGTGTTTGTCCGCAGGTTTGTCTGTGGATTTTTGTTCGTGCGGATTGCAACACGTTTAAATAAGCCTTACTGCAGGAGCGGCTAGTGACTCCTTAAATAAGCCTATCCACTTTGTTGTTTTGTTAGGTGGCCTCGTGTGCTGTCCTAGTTCGTGCGGTTTGCAACACGTTTAAATAAGCCTTACAGCAGGAGCGGCCGGTGACTCCTTAAATAAGCCTATCCACCTTGTTTTGTTTTTCAGGAGCGTGGTCTTCTGGGGAACTATACGTTCTGCCTGGTGAGTTTTTGGGAACATTGTTGTTTCTTGTTTAGCTGGCCCGTTGTGGTTGTATGCTGTTTTTTCACCAGGAGAATCGTTGTTTAGTAAAAGAACATATATTGAGTTCCACTGGTATACAGGAGGAATTCGGGAGTGTGATTGGGCGTGGCTTCCAGCGATAGTTGGAGTTGGTTGCTACTAGGTGAAAGGTGAAGAATGTAAGAGTGACGTATTTTTGCCTGGAAAGAAGAGTATTGTTGGATAGAAGAACACAGTTCCTGGCAGTTGGTTTAATTTTGGTTTGATTACTTATTGGATAGTTCATTTTTCCTCGTTCCTAAACCTTCAGTTTAGTTGTTAGAGTGTATTTTGTTTTGCTACGTCAATTTTGTTTTTTTAACCTTCCGTCTGGTCATATAGCACCGAGGGCGGTGCGGTTTTTTCCGCATACGTAAAAAACCTTTTGTGGGAAGAGGGGCATTGTAACGTAGCAAATTTGACCCCATAAGTTGTGTGTTAATAACATGTCTCAACGCCATCTGTTGGGTTACGGTAACTTAATTACCGTAGATTGATAACCAATTAGTTCCTTTGTCACAGTGGCGCTAATGTTGTAAACAGAGACAGTAAATATTTTAATAGTTCATTATTAACTATTAATTAACAAAAGATAGTATTAATAAAATAATTTAATATTAAATAGAAATAATTGTATAGTAAAATTAATAAATAGTAAAATATAAATTTAAAACTCAAAGGACGTATACAAATCATCCGTGGTTATAGTTTTATCTGTGTCAGAGTGTTTTTAGTCTCAGTGGTCGTTATTGGAATTCTTTTTGTTTTGGCGTTCGAGCAATCGAGTCGAAGGCCGTGGAAGTTCGGTGTACGGGTCATGGCCATGTGGTGACCCAGTGAAGTAAAAGGTGGTTCCTGGGATTGTGTGACCACAAAATGAAATAGGGAATGTGATTTCCCTGACGCCCAACAGCAGTAAATACCCGTCGAAGTCTCCAATGCCACGTGAGTGTCGAATTCGTTCATTTTAGAGCCCTCATTTGTTAGGATACTTGTTAGAAGTGTCATTCTAATTTGCGGGGGATATGGGTTTCAGGTCTATTGCGCGTGCGCTAGCCTGAACCTAGAGGTTGCAGTCCAGTCCAGACCACGTGCCACGTGGTGTCCACGAAGTCCGTCCTCCGGTGGCTGTAGCCGTTGGCGAGGCTGGACAGTGTGCCTTCGCGTGCCGACGAAACGTCACACCAGGACAGCCGTCGCGGGCGTTTGCCCCAGTCTCCGAGGTAACCACAGACACGTAGGATAGGATTCCCTTATTATATATACCCGTAGGTCTTCCGTAAGGTTGCGGCCACATGGTTATTCATGTTCTCCGATGCCAAGGGTCTCTGCTCCGTTACAAAAGTAAAATAGCCACCTTTATTGTTACTTTATCATTACAAAAGTAAATTATTTATATAACCTTGTTGATATTTGTTGGTACTACAATTATTATTAAACCGTGTGAGACCTAGACTGTTTATTTATGTTTGTCTGTAAGCGCAGTCGTTATAACTTTATGCTCAAGTGCTTGATTTTAAGGGATTATATGTGCTCACCTCGCGGATCCTCACAAGCGGCTCTGAGTCCGTTGTTGTATTTAGTCTCATGTTCTTCCGCTGGTATTAGGGAATATCAATGATCTTATTGTATAAATTAAATAAATTGTGTCATTAACTTCAGAGTTGTAATAAATATTTAATTGTGTAACATTTGTTTAATTTGGATATTTCCCTAATATTCTTACATACCTTTTTTTTTTTTTTATATTTGTACCTAACGATAAGGCAGACGGGCCACCTGATGGAAAGTGGTTACCGTCGCCTATGGACATTTGCAACACCAGAGGAGTCGCCAATGCATCGCCGGCTTTGAAGGAGAGCTCTTTTTGCACCTTTCTTGAAGAGCCCCATGTCATAGCGCTCTGGGAATACGTCAGGAGGAAGCTCATTCCACAGCTTGCACGAGCGTGGTAGGAAAGACCGTGCAAACCGAACCGTGGAGGACCGCCACGGGTCCAGTTGATGCGGATGGAACTTCATCCTTCGGCGAGTGGTGCGATGGAGGAAGGGTGACGTAGGCACCAGGTCAAAAAGCTCTTCGGAACACTCACCATTGTAAAGCCGGTAGAACACGCAAAGGGAACCTATGTCCCTCCGCAAGCTTAAAGGTTCCAACCTGTCGGAGATTCTTGGGTCGTTGACGATTCGGACCGCGCGTTTCTGTACGGAGTCAAGTGGGTTAAGTTGATACTGTGGCGCTCCTGCCCAGAGATGCGAGCAGTACTCCATGTGGGGCCTCACTTGTGCCTTATAAAGCATAGCAAGATGCCCTCCAGTGAAGTACTGCCTAGCTCTGCTGAGAACGCCCAATTTCTTGGACGCCAACTTGGCTTTTCCCTCCAAATGACTCCGGTACTGCACATCACACGAGATGTCAACTCCCAAGATCCCTATGCTTTTATCAATAGTGAGCGGAATTCC
This sequence comes from Spicauda simplicius, assembly GCA_949699795.1. Taxonomy (NCBI): domain Eukaryota; kingdom Metazoa; phylum Arthropoda; class Insecta; order Lepidoptera; family Hesperiidae; genus Spicauda; species Spicauda simplicius. Next base: position 188,977 of record CATIWX010000003.1, on the reverse strand, counting down.
CTTGAACTTTGGCGCTATGACAAATGGGGTTTTTTTTAGCGGTAAACGCGCAGACCTGTGTCTTCGTGGGGTTGAACTCAACAGGGTTAAGTCGACCCCATGTCGAGACCCGCTCCAGAGAGTTCTCGATTTCAGACACAAGTCGGATTCTGCTTTCCTCCACGAATGTCCGAGAGGTATTTGCACGCCCTGTGTAAGCCGCATCTCCCGTGCTGTCATCTGCATAGCAATGCACGTTGCCGATTTGTTGCAACATGTCATTGATATGCAGAATGAACAGTGTGGGAGAGAGAACTGAGCCTTGAGGTACACCGGCGTTAATGGACCTCGCGTCTGAGCAACACCCGTCGACTACGACCCTAATGTGCCGCTCAGACAGAAAGCTGGCTATCCATGTGCATAACCTCTCGGGGAGACCGTATGATGGTAACTTCGCGAGAAGAGCCCTGTGCCAGACCCGGTCGAAAGCTTTTGCTATATCCAGGCCTACTGCCAACGCTTCCCCATTGCTCTCAATGGCTTGAGCCCAACGATGTGTGAGATACACCAGAAGATCACCAGCTGAACGGCCCTTGCGAAAATCATACTGGTGATCGCTGATCAGCTGGTGGTCCTCAAGGTACCTCAGGAGCTGCGTATTAATAACGCGCTCCATCACCTTTGAGAGCAATGAGGTGATCGCTATAGGCCTGTAATTGGCCGGGTCACTTTTGTCACCTTTTTTTGGTAAGGGATGCACAAGGGCTTCCTTCCACGAAGACGGTACTTGTCCTGTGGCGTAAGAAAGCGTGAATAAGCGCGTTAAGATGGGAGCCAATTCGGGAGCGCACGTTCTCAACACCACTGCGGGGATTTCATCTGGCCCGCTCGACTTCTTGACGTCAAGGGAGTGTGGCGTACATAATTATGCATCCGAAACAAAACGCTATAATATAATTTTGGACCAGCCCCTTTGAATTCGGATTAAATCGCTCCGCTCTTACAAGTTGGGCCAGCCGCCATGTACCGTTATGCAGCGACGCGCGCGCCCTCGCGCAGCGGCCGGCGGAAGAAATCATACATTCGCTTTTTGCTTCTCTGTTAGACCGCGCGCGCTTGCTTGTAATATTTTCTTACGTTCTTAGTATTTAGCATCAAATTGTAATTATTTTGTTAATATATCGCTTTCTTACGCTTTCAATAATATTCTTCATTTCGTCTACAACCTTCTATCTTCCTATTCTTTTCTTGCCTTGATTTAATAGTAAATAATATATTTCAAAAATTATAAGTAAAGAAGTAAAACATAGCGGTGAGGATATACCATTAATGTTAACTTTATAACACGTCATAATTGATACTCCACCGCTATATTGGTGACCCTCAAGTGGATTGGACGGCGCCCTTGGATTAACCTTCAAGAACGTTCGAGAGGTCGCGCGGACGATTGCGGACGTGGTTTGTGGTATTGACGCGGAGCGGTGAGCAAATTTATTTTCTTGTTGATTATTATTGAAGATGGCAAATAGTGATGATTTTAAGGATGCTCAACAAATTACTACCCCTGAAATATTGCGTGTTGGTGTTAGAATCCCGCCATTTTGGCCAGAGGAACCAGCTTTATGGTTTGCGCAAGTAGAAAGCCAGTTCATACTATCCAAAATTACTGCCGACGAAACAAAATTTTGCTACCTTGTTGCCCAACTTGACCATCAATATGCTTCTGAAGTGAAAGATATAATTATGGATCCTCCAGACACCGACAAATATTTAAAATTAAAATCGGAATTAATTAAACGCCTTTCAGCTTCACAGGAAAAGCGAGTAAAGCAGTTGCTGATGCACGAGGAGCTGGGAGATAGGAAGCCCTCGCAGTTTTTACGACATTTACAGAGCCTTGCAGGTCCAAGCGTACCCAAGGATTTCCTAGCTACTATCTGGTCTAGCCGACTTCCCGCAAATATCCAGACGGTAATAGCATCACAGGTAGACTTGCCTTTGGACAAGTTGTCTGATTTAGCGGACAAGGTACACGAGATAGCCCCTAATACTCCTCAGATAGCGAGTGCTTCAACAGCTGTTTCACTACCATCATCGAGTACGTACGACGACCTAGCGAAACAAGTCTGCGAACTTACAAGGCAAGTAGCAAAATTATCAGCGCAGGTAGCCAGCAATGGACATACACGTTCACGCTCACGAAACAGGCAGTATCGAAATAATTACTCACGCTCACGTTACCGACAACCACCTGCAAACCACCCGCATTGTTTTTATCATTTTAATTACGGAGCCAAGGCGCAGAAGTGTAAGCAGCCCTGCGAATTTAAGGCATCGGAAAACTCACAGGGCGGTCGCAAGTAGCGGCCAACGACTGCCCTTCTTCTTCAACAGGCCGTATTTTTGTCACCGATCGTGTCACGAAAATGCAGTTCCTTGTGGACACTGGTTCTGACTTGTGCGTTTTCCCACGATCAGCTGTAAGTACGCCCTGTTATAAGTCAAAATATGACCTAACTGCTGCAAATAACTCTGTCATACATACGTATGGTCTCAAACAATTAAATATTGACCTTGGCCTTCGCCGAAACTTCACCTGGACTTTCACAGTTGCCGATGTATCCAAACCCATAATTGGTATAGATTTCCTCAGTTTTTACGGCTTACTAGTAGATTGCCAGAAGCAACGACTAATCGACGGTGTCACTTCACTTTCCGTGTCTGCTGTTGCTGGAGCAGTTGACAGTATAACCTCAGTCAAAGCCGTTACTGGTGAGTCGGACTTTCATACTCTCTTGAGACAATTTCCTGAAATCACGCGACCTGCAGGTATATCTATGACTCCTAAGCATAATACCTTACACTACATCAGGACTACTCCAGGGCCTCCAGTCTCTTGCAAGCCTCGACGTTTAGATCCTGTGCGGCTGCAAGCTGCGAAGAAAGAGTTCGAGGATATGCTCGCGAGCGGCGTAGCCAGACGTTCTGAGAGTCCATGGTCGTCAGCTTTACATCTAGTAAGAAAAAAGGATGATGGATGGAGACCATGTGGCGACTATCGAGCACTCAACGCCAGAACCATACCCGATAGATACCCTATTCGTCACATACAGGATTTCTCTCACCAACTTTCAGGGTGTACAGTCTTTTCTACGGTTGATCTCGTGAAGGCGTATAATCAGATTAAAGTTAATCCAGACGACGTACCGAAAACAGCACTCACTACCCCTTTTGGTTTGTTCGAGTTTGAGTATATGACTTTTGGTCTGCGAAATGCAGCACAAACCTTCCAAAGGTTCATCCATGAAGTTCTTCTCGGTCTTGATTTCTGTTATGGATATATCGATGACATCCTTGTATACTCATCCTCCTTAGACGAGCACAAAAAACACCTACATCTCCTATTCGAGCGCCTGAAACAGTATGGAGTATTGATAAATACATCCAAGTGCGTACTGGGTAAGTCGGAAGTAACCTTTTTGGGATACCACGTTTCAGCTGATGGTACTCGTCCAGTGGATACTAAAGTAGCTGCTATCCGGAACTACACAGTCCCCAAAACTGTTAAAGAGCTACGACGTTTTATGGGTATGCTTAATTTTTATCGGCGCTTTATACCCAATGCAGCACGACTTCAAGCACCATTGAATGAATTACTAACTGGCCCGAAGGTAAAAAGTTCACAACTTATTAAAATGACACCGAATCTGCTGCAAGCCTTTGAAGATTGCAAAGCTTCGCTTTCGCAAGCCACTATTTTAGCTCATCCAGATATCTCAGATGAATTAGCAATCGTCACTGACGCTTCGGAGACTTCTATCGGAGCAGTGTTGCAACAACGCAAGGGTGCAGACTGGCCTTCTACTCACATAAACTCTCCAGTGCACAGGCAAAGTATAGTCCCTATGACAGAGAACTCCTAGCCGTTTATGAAGCTATTAAATATTTTAGGCATATGGTGGAAGCCAGAACATTCGCGATCTTCACCGATCATAAACCGCTTACCTATGCTTTCTCTAGGTGCAAGGAGAAATGTTCTCCGCGCCAATTCCGACATTTAGATTTCATTTCACAATTTACAACTGACCTGCGTTACATACCTGGTAATAAGAATGTTGTAGCAGATGCTCTGTCTCGTGTGGAAGAGATAAAATGTATTAACTACCAAGATCTTGCACGATTTCAGGATACAGATCCCGAACTGCAAGACTTACTTTCTAAGGGTTCTAGCTTAAAACTACAGAAAACAAAATCTGCGGATCATGAAATAAGTATTTACTGCGACATATCTAGTGGACAACCTCGCCCATATGTCACACCACAACTGCGTCGACAGATCTTCAGTAGTATGCACGAGCTACATCACCCCGGAAGGTCAGCTACAGTACGACTGGTGACGCAAAGATTTGTATGGCCAGGCATTCGTAAAGATTGTAGAGAGTGGGCTAGGCAATGTTTAAAATGCCAGCAATCTAAAATTACCCGACATACCAAATCTCCACTTTCCTCTTTCCTTGCCCCTTCCGCGAGGTTTGTCCATATTCATATCGACCTCGTGGGCCCGTTACCTCTGTCTTCTGATTACAGGTACTGCCTTACCGTCATCGACCGATTCACGCGATGGCCTGAGGCGGTTCCGCTCAAAGATATCACTGCGGAGACCTGTGCTTCTGCCCTCGTCTCAAGCTGGATCTCCAGATTTGGGTGCCCTGCTCGCGTGACTACCGATCGTGGACGACAGTTTGAGAGCCAACTTTTCAAGTCTCTCGCTAGCATGATTGGTGCACGACACCTACGTACTACTGCTTACCATCCAGCAGCCAATGGCATCGTAGAACGAATGCACAGACAACTTAAAGCCGCAATTATGTGCCATTCAACATCACAGTGGACTGAAGCACTTCCGCTAGTGCTACTTGGAATGCGCAATGCTTGGAAAGAAGATATCCAAATGTCTGCCGCTGAACTAGTCTACGGTGAGCCTCTCCGGTTACCAGGACAGTTTTTTTCTTCGAGAGACGACTTCGATTCTAATGACATCACTCAATATGCTACTCGTCTACGCATCCACATACAGAAGTTGACTCCTCGACCAACTGCATGGCATACTGCTTCCACGTTTTATTATCCACGTGACTTGCACAACTCAACTCACGTTTTTCTACGTCAGGATCACGTCCGTGGATCATTGGAACCACCTTATTCAGGCCCTTACCTTGTCATCGAGAGACAGCCGAAGTTCTTTACTATAGACGTCAAGGGCAAAAAAGTAAATGTCAGTGTCGACAGACTTAAACCGGCTTATATGATGAAGGAAGCAGCAAAACCAGTCACGAGCCCAAGTAACCGGAGAACACAAGCGACTCCCGTTAAAACACCTCCGGCAGAGAAGAGTACCCGGAGCGGCAGGCGGGTTAGATTCCCTGATTTTTATCGACCGTAGTCACGGTCTGGCGGGGGAATATGTGGCGTACATAATTATGCATCCGAAACAAAACGCTATAATATAATATTGGACCAGCCCCTTTGAATTCGGATTAAATCGCTCCGCTCTTACAAGTTGGGCCAGCCGCCATGTACCGTTATGCAGCGACGCGCGCGCCCTCGCGCAGCGGCCGGCGGAAGAAATCATACATTCGCTTTTTGCTTCTCTGTTAGACCGCGCGCGCTTGCTTGTAATATTTTCTTACGTTCTTAGTATTTAGCATCAAATTGTAATTATTTTGTTAATATATCGCTTTCTTACGCTTTCAATAATATTCTTCATTTCGTCTACAACCTTCTATCTTCCTATTCTTTTCTTGCCTTGATTTAATAGTAAATAATATATTTCAAAAATTATAAGTAAAGAAGTAAAACATAGCGGTGAGGATATACCATTAATGTTAACTTTATAACACGTCATAATTGATACTCCACCGCTATAGGAGAAAAGAGCTCGCCTGACGGCCTTTTGCGTAAACGGTATATTAGGCATAGAGCTCTCACACCGCGGGATGGTAGGCGGTGTGGCCCCTCTGTCATCAAGTGTAGAGTTTGAGGCAAAGTGAGCGCCTAGAGTATCGGCTTTACCCTTTGCCGTGTGGGCCAGAGAATCATCTGGATTCCGCAGAGGCGGTAGTGAGGACCGGCAGAAATTACCCTCGACAGCTTTGGCCAACGACCAGAAGGCTCGACTCCCGGAGGGATAAGCAACCAGCCGCTCGCCAATCCTGCCGACGTACCTAGACTTCGCCTTGGCCATATGCTTCTTTGCTGAACGGGAGGCAGCGTTGAACGCAGATCGAAGTTCAGGGCTTTTCGGATCCCTGCACGCGTGCGCAGATGCCCAAGCTTGATAAGCATCTTGCTTAAGGCTTGACGCCCTAGCGCAAGATGCATCAAACCAGGGCTGACTCCGCCCACCGACGGACACGACAGAATTTGGAATATAACATTCCATACCCTGCCGTATCACGTCGGCCACAGAGTTAGCGCACGTGCTGGGATCGCCCGAGGCGAAACACAACTGCCTCCACGGGTAGGAGGCCAGAAATTCCCGGAACCCGTCCCAGTCTGCTGACTTGTAGTGCCAAACTTGTCGCCTCCCGGGGGGACGAGTCCCTACGGGTGGCGACAAGGGCACAATAGAGCTTACCAAGCAGTGGTCAGAGGACCCGAGAGGAGCCCTGACCACCACTTGGTAGTCCACCGGATGGGTAGTCAGCAGAAGGTCCAGCAAGGAAGCAGTATGGTTCTCTACGTCAGGGACCCTGGTAGGACTAGGTACGACTTGAGAGAGCCCATATGCCAAGGAGAAGTCATACACAGTTCTTCCGGCGAAGTCAGTGATCCGGGATCCAAGCCAGTCAACGTGGTGAGCATTGAAATCGCCCAGAATCACCAACTCCGCCGAAGGAATCTGTTGCAGTATCCTGTCGGTCGCCCACTGGACGTGCTCGAATAGTCGAGTTGTCTCCACATCTCCGCTATAGGACCTATATAGGCACGCGTAAACACGGGTATACCCGCTGACGTCCACGCGAACCCACAACAAGGATAGGTCCTTGTCTTCCAGACAGGCGAGACGGCGACAACAGATATCACCCCGAACATACACACATACCCCGGCTTTACGCCGAAAGGCATGTTCCAGATTGTAGCCGGGGTATTCAAGATAAGAAGTGTCGTCCGGAGTTGATATCTGCGTCTCCGTCAGAAAGAGTAAAGCCGGCTTTACCGTCTCTAGGTGATGGTGGACGGCATTCAGATTGGAATGGACACCCCTGATATTGCACATATCCACAGCAAGTGTGGAGGGAGTTGCCGCTGTAGAAACTTTACTCTTCTTGCGCCGTGTCATTTTTAAATGGTTGAAAAAGAGGGGGGACTAGAAGGGACTTACAATGCTCCGTCGACGCCTCCCGGGACAAGTTGTGGGCCCTCCGGCACCATGCCAGCAGAGGTGATGTGGGATACTGGCGCGGGGGACGGAAGGGCCCCCGGTCCCCCCCGTGCACGACTGCCCGGCTCCACACCGGTCTCTTACTCCGGCAAGGCAATCGTGCAACGGGACTTTACGCCGGTTGGCGGGACAGCCTTCCGGGCCAGAGGTTAGCAGTGTTGCCCGGGTTCGGGTCCCCAACTAACCAGCGGGCGGCCAGCGAAAAACCGTTTCACCGGGTCTCCCTGGCCCCCGCGCCAATACACCACGCCCCCGAGAGCAAGAATGTCTAATGTACCCACCGGCCCCGAAAGGTACGAGGTCGGAGGCATCACAAGATGAAGGGAAGGGGGGGAAACGGGGATAAACTGGCTCCCAGGTGCACTACCGAAACACGATGAGTCGTTATTAACGGTAGGTTCCGACCTGAGGGTGGTAGCTAGCCAGGCAGATCCAACAACGGATCTTACCACCAAGCGGGACACCTTTGGGAATTACGCCAGGCAGTGTCAGACCCAGCAACCAGTGGGACCGTCGCAGTATGGTGTTAAATGCCCAAGTAGACGCTGCTGCCCATCTACCCAGTAAAAACCCTTAGTCGCCTCCTACGACACCCACGGGTAGACATGGGGTGGCCTATTCTATGTCGCCGGGACCACACGGCAAAAATACCTAAAATCTTAATATATATAAATTACGTGTCATTTTATTTGTCCGCAATGGACTCTTAAACCTCTGAACCGATTATAATCAAATTTACTCAACGTGTGCATTTTGATCCAACTTGAAAGATAGGATAGTTTATATCTTAATTTATAGGTTTAATTGCAAATGTTTATGTAACATTTTTTTAACCACAGCAACGTGTGGCCGGGTATGCTAGTACCTTATATAAATTTACTGTAAGAACATTAGCTAGCCGATAACACCATCTTATTCTGTGGTTCTTCCCACAACAAAAGATCTTGAAGTTAAAATTTATTGAGTTCACCTATTAATACCTACGAAAGTGTTACCTTTAATCTAGTTATGTATTGCTCCTGAGCTAAACCACGGGTTCTTAGTGTGTCCACTGTGGAAGCATGAGATACTGTTGTGAAGCCATGTGGAGCCGTGGTAGACATGTATACACCACAGAGTGATACCTCTGAGCTAACCACGCGTTACCCTCGCGCTAAGCACGGGTCCTTGATGAATCCACGGTCCAACCATGAGATACCATTGTAAGCCTTGTGGAGCTATAGTAGACAAATTTAAATCGCAGATCTACGATAACACTTTTTTTTTGTCGAAGGGGAACCCTGCAAAAGGTACCCGAAGCCGTGGAAGCGACGAAGGGTTATGTGAGATTTTTACCGCACTAAAACTCCCCCGGTGGCCGTTCTCGGCGCAAAAAAGGAGGACTCCGGGATTTCGAAACGACTTCAAGCGGAATCCTCCGAGCGCGTTGGCCCATTGGGCTCCTCCCAGATGGGCGGATGGGCCCACCGCTCCGTCTAGTCTTTATAACGGTATGCGACCACACGTACCGCCGTCCTTCCCGGGATCACTTGACTGAACGGTTTGAGCTCCCACTCTAGCCGCTCGCAACCCCGAAAGCCCCTTTTAGTCGCCTCTTACGACAGGCAGGGGATGCCGTAACCCTATTCTTGTTCCAGAACTACAGGGTGCCGTTACTGGCGGTCGCGGCGGATCCTTCTCCGAGAGGGTTCAGCGCGCTCTCTGGCCCTTTCGGCGTCTTCCTTCGCTGACATCACGTCCTCGCAGAATGTGATCATGCCGTTCCAGGCCTCTCCCCGCTGAACCGTCGCCGCAACGACGGCCGCCGGTGAAAGGTTCGCTCCAACCTTTTAGACGAGGATCCACCGCTGAGACTCCCAAGCTGGGCAGTACTCGAGCGTGTGCTGTGCGGAATCCTCGTCGTGCTCGCAATGGTGACAGAGGGCTGTCTCCTGTCTTCCTATCCTGTTCAGATACTGACCGAAACAGCCGTGTACGGTGAGTATCTGAGTCAGGCGGTAGGTCACTCGACCGTTGCTTTTCATCCATGCGTGGAAGTTTGGCAGGAAAGCGTCGACCACCCGTTGGCGTATACTATGTGGCTCCTTGAATCGCTCGCGCCAGCACCTCATAGCGCACCATTTGGCTCTCCTCCGAAGCGCTTCGATCGTCCCTACGTCGAAGGGTTCAGTCCCCTGACGAAGGACGCGGATCTTAAAGAAGACCCGTGCGTCCATATCCGCCAGGATGTCCAGAGGCGAAAGCCGCCTCAGGACAAACGCCGCCTCGTACGAAATTGTACGTTAACCGCGGGCGACCCGAATTGCGATCATACGGTGCACGGAGTTTAACTTCCGCGCGCGGCGCCGGCTGCCAGACAACTTGTTCGACCACACCGGCGCCACGTAGAGCGCAATCGAGCGCGCCACCCCCGCATACAGACGGCGGACTTCTTCCCTTGGTCCCCCAAGATTCGGCAGCAGTCTGTGCATTGCACCCGCTACTTTGAGAATCTGGGGGACGAGACGATCGAGGTGCTCGTCAAAGCACCAGCGGCCGTCCAGTGTTAGGCCGAGGTACTTCATGTACCTGCCTATCCGGACGACCGCTCCACCAACGCGCAATGAGGTCTCATCTGGCTCGACTCTCGGCCTTCGGCCGTGTGTAATGTAAGATGCTTAAGGTTCGAGTAAATGAAACGACCGCGATCTTCGAGTATCCATTTAATACTGGCTGTTCAATACGTTCAATACATTTGATCATATTAATCATAGTAGGTACATCGTATAGTGCATCACACGCCCACCGAAAAAAAAAGAAAAAAAAAAATTACATTTTTTTTTTATATATACTTAATGTTAGTATTTTATTCATATATAGGTAACAATAATACATGTAAACCTCTATTACACTATAATTACTTAAAACTACAGTTACCTTTTCATATAAGGTCTAGTCCTATTCTTATGAACTAAAACATTTTTATCTTTGAAATTTATTTTCACATTCGGTGCGCATTCCTCAATAACTACATATGGTCCGATATAAAGCGGATCAAATTTGTTTATACATTGCTCATTCTTAAGTAGTATCAAATCACCAGCATGATATCTAATTGGATTGATATTATTATCATACTTCGTTTTGCGGGTTTGTTTGCTTAAAATTAAATTTTTCCTTGCATCATATTGCGATTTTTTAACACGTATTTTAGTTGTTGGGGATAATCATAGTGATTATATAAAGGGTCTATATCTAAAGTTATATTACTTGGCAAACGGCTTTTTTTTCGCGGGTAGTTGTTAAACTGTAAACAGCTGTTTATTTCCCTCCTAAGTTTAAATGCAATTAATGTGAATTAAAAATCATAAATAGTTTTAACTTTTTATTTTGTTACATAACTACAGTGAGGACAATTTGAAATAATAAATGCCTTATTTAAATAAGTGCTAAAACAGTTTTACCTGCACCATCCATCAACTACCATCACCAACTGTGTACTCTTTCACTTATCACTTCTCGTCATTTTGTCACTGCATTAAGTTTCCACAAAATCAGTATTTAAAACATGGCAAATGTCACTGAACTCGAAATTAACTGGAGTAGAAAAATGGCTGACTTTGAAGACCGACTAAGAGCTGCAAGTACTCCAACCAACCCTACAGTGCTTCAACTTTCACAAGATTTCCAGGCTTTCAAGGACTTAGTGGGAAGTATGCTAAATTTACTTCGACAGCAGATGTTGGATTGCACTAAAATAATAGATGCCATGGATATGAGGCAGCGGCAAAAAGTTTTATTATTCAGAGGCATTCCCGAAGACCCTGAGCTTGATGTTCAGAGCGAAGTTCTCAAGATAATCAGTGACAAATTAGGTGTTCCTCATATCTCCGAAACTTCTTTGAAAAGGTGTCATCGGCTGGGAACTGAAGGTGGTGACCGTCCCCGGGCAGTCCTAGTGCATTTTCGCGACCATCACTCCAAATCACAGGTGTGGAAATCTAAGAGCAAGCTGAAGGGATCCAATGTCACGGTATGTGAATTTTTGACTCGGATTAGACTTTCCATCCATACAACGGCCCGGAAGCATTTTGGAGTTAAAAATGTTTGGTCACTTGATGGGACAATTCATATAAGGGTTCCTGGCGGCGGTCGACAGAAGATCGTCTCAGAAGAGGAGCTACATTCTCTCATGGCCAAGTTCCCCGTGTCCACTTCTCCGTCTTCGTCTGATGTACGGTCTGGGGGCTCCGTAAGTGAAAGAGAAGGCAGTCGGGTCCCCTTACAGTCGTCTAATCGTGTACAGGACGCTCGGCGCAGACTGCCACTTGCTGGTGATGACCTTAAGCGTAGTAGACGTGCTATCTCTAACAAGTGAGTTTGTTTTCCCAGATTGTAAACACTTATTTACACTACATATAGGTACTAGGATATATAATTTCATCATCATGTTAATAATTAGTTACTACACTCATAATTTTAACATTTTAAACATCAATTTGAGCTGTCAGTTGTCACAACATTTAATTTGTTTTTACAAAATAGAACAACTGGAAGTATTTGTCTCTTGTCAAATATGTCAAATGACATCTGTCTACTTCATTTATGGTTTTGATTTGTGTTGTTAATCTTTTCTCAAGTACGCTCTTATTCAAATTAATTTAAATGCCAGCTCGTTTAAAATATTCACTATATTGTTTTTTTTTGTTATCTTTTGTTTTAACTATGTTTTCAGAATTTAATGCCTAATTAATTACTAAAGTCATAGACAATTTTAATTTGTTAACTAATTAATATATATATATTTTTATTATTTTTTGTTTACATGCATGTTAAGTTTCAGTTATGTCAGTTTTATTACCTACTTGATAATAGTTGGTTCATGTACATTTTTTTTCCAAACCTTTTCTTTTTTTTTTGTTTATCTGTTTTAATGTTGTTTAATATTTTTCACTGTTTCATATTTTTGTTTTTCTTTACTATTCATGTTAAAGACATTGTTAACAGTCAACTGATGGGTTGGTGCCGGATATTTATGTTGAGTTTTAGTTGTTATAATTTTAGTTTATTGCTTAATAGTTTTTGTATATTGTTTTATTAATATATTTTATTTACTATTTATCATAATATGTTAGATGAAGACATTTATCTTTCACTAAGTGCCTCTGCAGATTCTTCAGCTTCTTTTGAATCTTGCTGTAGCTCTCCAGATGTTAGCTTAAACCATAACTTGACCAGGGTTTTCTCTTCTTCAATCGCCCATTTTAATATCTGTCATATCAATGCTCAGAGTATTCCGAGTCACTATTCTGAAATTGAGGCTTCCTTTAATATACCAAGTCTGCACGCCATTTTGATCTCGGAAACTTGGTTAAAACCTACGTTACACTCTACTTTATTTCCACTTCCTGGTTTTATACTGATTCGTAATGACCGAACTGAGAAAGGGGGTGGTGGTGTAGCGATTTATTTACGAAATTTTTTAAAATACAACGTCATTGCAAGTTCTCCGTCACGCTATTCTGCCTCCCCTGAGTATTTGTTTTTGGAAATTGATTTTTTGGGCACTAAGGCTGTTCTAGGGGTTGTTTACTGTCCTCCCTCCATCGAGTTTTCTGACACTCTAGAGTCAGTTTTTGAGGCCCTGGGGTCTGAGTACACACACTGCTTGATAATGGGAGACTTCAATACCGATATGTTAAAATGCACTCCTCGTTCCTTAAATCTTAAATCCTTGATTGAGTCGGTCAACTTCAAACTTCTTGAACTTTCAACCACTCATCATAATGTTACGTGTGAAGACTCTTGGATTGATCTTATTATTACAGCCTCTTCGGAGTGTATTGAAACTTATGGGCAACTCTCTGCACCTGGCTTCTCTCGCCATGATCTTATCTATGCGTCCTACAAAATGAAGACTCCTAAGCCAAAACCTGTTTTTATAGAACTGCGTAATTATGCAAGAATGGATTTTGACAATCTTCGGGAGGACGCCTCAGTAACCAACTTTACTCCTTTAATGGATGCGTCTACCGTGGATCAAAAAATCGTTTTTCTTAACGACACCATTCTTTCTCTTTATGATAAACATGCTCCAATACACAAAGTGAAACTGAGGCGACCTCCTGCTCCTTGGTTCACTGCAGGTATTCGCATAGCGATGAGCAGACGCGATCGTGCTTTTAGAAAGTTTAAGAAAGAACGTAGTGAAGTCAATTGGGTTGCTTTTAAAGTCGCGCGTAATCGATGCAATCAGATGGTGCGAACAGCTAAACGCCGATATTTCCATACAAATATTTCTCTTTCCTCTTCCGCTGATATATGGAAATTCCTGAGGACAATTGGTGTGGGCAAACCCTCTTTCCTAGATAATTGTTCTCCTCCCCCTTTAGATGACTTAAATCGCCATTTTTTTTCCCCGTCTCCCCTGACCAATGCCACCCGTTCCCACACTATAGCCTCCATCAATTCAATGCAACCTTCTCATGCCCCTGCCTTTGAATTCTCGTCCATTACTCTAAGCGATATAAAAAATGTTATTCTTAGGATTCAGTCAAAGGCAGCAGGATGTGATGAGGTGAATAGGACAATGATAATAAATGTTATCGACAGCTTTCTTCCAGCTATAACTCACATCATAAATTTTTCACTGTCCTCCGGACAATATCCTTCTATCTGGAAGAAAGCCTTCGTACGTCCACTTCCTAAAATACCTCATCCTGTGCATCCCAATCACTATCGGCCAATTTCAATTCTTCCATTCCTCTCTAAGATTTTGGAAGCCTGTGTGCACAAACAAGTCTCAACTCATATTTCGAAACATAACCTCCTGAGTGTCTATCAGTCTGGGTTCCGCTCCGGTCACAGCACCACCACTGCTTTAATCAAAGTGTGTGACGACATAAGACAGGGGATGGATGAAAGGAAGCTTACGGTGATGGTGCTCGTTGACTTTTCAAATGCTTTTAACACAGTCGACCACGATATTCTCCTTGCCATCCTTACCCATTTAAACTTTTCCCCCTCTGCCTTGGATTGGTTCTCCTCTTATCTTCGCGGGCGCCAGCAGTCTGTCCGTATGGGAAGTACTTCCTCGGAATGGGCTGACTTGGTAGCTGGTGTTCCACAAGGCGGTATTCTTTCTCCGTTATTATTTTCTCTATTTATAGATTAAATTACTCCTATTTTCAACTGTTCGTACCATCTGTATGCTGACGACTTACAATTATACGTTCAAGCCGATATAGACGACCTCCATAGCGCAATAGGCAAATTAAATGCTAATTTAAAAACTCTTTATAACTGGTCATTGCGTTATGGAATAACGGTCAACCCTTCTAAATGCCAGGCTATTATCATGGGCAGCGCAAGATTGTTGACCAGGATAGAACGGAATTCGTTACCGGCTATCCTGTATAACGACATAAATATTACATATCCCGATATCAGAGTCGGTAAAGAATCTAGGCCTACATATTGACAGCTCTTTAAGCTGGAATGCACACGTTAACGAACTCTCTCGTAAAGTCAACGCGACTCTGAGATCTTTATATCGCCTTAAGCATTTTCTTCCAGTCAAGACAAAAATATTACTTGTCAATGCCCTTATTTTGCCCATTATCGATTATGCAGATGTGTGTTACCCAGATCTGACCGAAGCACTTCTCAATAAACTAGATCGCCTTCTCAATAATTCTATCCGATTCATATTTGGCCTTCGTAAATATGATCATATCTCTCAATTTCGTAACCAACTTAAGTGGCTTACTATTCGCCAGAGGCGTAATTCTAGGATTCTCTTTCTGCTTTATTCCATCTTAAATGATACCAATTCTCCATCTTATTTAAAAGATCATTTCCAGTATCGTTTCTCAACACATGATAAAATGCTTCGGTCGTCTAATAATTTAAGAGCAAATATTCCACTGCATTCTAGCAGTTTTTTTCATTTCTCGTTTACCGTTCAGGCGGTACTGCTCTGGAACGCTTTGCCCACTAATATCAGGAAAGCTCCCAGTAAAACTACGTTTAAAAAGCTTGTCCGAGAGCATTTCCTTAACATGTCTTCTGTTTCATAATCACATATTACTTCGTTTATATATATTATATATTTGATGAAATATTTATTTTATTTATAGTATGTATATATAAATATGTATATATTTTGTATGTATTTGTAAGCAAGTATATTAAGTATCTTTATTCTAGTTTCCTCTAAATTTAACACCTGCCGCAAAATTTCCAGCCACCCAGGGTTAACTGGCAGAGAATGCCATAAGGCATTAAGTTTGCCCTATTGTAACTTTGATATTTTAAAGGTGCAATAAATGAATAAATAAATAAATAAAAAAAAGTTTTCCGAATACTAGTTCATACGGTGTGTATTTAGTTTCCGTATGTACTGTAGTATTGTAACCGAAACACCAGTAGGGTAACCAAGTGCTCCAGTTTTTAGGTTCATTACCTGTTTGAATGCGAAGAAATGACATTACATTTTTGTGACTATTTTCTAATGATCCGATTGTTTGGTGATGATATGCGGTGAACTTACCTGTTGTATATTGAGAATTTTACATACCTCTTTCATGACACTTTATACGAATTCGGTGCCACGATCTGATATTATTTGACAAGGAATTCCGTAACGTAGAACAAAATTATTAACAAATGATGATGCCACTGAAATAGTATCCTTATTTCTAAGTGGATATGCTTCCACATACTTACTTAAGTCACACTGTAGTGTCAGTATATATGCGTTATTATCACTATCCTTACATAAGGGCCCTACTAAATCTAAATATATTCTATCAAAAGCGGAATAACCCGTATCTGTGATACTCATGGGTTCCTTTACATATTTATTAAAATGTTTTTGTCTTATTAAGCACTTGTTACATCGACTAACATAATTAGTGACGTCTTTGACTAATCCCGGCCAAAAATATCTCTTTTTTGTATTATTCACCATGCGTCTTATGCCGGCGTGTCCGCTAGTCGGCAATAGGTGATAGTCATTAAGTATAATACGCTTAGTCTCGTTATTAGTTATTCTTTGTACACCATTTAAAATAAATAAACGTGGTCCGGACAAATTTGGTGTCTCATTTATCGTACGTGTTAACTCTTTAATTAATTCAATATTATCTTTATTTTTGATAACGTAGAGACTATCTATATTCGTCTCATTACAAAAGAAACCTAACTCCCTCACAAAGGCAGCTCGTGCGCAATATGATCGGAATAAAGGGTTCACACAAATTATTGACTTTGAGGAAATAAAACTAAACAGCGTATATCAACAAATAGTAATTCTACACAATCCTCCGGTTTTTTAAGTGTTCCCACAACTTTCGGTTGATCATTCCAATCGTTAGTGGTTGCCTTGTCAAACGTAGGTTTGTTAGAATTAACTTGCGCGTCATTCAAACGTTTTCTTTGAGCCCTAGTGAGTACTGAAACTATATGATCGTTCATCTCTTTCAACTCTTCACTCGATATTTGGATGCGTGATAATGCATCTGCAGCTGCATTATCCGATCCCCTTACATACTGTATCACAAATTTGTACTCTTCAAGCAATAGTCTGAACTTAGTCAATCGACTTGATGGATTTGTCATATTAAATAAATATACGACAGGTTTGTAGTCAGTTTCTATTATGAAGTCTCGTCCGTATAAATAAGGTCGAAAGTACTTCATGGCCCATACTATAGATAATAAATAATTATTTCTCTATAGTAGGGTAATTTCTTTCAGCCTTATTTAATGTACGACTAGTGTATGCAACTGGCCGTCTATCTTGATTACATAGAACCGAACCGATGGCAAAACCCGACGCATCTGTTTTTAAAATAAATTTATGGTTTTCATCAAAATTTGGATACTGAAGTAACGGTGGGGTCATTAAAGCGTTTTTAATAGTAGAAAATGATTTCTTGCACTTATCATCCCAATTAAATATTACATTTTTACGGCATAAATTGTTTAGGGGCAATGCTATTTCAGAAAAATTCGGTATAAATTTACGATAGTAATTTGCAAATGCTACAAGTCTCTTAACATCGTTTACATTTTGGGGAACAGGATAGTTTTGTAATACGGAAATTTTATTCGGATCGGGTTTGATACCGTCGGCAGATACGACATGACCGAGATATAGTAGTTCTTTTTTTAGAAAAACACATTTAGAGGGGTTTAACTTTAAATTAACTTTTCTTAATCGAGTTAAAATGTCTTAAGTTAAAAAGTAAAAAGTTAAAATGTTTTTCATAATTTAAACCAGCCATAGAAATAGTTATTGCTCGAGAGAAAGAACTTGGGCTTGTTTTTAATCCCATGGGCATCCTAGTCATCTGGTATTGTCCAGACGATGTTGTAAAGGCTGTGTACTTTCTACTAGAGGGGTTAAGTTTTAACTGGTAAAAAGCCTGATTGAGATCCAAATGAGAAAAGTAAATAGCGCCAGACAAGGAATCTAGAATATCTGTTATGTTGGGTAACGGAAATTTGTCGTCAATGATACGATCATTTAATTTACGAAAATCGATAACCAGGCGCCAAGTTTTTTCATTATTATTATTATTATTAGACTTTTTGGGGACCAGAAGTATTGGGCTTGACCATTCGCTACAAGCGGGTTCAATAATTCCGTCTTGTAACATACTTTTGACTTGATTTTCGATTTCATTTCTTTGAGAATAAGGTAAGCGATACTGTTTTGTATATACAGGGTCCGCATTAGGCTTTAACTCAATATTATGTTCATATAAGTTACAAGTTGTTAATTGATCTCCCGGCACGAAAAATACGTCAGAAAATTTTGCACAAATATTCATGATTGAAGGTTTCTCCTCCTTATTTAAATGGTCTAAATGTAATAAAGATAACATTTTACGAACGCGTTCCGGGTTAATATCATATTTATCAAAGTTGCAAATTGAATAATTACTCAAACAATCTGTTTCCGGCCTAAAGTAGCTAAGATTGACCTGTTCCTCTCGTGTATTTAATATTTGTATTGGTATTTTTCCATCAACTACTTTTACAATTCCGCCTGAAAGAAAAACTCCTTCACACAACTCTCTCGGAAAAATCACACAATCTTCATTCATGACCGAATTTATATAAAATATTTTTTCACATCTAGGAGAAATTGACAAAAAGTTATTACCTAATATACCCATTTGCAATGGTAATGAGATTGTTTTATAAGAACTATGCAAAGTAATGTTATTTAATTCAAAATTTATGTTACATTTGAATTTACTTAAAAAATCTATTCCTAATATTCCAAAAGTCTGAGTTGGTAACTGTTTCATTACATGAAATTTATTATTGAATTCCATTCCGTTTATAGACAACGTTAAATAAACAAAGCCTTCAGTTTGTAATCTGCCTCCAATACCATTTATGTAAATCGGTTTCTTATTCATAGGTACGTTTAGATTACTAAGCATCTCGTATTTTATTGCGCTTACCGATGCTCCTGTGTCCACGAGCCATCTATATTTGGTGCTATCTATTGCTAACTCAATTGTACTACTAAGTTGGCAACTAAATATATTATTAGTCTCAAAAAAACTCTAACATTTACTTTCCGGGCTACTATCAATATTTGCAGCATTTTGCGTTACCTGGCTTGTCGGATCCATGCAACGTATACTTTGGTTTTGACCCCGAAAATGTCCTCGTTTATTATAGTTATATTTATGGCGATGACCGCGCGAGTTTTTCCCCCGATATACCTAGGTTTACAGAATCTTTATTTCTCATAAGACATACAAAGTACATTGTCACTTAAAATGAGAAACTTAACAATTAATAGTACAGTAATGCTCGGTACATGTACATTATGTTTCTTTATCTGAGTATGTGTTTGTGTAAATTGGTGCGTGTGTGTGGTGCATGCGTGCGTGTGTGAGCTTGTGCATGTGCGTGTGTGTGTGTGTCTGAATGTGATTGTGATTTGTATGTATATGCTTGACATAGTATCATTATTGTCTTCGTGTTTTTAGTATGCTTAGTGCATGTTACAATAGATGTTAATATTATTTTATTCAGTTTTATTAAGAATGTAATTTTTTAACAGAATTTTAAATTTAGTAAAGGACTTTACGTTGGTTATATATTCAGGCAAGTTATTATACATTCTAGCTCCATCATATTTTATGTTTAATTTACCATAATTAGTTCTTGTTTTGGGTACTTGTATTAAATTTGTTTTATTCCTACGTTTACTATAACTACTAGGCTCTTTGAGATCAAATGCAATCTGTGTTTGTAGTGTTCCTTTAAGTACTTTTCTGACTAATATACATGTGTTGTAGGTATATATCTGCTTTACATTAAGGAGTTTTGTTATTTTGTAAACATCCTCTGTAGGTGTCAAGAAGTTCATTTTATACAGTACTTTTATTATTTTTATTTTGTGTGCTTTGTAGAGGTTGTATATTACTCTTAGCTGCGCAGCCCCATATCTCAGTCAGACACTCTATATGTGGTTTTACTAAGGTATTGTATATAATAATTTGTATTTTTGCTGGTATGCATTTGGATAGATTTCTTAAACAACCCAGCAAAGAAATTAGTTTTTTACGTACTTTCGTTATGTGAGGTTTCCATGTCAATTTACTGTCTAAAATAAGGCCGAGATATTTTTCTTGTTCTGATATTTGTAGATTTTCATTGTTTAATTTGAGTGCAAAATTTGGTACATTTTTTTTTGTTTTTAGCGGCGAAAATCATGTATGCTGTTTTGTCGGTATTTATTGTGAGAAGGTTATATTTAAACCACTCATCTACGGAATCTAGATCTTTTTGAGATTTAGCCATAATTTCATTTAAATTTTCTCCATAATAAAAAAGACACGTGTCGTCTGCATATAATATTAGATCTCCAGTTAGGTCAAGTTCACTCATTGCCTGATTTCCGCTCAGTCATTGCCTGATTTCCGCTAAAATCAGTCGTGTCGCGCGCGTGCTCTAGTTAGAGCAGAAAGTGCATACGAAGCAAAACATTGTCGCCGCGCTGCCGGCCGCGCCGTGCTTGTTGCGATGACCCAAATAAAGTGCAAGGTCTTATAACCGATTAAGTTATAATATTAAGGTGCAGCTACACTTACCGTAAGTATGGCTAAGCAATCCCCCTTAAAACTAAAAACAGAGACGGAACATATGCTTTATGAAGCATACAGAAAGGAAAAGGCAGAGAGAGAAAATCTTGAAAGCATAATAAATAACTTCAAGAGTCAAATTGCTAAATTGCAGCAAGAAATAACAGAACTTAAAGCCCAAAAAAACACCGAGAGGAATGACCCCAATGAGCAGCCTACTCACTCGGTAACATACACTACCGACGAGGAAGAACTAGCCAAAGAGACTGAATGGATTAGACAGAAAAGTAGGAAGAAAAGGAAATTAGCTACATCGCCCACTTCAGTTGAGCAAGATGCCTGTCCTCAAAAGGTATCTGAGAAGACAAAACCTGAAAAGGTACCTCAGCCTCCCCCCATAATAGTAGATGGTATAAAAAACTACCAGAATTTTTACGACTTTCTGACTCAACATGTGGTTGGTGACACCTTCAACGTTAAAATGGTGAGTAAAGAAACCGTTAAAATTAATACTATAAATGAAGACAGCTATAGGATTCTTAGTAAAAGCCTGTCAGATAAAAAGTTATTGTGGCACTCGTACGAAAACAAACGTGAGAGGCCAATACGAGTTGTTGCAAAAAAATTGCACCATACGTGTGAACCTAAAAGAATCGTGGAAGATCTAGTAGATAAAGGTTATAAGATCATAGAGGCTACAAACAAGTTAAGGTGGAAGAACAAAGAGCCACTTAACATGTTTATGCTTACTTTTAATAACGAAGAAGACATAAATAAGGTCTATAATATAAAATCAATTCTAGGGTGTAAGGTAGAAATTCATCCATTGAAAACCTCTAAATTAATTCCTCAGTGTAAGAGATGCCAAAACTATGGTCATACTCAGAAATATTGCGCAAGAGAACCAAGATGTGTCAAATGCACTGGTAAACATCTTACTACAGACTGTCAGAAACCGTCAGATGTAAAAGCTAAATGCATCCACTGTGGTAAATCACATCCTGCGAACTATGTATTGTAGCGAAAGAGATGCAAAAAATGAAAGCAAAAAAACAAAGTAAAACAAGAAAACCAGATAATCGTCAACCGATATCGGTACAAGAAATTTCAAAAACTATTGACAAAAAAAGTAGTTGTATTAACAACCAAGAAGTTAATCAAAGAATCGTAAACAAATCTTACGCTCAAGCAGCAGCAGCTAACAAAAAGGTACAACAACAACTGTAACAGTGGGAATTCCTTAAATAAAAAAAAAGACCAACTGTTAACACGTATATTTAAGTATAAGTTACAAGGTCGTGGGCAAATAAGGCCCGCCTAATTATTGCCCCGTGTCGGTACTCCCCTGGCTCTGCTGAGAAGTTGGCGACAGCTGGAGAGTCGTCGGGCGAAGTCCGTTGAGCTTCCTGTGTCGTCACTGGCTCGGGAACAATCGGAAAAAATCCAAACCTGGACTTTGGACCCTGGAATTTACGTCCACGGCATTAGCAAGGGCCCTTCGTAAGCTTTTCAATGGCCGCCACAAGCACAGCTAACCAGGGAAACCGATAAGTTAGAAGTGTGGTGGCCATAGCAAAAGCAGAAGGAGTTTACATTTAAATTTAATGTTTTTTTTTTTTTACGCAAGCAAAAGAAAGAAATATAAAGAAAAGGGTAGCATACGCACAACAATACATACGACAACTAGTTACATAGCACTTAGAATATTTAAACAAAGAAAGACTTCGTCACTGTTTTATAAAAAAAAACCGTTAGAACAGTTAGAAACTTATATTGTAAAAATGGTTCAACACTTACCCAATATGGGGTTATCCGAATTACAATATATATTTAATAAAATTAATACGAATGCCAGTGCTGCGGTATAAATATGGTTTTTTCAAAAAAACGTTAGATAATGATAATTGTAACGGTAAGCGTAAGCGCAGGATATCAGTCTGTTCAATCTCGAGTCGCCGTCGGAATGAGGCCGCGTCTTAGGTCGAGACCCCCCCGCACTCAGCGGTTCATTTAAATAGGCCAATCAGCGCCCAGAAATTGTGCGAGGCACAGACTACACAATGCATACGCGGCAGATGATGAATGCATCTGGTATCGTCAAAGATAATTACATTCGTACGGCCAATTCCAAATATTATATATACAATAATAATAAATAAATAAAATTAATATACATATATTATGAAAATGTAACTATAACGTTACAGTTCCCCCTCGCCTACCAAGGATTTTATTTACTCAGAATAAAATACGACTAAACACAAAATTACTTATTGAGTCCTGCTAACTTCAAATCCTTTATGTGCCAAGTTCCAATTTCTTTCCCAGACATATCCTCTAAAACATAAACGAGGGGAGATTTTTTAGCAATAATACGGCATCTAATAAATTTGGGAGCTAATTTCTTACTAAATCTCTTATCCTTATCACTAAGAAAATAAGCCCTCTTCATGACTATGTCACCGACATTAAATTCCGCCGATTTTCGACGTAGGTTGTAATGACTCGTATTTTTTATATGAGCCTGCCACAATTTAGACTGTACTTCATTAAATATGGAGGATAGACAGCCTAAATTATCCGTGTAAATATCGCGAGGTAAAAATAAAAGTTCATCGCCCAGATCAGAGTCCAAGTAATGAGACCCACAGGGTACAAGCTCTCTTCCGTAAACTAAAAATGACGGCGTATAACCCGTAGCTTCACTAACTGAGCTGTTTATAGCAAACTGAATTTTGGGGAGGAAGGTATCCCATGTTCTATGGTCATCATCAACAAATGTTGAAATACAGGTTATAATTGTCCTATTATGACGTTCCACTGTATTTATTTGCGGTGTGTACCTAGGTGTGTAATAGACATTGGGGACATTATATTTTTTGAAAAATGCATCAGTCGATTTGCTAACGAACTGACTTCCATTATCCATAATTACAGTCTGAGGAATACCATGCACAAGAAAAACGGAGTCTTCTAAAATTTTAATAACTAGGTCTGCCGTGGCACGCCTTATGGGAAAAATAAGACTATATTTTGAAAAGCAGCACGTGACTACCAATATGTAGCTATTTTGTTTTCGGCTAACAGGCAATGGACCCATTAAGTCGACCGAAAGTACCTGGAATGGACGAGAGCAATGTTTTGGCCGACCCAATTCGCCTAAAGTTTGATGGTTTTGAGCCTTATAAGATAAACATTTAACGCACGAATTGACAAATCGGACTACATCGTTAAACATTCCCGGCCAAAAGTACCGTAGCGATAAACGACGATAGGTTTTTGATATACCTAGATGCGCAGCAGTTGGCTCCGAATGGTTTTCCGAAATAACGTCATTTCGTAACTCAGAAGGAACGACTTCCTTCCAAGAAAAATCCGAAGTTAAATGATTTTTACTCTTACAAAATTTAAATAATATATTATTAGTAATTTTAAAGTTTGGGAATTTGTCGGAATTTAATACACATTCATTATAAACGTTTTTATACCACGAATCGCTAGTGTTCAAGGAAAAATTTACTGAGTTAACTGCACTAACCGGAAAAGTCCGCGACAAGGCGTCTGGGATAACATTGTCAACGCCGCGGCGATGTTTAAGTTCGAAATTAAATGACGACAAACGAACTCCCCAACGTGCTAACCTTCCGGTAGGGTTACTTAGCGATAGAAACCATTTTAATGCACTGTGGTCTGTATATACAGTGAATTGCTTCCCATTTTCTAAATAACACCGCCAATGTTCCAAAGCAGTTAAAACAGCAAGAGTTTCGCGCTCAGTAATACTATAATTTTTCTCCGCCACTGATAAGGTCTTGCTCATATAAGCAATCGGATGTTCCTTTCCATCTATGGTTTGCGTAAGCATGGCGCCTATTCCATAATTGCTTGCATCCGTATGGACTTCAAATTTCTTATTGTAATCAGGGCAGGAAAGTACTGGCGCAGAAACAAGGCATTCTTTCAACTTTTTGAAAGCAGTATCCGCTTCAGCAGTCCACTGAAAAGGCGGAGCTCCTTTTTTATGAGAAGTCAGCTTATTTAGAGGCCCCGCTATAGTACTAAAATTAGGAACAAAACGACGGTACCAGGTAGCAGTCCCCAGGAAACGTTTTAAGTCCTTACGACAGCTAGGTGTCGGATAATTAATGATCGCTTCCACCTTTTCTGGGTCAGTTCGAAGACCGCACTGATCAACAACGTACCCCAGGTATTTAAGCTGACTTCTAAAGAAGTTACACTTTTCTAAGTTTATTGTCAAATTTGCCTGCTGTAGTTTTTCCAGAACTCTGCGTAAAAGGGAAACATGGCTATCAAAGTCCTTACTTACGATGATAATGTCATCAAGGTAGGCGAACACCTGCAATTCAAACTCGCGAAACATAAGGTCAACTAAACGTTGTTGGGTCGCGGGAGCATTGGTGAGTCCAAACGCGGTTCTTTTAAACCTGAAGGTTCCTCTTGTAGGAACGTAAAATGCTGTTTTATCTCTGTCTTCTGGCACAATTTCGATTTGCCAAAAGGACTTAGATAAGTCTAGAGATGACAGAAATCTTGCGTCACGTAAATTGTCTAATATTTCAGACACATATGGAAGGCTATAGGCATCACGTGCAGTGATAGAATTCAACTTACGACTATCAAGGCAGAGCCTAGGTTGACCATTCTTTTAGAGACCAATAGGACAGGGGAAGACCAAGCACTTTCGCATGGCTCGATAACGTCGAGCGCCAGCATTTCGTCAACCTGTTCAATTAAAATACGTTGCTTTTCTGGTGACATGCGATAGTATCGTTGGCGAATAGGCTGAGCGTTACCTGTATCTATGCGATGCTTGATGAGGTCTGTTTTACCTAAGCCATGTCGTTCGGAAGAAATTTCCTTAAACTGGTCAATAATGCTATCAGCTAAAGATTTTTCCGAATCACTTAAGGTATCGTAACTCTGTAACACAGGATCCTGCATCGCAGTAGTAAGGGTTACGCCATCAACACTAATGGCATGCAAATATTTAGGAAACAGCTTAAATTCACGCCAAAAATCTACACCGAGGATAAGATGGGTGTTTATTTCTGGAATAACAAAGGCTTTGATAACGCGAAACTGATCTTCAAACTGAATTGGAAGATTAATGTATCCAATACTGTGCAAGATTTGTCCACCAGCTGCTGAAACTGAGACTTTACAGTCTGCATTAACAAATAAACCGTGCGTTTCTAGATTTTTATGCATATTATTACCTATAATTGTTACGGCTGAACCAGAATCTAGAAGACCACAGAATGGAACATTATTAATTATAATATTTGCATAAGGCCGTGTATCATTTACTGGGCTATTTGGCAGAATTGTGTCGATTTTATAACTTTTAAAAAATAAACTAATAGTTTGAAGCCAATTTTTCCAATCACATTCATCAAATTTACTATTGTGAGTACTAGTAACGACACAATTCTGCCTACTTAGTTTTTTGAGTTAGATGGACGTTTACTTATACAGTCAGGACACTGAGGTGTTTTAACATCTTTACGACCACAAACGAAACAAAAAACAATACTTTTGTCGGCCTGACAATTTCTCAAATTATGAGTATTATCACGACATCTTGGACAATATTGAGTTTTCGTTTGAGATATTTCAGTTAATTGAACAGCATGTACATAATTTTGATTCTTATTATTTTCAGTAATTTGTTCATTTTTATTTAAATTATAATTCTGTTTGTTAAATTTTGTATATGTATTAAAGTTTTGTTTTGTTTCAAATTTATTTTTATTTCCCACATAAGCGAATTCAGGTGCTAATGTATCTGAAGAGACTCTCGGTGGTTCATGAAAATGAGCTAAACGAGCCTGAACATCTTCGTAGTTTCTACAGATACGTTTTAGATCCGAAATGGTATTTATGTCCGCAGAAGAAGCTAGAACATTAGCATAAATTGGACGGATATTATGAAGCAATATTTCTAATTTCTCAGACTCCATAAGGTTCTTTGACAGAAGGGAAAACATACCCTCTATATTTGCTAAATAAATTGTTATATTTTCCGACTCTCCTTGCGTTCTCGAACGGATTTCAGATAATAATCTATAATCATAATCAGGCTTGCCAAAATCCTGTATTAATAATTTTACAAGGTCGTCCCAGTCATTGACCTGACTTTTAATACTCCTATACCAATGCAAGGCATCACCTGTGAGTATTTCAGTAGCGTGAACTGAAATAGTTGAAGTTGCTGTATTCCGAGCCTCACAAAATTCATTTATGCGCTGTATAAATGACCTTACACAAGTTTTCCCATCAAATTTTATTTTATTGATTTCATTTGAACCCCGATCACAATGAACCGTTATGTTCAGAGGAGTACTCGATTCGTTAGTATCCTTTGAAGAAGAGCACTTCGAAAATGAACATAAATTATCAACAGTGCCATCTTTTAAAACTTGAAATTTCTCTAAAAGTTCTCTATATCTATTTACGCACTCGTCGTATAACGGTTGGGTAACATTATCACATTTGGAAATGCGACTCAGTCGATGATATAAGGGGCTAAATAAATTCTCAGTCCGCAATGCTTCATTCCTTTCGAGCTGAGACCCTAAACTCGAATTTATTTTATTTAGTACTTCATGTATGCCCTCGAGATCCTCGGCGATCGGCAATGAACTGAACAAAATGTCCTCCGAAGGAAATAACGGCCCTAACTTAGCAATTTGCTTACGCAATTCCTGGACAGTGGATACCGGTGTCGTACCTCTAATCTTTACCTCATACTCTAATTCGGATTTTTGAAGCGATAAAAATTTAATCGTATAATCCATATTAAAAAATAAAAAAAAAGGTAAGTGTTGAACCAAAAAAGAAATAAAAAATAATATTAAAAATAAAAAGGTAAGAACTAATTACTCCAATCCGTTACAACAAAATAGAAATTGATTTAACGTTTTTTTTTTTTTTTTTTTGTGCAAAATTAACTATAAATGTTTTTTTTTTAAGACAACACAGAAAGAGGAAGAAAAAAACAAAATAACATACAAAAAAAACAAAACAAAAGCATAAGCATTAAAATGCAACTATTGTGTTCCCAATTAAAATCACAATCCCAATTCAACACTTTAAAAAAACAATTACACAATAAGAGAAAGAAAAACAAATATGAGTACAAGTTTAAGAAAAATATATATTATATGTGTAATGTGCACACGTTATTAACTAACAAAATTACAAAAGGAGAAAAAAAACAAAAAAAAAACAGGAAATATCCTTACATGAAAAAAATTAGGGACACCGTAGTTGCTGGCAAGAAAAGACAAAGTAAAAAAAACGTTTTACACAAATAACAAAAGAAGCACACAACACACAACTACTATTACTACGTAAGCAATAATTAGGCCATATATATTACCACGTTAAAGGGCGCCAGTGTAACAGTGGGAATTCCTTAAATAAAAAAAAAAGGCCAACTGTTAACACGTATATTTAAGTATAAGTTACAAGGTCGTGGGCAAATAAGGCCCGCCTAATTATTGCCCCGTGTCGGTACTCCCCTGGCTCTGCTGAGAAGTTGGCGACAGCTGGAGAGTCGTCGGGCGAAGTCCGTTGAGCTTCCTGTGTCGTCACTGGCTCGGGAACAATCGGAAAAAATCCAAACCTGGACTTTGGACCCTGGAATTTACGTCCACGGCATTAGCAAGGGCCCTTCGTAAGCTTTTCAATGGCCGCCACAAGCACAGCTAACCAGGGAAACCGATAAGTTAGAAGTGTGGTGGCCATAGCAAAAGCAGAAGGAGTTTACATTTAAATTTAATGGTTTTTTTTTTTTACGCGAGCAAAAGAAAGAAATATAAAGAAAAGGGTAGCATACGCACAACAATACATACGACAACTAGTTACATAGCACTTAGAATATTTAAACAAAGAAAGACTTCGTCACTGTTTTATAAAAAAAAACCGTTAGAACAGTTAGAAACTTATATTGTAAAAATGGTTCAACACTTACCCAATATGGGGTTATCCGAATTACAATATATATTTAATAAAATTAATACGAATGCCAGTGCTGCGGTATAAATATGGTTTTTTCAAAAAAACGTTAGATAATGATAATTGTAACGGTAAGCGTAAGCGCAGGATATCAGTCTGTTCAATCTCGAGTCGCCGTCGGAATGAGGCCGCGTCTTAGGTCGAGACCCCCCCGCACTCAGCGGTTCATTTAAATAGGCCAATCAGCGCCCAGAAATTGTGCGAGGCACAGACTACACAATGCATACGCGGCAGATGATGAATGCATCTGGTATCGTCAAAGATAATTACATTCGTACGGCCAATTCCAAATATTATATATACAATAATAATAAATAAATAAAATTAATATACATATATTATGAAAATGTAACTATAACGTTACACAACAACCCAACCCAAACACAAACAATAAAGAAACTGATAACAAGTTAAACCAAATTCTTAAGTTCATGGCAACGTTCAATGAACGGCTCAATAAACTCGAAAAAAATATAATTATACAAACTAATAAGCAATAATGTATCGCACACTAAAGATAATGGCATGGAACTCAAACGGGCTACAGCAACATCAGCGCGAACTTCAAGTAGTCCTAGACACAAAAGATATAGATATCTGCTTAATCTCGGAAACACAGTTTACCCTTCAGACACACATAAAATTTAAAGGATATGCGGTATATCAAGCAATCCATCCAGATAATTGTGCTAGAGGGGGAAGTGCTGTTATTGTTAAAGAAAATCTCTATCACTATGAGCAATTTAAACATCAAGAACCAGATATACAATCAGTGGCAATTTGTATTGAAAACAAATCCCAAAGGCAAAGAACTATTCAATGCCTTGAAAGACATGCAATGTGAAGTTATATCAACAGGACAACCCACATATTGGCCCACTGATCCTAAAAAAATTCCTGACTTGATAGATTTTTTTATATATAAAAAAATATCAAGAAGTTATATGAGCATTGAGGGTTCATACGATATGAACTCGGACCATTCACCAATCATACTGACTTTAAATCAAAGCTTTATACACAAAAATAGCCAGCCAAGCCTTGTAAATAAGCAAACCGATTGGGAAAGTTTTAAAATGGATCTTACATGTGATTTAAATTTGAATGTTCCACTTAAAACGCCAGAACATATAGACAAAGAAGTTGATGAATTCGTTAAAAGTATCCAACGCTCAGCCTGGAAAAATACCCCGCAAGTTAGAAAGCGAGTCACACGTCCGACCTATCCAAGGGAAATACTCATCCTTATAGGGGAAAAACGGAGACAAAGAAAAAAGTGGCACCAGACTAGGTCACCTGAAGATAAGAAACATCTGAATAACCTCACAAAAACTCTGAGGAGAAAAATCACACACTACAACAACGATACCCTGAAAAGCTATTTATCAGGCTTAACAAATGATCGCAGCACAGAATACTCACTTTGGAAAGCAACCAATGGATTAAAACGCCCAACCAAGCAAATTTACCCAATTAAGGATAACGATGGTAAATGGGTTATAAATGATGCGCAAAAAGCTTCAGAATTTGCCGTTCACCTAGAAAAAATCTTTCAGCCAAACGAAGGAGAATGTATCCATCAAAATACTAACCAAATAGAAAAAATAGAGCAAAAAATTAAACTTGTGACACCGAAAGAAGTGTATACAGAAATACAACTCAACATCAACCCCAAAAAAGCTCCTGGATTCGACCTAATCACAGGTGAAATTATGAAAAATCTCCCTAAAAAAGCGATAGTTAAATTAACTACTTTAATTAATGCTTCTCTTAGAATCCAATATGTACCAGACTTATGGAAAATTGCAGAAGTAATTATGATTCCTAAACCGGGGAAACCGCCACATGAAGCTGCATCATACCGGCCTATCTCCTTGTTACCTATAATGTCTAAGGTCTTTGAGAAGCTCTTGTTAAAGCGACTCAAACCCATATTAGAACACAAAAAAATAATACCTGATCACCAATTTGGGTTCAGAGAAAAACACTCCACAATAGATCAAATTCATAGGATTACCAATACCATAGAAAAATCCCTAGAAGAGAAGAAAGTCTGCTCTGCAGTGTTTTTAGATGTAGCACAAGCTTTTGATAAAGTCTGGCATGAAGGCTTGATATTAAAGCTAAGAGCATTATTACCGAAGCAATTCTCAGAAATATTAATATCTTATATTTCAAACAGAGCTTTCCGAGTGAGACAAGGAGGAGCATACTCTGATCTCAAGGAAATAAAAGCTGGAGTGCCACAAGGTAGTGTATTGGGGCCGGTCCTGTACCTTTTATACACCTGTGATATCCCAGAAACTGAAAATAACATCTTCGCAACTTTTGCTGATGATACTGCCATCATAGCCGTGGGGGATGATCACGCTGAAGCAGCGCAGAAATGTCAAATGGCTATCAACAAAGTAATAAATTGGACAAGGAAGTGGCGAGTGAAGCTCAATGAAAACAAATCAGTACATATTGATTTTACAAATAGGCGTCATAATTACCAACCTATATACATAAATAATACACCTATACCATACGCAAATACAGCCAAATATCTTGGCATGACTCTTGACGCGAAGCTGCGCTGGAGAGCTCACGTCAAAAAAAACGGGACGAGTTAGAGCTCAAATACAGAGCTATGCATTGGCTGCTGGGGAATCATTCCTCTCTGTCTACATATAATAAAATATTATTATATAAACAAGTCCTAATGCCAGTATGGACATATGGTATTCAACTCTGGGGTTGTACCAAAAAAAGTAATGTAGAAATCATTCAAAGATTTCAGAACAAAGTATTGAGGGGTATTGCTGATGCACCTTGGTATGTAAGAAACGAAGATCTACATCGGGACCTTCAAGTAGACCTTGTCAACAAAGTAATTTATAAATATGCCGAATGTCATCAAAAAAGACTTCATCATCATGTTAATATCGAGGCCATCCAGCTCCTCGATACGACGGACCTAGTGAGAAGACTCAAACGGACTAAGCCCTTTG
This sequence comes from Spicauda simplicius, assembly GCA_949699795.1. Lineage (NCBI taxonomy): Eukaryota > Metazoa > Arthropoda > Insecta > Lepidoptera > Hesperiidae > Spicauda > Spicauda simplicius. Next base: position 157,427 of record CATIWX010000003.1, on the reverse strand, counting down.
AGCTAGTGATATAACATAGTGTAGTGTTAGTGAAATAGTGACTTATTTTAAATTATAGAACACAAGAACAATGTGTCTACCCCTTTATGTTAGAACAAAGAAGTGCAGTGTCAGTGGACGCCTCCTTCAATACACAATTATTTTGCAGTTTAAGTTAGATTAGAATTACTCATTAGCCTTATATAAGGCTAGATTGTAATTGATATGGAGTACCCTATTATTCAGTCGGTACTTTATATGTAACAAAAAAAAAAAAAAGGTCAAGTTCACTAATGCTATTCATGTAAATCAGGAATAATAAAGGTCCTAATATAGATCCTTTCGGGACACCATGAGTTATCTTAGCCATAGTACTTTTACTGTCGCCAATTTCAACTATTTGATATCGGTTGTATAAGTAAGACTTTAAAATATTGTACGCTGTGTTACTAAAAAGGCAACTAAGCTTCTTGAGCAAGAGTGGGTGACTCACCGTGTCAAATGCTTTTTTGATATTTATTTATTTATTTATTTATTTCAGACTCATTAACAAAAATGCATGTAAGTTAAACATAAAATAAAGAGTCCTTAAAACTAGTTGCATGCAATTTTATTTATAAATTAGTACAGCAAACTCTAAAGTGATGTGCATAAACATGAAACACCATACTATTTAATGTATAAATACTAGATATATGATTAACAATATAATAAAGAACTAAAGATTTCGGGAATTTTTATCTAAAAGTCGTCGTCAACCCGTTATTGTCCCACTGCTGGGCACGGGTCTTCTCTCAGAATGAGAGAGTTTTTAGGCCATAGTCCACCGCGCTGGCCAAGTGCGAATTGCTGGATTTATTTAAAAGTAAATATAGTTTAATTATGCAAAGCACTATGTTAACAACTTAAATATAATATGAGAAAATTAATATATAACATGTCTAATATGGCATTTTGGTGCAGCTTAAAGGACTGATGAACTGATTTTTGATTTCAAGATGTTCTGAATTTTATTTTTAAACTGAGAAGGATTGTCGTGAAAAATAACAAGAGTAGCGTCCTTAACCTGGAATTCTTTCAGAAGTTGGCTCAATCTGGGTAAGATGGAGTTGTGACCTAAATTTGTTTTAAAATTTTCGTGTGTAAGGATAGGTCTAGGATAACGTGGAAGGCGTGGTGGTACGTTTATCATGATGTGTCTTAGGAGCTCAGCATCGTCAAGAATGTTATTTGTTATTTTATATAAGAATAATAGATCTTGGATTTTGCGTCTATCAGACAGTGTCATGAGGTTAAATTTTTGAAGACGGTATTCACAGGGTAGACGTTTATCTGCTCCTTGCAAATTGAAGTGAGTGAAACGTCTCTGAATGGTTTCAATTCGATCTTTGTGGACCTGGTATGGAGGGTTCCATATAACAGAGCAATACTCCAATTTGCTTCTGACCAATGTAGAATAGAGTAACGTTTTAGTTCCTAGCTCCTTAAATTCTTTGGAATTCCTGAATATGAAACCCAGCATGCTCCATGCTGACTTACAGATACCATCAATATGGTGACTAAAACTCAATTTACAGTCTAGGATTACTCCCAGATCACGAATGGTTTCCTGCTCTGTAAGTTCCAAACCATTGATTTTATAAGATGTATCAATTAGATTGCGATTACGTGTGAACTTTATGAAGGAACATTTTTCTGCATTTAAGAGCATTCCGTTTATTGCACACCAACTGGATAACCTATCTACATCGTCTTGCAAAGCTCTGGAGTCATTAAAAGATACTATTTGTTTGGCAATCTTGACGTCGTATGCAAACATAAAACACTTTGAGTTTTGAATACAGTCTGTGCAATCATTTATATAGATGTTGAAGAGGATAGGTCCCAATATGGATCCTTGAGGTACGCCCGATGTTACACAGTAAGAAGTAGATGTGAAACCCTTAACTACCACACATGAAGTCCTACCCATAAGATATGACTTTAGCCATGATAATAAGGGACCTCCAAAACCGAAACTTGAAAGTTTTTTTATAAGCAATGAATGGTCGACTCTGTCGAATGCTTTGGACAGGTCAGTATAGACTACATCCACCTGAATTCGTTTGTCTACAGAGTTCGATAGATATGTTACAAATTCAGCAAGATTAGTTGCTGTGGATCTAGATTGCGTAAATCCATATTGATCTTCAGTCAGTGCCTGCTGTACGTGGCGCGATATGATTGGTTGTAGTAGAGACTCAAATATCTTTGCCAAAGTTGAAAGTATAGATATCGGCCTGTAATTGATAATATTATGTTGTCCACCTTTTTTGAAAATGGGCACTATTCTTGCTTGCTTCCAAAGATCAGGGAAAACTCCGGTTTTTAAGGATGTATTAAATATAATAGTAATGGGCAAGGAAAGTGGGTCTGCACATCGCTTAATGAATACAGCCGGGATGTTATCTGGGCCAGCTCCTTTACGTGTGTCAAGTCTCTTTATTTTTTTATAAACTTCGAAACGTGAGAAGTTGATTGAACACAAAGAGTTACTTAATATGGCCTTAATTGGATTTTTGTGCGGCAGAGAGACATTGTTATACACTGATGAAAAGTGTTTAGCATAAAAACTTTTTAACAAAAAATATCTACCGACTTCCATGTCACAAAAAAGTAAAAAATAATTTAAATATATTTTGGTCTAGAACATACTCAGTACTTAGTACATAGTTCTGAAGTCGGTGCTCGACATATTTCGCTGGACGACGGTAACTACGTCCTATATGAGCACCGACTTCAGAACTATGTACTAAGTACTGAGTATGTTCTAGACCAAAATATATTTAAATTATTTTTTACTTTTTTGTGACATGGAAGTCGGTAGATATTTTTTGTTAAAAAGTTTTTATTTTACACTTTTTAGTGACTATATTTTTATGTTTGTATTTAAATAAAGCCTCTAAGTTTGCTTTGTGCATCTACATATTCACAAAAATTAAACATAAAACACTTTTACAATTCATACAAACAGGGCGCCTCCTCTGGAAGTACCCCTCCATCATCAGGGTTGAGGAGTTGAAGGTCAAATTTTTCATCTTATATTGTTGCTTAGTAATCTTATAACATATACGTTAGTACCAGGTGGCTAACTTCTATGGCTCAGGCTTGCAGTACCCTGCATCATCAGGGTTTGTCATCATCATCAAGTTGAAGGTCAAAATTTTAATTTTGTGCCTCTGTTTGGTATTATTTTTACATACCCGTAAGCACCAAATTGCCAACTCCTATGGTTTAGAATTGAAGTACCCCTTCATCATCAGGGTCGAGGAGTTGAAGGTCAAAATTTTAATTTTGTGCCTCTGCTTAGTATTATTTTTACATAACCGTAAGCACCAAATTGCCAACTCCTATGGTTTAGGATTGAAGTACCCCTTCATCATCAGGGTTGAGGAGTTGAAGGTCAAATTTTTGATTTTATATTTTTGCTTAGTATTTTCTTTACATAACCGTAAGCACCAAATTGCCAACTTCTATGGTTTAGGATTGAAGTACCCCTCCATCATCAGGGTTGAGGAGTTGAAGGTCAAATTTTTCATCTTATGTTTTTGCTCAGTAATCTTATAACATATACGTAAGCACCAAATGGCTTATTCCTATGGTTTTGGCTTTAAGTACCCCTGCATCATCAGGGTTGAGGAGTTGAAGGTCAAATTTTTGTCCCATGAATTTGCTTAACAATTTCATTATATATTCGCAAACATCAAACGACCAACTTTTATAGTTCAGGCTAGCAGTACCCCTGCATCATCAGGATTGAAGAGTTGAAGGTCAAATTTTTCATAGTAAATACCTACATAGTAATTTTATTCTATATTTTACTCAATTGGACTTCTCCAGCCAAGGTTCGGCCGACTATCACTAATTTTATTATTTTGCTCCAAAAAGTTGAAGATCCTATGATTAGAACCTTATCAAACTCTTATCAGACTACCCCTGGAGTACATCCTTTCTAATAAAAAAAGAATCATCAAAATCGGTTGGCGGGATATTGAGTTATTCATACATTTATCGCGTACATTGAAAATGCAAATTTAAGACTTATGCGTTTTTCTTATGGATGCCCTAGTCAAAAAAATACTAAAAAAACATGGGACCCTATGACACGCACTACCTTTCAAATAAAAAAAAAAATCATCTAAATCGGTTCACCCAGTCCGGAGAAATGAGGTAACAAATATAAAAAAAAAAAAAAAAAAAAAAATACAGACGAATTGATAACCTCCTCCTTTTTGGAAGTCGGTTAAAAAAGGTTACTGATGTTAGCTCCATCTGAAGCTACTTCGCCTCCTAAGGTCATCTTGGAAGGATAAGAGTTAGTAGATTTTTTAATATTTTTAAGATGTGTCCAAAAATATTTGGGGTTTTTAGCAATGTTCCTTTCAATCATGATAATGTATTTTCTGTAACACACTTTTGTGAGCTTATCGCAATGTTTGCGTAATGCTACAAACTTTAATTGGTCCAATGGATTATTGTATTTTTTATGTTTTATTCTATATTTATTTTTAATTTTTAATAATTTTATTAATTGTCTAGTGAACCAAATTGGGTATTTAACGTTTTTAGGTTTAGTTTTAGGTATATGTTTTTTCATTATTTCCTCCAGTTTGTCATAAAAAACTAGCAGCATCTTGTTCACGTCTTGTTCATTTAAAAGTAGTTCTAACCAAGCTATTTTATTCAGCTCATCTATATTTTTTTTGTAATCGGCTTTATAGAAATTGTACTTCTGATTAATTTTCTCCCGAATAACCTCTTTTTTACTGAAAGCCAATGATATGTCTAAGGGAGGATGGTGGGGATCCACGACACTAATAGGGTTAAGATTCTTTGTTATCACTAATTCTGCATGATTACTCAATACCAGGTCAAGTGTTCTTGCATTTATATTAGACTCAGGATTGAATTGTTTAAGAGAATTTTCTTTAATGAAATCAATGAATAAAGAAGCTAATTTGCAGAAACTATTAGGTTGTAAGTGTTTAATGTCTGGTAAATGTGTCCATGCTAATTGTGGAAGGTTAAAGTCTCCAGCAATTATCACTTCATAATCTTCATTAATAATAGTACTTGTATTAGTAATAAAGTTTTCAAGTCTATCTTTAGTTATGGGAGGAGGTAAGTACACTGCACAGATGGCGAGTTGTGTTGAAGCGCCGTTTTTATCAACGTCTATAGTAATCCAAAGTCCTCGCAGCTGCTATCCCAATCCTGCCTACGATGCGTCGCAAAAGTGTTTTTGACAACTATGATTACACCTCCTCCATTCCTGTCCTCTCTATCTCGCCTATATACGGTATATCGATTATCAAATATTTCGCAGTTAAAGACACTAGCATTTAGCCAACTTTCAGTTAGAATTAATGCATCGAAATTGTTGTTCAATATATTGAGTTTTACATCTTGACACTTACTTCGTAAACCCCTAACATTTTGATAATAAATTTTTAAAAAGCCCATACATAGTTACAAATTTTATACTATACAATTACTTAAGTCTATATAAATAAAATGTTTAAGAGAAATAAAATAGATATATACTTGTGTAAATAGCAGTAAATTAACAATAATTATTTTATAAACGTCGTAAATTCTATGATATATTTTCTAGATGACTAATATCATTAAGTAATATGTGTTCCGATGTCTCTGTTTTCCTTATAAATACGCGTCCGTTTTTAGTCCAGACAAATTTATTATCCAGTTTCTTCGCCTTTTCTCTAGCCAATGCGTGTAGTTTTTTAGTTTCTGGTGTGAGGTGGTCTATTACGTATATTGGTTTTTTCTCACCAGACAGACCGATGTGGCTGGTATTTAATTTGTCGTCACGATGCTTCTTGTTGAATTTTATCACACTTGCCAAATAGGTATCACGGATACGAGGACTAGAAAATTTTACCACCACCGAGCGAGGACGTTTACTCTCGGGATTAATTTTTGCTATACGAGTGCATTTCTGTATATCCCCTTCTGCTAATTTATTGATATCAATGAATTGATATTTATTGCATATCAATGAATATGCCTAGGGCCACTTGTTTTTTATTAATAGCATTTTTAATATTAGTAACTAAGTCAATTGTAGCTGCTAAAGTATTTGAATTCGGCCTAAATCCGTATTGTTTTTTGGAGAGAAAGTTAATGTTATTCAGGTGTTCATATATTCGGCTGTAAAGTACTTTTTCAAATATTTTGGAGAGGACTGGTAGAACTGATATAGGCCTATAGTTACTCGGTTCAGTTTTTTGTCCAGATTTGTAAATAGGAGTGACCTTAGCTATTTTCAGGCTGTCAGGAAAAGATCCTTCATGTAAGCATTTATTTATACAAACGACCATATCATTCACTATTAAGTTTTTTATACATTTTAGTGTTTTAGTATTTATTTCGTTGATACTCGAGCTTGAATTATTGTCCAAATTATCTATAATTTTCGAGAGTTCCGAAGACGTACACGGTTTGAATTTGTTTAAGACAATAGTGGATGCATTGTGTTGTGTGTATGGGTAGGTATTACAGTTGTGATAATGTTTAGGAATACTATTTGCTAAGACAGAGCCAATCGTAGAGAAAAAGTTGTTGAACATATTACAAATTTTTGTACAGTCGGTAATAGTATCATCATTAATTACTATTTTAGATGGAACACTGCAGTTCTTTAGTTTGTTGTTGCTTAGGCTAGATATTAAGTTCCACATCTTTTTAGGTTTAGTCCTGCAATTCTCAAACGCATTGAGATAATATTGTTTTCTTAATCGTTTGATCAGTGTGTTAACTTTATTTTTCTCAATTGTAAATAGCTCCTTTGATTTGTCGTCCTTGGGATTCTTTTTGAATTTTACCCATGCTTTATTTCGCAAGTTGATACCATTAATTACTTCTTGTGTTATCCAATCTTCTTTTGGTAAGTTTTGAATTTTAGTTTTAAGTGTTTTGTTATTCTTTACAGTTTCTTGAATTATTTTTTCTAGATAAGAGAATTCGTGATTTTCGCTAGTAAAAGTTTTCTGTGACATATCAGAGTAAAGAGATGTATAATTAACTGCTTCGTACTGTATTTTAGGCTTTGGCACAACTATACGCTTTTTTAATTCAAAATAAATCTGTTTATGGTCTGACATACTTGATTCAATTAAGCAAAATTGGAATGGGTGTTCTCTTACATTAGAACAGATATGGTCGAGGATAGTTTCAGTAGTGTTCGTCTCTCGCGTGCAATGTTCAGTATCAATTTTGTTCAGTAAAATGTATCCCGATTCTTTTATGCAATTTTGATATTCCTTGGTTCGGGAGTCATTACAAAGCAGGTTAATATTAAAATCGCCAAAAACAATGCATCGTTTTCGCTGTTCAAGATATGTTGAAAATCTATCCAAGAAGCTATACTAAACCTATATTTAGAGCTAATTTGTTAATGTAGATCCATAGGTAGTTATTTCTCTCATTATAAAGCGAATCAGTTACGTCAAAGGAAAAGTTTTGTGTATAAAGATTGATACACCACCTCCTGTACTATCGGTTCGAATGTTAAAGACATGCGTATAGTTTGAGATTTGTATTGATTGTGCCTCATATTCTGACATCAACCAAGTTTCTGTAAGCAACACAAGGTGCACATCACTTGGTATGTATTTTAGAATGCATGTCAGCTCTTCGAGCTTTCCTGGAGTATGTATGCTTCGCACATTTGCGTAGAAACATTTAAGAGACGAAGAGCTCGTAACAATATTCTGGTAATTATTTGTCAATTGGTAAGTTATGTTATCGTTGATGTTTGAATTACTCCTTATATTATTGTGTTGATTTATGTTACTCAGTTTTTTGAGGATCCTGTTATAATTTTCGGAACGCCTTTAACATATTTGATTATTAAATTAGTTTCTCCTTTGTCAGTACGCATTGCCAACTGCTTGCGCAAGTCACTCATATACTGTTTTTGTTGTATTGTTTGATCTGAGTATATACGTACATTTTCTTTCTTTATCTTTGTCTTATTGCGCAATATATATTTAACTGTGCTCTCAGACTCAAAACAAACTTTTATAGGTCGAGATTTTCCGGAGATTTGTTTTCCCAAACGGTAGTTTTTAATGTGATGTTGGTTTCCACGTTCCGTTTGTCCGTGGTATACCGAACTCCGTAACATTTGACGATCTGGCTGCTGTCGCTGCTGATGACTCCGTCCTGGTATACGACCACCTGTATATCTACGAGTATAATTTTGACGCATACTTACACCACCACGATTACCAAAATACATCGACGGCTCCATTGTTTCATAATTACGGCTACAGGATGCCTCCTCGTCTTTTGCTGCTCTGATGGTATCTTTCAGTGTAGTATAATTACGCGCAGACAAAATTGTATTTAATTAGCGATTTCGCAATCCGTCCGTGAAACTTCTAATAGCTATTTTCTCATTTATCGGACGTAATATTTTATATGCATTTTGGTCACCATCGGATTGCGATATCGTCAAATCCACAAACAGTTGTTCAATTTTATCTGCATAGCTATCAATTGAGCTACTATTTTGCCTTATTTGCATAAGCTCTTTATGAATAGCTGTGCTCGATTTTTGTGTGAGAAGATGTTTATGCATATCATTGATGAGTGATTCGCACGTGTCGTACGAATCTGACAATCTTAGTTTAGCGCTCTGAATTAATTTTGTTTTTAAAACGAATTTAATTAACATAGCCTTACTTTGGTCAGAGAGCGTGGAGCCATATAATTCAATGCCATCCATCAGGGTCTTGGTGACGGCTTCATCACCTGTCATGACTGGTAGCAACGATACCGCTGTCCTAAAATCGAAAGCCTCCATCGTGACAGTTTGGTCGCGAACGGTGCACCTGGACGTGGATTGCAAGCTGTAATCTTTTGTACAAAATGTTTCTATTTGTGTAATGTGATCCCTAATTAAATCGCAATATGATTGTATTTCTTTCAATGCTTCACCTTTTATTTTTTTATCAGCTATTTGATCTCCCAAAACAATTAAACATTTGTCAAATTTACAACGTAGCTCGTTAGCTTCCTTTAATTTTATATCTAAAACGTCCCGAGTTCTTCGGACATAGCTTAATTCTTTTAAAACTTTAACTTTCTCATAGATAGTCTCATGAGCCATAATACAATATATTATATATGTCGGCGCGACACCGCGTATTTATGAAAAACACGTTGTCGATAATAATTATTTTAGTTAGTTTAAAGATCGAAAATTGTTTGTTTATTGAATTGGCAACATTTAATGATTTTTAGAATTGTAATTTAGTTTACCCTCCATAAATTTATTATTGTCACACCACCAAACATTGTTATAAAAAGGCGAGCGAACGCCGGTAGAAAGGATTATTCTTGTTCAACCGTCGAAGCGATCACACCTCCTCAATCGTGAATAAATCGAAGAAGTTTACTGCTGTGTTTTACTTGAAATCTTCAAGAACGAATAATAATGAAGACCTCGATCATCCTGATGTCACATGTCATCGTTTTCTCTTCGATATATATCTTCATTATAACGTGTATAATAACTAATAGAAAAAAAATTAAACAATTATACCATGACCCTTAATTATAAGAATTGTGAGTGACTTACACATTATAAATTAATATTATTTCATTATATGCATTTATTATCCATATATATTTATTACTAGCTGTACCCGCGGCTTTGCCCGCGTGCAAATCAACGTGTCACAAAGTTTTTCTCGCGCAAATCTCGACACCGTGGGAATTCTATGATAAAAAGTAGTAACATTAATATCGGTTTGGCCGCTCAAGGATTACCTGGTCAAACACAGAGTGTAAAAACGAATTTAAAGTGTGTATTTGTGGGTAGGAACGTGTTGTTATGTACTTTTCTTTAATTAGACGAATTCTAATATTGTAAATCGCTTTTTTGAACCAATTTACATTCTTAGTGGTCTAACTCACAATATCGGGATACTTTTTTCAATCAACTCCTCCACATTTGAACCAAAACGTATCGATTAAGTATAAAGATTGATTTGAACTTTTCCGAATTGGAAAATACTATTTGAAGTAATTTTGGCGGATTCAAATTTCTAAGTAAAATTATAGGTAAACCTACTTTTAATATTAATTTGTGTTCAGGAGTTCCGGAAGGCATTAAGGTATTCAAAAATTCTGTTGGATAATGTACTGCTTCCTCTATCTCAATGACTGTGTCTACCGAATAGTAGATCTGTGACGCTGCTTTAAATTAAAAAAAAAAACATTTATTTTATCGACACTATCATTGGTGGGTGGGTATATTGCCGTCTTTTGGAACCAATTTATAGTGTTATTGGTTGTATTAACAATATCGGGATATACTTTTTCAACCAACTGCTCCCTCCACATTTAAACGAAGACGTATCGATATAAAGATTGATTTTAACTTTTCCGGATAACAAAGCACTATTATCCACTTGAAGTAAATCATTAGAAAATTGGGTTATCACGGAACAGCGACATATATTCTAAGTTCATATTTTGTTTCATGTGGCCAAATATAAGATCTTTTAAGAGGTGCATCGGGCTATTTGTGTGCGTAAATCCCGCATTGTTCTTTGTAAAGCAGAAGACATAATCAAAACACTTTTACAATTCATACGAACAGGGCGCACCCGCTCGCAGGGCGCTGCCGCACCCTGCTCGCTTATTTTTTATGTTTTCTTTTATGTTCCAACCTAACCTAACCCAGCCTGTTTAAAAAACTACAGCTAAATCCAACTCTTAACAATAACATGACAATACTCCTGCATTTTCAGGATTTAGGTATTCAAAGTGACACTTTTCATCATAATGTTCTCTCAACGGGTTGTAATGTATTGTAATCAATAAGTACCAAACTCATACGGCTTAAGTAGGTTGTGTACTTAGATTATCAGGGTTGATGAGTTGAAGTTTAATTTATTAATCACATTTCAGTTTAATGAGCTGTCATTAAACTTATAATATATACTAAACACAACCGTAAGCATTATGTGACTACCTTTTATAATTTAAACTTGCACTATCCCGCATCATCAGGGAGGAGTTGAAGGTAAAAAAAAATATCCCATGTCTTTGCTTAGTATTCTTATTACTTATACATAAGCACTTGCGAGCCAACTTCTATAGCTTGGGCTTGCAGTACCCTGCATCATCAGGGCTGAGGAACTTAAGGTCGAAATTGTCATCATGTGTCTTTGTTTAGTAATTATATTACATACCCGAAAGCATTAAATGGATAACTCCCATGGCTTCGGCTTGCAGTACCCTGCATCATCAGGCTTGAGGAGTTGAAGATCGAAATTTTCATCTTGTGTCTTCGCTTAGTAATTATATTACATACCCGAAAGCACTAAATAGCTAACTTCTATGGCTTAGGCTTGAAGTACCCCTGCATCATCAGGGTTGAGGAGTTGAAGGTCGAAATTTTCATCTTGTGTCTTTGCTTAGTAATTATATTACATAACCGAAAGCACTTAATAGCTAACTTCTATGGCTTAGACTTGAAGTACCCCTGCATCATCAGGGTTGAGGAGTTAAAGGTCAAAATTTTCATCATGTGTCTTTGCTTAGTAATTATATTACATACCTGAAAGCACTAAATAGCTAACTTCTATGGCTTAGGCTTGAAGTACCCCTGCATCATCAGGGTTGAGGAGTTAAAGGTCAAAATTTTTGTCATATGTCTTTGCTTAGTAATTATATTAAATACCTGAAAGCACCAAATGCCCATCTCGTATAGTTTAGGCTAGCAGTACCCTGCATCATCAGGGGTGAGGAGTTGAAAGTCAATATTTTTACCGTGTATCTCTGCTTGGTATTTTTATTACATAACCGTAAGTGCCAAATAGCCAACTCTTACGGTTTAGTCTTGAAATACCCTTACATCATCAGGGTTGAGGAGTTGAAGATCAAATTTTTTGTCCCATGAATTTGTTTAACAATCTTATTATATATCCATAAAACAAATTGACTTACTTCTACAGTTCAGGCTAGCAGTACCCCTGCATTATCAGGATTTAAGAGTTGAAGGTCAATTTTTTTAGGAAATATCTGCTTAGTAATCTCATTCTACATTCAACCCAATTGGACTCCTACAGCTTAGGTTTGGCCGAGTATCGCTAATTTCGTTAATTTGCTTCAAAGAAATGGATCCTATGATCAGAACCGTATCAAACTCATCAGAGTACCCTTGAAGTACATTCTTTCAAATAAAAGAAAAATCATCAAAATCGGTTGGCGGGAAATTGAGTTATTCATCTATTTATCGCGCACATCGTTAATGCAAATATCAGACTTATGCGCTTTTCTTATGGATGCCACTGTCAAAAGTGAACTAAAAGTAAATGAGACCCCATGACACGCACTATCTTTCAAATGAAAAAAAAAACATCCAAATCCGTTCACGCAGTGCGGAGAAATCGAGTAACAAATATAAAAAAAATAAAATAAAAAAAAAATACAGACGAATTGATAACCTCCTCCTTTTTGGAAGTCGGTTTAAAACGATGTTTTTACATAAAAATCAAAGCGAAATACTAAATTTTATTGAGGTGGCCTCAAAATTGACTGACTTTCATACAAACTTACATCTCCTATTTGGGGTAAATTGGGGGGGGGGGGCAGAAAATTCATTCTTAACTGATGTCTACGTCACAAAAGGAACCCCTAGTAAAAATCATATTCGTATCTTTAGCAGTTTAGGCTCTACGATGTTTATTCAATAGAGAACATCCTTTCGTTTTTATATAAGTATATATAGATATAGAGATATAGATTTGTATAGTATCAAATAACATAGGTACACACATAACCAATAAAAAATACATTACAAAGGAATACATTTTACAGACCATAACATGTTTATTTTCTACCAATTCAACTATGCAGTTACTTATCTTATTAACACTTATCGAACACAGAATAAACACTGCGTAGTTTTAAATTGACATAACTTTTTTATTCGTAAACCGATTTACATAAAATAAACACTAAATGTTAAGTGAAGTTTCCCACAACACATCAGTGAAAATTATATTCAAATTAGATAAGCCGTTTCTGAGATTAGGGTTTTCAAACACACAGACAAACAGACAAACAGACAAACAGATAAACAGACAAACAGACAAACAGACAAACAGACAAACAGACAAACAGAAAAGATTTCTAAAAACCATTATTTTGGGTTCTATATCGTATTAAAGGCCTCTAGAAATGGTTTTCACCTAAATTTATTCCATGTACAGACAGCGACCTCTTACAGATTTATTATAGTATAGATAGAAGAAGAAGAAGATAGATAGAAGATAGAAGACGATAGTATAATATAACAACACACACGTATACACTACACACATAAAACAATTATTTTACATAGCATTTAAATATATTTATTAATTCACGAGCAAACCCGAGTGATCCCCAAGTATACGGCCAGCGCACGGAATTCTATGGCTATGTACCTACACCGCGCGTACGCAGCCCGCTGTCGCTCGGTCACAGCCAGTCGACAAACCGCCGTCCGACGCACCACTGTATTGCTCGCTTGCGCTAAACTGTATTCGCGTAATTTATATTGTCTCCTGTGCTTTGCTTCCTGGACTTTCTATGTAGTGCTAATATTACTCTTGCCTTTCTCCTTCTTTCTTATTACTTACATATACTATACGAACTGTAGATTGTCGTGTAACTATTTTGTGTGTGGGAATAAAGATTGTGCTTATTTACTCGGACTCCATCGTTTATATTCGTCTACACAAATAACTCCCATAACTGGTGACCCCGCTTAAGAACCATTTAGCGGTGAGAGTTGTAGTAGCAGCAGTGATGTGGGGAATTCACAACTTAATACGCTACCATCGCGGCATCCCAGAATGACGGATCCAGTTTCTGATGCCAGCGCTGCGCTACAGCAGGATGTTGATATTGCACATGATGCAAAAAATCAAGCAAGCAGCGGTGATTCGACAAGTTCGCACGTTAACACGCGACCACGCCGACATCTTAAAATGGCGGACCCACTATCGGATACTAGCGCGACATTACAACAGAACGTGTCATATGATGTGAAAATACCACCATTTTGGCCAGAGAAACCTGCAATTTGGTTTGCACAATTAGAGGGTCAATTCGCAATACGAGGAATATCGGATGATGCAACTAAATTTTATCATGTTTTATCTAACCTGGACCGGCAATGTGCAGCTGAGATTGAGGACATCCTTATTGGACCGCCAGATTATGATCGATTAAAATCAGAATTGATTAAAAGGCTTTCTGTTTCGCGCGAGAACAAGGTGAAACAGCTGTTGATGCATGAAGAACTCGGCGCGCGCAAACCATCACAGTTCTTGCGCCATTTACAACATTTGGCGGGACCCAAAATACCAGATGATTTTCTAAAAACAATTTGGATCAGTAGATTGCCGTCAGCAATGCAGCCGATCGTCGCGTCGCAACCGATGCTATCCCTGGATGCACTAGCGGAGCTGTCGGATCGCATTCATGACATTTCACCAACATCTCATCATGTAGCAGCCATGACGTCTTCATCTTCATCCTCATCAATAGATGATTTAACCAGGAAAGTTAATGAATTGACAAAACAAGTAAGCGCTCTAACGGATATGGTCAGCAATCGGTCGAGGCCTCGAGAACGTTCGATATATCGACGAAGGGATCGATCCTCGTCACGTAGATCTGATTCCAATTATCGGAAGTTCCCAATTTGTTGGTACCATCACACATTTGGTGTACAAGCAAAAAGATGCATTACACCCTGTGATTACTCGACGGGAGACGCTCCGGGGAATCGGTGACGGCGACTGATGATTGCCAAAGCTCTTCGAGTCGCCTTTTCGTCACTGATAAAACATTGAACATTAATTTTCTAATTGATACAGGAAGTGACATTAGTGTGTATCCTATAAGTAAACTTCGCGGATATCGTAAAAAAACATCATATCAACTGTGTGCTGCTAATGGTTCTGTCATCGACACTTACGGCTATATACAGCTCAATTTACATATAGGTTTAAGGCGTGATTTTCCTTGGCGTTTCGTTGTCGCTGACGTCACAAGGGCTATAATAGGAGTTGACTTCCTCTCACATTACCGTATCGTTGTGGACGTCAGTAACCAAAGACTTGTCGATGACTTAACTAATATCAGCACACTTGTCACTACAGCTAAGTCGGATAGTTTAGTTTCAAGTGTAAAGGTGTTGACCGGCTGCGCCGACGCATGTGAATATTACGCAATTTTATCTAAATATCCGGAAATCACGCGTCCAGCTGGTACTCCAGGTATCATTAAACACCACACTGTACACCACATCCGCACCACTCCCGGTCCTCCAGTATCGTGTCCTCCACGCAGGCTGGCTCCTGATAAATTAAATATTGCCAAACAGGAGTTTAACGCGATGCTTTCAAACGGAACAGCACGACCATCTGACAGCCCCTGGTCATCTCCGCTACACCTCGTCTCTAAAAAAGATAATGGGTGGCGTCCGTGCGGCGATTACAGGTTACTTAATGCTAGGACTGTTCCTGACAAATACCCAATACGCCACATACACGACTTTTCTCACAATCTGTCCGGCTGTAAATACTTTTCAACCATAGATTTAGTTAAAGCGTATAATCAGATTCCAGTCGCACCGGAGGATATACCTAAAACCGCAATTACGACTCCATTTGGATTATACGAATTTCCTTTTATGACGTTTGGGTTACGTAACGCCGGGCAGACATTTCAAAGGTTTGCAGATGAAATGACGCGTGGTCTTGAGTTTTGCTTTCCATATTTGGATGACATATTGATATTTTCGAAGTCCAAGGAGGAGCACGAAGACCATCTGCGCCAGATTTTTACTCGCATGAGAGACTATGGCGTATTAATCAACATCAACAAGTGCGTCTTTGGTGCATCCGAGGTGGGTTTCCTGGGCTACACCATTTCAGAAAAAGGCATAACACCTATGAAAAGCAAGATTCAGGCCATTGCGGAATTCCCTGTCCCGAAAACTGCTAGAGAGCTGCGTCGATTTTTGGGCATGATTAACTTTTATCGACGATTCATACCACACGCTGCTCCAATACAAGCCCCGTTAAACGCTCTCTTAACCGGATCTATAAGAGCCTCTCAGCCTGTTGACATAAAGGGAGGCTCATTAAAGGCTTTTCGCGCGTGTATTGACAGTCTGGGCACTGCAGCTCTTCTAGCGCACCCAGATTCCGATGCCAAATTAGGGTTGGTTACAGATGCCTCGGATTCTGCGCTGGGTGCAGTTCTGCAACAGTTTAAAGATGGCAATTGGCAACCTCTTGCGTTTTTCTCTCGGAAGTGAAGCCCTTCCCAGAAAAAATACTCTCCGTATGATCGCGAACTACTCGCAGTCTACGAGAGTATTAAATATTTTCGGTACATGTTGGAGGCCACAAATTTCACCGTGTATACAGACCACAAGCCTTTATGCTACGCATTCAATCAGCGTAAGACTAACTGCTCACCACGTCAATATAGATATCTAGACTTAATTTCACAATTCACGACAGATATACAGCATATTTCGGGTAAGAACAACGTCGTCGCAGACACTCTGTCTCGCGTAGATGAACTGTCGTCACCAGTCGACTTGGAAGTTTTAGCTAAGACACAGGGTACAGACGCAGAGCTTCAAGAATACTTACACGGCGAAACTTCACTTAAGCTAAACAAAGTTAACATTCCTGGGAGTCGTGCAGAGCTGTATTGCGACGTTAGTACAACGACGCCCAGGCCTTTCGTACCCAAAGACCTCAGACGCCAAGTTTTTGAGTCATTGCATTCCCTCAGTCACCCCGGTGCTAACGCTTCTGCTAAGCTCATTGCACAGCGCTTTGTTTGGCCATGTATGCGGAAGGACTGCCGCGACTGGTCTAAGGCATGTGTGACCTGCCAGCGCTCGAAGGTGACTCGGCACGTTTCATCACCTTTAGGTAGACTCAACTTACCTTCGGCACGGTTTCAATATGTCCACATTGACCTCATCGGACCACTACCACCTGATAACGACTATCGGTATTGCCTGACAGCGGTTGATCGCTTCACGCGTTGGGCAGAAGCCGTTCCGCTCACTGACATAAAAGCTGAAACAGTAGCCAAATCATTTATTTCTAGTTGGGTGTCCCGATTCGGTTGCCCTACCGACATAGTCACTGATCAAGGTAGACAATTTGAGTCGACACTTTTTGAACAGTTATCAAAGGCCATTGGATTTAAACACCGTAGGACGACAGCTTATCATCCTCAATGCAATGGCTTAGTCGAGCGTTTTCATCGGCAGCTAAAGGCTGCAATCACGTGCCACACTAACCATAACTGGACCGAAACCTTATCTCTTGTGCTACTGGGCATAAGGAGTGCCTTCAAAGAAGACCTCCAAACTTCATCGGCAGAGTTGTTGTACGGCGAACCACTCCGACTACCCGGCGAATTTTTCGGAGACTCAGTCGCCAATTACACAACTGATATTACTGATTTTTCGGCCCGAATGAAGTTATTTGCAAAGAACCTTCGTCCAGTTCCAACACAACACCACACCTCTAAAAAAGTATTCGTGTTTAAGGACCTTACCACGTGCAGCCACGTATTCCTTAGAGAAGATGCGCTGCGTGGGTCTTTGCAGCCTGCTTACACAGGTCCATACGAAGTCTTAGCGAGAAATGTCATATGGAGGGTAGCTCTGCCGGCTGTCACTGTACGAAGTTTTTGTCTTATTAAATCTATTTTATATAATTTCACGAGTCTAAGCCACAAATTATTGTGTATTCTCGAACAATATAGTTGTGAAGTGCTTTAAAGTGTATAGTTGACAGTGAACTTACGTATATAACTTTGTTTCGTATCGTAATAGGCAAATAAAGATCAGCTGTAGCAACGTCACAGTCAGCTGTTGACTGAAAATTTTAAAAAATAGTGAATAAAACTGCATCTATGATCTAAACAGTTCAATATTAAAGTGATTACAGTGTATCTATAACATCATAAAAACACAAATTACTATTACACATTATTTTTCAAGATTCATTAATTTCTAGATCATTTTTTTAATTAGGATTGGATACAGTGCCATCTTTTAGTGTAACTTAGAACTTCTTCATACGACCGAGATGGCAAATAAGTGTGGCGCCTGTGGGAGATTCGCTGCAATGTTGGATTCCGTAAAATGTGTAAAATGCTCGGTATCATTCCACAAACTTTGCGTTAAAGTTAACAATGATGCCCGCATATCAAAATGGCATTGTGGGGCCTGCAAATCAAAGACTCCCTGCGCGAGCGCATCGTCTTCTATTACTCCGAGCTCTGGCGGTAGTGTCGCCACCGACTTGGAGTTTACGGATGTGCTTATCGACTCGGCAGCTGATAGAGGGCGTTGCGAGACTGACGACTTATCAAGGGATATTAAATTCATTCGCGAGCAAGTTAGTCAAGTCAGCACGATTCTAAAAGAGATTGCTTTTTTCCGACAAGAACTTGTAAATATAACTATGAATGTGGCAAATTTAACTAACAGAGTGGATGACGTCGAAAAAAGGATGACGAAGCTTGAACAGCAAGCAACCGAAACCAACGTCCTTTCGGAAGCCTCTAAGATGGAGGAAACTTTGACCGAGTTGAAATGCCAGCTGAATGAGCGGGACCAAGCATCTTTTTCAACAGACGTAGAAATATCCGGCATTGAAGAAATTAAAGGCGAAAATCCCCTTAGCATAATCTATCTAATAGGTAACAAGTTGGGTGTTTCGTTGGATGAACGGGACGTGGTTAGTGCGATGCGAACAGGCATTCGGCACCATCACGAGAATGCCCTAGATACCGGTAAACCCCGACCGCGGCCGTTAGTTGTTCGTTTGGCGAGGCGTACAGTGCGGGATCAGCTCTTAAAAGCAGCGCGTGTGCGTCGCGGGGCAGACACCGCCGGACTGGTCGCTGGAACTGAACCTCGTAAATTCTATATAAACGAACGCCTCACCGGTATGAATCGGCAACTCTTTTATAAAGTACGGGAGGAAGGACGGCACAAAGGATGGCGTTATATGTGGACGCGAGATGGATGCATTTATGCACGTCGGGATTCTAATTCACCACGCTATCGTATTCGCTCAGCTGTAGATATAAACAAAATTTTTGGTTGATAATATGTTGGTCGCGACACATATTTTTTTTCTTAATAAAACTAATCTTAAAGTATAAATTAAAAAGTTGTTATTTTATTTACTTTGTTGTGTTACATGTGTCGGTTTTTATAAAATATCTCATAGAATATAAGCATCACAAAGAATATGCAAATTTAAGTGAGTTAATTTGTTTTTTATATCAAACGAAGCTAGTTGATTGCATATTACTCTCGTTGTTTCTTTGTATAGTTTGTCACACACTTTGTAGGTTATTAATAGAAGTTAAAAGTCTCTTTTTCTCTTATATTTCACCAAGATGTAATGTTACGTGTATCGTGTCTTTCGAGTATAATATGAGCTGCAACAAAACGCTTGTTATCTATCGAATTATATTAATGTACCGTTCGTCTCATACTAATTCAACGTTAAAGTATAAATTAAAACTTCAGCAATGTACAAAATACCTCTTTGTTCAATTAAAAAGGAAAAATAATATACCACACTCTATTATTTTTTATTTAAATATAATAATTCGCGGTTTCGACAATATAATACGTATTTATACTGTTAAAAATGATTAAGGTAAATAAATTAAACATTGGGTTGCTGAATCCCGGCTCTTTAGGTACCAAGCACGATGAATTTATAGCAGCCATGCTGCGTCACGCCGTTGACATAATGGCTATAAATGAGACGTGGCTTCGACGAGGTGAGGAGGGCCGTGCCCCAGCAGTTCCAGGGTATCGTCTTCGACACATCCCCCGGCCAGTCGAAATGCGGGCTCGCGGTGGAGGAGTTGGATTTTATTTGAGATTAGATATAAATGCGCAAATTCTTGAGCACCCGATTAGTCCAGCGGTTGAGCAAATGTGGCTGTGTGTTAAAGTGGCAGGTAAATCTGTACTCGTTGGTACTGCTTATCGCCCTCCGTGGTTAAACGTGCAATTATTTCTCGATGCCCTTAGTGAATCTATATGTTCATTTGCCCGATACGATTACACAGTGCTAGTAGGAGATTTCAACATTGATCTATTGAATAAAAATAATGCTAATACTAAAATGCTCTTTGAATTTTTAAGTGTAAACAACTTTTCTCAATTAGTATTAGAACCTACGCATTTTACGGCAAATAGTGAAACTCTCCTGGACTTGGTATGTGTAAATGCACCGGTATCTAGCATTCATGTTGATCACATAAATGACTTAAGTAGCCATGCTTTCATTACGTGCATACTTGATATCCCTAAGATACGTATCAAGCCTAAGTGGGTTGCGTTGAGATCATTAAAAAATATTAATAATTACCACTTCAATGAATATTTAAATTTTTTAAATTGGGATAGCATAATATCAATGAATAATGTTAATGAAATGATACACTCCTTTAATAGTTTTGTTTTAGATATTTTTGACGCATTCGCTCCAAGTAAAAAGTTTTACATTAAAAATAATAACAACTATCCTTGGATTACTCATAACATAAAGGAAATGATGAGAACGCGAGATAAGGCACAGGTCAGAGCGCGGATTACTAAGCTAAGCTCGCATAAAGCTTACTATAAAGATCTTAAAAATATAGTAAATACTGCCATTGTTTCTGAAAAAGCTGCATATTTTAAGTTCTACATCAATTCTAAATTAAGAGATCCCAAGATAATGTGGAATCATATTAAACGACAAGTTAATTTAAAAAATATTGAAAAGTCGCTGCCTCTTTATTTCTGTGATCCTGATGTGATTAATGACCACTTTCTTCAAGTTCCAGGTACAAGCGTTGTGCCCTTATCCCTTCTTACATCCTACGAATTTAGTAGATATTCATCCGAGACATTTCAATTTAGTCCTGTAACTGAAGATGAAGTGGTAAAAGCCTTTAATTCATTAAGCTCCAATGCGGTTGGAACCGACGGTATTTCACTTGATATGTTAAAACTAGTACTGCCCAACTGTCTTGTGACAATAACAAACATAATTAACAAGTCATTCGAAACAAGTATCTTCCCTGAAGCGTGGAAACAAGCTCTTATAAAGCCTATACCAAAAGTAATAAATCCAGCTGCCCTTTCAGACCTACGGCCCATCAGTATCTTGCCGTGCCTCTCGAAAGTGGTTGAAAGAATCGCTTCCAATCAAATAATCCGCTACCTTGAGTTAAACAATATCTTACCATTTAAACAGTCTGGTTTTAGAAGGAAGCGTAGCACTACTACAGCTTTAATTGATGTAGTTGACGATATTTTAACATCGCAGGCCATTGGAGAGGGCTCAATTTTAGTTTTATTAGATTTTTCGCGCGCTTTTGAAACGTTAAATATTTCGTTATTATTATCAAAGTTATCATTTTATGGCTTTAGTAATAAAACTGTCAAATGGTTTGAAAGTTATTTTGTGGGTCGAAGTCAAAAAGTCGAACTTCGAAATGAATACGATAATGCAAATTACTTCTCATCTTCCCAGTCTATTAATCGCGGAGTACCTCAGGGGTCTATTTTAGGGCCTCTCCTTTTTATCCTGTACAGTGCAGATGTGGTAGAAAATATAAAATATTGTAAATATCATATTTACGCGGATGATTTACAAATACACATTTCGTTTAAGCCAGGTGATACTACTACTGCGGTGGCAAAAATAAATTCTGACCTTAATTGCATTTCACTGTGGTCTCAGCGCAACACTTTAGTATTGAATCCGAATAAATCAAAATTCTTGGTCATAGGAACACCTACACAGGTTCGTAAGATTGGTGGCAAATGTCCGCCTATTCTTTTAAACAGAGAACCGATTGTAAGAGTATCTGAAGCACGTAACCTCGGAATAGTTATGGATGAAAATCTTAGATTCGAAAAGCAAATAACGATCACTGTGCGTAATTGTTTCTATAGATTAAAAGTATTATACCGGATAAGAGATTGTCTTAGTGAGACTTTACGTATAAATTTATGTGAAACCCTTGTTTTATCTAAATTTAACTATGCGGACACCCTTATGGGGCCACGACTTTTAGCACGTACTAAGAATTTAATCCAGCGAGTACAGAATGCTTGTGCACGTTATTGTTTCAATATCCCTCCCCGCTCTCACGTGACCGCATATATAAACAGAGCTAACATCCTTAAAATGGACTACCGGAGACAGTTACATTATGCCACACTGATATTTGGTGTGTTAAAATATAAGGAACCTTTATATCTGCTAAATAGGTTGGTTTGGGCTAAGGATATTTCAAATTATAGAACTCGTTCAGCCCCGGATAAACTGTGGTACCCGTCATATTGCTCTGCTGCGTTTAGAGGTAGTTTCAGATACAGTGCCACAAGATGTTGGAACAACCTTCCTCCACCTCTTCGTAGCCTACATTCATTAAGGGGTTTTAAGGAAAATTTCAAGATAGTTTTGCTTGAAGAACAAAAAAAAAATATATAAACCGGTGACTAATTTAATATTATATAAAAATAAAAACACAAATATTTATAAAGCTCAGGTATTTTAATGTTTATCCTTCCCTTGACTTACTTATTGATATGTGTGTGTGTGGTGTTTCTTCATATCCGCATTTTACTTCATAATGAGAATAAAAAAAATAAAAAATATATATATATATGACTCACCTTGTTTTACATAAATATTAAACGTGCTCGGAATAAATAAGCTACATGTTTTTTTTTTTTTTCTTTTTTTCTCTCTAATATAATTCTTCAGACAGGCGTACAGACAGCCGTGCGACTAGCCGAATCATGGGGAAAACTGAAAATCAGCGTCGTGGAATGGGTTACCAGTCCACGGCTAATTTTGCTGAGCTTTTTCCCTTTTCATGGTTGTTGCAGCACATATTGCTCGTAATTTACTGTTTGATGTTTTTCTTTAAATTATTATTTCCTTTTTTTTCTTTTAAGTTTTTTTTTTCTTTTTTTTTTGCTTTGTAATTGTATTGTACTTACTCTATTTAATTTTATTCTATTTAATGCCTACTTATTTCGTGTGTGCTGCAATTTTACCTGAATAAAATGTTTCTTTCTTTCTTTCTTTCTTTCTTTAAATGCAAAATTCTTTAAGATTCGCGTCAAAGGTAACGATGTCGCAGTATCTGTAGATCGGTTAAAGCCTGCGTACATACTGTCTGACGACGTAACATCTTCGCAACGATTTCCTAATTTCGCCCAGTCTTCTTCTCAATTATCACCTGCACCTGTAACGCCTGCAGACGTTCCACGAACCACTCGATCGGGGAGACACGTCCGCTTTCCAAATTACTATCGCCCGTAGACACGGTCTCTGGAGGGGAGTGTTGTGGGTGACTTACACATTATAAATTAATATTATTTCATTATATGCATTTATTATCCATATATATTTATTATAGTATAATATAACAACACACACGTATACACTACACACATAAAACAATTATTTTACATAGCATTTAAATATATTTATTAATTCACGAGCAAACCCGAGTGATCCCCAAGTATACGGCCAGCGCACGGAATTCTATGGCTATGTACCTACACCGCGCGTACGCAGCCCGCTGTCGCTCGGTCACAGCCAGTCGACAAACCGCCGTCCGACGCACCACTGTATTGCTCGCTTGCGCTAAACTGTATTCGCGTAATTTATATTGTCTCCTGTGCTTTGCTTCCTGGACTTTCTATGTAGTGCTAATATTACTCTTGCCTTTCTCCTTCTTTCTTATTACTTACATATACTAACGAAGTGTAGATTGTCGTGTAACTATTTTGTGTGTGGGAATAAAGATTGTGCTTATTTACTCGGACTCCGTCGTTTATATTCGTCTACACAAATAACTCCCATAAGAATTATTTATTGTAACTTACAATAAACGTGACATACGCAAGCAAACAAAAAAAAATGTTATCTTCTGCATCACATTTTACTCTCAGCCACTGGTGCGGTCGGCTGCTGGTGCTGGTCGTGGTCTCGACGATGCTCGTAGAATCTCCAGCCGCCTTGCCTCGGTGTAGTAAACGAACGCCGTAGACTGCTCATCAAGATTTCATTTTGTATCCAGCTTGTATGGCAACTTCTGTACACTATGAGGTACAGCCCCGTGAGTCCCAGTACAGTGCATATAACGATGAGCACTATGCTTATGGTAGTCAGGTGCTGTTGCACTACCGTGGCTTCATTTGAACCCCCTGTATTTTGGGTAATGAAGACCTCGTCCTTGGCTATAGAAGACCGGCACATGGTGTTGTAGGGACACCACTACTAATATTTTGTCGACATCGCAATTCTGTAATAATGCATGTGAATTATGCACCGACTCGCCAGTCGCGGGATTGTCGGGCTGCGGGCGGTCGTGTCTTTGACCTACCCATTAAACGTTACTGACTTTAACTGCACTCTTTAATTTATCCCCGAACCCGTGACTCAACAGTGTTCTACTTGCACATAACTTTAGTTCATCACATACCGTTCTTAATCTGTAACACGACACGCACGCATCTCGCGCCCGATCTTTGTCATACCGTCCGTAAATGGCAGGGTCGCCATGTAATGTAAGATGCTTAAGGTTCGAGTAAATGAAACGACCGCGATCTTCGAGTATCCATTTAATACTGGCTGTTCAATACGTTCAATACATTTGATCATATTAATCATCATACTAATCATAGTAGGTACATCGTATAGTACATAAGACATTATAGTACACAAGACATTATAGTACATAAGACGTAGATAAGTCAAATTAGCGTTATATTAGAAGAATTAGCAACAAAACACGAGCAAATCGATATCTTATGTCTGACTGAGCATTTTGTGCAACAGGGAAACGAAGAAAATATTAATATTTGCGGTTATAGTCTAATCTCATCCTACTCACGACAACAGAAGAGAGGAGGATCATGTATTCTGGTGCGCAACGGCCTACATTGTATGAATCTTCCCGATATTGTAAATCTTTCAATTTACTCAATATTCGAATGTTGTGCAATTGAAATGATAGAAGACAAAATAATTATTGTGTGCATATATAGGACACCAAATTTAAATAATGTAAATATGTTTATGGAACAGTTAAAAATATTATGTGAAAAAATTTGTTATAAGAATAGGAAGAAAATTATTATTTGTGGTGACTTTAATATTGACCTTCTAAAAAATACGAAACTTACATTAGACTTTATAAGTTTACTACAATCATATAATCTAAAACTAGAATTTAGGGCTGTTACCAGACTTGAGAGCCATACATGTATAGACAACATTGCACATAATGGTCACGAATGCATTTCCAAAATACTTCATCTTGGGCTCTCGGATCACTCGGCACAGTTACTTAAGTTTCCAATCAACGAAAGTCAATCAATAAACGATTACTGGTATATAGAGGTCCAAGACTATAGTATTGAAAATTTAAATATTTTTAAGGAGTCGATAGAAAACATTCACTTCACGGATGTTATGGAAAACCAGGATGTAAATGAATCTTTTAATATTTTCCATAATATATTAATCCTTTTCCACAATTTGTGTTTTCCAATAAAGAAAATAAAGATTTGTACAAAACCAAAACACGGATGGATAACCAAAGGTATAAAAAAATCGAGCAAGCGCAAACGCACACTATACTGGCAGAGTAAAACTAATCAACGAAATGAACATAAACGTAGATTATACAATACCTATTCAAATATCTTTAAAAATGTAATAAAAACATCACAGAGAATACATAATAATAAATTGCTGATTAATTCTCAAAATAAATCTAGGACAACGTGGCAAATTATAAACGGTCAAAAAAACAATAAAATGTCAAAAATTGTATCTATAAAATGTAATAATAATTTAATCATAAATCCCATCGACATAGCAAATCATTTTAATAATAATTTCATAGACTCTGTAAATAATAAAATTAATAATAAATCCTACAATAAATGCAATTTGAATATATTACATAGTTTAGAATCAATATTTTTGTATCCAACTGTACCGAATGAAGTATATAAAATAATTAAGGAACTAAAAAATACTAAAAGTGTGGGCTACGATGGTATACCAAGCAAAATATTAAAAGTTTGTGCTACACATATATCAGTTGTACTAAGCCACATTATAAACTTAAGCTTTATTACAGGTGTTTATCCAGATAAACTTAAAATAACAGTAATAAAACCGCTGCACAAGAAAGGTGACAAGCAGATCTCTGATAACTATAGACCTATAGCATTAATTCCAGTGATTTCAAAAGTCTTTGAAAAAATTATCCACAAACGTATATATATATTTTTAGAAAAATTTGGTATACTAAGAAATGAACAATATGGATTTCGGAAAAATAGGTCTACTAATTTAGCCATATATGAACTTTTAAGAAATGTAACGGAAAGTTTAAATAATAGAGTGCCAATTATATCAATTTTTATGGATATGACGCGAGCTTTCGATTTTGTATGTCACCAGAGACTACTAAAAAAGCTCTATACTATGGGTATTCGAGGTCCAACATATAACTTAATTAAATCATATTTAACAAATCGACAACAATACACAGAAATAAATTACATTGACAGCTATAGTAATATGGAAAAAAAAGCAACATCTCTACCACGTAATGTAGAGTACGGTGTTCCGCAGGGTAGCGTGTTAGGGCCTTTATTATTTATTATATATATAAATGATTTTGTATGTAGTACAGATCAAAAAATGGTACTATTTGCGGACGATTCCACACTGAGTATACAAGGAATTAGTTACGAAAATTATGAAAAAACTATAAATAATGCACTCAATAATAATATCACGTGGTTAAAAGAAAATAATCTACAAATTAATTTAGAAAAAACCAAATGTATTCAATTTCAAATGTACAAATCACATAAACAAATTCTAAACATAAATTATAGGGGGAATGAAATTGAACAAGTAAACGAACACAGATTTCTGGGACTTATTTTAGATAAAAATATTAATTGGAAGGCACATATAAAACACCTATGTGAAAAGTTAGGCCGCTTTGTATTTGCCCTAAAAAAACTAACTCAGCACGCAACTCAACAGACGGCATTAATATCATATCACGGACATGTACTCTCAAACTTAAGATATGGAATTATACACTGGGGGAATTCTGTTGATAATGCTCGAATCTTTAAATTACAAAAACGGTGTGTACGAGCTATTTGCCGAGTTAATCAACGACATAGTTGTAGACTACTCTTTGTGGATCTCAATATACTGACACTGCCATGCTTATATATATATGAAGTCTGCGTTTTTGTTAAGGAGAACATCCACCTGTTTAACATAAAATATACAAGATGCCCAAGGAAAACCAAAAATAAATATAATATTGTGCCAAATATAATTTCTAAAACCACTTTCTACAATAAAAGTATATATAATATGGCCACTAAAATATTCAATCATCTACCAGATACGTTTAAAGATGTTTCCATTAAATGCTTCAAAGCAAGTTTGAAACAATTTCTTGTAAATAAAAGCTATTATACCGTACATGAATTCCTTAAAGATAAAGATATATTATTATGATAAAATTTGTATAACTTAATTGTATTATTTAATGTTTAGCTGAATAATAATTTGACATTTAATTGATATTTATGACTCTAGAATTAATTGTATGGAAAAATTAACATGACATTTGTATAAATGTATTAATATAAGATTGTTAATAAGATTATTATAATTTGACTAATTTATTAATATGGAAAATTGCACGCCCTTTGGGCATGTACGGAGAACTATTATTGTAAATATATGATATATCCACATGTATACCTGTACTTACGCAATAAATAAATGACTGATTACATCACACGTGGAACCACATCGCCTCAGTCTTCTGGGACGCAATCAGTGGCCATGGTTCGCTGCGGCGAGGCTGAGTGTGGACCCTTTTGTAAATTTTACTACAGCAATGGTCTGATGTAAAAGTAATGTATGCTGTTATTTATGCCACATTATGTTGTAGTATTTTTTTACAAATAAATATTCCTTTCTTTCTTTCTTTCTTTCAATCTCGAGGCCCAACCTACGGATCTACGCCACGACGCGTGCCACTCCGAGTTCTGCTAGCCGTATCGTCCTCTCGAAACACTCCCCTTCCGTAAGGACGAGGGTGTCGTCGGCGTAGCAGATGATGCTCACTCCTTCCGGGAGCACCGTTCTCAGCACCGCGTTGTAAGCGATATTCCACAGCAGTGGGCCAAACATCGAACCTTGCGGCACTCCGCGCACGACGTTCCTCCCGCGAACGCTCCCATAGCGGCCAGGGAAGCGGATTTGTCTGTCCAACAGGTACGCCTTCAGCACCTTCTGCAAATAGGAAGGCACCTGATGGACAGACAAGCCATCCATAATCGCACTCCAGGGCAGAGAGTTAAAAGCATTGACGATGTCAATGCTGACTGCCAAGACTACTCTGCCCTGGGAGATGGCCTGCTTTGAGAGCGCTCGGACACGGAGGATGGCGTCCATGGTCGATCTCTGCTGCCGGAAGCCAAACTGGTTATCGGACAGGTCCGGGCCGGGGCATGCAAGGTGCCTGCTAATTCGAGAGGCGGTGATCCTCTCGAACAGCTTGCCCACCTCGTCCAACAGGCAGATGGGTCTGTACGCCAACGGAGACTCTTTGGATTTACCCTGTTTGAGCAGGAGCACTAACATCGCCTGTCTCCACACCGACGGAAATCGTCCGTGGCGGAAACAGGAAGAGCCTGCACAGCCTCACCCCCAGCACCGTCAGCGCTAAGACCCATGTACGTCCTGGGATTCCGTCCGGCCCCGGCGCCGTGGTACGCTTCGTCATGCGCTTCAAAGCAACGTTGAGTTTGCCCTCTGTCACCACTAGATCCTCCGTCCACGGGGAGGGATCCGGCGACGCCGCGGAAGGACCCGGCTCGTCAGTGGTTCCTGGGAACAGGCTGTTCACCACTGTGTCCACGAATGTCGGGTTTAGGGTCTCCATTAGTGGTGGCACCCATGGCCGGAGCTTGCCAAGAACCATCTTGTACGGGCGTCCCCATGGATCCCGGTCAAGTTCCGCCACGAGTGCACTCCAGTTCCGGGCCTTGCTCTCGGCAATTGCACCTTGGAGCAACATTGTTGCGGCCCGGTACTCCGAGTACGCTTCCTCCCTTTCCGCGGCGTCGGCTGAGCGGGGTCGCCGAGCCCTGGTGTACCGGCGTCGCGCACGCACGCATGCTGTACGCAGCCGTGCGATGTCCTCTGACCACCAGTACACCGGGCGCCTCCTGCCGGGTCTGACACGCGGCATCACGGTATCGCAGATGGCCGTCATGTCATCCCTCAGCCGGATCGCCTCTTCGTCGGGATTGAGTACGTCATCCCCCTCCGCAGCGCTGGACCAGTCCACAACTTGGGCGGCAGCGACGAGCAAGTCTCCGTCGAGACGCCTCAGGGCCCATCGCCGCGGACGGTCGTTCGCGCGGCGGGCGTTCGCAGCCGGAGGCCTCAACGCTACGTCCAGCAAAATGTGGCGATGGTCAGACAGCGTGATCAGATCTTCGGTCACTCTCCAGCTTACGACCAGTCGCTCGGCAGAGATTCGCCTACGAAAGGTCTACGATCGACTCTCCCTGCCAGCGCACGCATGTACTGACCCCGCCACGATTCAGCAGGTGAAGGTCCAGCCCAGCTGCCCAGTCGAGAGTGGCGCGACCTCTGGCCTCGCCACCTTCACGTCTAGCTCGGCGACGACAGCCTGCATACGTGCTGCCGGGCGCCGCTGGGAGGTACCCTTTACCGCCGACTCTACAAGGGCGGGGCGATTCCTTGCCCTTGCTGTCCTCCCTACGACGGTTGTCCATGTCTCCGGCGCCGCCGGCGTACCGGTACCGCCAACTGTAATGGCACTGCGGCCAATGGACGTCGCGCCGGTGCTGCCGAGGCCTTCCGTCCAAGCTGAGGCTCGATGGCTTTCCCCGGGAGTAGCTCGTCCCGGAAGGACGCCAACTTCCTGTCAATCATGGACCTGTTGTAGCATGGGACACGAATGAAACGATCGAGAGTTAGATGCCAACTGATTTATTAAATTCAATGTATACATTACAATGTGCTACACATGAGTGTGTGCGTGTCCCCACAATATTCCCCCCTTTTTTTAAAAAAAATGTTATACAATTTTGAAAGACAGTTAAGAGGTTTACAATTTTTTTACACTTAATGACATGACTTACATTTTAACATAACATAGTTATACACAGTTTAACACATCATAGTATGTCGCGGAGGCGCTTGCTGAACCACTGGTACGCTATTCACAGTACCCCATACCGCTAACTCTTTTCTTAACATTTTTTGAGTACCTTGTTTGCACTTTCTATATATCATGAATGAAATATATACAATGATAAACACAGCTACAACTAATATCACTATACCATATTTTTCTGCAGTATGCTCCAAATGCGAGTTGGTTGCTTTATTCGCTCCATTTTGGGCAATTATTACTTCTTCCGTCTTTTTTTCAACACTATAAGTTTTACCCATTGTTGCAATAATTATTTCCTGTAGGTAATTGTAGTTACACTTCAATGATTTAGTGCAAAATAATAAAATTACTATACTATATATAATGTTAAATGATATTCTTGCAATTCTATTATTCCATTGGTTCAGCAAATAACGCTTGCGACCTTAATACTAAATGTTTGTTTCGCAACTTGATAACTCGACTTTTTTTACATACAAGCCAAATAGTAAAGGTTTGCCTGTGACATATTAATTATTATACTTTTGCAACTTAGTAAAATTTATTAATCTTAATATATATAAATTACGTGTCACTTTATTTGTCCGCAATGGACTCTTAAACCTCTGAACCGATTATAATCAAATTTACTCAACGTGTGCATTTTGATCCAACTTGAAAGATAGGATAGTTTATATCTTAATTTATAGGTTTAATTGCAAATGTTTATGTAACATTTCTTTAACCACAGCAACGCGTGGCCGGGTATGCTAGTTTTACAAAAATATTTAATTAATTGCTTACAAAAATCTTACTGGAGTTTTAATAACTCTACCACTGCTGGATTTTTTTACATTATTTTCTTTACTACTCGCAGATACATTTTCTTGTAATAAATAGGCTGGTTTTAACCTGTCTATTGAAACTGATAATATTCTACCTTCTAATTGAATTTTATATACTTTATCTGATCTTGATAATACTTTATATGGACCTTCATAAGGACATTCTAATGATTTTTTTACTCTATCATTTCTTAAGAATACATGTGAACAGCTCTTAAGATCTGAATGTACAAAAAATGTTTTAGAATCATGGAGTTTCGTATTAACTGGTTTATATCTTTTAATAATATCACTTATATTCTGTACTACTGTATGAGAATCATAATTATTACTATCTAAGTCTACAAAAAAATCTCCTGGCAAGCGTAGAGATCGACCATAGACCATTTGCGCGGCGCTTACGACTGTCTCTAATTTAATGGCTGCACGAAGTCCTAGCATTACACTAGGGAGTTCGAGAATCCAATTTTTGTTTCCGTTTAATCTTGCCATTAAGGATGACTTTACGCACCTATGCCATCGCTCAACTGCTCCGTTACCTTGCGGATGGTACGGGGTTGTCCTTATTTTATTTATGCCTAAGTACATCATTAACTTTGCAAATAATCTACTCTCAAATTGCCTGCCTTGGTCACTGGTAAGTTTAACAGGACAGCCAAATCTGCATACCCACTCCGTATACAGTATGTTCGCTACTGTTTCAGCCGAAATATCCTTTAATGGATACGCTTCCGGCCAACCTGTATTTCTATCCATTATTGTCAAACAGTATTTATACTCATTAGCGGTTATCGGTAGTGGTCCTACCAAGTCAATATGAATGTGGTCAAATCTATCAACATAAGGAAATTTACCATAACTAGACATAGTACGTCTATTTACTTTAGACTTTTGACAATTAATACATGTTTTTGACCATAACCCTATATCCCTATTCATATTCGGCCACCAAAATTTGTCTTTAACCATTTGACGTGAGGTACGTATGCCGGGATGACTAAGATTGTGTATTGCATGAAACACATCTTTCCTAAATGACTCTGTTATATACGGTCTCGCGTTATCTTTAGATATCTCACAATATATATGTTTTTTGTTAGTCTTGTGTTAGTCTTGGTGGTAAGATCTCTGTTGGATCTGCCTGGCTAGCTACCACCCCCAGGTCGGAACCTACCGTTAATAGCGACTCGTCGTGTTTCGGTAGCGTACCTGGGAGCCAGTTTATCCCCCTTCCTCCCCCCTTTCCCCTCCTTTTGCGGTGCCTCCGACCTCGTATCTTCCGGGGCCGCTGGGTGCTTTAGGCACCGATGCCCTCGGGGGCGTGGTGTATTGGCGCGGGGGCCAGGGAGACCCGGTGAAACGGTTTTCCGCTGGCCGCCCGCTGGTTAGTTGGGGACCCGAACCCGGGCAACACTGGCAACCTCTGGCCCGGGAGGCTGTCCCGCCAACCGGTGTAAAGTCCTGTTGCATGGCTGCCTTGCCGGAGTAAGAGACCGGTGTGGAGCCAGGCAGTCGTGCACGGGGGGGACCGGGGGCCCTTCCGTCCCCCGCGCCAGCATCCCACATCACTTCCGTAGGCACGGTGTTGGGAGACCCACATCTTAACCTGTGAAGCGTTGACGGAGCATTGCAAATCCTTTTTAGTCCCTACTCTTTTAAAAAAAAAAAAATCAATGGCAAGGCAAAAAAAGAAAAAAGTATGCACAGCGGCTACTCCCTCCACACTTAATGTGGACATGTGCAATATCAGGGGGGTCCATTCCAATCTGAATGCTGTCCATCACCATCTCGAGACGGCAAAGCCGGCTTTTCTCTTTTTGACGGAGACGCAAATATCAACTCCGGACGACACATCGTATCTTCAGTACCCCGGCTATAATCTTGAGCACACTTTTAGGCGTCGAGCCGGGGTTTGTGTGTATGTTCGGGGAGACATCTGCTGTCGCCGTCTCGCCTGCCTGGAAGACAAGGACCTATCCTTGTTGTGGCTGCGCGTAGACGTTGGGGGGCATACCCGTATCTACGCGTGCCTATATAGGTCCTATAGCGGAGATGTGGAGACAGCTCGATTATTCGAGCACGTCCAGTGGGCGGCAGACAGAATGCTGCAGCAGTGTCCTTCGGCGGAGTTAGTGATTCTTGGTGACTTTAATGCCCGCCATACTGATTGGCTGGGCTCCCGGATCACTGACTTTGCCGGAAGAACTGCGTACGACTTCTCCTTGGCCTATGGGCTCTCCCAGGTCGTGCCCGGTTTTACCAGGGTACCTGATGTTGAGACCCATACTGCTTCTTTGCTGGATCTTCTGCTGACTTCCCACCCTGAGGATTACCAAGTAAGGGTCGGAGCTCCCCTTGGATCGTCTGACCATTGCTTGGTAGGCTCCACTGTGCCCTTGTCGCAACCCGTGGGGACACGTCCCCCCGGGAGGCGACAAGTTTGGCACTATAGGTCAGCAGACTGGGACGGATTCCGGGAATTCCTGGCTTCGTACCCATGGAGGCAGCTGTGTTTCGTCTCGGGTGATCCTAGCACGTGCGCTAACTCTGTGACCGATGTGTTGCGGCAGGGTATGGAGTGCTTCATTCCGAACTCTGTCGTGGCCGTCGGAGGGCGGAGTCAGCCCTGGTTTGATGCATCTTGCGCTAAGGCGTTAAGTCTTAAGCAAGATGCATATCAAGCCTGGGCATCTGCGCACGCGTGCAAGGATCCGAAGTACCCCGAGCTTCGAACTGCTTTCAATGCTGCCTCCAGGTCAGCAAAGAAGCATATGGCTAAGGCGAAGTCTAGGCACGTCGGCAGAATTGGCAAGCGACTACTAGGTTACCCCTCCGGGAGTCGTGCCTTCTGGTCGCTGGCCAAAGCTGTCGAGGGTAATTTCTGCCGATCCTCACTTCCACCCCTTCGGAATCTCGACAACTCTCTGGCCCATACTGCAAAGGGAAAAGCCGATCTTCTGGGCACCCACTTTGCCTCAAACTCGACTCTTGGTGACGGGGGAGCCACACCGCCTACCATCCCGCGGTGTGGGAGCTCTATGCCTAATATACGCTTCACCCAAAAGGCCGTAAGGCGAGCTCTACTGTCCCTTGATGTCAAGAAGTCGAGTGGGCCAGACGGAATTCCCGCAGTGGTGTTGAGGACGTGCGCTCCCGAGTTGACTCCCATCTTAACGCGCTTATTCTCGCTTTCTTACACCACAGGACAAGTACCGTCTTCGTGGAAGGTAGCCCTTGTTCACCCTGTACCCAAAAAAGGTGACCAAAGTGACCCGGCCAATTATAGGCCAATAGCAATAACCTCCTTGCTCTCAAAGGTAATGGAGCGTGTTATAAACACACAGCTCCTCAGGTACCTCGAGGACCACCAGTTGATCAGCGACCACCAATACGGTTTTCGCAAGGGCCGTTCAACTGGTGATCTTCTGGTATATCTCACACACCGCTGGGCGCAAGCCATTGAGAGCAACGGAGAGGCATTGGCAGTGAGCCTAGATATTGCCAAGGCTTTCGACCGGGTCTGGCACAGGGCCCTTCTCGCGAAGCTTCCATCTTACGGTCTCCCCGAGAGGCTGTGCACGTGGACGGCTAGCTTCTTGTCTGAGCGGTACATCAAGGTCGTAGTCGACGGGTGCTGCTCAGACACGAAACCTATTAATGCTGGTGTACCTCAAGGTTCCGTCCTCTCTCCCACACTGTTTATTCTGCATATCAATGACATGTTGCAACAAATCAGCAACATGCATTGCTATGCAGATGACAGCACGGGGGATGTTGCATACACAGGCCGTGCGAACGCCTCTCGGACACTCGTGGACGAAAGTAGAATCCGACTTGTGTCTGAAATCGAGAACTCTCTGGAGCGAGTCTCGACTTAATCTTGTTGAGTTCAACCCCACGAAGACACAAGTCTGCGCGTTTACCGCTAAAAAAACCCCATTTGTTGTAGCGCCAAAGTTTCAGGAAATTCCGCTCACCATTAATAAAAGCTTGGGGATCCTGGGAGTTGACATATCGTGTGATGTGCAGTACCGAAGTCATTTGGAAGGTAAAGCCAAGTTGGCATCTAAAAAACTGGGCGTTCTTAACAGAGCCAAGCAGTACTTCACTGGGGGGCATCTTCTTCTGCTTTATAAGGCACAAGTAAGGCCCCACATGGAGTACTGCTCGCATCTCTGGGCTGGAGCGCCACAGTACCAACTCAACCCACTTGACTCCGTACAGAAGCGAGCGGTCCGAATCGTCAACGACCCAAGGATCACCGATCAGTTAGAACCCTTAAGCTTGCGGAGGGACATAGGTTCCCTTTGCGTGTTCTACCGGCTTTATAATGGTGAGTGTTCCGAGGAACTGTTTGATCTGGTGCCCACATCACCCTTCCTTTATCGCACCACTCGCCGACGGATGAGGTTCCATCCGCATCAACTGGACTCGTGGCGGTCATCCACGGTTCGGTTTGCGCGCTCGTTCCTGCCGCGGACGTGCAAGATGTGGAATGAACTTCCTCCTGAGGTATTCCCGGGGCGCTACGACATGGGGTTCTTCAAGAAAGGTGTAAAAAGTGCTCTCCTCCAAAGCCGGCGATGCATTGGCGACTCCTCTGGTGTTGCAAATGTCCATAGGCGACGGTGACTGCTTTCCATCAGGTGGCCCGTCAGCCTTATCGTTAGGTCTTAATATAAAAAAAAAAAAAAAAGGAACTACGAATTTTTTAAACTGATACCTAGGGTCGTCCAAAAGGTTTTTCAGTTCTGAATCTACATTTTGTTCTAAGGCTAATTTTTCATAATCGACTACGCTTGATGTGCATTCTATGGTCTCTATACGCGACAACGCATCTGCGACAACATTATCCTGGCCGCACACATGTCGAATGTCAGTTGTAAACTCGCTAATGAAAAGTAGTTGCCTAATACGCCTTGGACTTTCTTTATTATTATTTTTACACAATTTAGAGAATGCAAATGTCAAAGGTTTGTGATCTGTAAAAATAATTAAATTTTGACCTTCAAATAGACTTCTGAAATGTTCAACAGCTAAGTAGATTGCAAGCAATTCTCTGTCATATGTACTATATCGTTTTTGTGTTTCGCTTAATTTCTTTGAGAAATACCCTAATGGGTACCATTGCCCATTAATGTACTGTTGCAATACTGCATCTACGCAGTTATTTGATGCATCGGCGAAAAGTGCATGAGGCACGTTGGATATCGGATACGACAACGTGACTGCATTCTTGAGGTTGTTTTTACATTCTAAGAATGCTTGTTCAGCGTCAGGTGTCCATGCTATCATTGTTTTGTCGTTCTTTTTAGACTTGTGAATGTATCTGTTTAATATTTCTAAGTACTCAATTGCTTTAGGTAAATGATTACGATAGAAATTGACCATACCTAGAAATTTTCTTAGCTCACTGACATTTTGGGGTTTGGGATAGTTCACGATCGCTTGAACTTTGCATTCTAAGGGTCTAATACCGGCTGTAGTAACTTCAAATCCTAAAAATTGAATATTTTCTACTTTAAAAATACATTTTTCTAAATTAATAGTGATACCAAACTCATTTAGACGCTGAAATACCTGTTCCAGCTGTTCTAGATGTTGTGTAACGTTTTCTGAACTAATTAAAATGTCATCTGAGTAACAGTATAGAAAATCTAAGCCAGATAGAACAGTGTTACTCATAAATCTTTGGAATGTTTGAGCAGCGTTTCTCAAACCAAAAGTCATGCGCTCAAACTCGTATAAACCGAACGGTGTTGCTATTGCGGTTTTACAAATGTCATCGGGATGAATTAAAATATTATGATAGGCTTTTTTTATATCAATTTTTGAAAATATTTTCTTGCCTGCCAATAAGTATGTAAAATCTTGTACTCGCGGAATGGGGTACCTATCAGGTTTAGTGATAGCATTTAGGGCTCTATAATCACCACAAGGGCGAACTTGACCGTCCTTTTTAGGAACTAAATGCAAAGGGCTTGCCCATTCTGACTTAGATGGCCTACATATGCCTACTTCTAACATATTTTTAAATTCTTCTTTAGCAATCCTGTACCTCTCCGGCGCTAAGGGTCTAGGTTTACAAAATACCGGAGGTCCTGTTGTATCGATGTAATGATACACTGTATGTTTGGGTTTTTCTTTAAATGACATTGGTTTGAGAATCTCTGGATATTTGCTTAATATATCATGTATAGGATGATCATTGCGCAACGTGGAAATCGCTGGTTCGCAATGGGTCTTGATCGTTCCACGTGTTGTTAAGTTGGTAATTTTGTCCACTAAGCAACGACCATTAATATCTACAATTAATTTAAAATGATTAAGAAAATCAACACCTAGAATCGGCTGTTTTACATCGCATACTACGAAATTCCATTGAAAGGATCTTCTTAAATTTAAGTTTAAGGTTAAGGTTACCATTCCATATGTCCTTATTTCCGATCCATTTGCGGCAAAAAGTACAAATTTAGAATTAAACTTTAGTTGCTTTTTATTTTTAACACAATTTTTAGGTATTACGGAAATACATGCTCCTGAATCTATTAAAAATTTAATATTAAGTTTTCTATCACTTACTATTAGGCGGTGATCTTTGACTGCACACGTTCCCGCCACGTGTTGCAGTGCAGCTAGTTTTCCGACCTTGGGGGTGAATTTTTCGTTTTCCAGCTGCAGGGTGCGACGCATTGTCTTGCTCTTATACCATATCTCCAGTGGAACGAGCACAACCAGTCTGGACTCTCGGGCGTTCTTCGTGGTCTTGACTTCGAGCGGCTTCGTGAGAAGTTTCGACGACCTCTCTCACTCCTATATCTTCTTCTTCCTCTTCCTGTGTCCATTTTGTTAATCCTCAAGTTGATTTTCGCTATTTCAGCCATGATCGTTGCTATATCGAAAGTCGTGGGCTCGGCGTGGTTACGGGTTACCTCGTTGATCTGCGCGGGCTGATGAGTGTCCATAACCTTATCTGCGATGGTTGCCAGCTCCTCCAAGTCCTTTGTGGATGTGACGGTAAGTACAGCTCTCACAGATGACGGTAGGTGTCCTTGCCACAGTATTTTAAGTGTGTCATCCTCTATCTTGCCTCTTGCTAACTCCTTCATACGACGCAATAATTGACTGGGCTTTTGGTCTCCTAGTTAAATTTCGGATACTAACTTTTGAACTTGCCTTGTCTCAGATTCTTCATATATTTGCAGGAGACGTTTTTTCAGCGTGTCGTATTTATTATTTTCAGGTGGGCTTGCTAGGATATCTGCGACCTGCTGGATGACTTCCTTTCCAAGTTTGGATACAACCATGTAGTATTTGTTGGCGTCCGATGTTTTTTGCGGTGTTAAAATTGCTTCTACTTGAATGAACCTTAAACGAGGGTTTTCTTGCCAAAAAGAAGGTAATCTATCTGCCACTGACAAGGTTGAGATGGTTTGCTGCTCTTCAGTTTTTATTTGCGGCGCCTGTAGAGTTGGCTGCGTTGATGGTATCGGCGCGGCGTATTGCGGATTCATGTTTTCGCTCTCCGATGTGCACAGTACGACTGCAACTGCGCGTATATGAGCGTACTCGAGTCGGGGTCACCAATGTTGTAGCATGGGACACGAATGAAACGATCGAGAGTTAGATGCCAACTGATTTATTAAATTCAATGCATACATTACAATGTGCTACACATGAGTGTGTGCGT
Source organism: Spicauda simplicius (assembly GCA_949699795.1). NCBI lineage: Eukaryota > Metazoa > Arthropoda > Insecta > Lepidoptera > Hesperiidae > Spicauda > Spicauda simplicius. Next base: position 118,508 of record CATIWX010000003.1, on the reverse strand, counting down.
GTCCCCACAGACCCAATCCGGTCCATGAGGGCGTCCTCACCGTTTTCGGTCCTCCTCAGCTCAGTCGCGCGGGAAGCCTCGGGTTTGCTTCGGGCGCTCTTACGACGCAACTTGTTTAGTTCCGCCGTGAGCGCTTCCATCCTATCGTGCAGGCTGGCGAGCTGGGAACGCAGCACCTCGTTTTCCCGTTTGAGGTGGGCAGTAGTTGTCCTCTGCATCACCTCTGTCGCCGCTGCCTGAACGTTGCGCACCGCCGGCACGCACCAGGTCGCCCTTTACGCCCTTCTCGATCACCTCGAGGCTCTCCGTAATGCGAGCGGTGATCAGTAGGCTGCTCACTCATTTCCCTTTCTAAGGCCTCAGGGGATGGGAGGGTTACCTTCGACTTCGAGCGGGTCACCGGCGCCATGGGGTCCAGGAAATCTTTTGCACCCTGGGCCTTTCTCGCCTTTTTGGGCCGCTCGTTCTCACTGCCACCACTTGTCGGCAGTGCCCTCTTGCGAGTCTTAGCCCCTCCAGCCTTTTTTGTAGTCAGAGTAGCCGTGGACCGTGCTGAGTCTGCCGACATCAGCGAGCAGCAAGCGACATCAGACCGTGCGAACGCCTCTCGGACACTCGTGGAAGAAAGTAGAATCCGACTTGTGTCTGAAATCGAGAACTCTCTGGAGCGAGTCTCGACATGGGGTCGACTTAATCTTGTTGAGTTCAACCCCACGAAGACACAAGTCTGCGCGTTTACCGCTAAAAAAACCCCATTTGTTGTAGCGCCAAAGTTTCAGGAAATTCCGCTCACCATTAATAAAAGCTTGGGGATCCTGGGAGTTGACATATCGTGTGATGTGCAGTACCGGAGTCATTTGGAAGGTAAAGCCAAGTTGGCATCTAAAAAACTGGGCGTTCTTAACAGAGCCAAGCAGTACTTCACTGGGGGGCATCTTCTTCTGCTTTATAAGGCACAAGTAAGGCCCCACATGGAGTACTGCTCGCATCTCTGGGCTGGAGCGCCACAGTACCAACTCAACCCACTTGACTCCGTACAGAAGCGAGCGGTCCGAATCGTCAACGACCCAAGGATCACCGATCGGTTAGAACCCTTAAGCTTGCGGAGGGACATAGGTTCCCTTTGCGTGTTCTACCGGCTTTATAATGGTGAGTGTTCCGAGGAACTGTTTGATCTGGTGCCCACATCACCCTTCCTTTATCGCACCACTCGCCGACGGATGAGGTTCCATCCGCATCAACTGGACTCGTGGCGGTCATCCACGGTTCGGTTTGCGCGCTCGTTCCTGCCGCGGACGTGCAAGATGTGGAATGAACTTCCTCCTGAGGTATTCCCGGGGTACTACGACATGGGGTTCTTCAAGAAAGGTGTAAAAAGAGCTCTCCTCCAAAGCCGGCGATGCATTGGCGACTCCTCTGGTGTTGCAAATGTCCATAGGCGACGGTGACTGCTTTCCATCAGGTGGCCCGTCAGCCTTATCGTTAGGTCTTAATATAAAAAAAAAAAAAAAAAAGCAGTCTGAGAAGTCCTCGGCCTCTGACGTAGCGAGGGATGTGGGCTGGCGCCCCGACACCCTCGTCAACCGCGCCTTGGCAGGTCCGGCCTCCAGTTTGGACGCTACCGCGCCCCCGTCCGACTTGGATGGCTTCTTCTCCTCGTCTGTTTTTTTAAATGTGTTAAGAGATTCTCCATTTTGTCCCACGAGTATGGGGGAAATGAAAGTCCACCCGGGCAGTGCCCCTTGTACCCGGGTAAGCCTGAGCGTAACCCGCCGCGGTGTCGGCTGGTGCCGCGGCGGAAGTCGCACTAACGACTGGCCTCCCCGCCAGCCACGCATCCCCTCACGGTGCGATGCCGCTTGAGATTAGGGTAATTATTTATAGAGGTTTTCTTCCTCGCAGCCCGGCCAATTAAAGTAAGACACACGGTCACATCCGAGGTCGTGAGACATGACCACGGCAACTCTCTTGGAAGGGATTACGATCTACGACGAAGGCTAGGCACAATTTGTGCCGTAACCCGCCCGGCGGCAGGATTAGTGCACACCGGGCCCGTCCCGATGTCCCTAAGAAACATCGTGCAGGGCACTCCTACCCTTCCCCCGTCTGACGAGTCCCCTAACGAGTCCCGACGAGGGGTGAGCTGCTCTTAGTCTGGCCCCTCCCCACCAAGTCCACCCGGCATGGGTATTCCTAACGGTATGGCCTTGGGGATCAACAGGACACGCAAGCCCCCCCACCACGACAAGGTGGAAGCCCTTCGGGGGGCTACGAGAACACCTACGAAAGTGTTGCCTTTAATCTAGTTATGTATTGCCCTTGAGCTAAACCACGGGTTTTTTAGTGTTTCCACTGTGGAACCATGAGATACTGTTGTGAAGCCTTGTGGAGCCGTCTACGTCTGTAGACATTTATACACCACAGAGTGATACCTCTGAGCTAACCACGCGTTACCCTCGCGCTAAGCACGGGTCCTTGATGTATCCACGGTGCAACCACGAGATACCGTTGTAAGCCTTGTGGAGCTATAGTAGACAAATTTAAATTACAGATCTACGAGAACACGTACATACTATAATATCCTGTAGTTTTTTTTTTTTTATACTTTAACCTAACGATAAGGCAGACGGGCTACCTGATGGAAAGTAGTCACCGTCGCCTGTGGACATTCGCAACACCAGAGGAGTCGCCAATGCATCGCCGGCTTTGTAGGAGAGCTCTTTTCGCACCTTTCTTCAAGAACCCCATGTCATAGCGCTCCGGGAATACCTCAGAAGGAAGCTCATTCCACAACTTACACGTCCGTGGCAAAAACGAGCGTGCAAACCGAACCGTAGAGGACCGCCACGAGTCCAGTTGGTGTGGATGGAACTTCATCCTTCGGCGAGTGGTGCGGTGAAGAAAAGGTGACGAAGGCACCAGGTCAAAAAGTTCCTCGGAACACTCACCATTAGTAAAGCCGGTAGAATACGCAAAGGGAGCCTATGTCCCTCCGCAGGCTTAAGGGTTCTAACCGATCGGTGATCGTTGGGTCGTTGACGATTCGGATCGCACGTTTCTGCACGGAGTCAAGTGGGTTAAGTTGGTATTTGGGCGCCCCTGCCCAGAGATGCGAGCAGTACTCCATGTGGGGCCTCACTTGAGCCTTGTAAAGCAGAAGGAGTTGCCCCGCAGTGAAATACCGCTCGGCCCTGCTCAGAACGCCCAACTTTTTGGATGCCAACTTGGCTTTAACATCCAGATGACTCCGAAACTGCACATCACACGAGATGTCAACTTCCAGGATCCCTACGCTTTTGTCAATGGTGAGAGAGGTCCCTTGGAACTTTGGCGCCATGACAAATGGGGTTTTTTTAGCGGTAAACGCGCAGACTTGTGTCTTCGTGGGATTGAACTCAACTAGGTTAAGTCGACCCCATTCTGAGACCCGCTCCAGAGAGTGCTCGATTTCAGACACAAGTCGAATTCTGCTTTCCTGCACGAGTATGCGAGAGGTGTTTGCACGGCCCGTGTACAAGGCTTCTCCCGTGCTGTCATCTGCATAGCAATGCATGTTACCGACTTGCTGCAACATATTATTGATACGCAGAATGAACAGCGTAGGGGAAAGAACGGAGCCTTGAGGAACACCAGCATTGATGGTCTTCATGTCTGAGCAGCACCCATCAACCACAACTTTAATACGCCGCTCAGACAGAAAACTGGCGATCCACGTGCACAACCTCTCGGGAAGACCGTAAGATGGAAGCTTCGTGAGAAGAGCCCTGTGCTAAACCCGGTCGAAGGCCTTTGCAATATCCAGGCTAACCGCCAAAGCCTCCCCATTGCTCTCTATGGCTTGCGCCCATCGGTGCGTAAGGTTCACCAGAAGATCACCAGCTGAACGGCCCTGGCGAAAACCATATTGGTGATCGCTGATCAGCTGGTGCTCTTCAAGGTACCTTAGGAGCTGGGAGTTGATTATTCGCTCCATCACCTTAGAGAGCAGGGAGGTTATTGCAATGGGCCTGTAATTGACCGGGTCACTTCTATCACCCTTTTTAGGGATCGGATGAACGAGGGCCACTTTCCACGAAGACGGTACTTGTCCCGCCGCGTAGGAAAACGAGAATAAGCGCGTTAAGATGGGAGCCAACTCGGGAGCGCACGTCCTCAACACCACTGCGGGGATTTCGTCCGGCCCGCTCGACTTCTTGATATCGAGGGACAATTGGCAAAGGCATTGTGCTATCACATCGCGGGATGGTAGGCGGTGTGGTCCCCCGATCGTCAAGTGTCGAGTTTGAGGCAAAAAGGGTACCAAGGAGATCGGCTTTCCCTTTTGCCGTATGAGCCAGAGAATCGTCGGGTTTCCGCAGTGGCGGAAGTTAGGAGCGACAGAAATTACCCTCGACAGCCTTGGCAAGCGACCAGAAGGCTCGACTCCCTGAGGGGTAACCCATTAGTCGCTCGCCAATTCTGCCGATGTGCTTAGACTTCGCCTTAGCCATTTGGTTTTTTGCTGTACGGGAGGCAGCGTTAAATGCGGTTCGGAACTTGGGGCACTTCGGATCCTTGCACGCGTTCGCTGAAGCCCAGGCTTGATATGCATCTTGCTTAAAACTTAACGCCTTAGCGCAAGATGCATCAAACCAGGGCTGGTTCCGCCCGCCGACGGACACGACAGAGTTTGGAATGAAGCATTCCATACCCTGCCGTATCACGTCAGCGACAGATTCAGCACACGAGCTAGGATCACCCGAGACGAAACATAGCTGCCTCCAAGGGTACGAAGCCAGGAATTCCCGGAATCCGTCCCAGTCTGCTGACTTGTAGTGCCAAACTTGTCTCCTCCCGCTGGGACGTGTCGTCACGGGTTGAGACAAGGGCACAGTAGAACTTACCAAGCAATGGTCAGACGAACCAAGTGGAGCCTTGACCATTATATCAAGTAATGGTGACCATTACATCAAGTAATCAGGGTGGGAGGTCAGCAGAAGATCCAGCAAAGAAGCAGTATGGGTCTCTACATCAGGTACCCTGGTGAAACCGGGCACGACCTGAGAGAGTCCATAGGCCAAAGAGAAGTCATATGCAGTTCTTCCAGCAAAGTCAGTGATCCGGGAGCCCAGCCAATCAGTATGATGGGCATTGAAGTCACCCAGAATCACTAACTCCGCCGAAGGACACTGCTGAAGCATTCTGTCGGTCGCCCACTGGATGTGCTCAAATAATCGAGTTGTTTCCACATCTCCGCTATAGGACCTATATAGGCACGCATAAACACGGGTCTGCCCTCCGATGTCTACGCGCACCCATAACAACGATAGGTCCTTGTCTTCAAGGCAGCTAAGACGGCGACAGCAGATATCTTCTCGAATATACACACACACCCCGGCTCGACGTCTAAATCCGTGCTCTAGTTTGTAGCCGGGGTACTCCAGATACGATGTATCTGGAGTTGATATCTGCGTCTCCGTCAAAAAGAGTAAAGCCGGCTTTGCCGTCTCAAGATGGTGGTGGACGGCATTCAGATTGGAATGGACCCCTCTGATATTACACATGTCCACAATGAGAGTGGAGAGGGTCGCCGCTGTAATAACTTTACTTCTTTTGTCCTTGCCCATTGTGTTTATTGCGAAAAGATAGGGAACTGGAAAGGATTTGCGGTGCTCCGTCGACGCCCTCCGAGGTAAGGCGCAGGTTCAAGTACACAGCGCTCGCAGAGGGGAGGTGGGATGCTGGCGCGGGGGACGGAAGGGCCCCTGGTCCCCCCCGTGCACGACTACCTGGCTCCACCCCGGTCTCTTACTCCGGCAAGGTAATCGTGCAACGGGATTTTTCGCCGGTTGGCGGGACAGCCTCCCGGGCCAGAGGTTGACAGTGTTGCCCGGGTTCGGGTCCCCAACTAACCAGCGGGCGGCCAGCGGAAAACCGTTTCACCGGGTCTCCCTGGCCCCCGCGCCAATACACCACGCCTACGCGAGCGACGGTGCCCAAAGGACCCACCGGTCCAAGAGAAACGCCGTCGGAGGCATCACAAGGGGATGGGAAGGGGGGGAAGGGGGATAAACTGGCTCTCAGGTGCACTAACGAAAAACGACGAGTCGTTATTAACGCTAGATTCCGACCTGAGGGTGGTAGCTAGCCAGGCAGATCCAGCGAAGGGATCTTACCACCAAGCGGGACACCTTTGGGAATTACGCCAGGCGGTGCCAAACCCTGCGACAAGTGGGACCGTCGCAGTAAGGTGTTAAGTGCCAAAGTAGACGCTGCTGCCCATCTACCTGGTGGTGGTAACCCTTAGTCGCCTTCTACGACACCCACGGGTAGGAATGGGGTGGTCTATTCTATGGCGCCGAAGCCACACGGCAAGCTAGCTAACCCGTTCGTATATTTTATCTCTATAATCTGTAAAAAGTGAATAGATTTTCCACATACCAAGTTATAATTATTGTGCGTTTAACAAGGCAATCTTTGGTGTTCGTTTGGTGACAATCCCCCCAGTGGTTCGTGAGCTATAAGAGTATTTATCCGAAACAATTAGTGAACAACTGTGCTCGCGCGCCGCGTTATCTGCGGGTGACTGCATGACGTCAGATTGCTACGTTAACCGCTTTGCTTACTGATAATATGCAGTAAGCAAAGCGGTTAACGTAGCAATCTGTAAGTGTAATCAATAAGCAAGCGCCTACTGCATTTTAACGCGCAATCTACTTTAACGCAAATTGTAGCTTGAATATTACTTGTGTTCCAGTGTTTATTCACAATAACCATTGTCAAGAACCATTAATGAGTACAAAAACTATAAACAGAAAATACGCTGGTTGTGCGCTGGATATAGTAACCCAAGAACAACTTAAATGCAATGCCTGCTTCCTAAGATATCATTTTGAGTGTATAAATACTTTGAAGAAGAAATTTAAAGAAGTTTCACAGGAATTCAAAACCACCCGAGTTTGCCCGACATGTCGATCAAAAATACCTAAAGGGATAACTCAAATACGCCTATCCGCAACACTTGTACTATCAATGAAATTAGACCCTCGGCCCATGTCACTCGCGTCGCGCTAATCCTGGTACAACCGCTCAGAGCGTAGGTGATTTTTCTCTAGAAAATGTAAAAGATCTAATTTATGATGCTATGGACGACTTGTTGGACAAAATGGAAAGAAGGATCACAAAAGTAGTGGATACTAAAACTAGGGAAATTTTCTCAGAAATAAACGTCATAAAAAATTCTATAAATTACCTGAATACGCAGCAAGAAGATATACAAAAACAACTTCAGCTGAGGTGTGACCAAGTGGAAAAATTAACTCAGGAAAATGAGACATTAAAATCTACTATAAAAGACCTTGGCAATCGCTTAAGCATTATGAAACAGCACTCCCGAATGTGCAATCTTGAAGTTCAATGTATACCTGAGCATAAAAATAAAAACCAGCTGAACGTTATGGCTCAAATTGCTAACGTTACCGGATACGATTTACTTGAGGGAGATGTACACAAATGTACAAAGATAGCTAAAATTAATTCCAATAATAAACGCCCTCGTTCAGTAGTGGTTAAGTTTTCCAACCCCCGTGTACGCGATACGTTTCTGGCGAACGTCATATATATATATATATATATATATGATATATATATACAGATTTACAATCTTTAATAATAAAGTGGAGGATGTATCAATTTGCCTTTACAGCGGACATCGAAAAAATGTTCCGACAGATCTGTATTCATCCCGAAGATCAAACTTTATTGAAGATAGTTTGGCGTGACTCTCCCTCTGAACACATCAAGGACTATTAACTTGCTAGAATACCGTACGGTCTAAAGGCAGCTCCCTTTCACGCCATGATGACGCTGAAACAGCTGGCATGCGATGAATCTGACACTTTTCCTAACTGTGAAGCAATTAAAGTATTAAGAAATCCTATCAAAAACAGTTTCAATGTAAAAATAGCACCAAATTCAAAGTCATAAAATTGTTGAAAAACAATCAAAAATTTTACAAAAAGTTATGAAATACAAGCACAAAAAACCCAAGTTATGATTTTTTGATAATTTAATATTGAAAAAGTTTTGTTGCAACCTTAAAACCTAACAAAAATCGAACTTGGCGTGCGTCCTTCAGTACCGCAAATTTGCTTGGATGTATTGCAAGTAATTTCTCAATACCGTTCTTATTCCTTTACTTTCATTTTATTTATCTTCGTGGGAAGTGCGAGATAATTTTCATCAGAGTCAGTAGTTACGCTGCATTCTTACAAGTAGAACATACTGAACACAGAAAAATGTATTCCAACATATTTTCAGCTTCATCTAACTCAAATCGTATCCATTCAGTTTTCGATACTATTATGTAATATTGACGTGATAATTATACATAAGTAAGTTATACTGCTCAGTTACTGCCCAGGAATCAGCATCTGCTCACTCCATGTATTTGTATATCTATATTCACAAATGCATAAATACAAATACATGGAGTGAGCTGGTAGGTACTAGTTCCTAAACAGTTACAGTGTATTTTACCTTACCATTAAAGTATTATGAATGGATCCTAAAAAATTGAGGTTCTCAAGGACATACACCAAGTTCGATTTTTGTTAAGTTTTAAGGTTGCAACAAAACTTTTTCAATATTAAATTATCAAAAAATCATAACTTGGGTTTTTTGTGCTTGTATTTCATAACTTTTTGTAAAATTTTTGATTGTTTTTCAACAATTTTATGACTTTGAATTTGATGCTATTTTTACAGTGAAACTGTTTTTGATAGGATTTTACATCTTTTTGTAAAGATTTTTTGACTTGTTGATAAGATAATTAAAAATTGTGGATAGTCAGGAAGTTATTGGTTTTACCCCGTTTTACATAAATCGAGTTTCCAATCGAATTTCGATGTTTAGACGTCCGAGGAAGGTTCTCCTATGATTTTTTTATGATGTTGTGTTTATGTCTGTATGTACTTATATATGTTACGGTAAATGTAAGCAACCGGTAATTATCTATAATTACCGGTAATTATAGATAATTACCAACGCACATGGTAAATGTAGTAAATTATCCACATTTACTGGTAATTTTATAAAACTTCCGTGCGACCGAGGTAAATGTTGACTTAAGCGTTGGAATGGAGAGTATGATATGCAAGTGCAAGAAAACAAAAGTACTTTGCAATTCAAAATCTCACAAATCTCGGACCTGCAGAAATAAGAGATAAAGAATTTTAGGAGTTTTACTGATAATTGCCTTTTTTTACCATTTTGTAATTTTAATTGATTTTTTTATAAGATTATATTTTTTTAAGCCAAACATGAAGTTTAGTTTCTAGATACTTGACTTGTTCATTTTATAATAACAGTATATTTTTTCCTTTTTTCTTACCAAAGAAGAGGTTTGGTTTCTTGATATTTGATTTGTTAATTTAATGCGAATATATATTTTATGTTATGCTTAGCCAAACAGAAAGTTTGATCTCTTGATATTTTAGTAGTATTGTTGTTTGATTGATGTTGTTTGTAACCAAATTTTATTATAATTAAGGCTAGAATTGTTTTTATTTTAATAAACATTTGATTCCGAAGTTTGATTTTAATATTTACTACATTTACTAAAAGGGTATGGTAATTTTATATAATTGCCGGTAAATGTGATTAATTCGAAAGTTTTTACAACCTTTACCACGAGCACTGGTTATTATGCATAGTTCCCGGTAATTGTACATAATAACCGCACTATCCACATTTACCGTAACATATATATAAATATGTAATACCTCTCATAACTTTGCCCAATTTCATCGCGATTAGCACTATTCGAGAAGGCTTGTCTGAACTTAGATTTTAAAGTATATATGAATAAATTACCAAAATATATAAAATAAATAAGTGACTTACTATAACTCCTACCTACCAACAGTATAGAAAGAAATCATTTATATTAAATTTACACAAACAAACTTTACACAAAAATTATTAGTAATTATGGGTATATTAAGTATATGAACTACTACATATAGGTTTTTATACAATATATTACTGATTGTCAAATGGGCCAAAACGTAGGAATCCATAGATCGTTCTAAAGTTAATTTGACAGATGTTAGTTTAAAAAAATAAAATGCACAAAATTGAAAATTATTGTTTTCAATGAGTGGCGCAACTGACGTAGACAAATGTCAAATATAAACATTGATATCGAAGATATGAAAAAGAAGGGAAACATTAAATATTTAATATTAAACTACCGCGCTTACAACAAAAGTAAAGAAATACAACATAAAGATTCTTTGACTGGACAGGAACTGAAAATAATAGCACTATATGACATAAAAACGACAAAGGATACCTACTGGTGATAAAGTCTGAGGAAAAAAGAATGTAATATTTATGAGACAGAAGACACAGAAGGAAGTCACATAACAGCCATATCACTTATATTTTTGGAGACGTTTGGTGTGAGTAACTTCTTTTCCATCGTGGGCTTTACTAGCGCTTGGAGCTGTCTGCAACGAAGAGGCAGGTACCGGCGCACTAGGGATAGCATCAAGCTTCGCCAAACTTTCCACCTGGTTGTGCGAGCCATCCAGTGATAATGATGACCCATCTCGGTCCAGCAATTAGTGACTCCAAACAACTGTCTAGCCCGCATGAAAACACTGTGGCGGCTCTTCGCCAGGAACTCGGATTGTGTAACATTCAGGTGTTAAATATGATAGTGATTGTCACTATGGAAACATAAAATACAATTTGTTGTGATTTTAATAGATTCTAAATTAATATTTCATTAAATATTTCAGTACCTAAGAGATGGATATTTGTCACACATTTTTTTTGCTAATAAGAGGAACTGGCAACAAATATTTAATGGGCCACCTCATGGTATGCCCTAATTGTACCAGATCAGTGAGGAAAATGAGGTATCACATTATTGTATCTGAGAATCTACTATGATTGAATTTAACTTCTACTGCAATATTTCTGCTAACAGTTAATTTGAATCGCCAGATTTAGTATTTATATTATTTTTTACAATAACTATTAAAGTATAAAACGAGCAGTAAAAAGTCCAATGGTAAGTGGCCACTGCCTCTAATGGACATCGGCTATTAATCTCTCATAAAAATGTTTTAGGTTATAAGAACCAAGTATGTTTGCCATTCCTGCTGGGTGAGGTCTGGTTGAATGTTATGTGTATACTTAGAATCTAGTCAACATTTGGAGAACATGCAGCACAAAGAAAATGTACAGAATGATGACAACATACAGTATGAACACACAATTTTACTAAGCGTGACAGATATTCCTAATTCTGCATGCAGCACTTGCCCCACAATTATACACAAATAATGTTACCAAATCAAAGCGAGTTCCATATAATTCTTCTCATTGCATATTTACCAGATGTGATAATAGTTATTTTATTTAATCCCCAGCTATATTAAAAGAATTCTATTAAATGATGAAAGTAATAACATACCTTGTAGCGTTGTGTGGGAATTGAATCTTGATTCAAATGAGTGGGATTTATTGGCCCATGAAAAAAGTTGAATTCATTACATATTACTGTTTTGTTTTTACAGGTGAAGAATAATAAGAGATTAGTTAGAGAGATTAGAGATTTGTTAGAATAACTTCGCTACTTAAAAAAAAGGATACTTTATTATTATTTAACTTTGTATTTTAGATTGCAGATTGATGTTAAGAACAAAACAAGTATCCTTGAATAGGTAGTTATATTCTAAATGATGGGTTTATAACTGCGATAAGACTATTAGATCCGTTAATTAAAAAGTGAAATGCAAAGACGAGAGAAAATTGGTTATTAACGACAATATTTTTAGTTTCAAGTTTAAAGATTTATAATTATGCTTAAAGTCAATTTGAACTTAAGTACCATACCATAAAATATAAATGTTAGTAATGGTATTAGTGTCTGGATTTATCTAAAAACAAAACTAAGCTTGACAATTTTGTATTCATTTAAAAATCTGACCATTCTCTGGCGAAACGCAGTTTGCCAGCTAGTAATCTATATTTTCATATAATATCATATTATTTAAAATAAGAATTGATTGTTTGCTCTGCTGGATGAGGTCTAATTGGCAATATGTTCGTCTCCGTCATGTCAACCTTCCGTCAGGCAACATGTAGTATGAAAATAATATACAGCATAAATAAAATATACCTACAGCATGAAGACAACCATAGAAGAAGCAGGAACTCGCAATTTTACTAGTAACTTGGGAGTTCAACATAAATAATAATCTTTTTCAGAATAATTTCATATTAAATAAAGATATTCTTGAATGGCTTTCATTTGTAGTACACCCTTCAAATCAGCATTTAGAGAATTTGCGAATAAATTTATATACTTATAATCTTTTGACCGCCCGGCTTTATATTAGTAGTCATGCTCCTAGTGCCCGGCATAGTGAATCAAAAAATGAATACCTACAACAAATCTTTTTGACAAATTAATTGCTTATCCCTCGCTAAGCAATTAATTTGTCTATTTTTTTTTTATGATAGGTACAAATGATATTTGCTTGTTGGGTTAATTAATTACTAAATAGCTACAGTTTATGCTACTTCGCTCAAAATACAATCAGTGTTAAAATATACGTTGCCATTTTTATTTTTAGTAGTCCAGACATTTTTTATTATTATTATGTCTACTTGCAACGATAAACGTAAAATTGTAATAGCTGTTTTGATTCTAAAATGATGACAAAATAACTGAAGAGAAATAAAATATGCATAGCGATAAACACCTTTGTAAATAAGGCAAGACTAGAAAGCTCATTCTTATCAATCTGGACTACAAAAACCAAATAGTACGATATGAGCAAGCACAAACTATTAAAGTATTAAAGTAAAAGTAAAAAACTATTAAAGTAAAGCACGCTTTCGCTTCGTCTCTTCGTATACTTTCCTACTATGGTATCTATCATACAACGCATTCAATTAAACGATGTACTTAATAAAAAAAGTTCCAACATATTCCATTCAAGTTCCTACGCACATCTCTTCCTTTGATACGAGTATAAATTCTTCTAATTCGTCACCATCTGAATTATTATAATTCATAACTTCATTACGTTTATTAATTTATTTAATGTTTACCTATGAAAAAATCTTTTTGGTAGTAAATGTAATGGTTTGAGGTTTTCATCGCGCGAAAGCGAAAAGTCTAAGAATTGGGGGCACTACGGTTTGTGCTATCGAATTTTATTAATTTCAAATGTAATTCATTACAAAGTCAATTGTAATTAATTGATATCACATATATGAATTATAATCTACTATTATAAAATATTATTTGAGGATAATACGCTGTGTGTAAGTAATAAAATTTCATAACCTACAAATAACTGCTCCTATTACAGTAAAGACATACTCGGTTTGTCTGACTTTGAACTTTGGTGTCAGACTCGACCGAGTCTGTGAATTCATTTTACATGGATGATCTAGTTGCATGGATGTCATGACATCAAAACGGCCGAAAAATTAAAGCATGGTCTTGTTACGTTGTTACTATCTGCAGGCTTTTATTTGCGAAAGTGGAAGTCTAACATAAAATAATTATTAGTGTCCAACGATGAGTCATCATCTCCTAAAGAGGACTTCAATTTTAGGCAAACTGAACAATCGAAAACACTAGGTTTAGGCTGGAATCCTGAAAAAGACGTATTTACATTTCAATCAAATTTAAAATCTCTTCCTTTATCAATTAAATTAACAAAAAGACGCCTACTGTCGGAATTATCAAAACTTTTTGACCCTCTCGGTTGGCTTTCGCCACTTTCAACTAGATTAAACATTTTATTTTTCAAGAAGTATGGGCTGCAAATATCAATTGAGACGATGCTATTCCTGATCAAATTTATAATGAGTGGAAGATATAGACACGATTGAAACAATTAAAGTGTCAAGATGGATGCAGACACACGAGTGCGATAGTATTGAATTATAGGGGTTCAGTGACTCGTCTTTAAAAGCCTACTCTTGCGTTATTTATTATCGCGTCATCAAGGGCGACAAGTCATATGTTATGATTGTAGCTGGAAAGACTAGACTCGTACCGACTAGTAAAACGGTCACCCTACCAAGATTGGAATTGAGTGGTGCACTTCTTCTATCAAAGCTAATGAGCAAAATACAAGAATGCCTTAAGGGTCACAATATTAAAATATATGGTTGAATCGATTCCATGGTAGTGCTTGCTTGGCTCAACGGAAACCCAGCTAGATCGAAAACGTTCGTAGCAAACAGAGTACGTGCAATAACCGAAATTATGCCGTCTACATGCTGGAGATATATTAAATCTGAAGAGAATCCTGCAGATTGTGCTAGTCGAGGTCTAAAAGCTTCACAATTGAAGAACATTCCTTGTGGTGGCAGGGACCGACTTGGCTATCAACATATAATGATGACCAGTGTAAGGTCGATTATAGTGACACTAATGAGGAGGCTAAATTATCAAAAAAAGCCGTCATAGTCGGATATTCAGGAACTTCTATCAAAATACAGCATTTTCAACAAGGTTGTAAGAGTAATAGCATGGATTCGCAGATTCATTTCTATCAAAAAACAGCAAAAACAAGCATATTTGACGGTTGATGAGAAGGAGGCCAAATCACTAATTATTCGAAACATACAAGCAATCTCATATAATAGTGAAATAACAAATTTAAAACAAGGTAATAATATACATAGAAAGAGCAAACTTATTGAGTTACATCCATATCTAGATCAGAACGAGATTCTAAGAGCCGGTGGAAGACTACGACAAGCAAATCTTGACCCGGACCAGAGAAATCCAATAATAATTCCTAGCCACAATTCCCTTCAGAATTGCTTATTGATCAAGCACATGAGATGACGTATCATGGAGGAGCTAGGTTAACATCAGCCTACTTGAGACAAAAATATTGGGTCGTTGGTGGTAACAGGGCCACAAAAATAGACTACGTCATTGTATTATTTGCAGGAAGCAAGAACCTAACAAACACTATCAAATTATGGCGGACCTACCAGCGGCTAGAGTCAATCCATCAAGGCCATTTTCCCATGTCGGAGTGGACTACACGGGTCACGTCTTTATAAAGGCCAATGTTGGACGGGGCATTAAGACAACGAAGGGTTATGTTGCTGTATTCACTTGCTTGGCAACCAAGGCAAGACATTTGGAGTTGGTGTCTGACTTGACGAGCACTGCATTTATAGCAGCGTTAAGAAGAATGGCTGCTCGCCGAGGTAAGCCTTATCACATTTACAGTGATAATGGACCAATTTTGTAGGAGCTAACAAGGTATTCCAGCAAGAATATGAAGAGCTTCTTGAGCTTATGAATATGATCATATTTATAAAAAGTAGACGTGTTGTTGTTGCTCCTAGTGATTGTAATTGTAAAGAAGTGTAAAAAGTACAGTTTCTCCGATGTGTTTTATATCTGTATAATAGTTTCGTTACAAGCTATTAAACTTTTATTAAATTGTAACTTCATAAAGTGCAAATAAGTGGATAAATCAAAAAATTCGTTATAAAATATTCCGTTGGTGTATCGAAGCCCGATTCGAAAACACAAGAATGGACTTTGGACCTGAGATAAACGAGACTAATAAGTGGCGTATAGTTTATACGAATACTTATATTCGCTAGCGTTAATTAGTAGCCCTGCGGTTCAGAGGTAACACGGCGAGCCCGCTAATCATAGGGCGTAAGATCGAATCCGACGGACCTACATTTTTTCTCTTTTTTTTTTGATTGTTTTTGAAGTGAAACTTCTTTAGGCGCATGAGGGTAAAATTTTTACAGATGAAACGTCACGCCGGTATGCAACGGAAGTGTCGGAAAAGAGAGAGAGAGTGATCGAGACCGATTGAGAGAGAGTAAGACAGGGCGAACGTAACATGAGCAACTAGCCGTGGAGTGAGAGTAGGGAGCAAGCGAGTGAGAAAGATTGAGAGAAAAAGTGAGACAGAGCGAACGTCGTATCACGCTTTTTTCCCTTCCTCTTAATATTGGAAATTTAAAGTTTTAGATTTGTATAAATATAAACAAGATTTATAAATTAGTTCACCAAAGAAGTTTCACTTCTGACATGTGTACTTTGTACGCACTGTTACGCGGCAGCCCCTGATTGTCCTTTTAAATAAAACACTGAGTGTCACTGCACAAGAGTTTATTAGAAAACTTTCACAGAAAACTGTCCCTCACTTTTCTTTAAAAATGTAATATTATACTTAACCACGGATTTATTGCAACTGCCGGTAAAATGGTTGCACGCTGTTTATATTGATTAAAATTGATAACGTCGGCGGTATTGAATATAACATCTCCCCCCCTTAAATGAAGCTTTATCCCTTTTAAGGGTGAAGCGGAATTAAAAGAAAAGAAAAATGAGGTTTACATCGAGATTCACCTTTAACAAAATTTTAATTTTAACTGTAATTATTCAAATAGAAAAAAAACAAATGTCTAAGAAGTTGATAATATTTTTAAAATAAGTAATTGATTAACATTCATTGAATCATTTAATCATAAAATAACAAAAAAAGATTGATAATATTAAGGCTAAGTGAAAATTCATAACATAACTTGCATAAAATGTATTGGATATATTTCAAGAATTTATCATTCAAAACATATAATAATAAGAAAAGTTTAATTTATCGTTACATTTTATAAGTAAGTAAGTAATGAAGTAATAGGGTCATTAATGAATTATTATTATTTAAATCTTAATCATTCATTTTAATATTACAATTTATTTTACTTAAATAATTATGAAACATTTATATGTTAGGTACTTAATATTACATACAATTTTACATTTCTTGACAAGCATTTTAATAAGACAATAGTTACAAATATTGAATAAAAAGGAAAAATAGTTTTAAGTATAGGTAAATTAATCTTTGAATATCTAATGAAATCATTTGTTAGCTTTAAGATACATGTCCCGATCGATAGTAAGATAATCAGTTGTGTGATCCACGCACTTTAGTGTTTCTTTAGTTGAATTTGATTTCACAATCCACCTATTTCCATTGGGTTTTTGATAAATGTACAGCACCCGCACTCGCAGAATCTCAATTTAACAACGATTCTATAAGGATCTACGATATGCGGGAAAGTACCACGATTAGACTGTAGGGGCGGTGTAATTGTTGAAGGTAGACTAATGAAACGGTTTAACAATCTGGTTTATTTATGTACTAATTTAAACAGAAATACAATAAACTTTGCATGCAATATTATATAAAATGGTTTGATCTTACTCAAATTCTCGTTGTATTTTGTCACTTATTCTATATTATTTGATAAAAACACTTTGCAATTATATTTACTTTTGCGTTACAGAATTTACTTAAGGTTTACAGAATTTACTTTACTTGTTACACGGTAATAACAACAGAGAAATAACTATACAGAAGTAGCACAGAGGAAGTAACACAGGAAATAACACAGGGGAAGTAACACAGGGGAAGTAACACCCGGCTGGATGCGTCTCGGTTTTATACAATTCTATGACGCGTCCAGCTTTCCCCTTCCACTGTTAAACTCGATGGCCGTTAAAAACACTACGAAAACTATTGCAGCCGATTATGAGCCCAAAATAAACACGGATACGTTTAATTTCTAAATGGGCTCCGATCAGGTAGCCACTGTTGGACGTCGGCATAGGTCCGGGGTCCTCGGCTGCACATGTTCACTTGAAACTATAGAAGTTTCAAATAACGATTCGAGATCCATTGTCTTAAGGGTTTTTGTTTTATTTATGAGTCTCGTTCCAGCGAAAACCCATGTTAAAAAGACACTTAAATCCTGTTGCCCAAATTTATGGATTTATTTCCGATAATTTCTTTCGAATTTGCCTTTTTAAATACGTTTCAAACAAAAACCCATTCTCTCTTATAAACATGTGCGCCGGTCGCTGCTTCGTTTCCCACGGACGCTATGGGTCCTTTAAACTTTCTAAAATTACGATATAACAATGTGTTTAACGGCTCTTCACGATTCTATATAAACTTATACCGATTTAAAACTAATACATATTAACGGTAACAATAAACGGTTCATTTTACAGCACGATATAATAGATTCTTACATTCTAGTCTTATATACTAGTCCATTTATACCTACACCTAACAAGTGATTTATTACGGTTATACGATGTTACGATTATGAATTAACACATGTTAGATGCAGGTATTCGATTTATAACTAACATGCTGTAAAACTATGGTCTGTGCGGAACATTTCTCCCGCCGGTATAACGCTCTGCGTTATAGCTACATTTGGTTCCGCTTTTCTGATCTACACGGTTTTCTTCGCCGGTCGTCGCAGTATCTCGGTGCTAGTAAGGACGTCTACGGTTGTCACGATGTCGTCCACTTCAGGTTAGTCGCCTCGTTGATTCTTTCGATTTGTACGCTTCTTCGCTTTGGTTGAAGCTGTACCCCGTTGCTAGAGCGGACGTTTACGATTTCACTATGTCGTCCACCCCAGGGTTAGTTGCTTCGATGCCTCTTTTCGATTCACATGCTTCTCTTCGCCGTTCGCCGCTGTACCTCGTTGCTAGTGCGGACGTTTACGATTTCACAATGTCGTCCACCCTAGAGTATGTTGCCTCGATTTCTCCTTGATATATGTTTTGTTGTAATGTTTCCCCGATGCGTAAACTTTGCCCACGAATGTGCTGTTCCCGTCGCTCGTTGAGTGTGACGCTGAGTGCGGTCATCACAGAATGCACTATGCGGTCCCTTGCGCCACCCAATTAGTCAGCGCGATTGTGCCGTTGTTGCTTGAATCTTCTCTGTGACACACGCGGTGCGCCAGCATGCTCCATACTGCCATCATCGCGGATTCCATGGACAGTGATGTCGCGGTCTCCAATGCACCGACCTGGAAGTGAGATATAAACAAGGCGAAGTATCTTATTTCATAACAACGATCGATGGTTATACTTAACGAAAATATTCTACAACGACGAACTTAATTGCTCTCTCGTGATGCGAGACACAATCTTTCGGTAGGTCACCTGTTCGGATGGCATAGCCCGACGTTTCGTGGTAAAGTAAGCAGTCTTTCAACACGATTCGTACTACTGGGTGCAGTAAAATCACCCATAAGTTGTAGTACTATTAGCTACTACTTTACTCCACTATTATGCAGTTGACGATGTATCCTAGCGATATACGGTTTAATGTAAGAGTGACATCCGTCTGACACTGCTGGCTTGCTTTGTTATCCGGTGAACCCTTTTACGGTAATTAATTATACGAAATTTAATCTTATATACAATACTTTACGACTAATCTGCTTTATGACGACTTCAGTAGCGGCGATTATAATAAATTTAAATGATACAATACCGTGTGATCCTAATATGACAGCTATCTTATACCATCGGCGCGGCGCGGTTCTCCCGCCGGTGTAAGCTTCCACTCCTTGGTGAGGTACTGCTGCTTGTGCACCTTTACCCACACCTACTCCGTTCGGTTCCGGTATTTCCCTTCGATGGGAATGTAGTCGCGCTTAACATGCGCGGCCGGAGCTGTAGGCGACCTCGGCACCGGCGGCTGCTTTGAGATCGTTTCTCGCCACGCTGGATCTTTATCTGCCTTTCCAGCGTTGCGTTTTTGTCCATTTGCTGCACAGACTTGACCTCGCCAGTAGCGCTCTGGAAATGTTAACACACGAGCAGTAGAGCGCTTTACACGTTGACGCGAGGAAATACGATTAATGTCTGGTAGGGCGTTCACTCGTTTCGCTGGATCCTTATCTGAACGTTTCTCATCTTTAAACTTAATATAATTACGTTTTAAATTCTTATTGCGATTAATTGGCATAGGGCGTTCGTCACGCCGCCATAATAAATTCGATTCATAGCGCGAGTCCGGCAATCTGTTATGCGTTTTCTTTAATGAGCTCCATTCGCTATGAGGTCGACGTGACGTTTTTTCTTTATTATTTAACTCCAAATGCCTTTCGTTTTCGTTATCTAGTATATCATTAGAACACTCACCTGTCTGGGTAACCGTTGCACGATATAAGAAGTGGACGCGTTGCTTGTGATTATTATCCACTCCATGTAGTACCCATCCTAACTCTGTGAGTGATGCCACTGGTCGATCTCTCGGTCCGATTCTAATTGCCCTAGACACGATTAAGTTCCAATTGTCTTGACCGATGAGTACCTTGGGTGTGGCGCGATCTTGTACGAGCTGCTCCTCGATGTCTTGCAAGTGACGACATTGGTTTACGCTAGACTTACCTATGGTTTGCGGCGACAGTTTCAATCGATCGATGGTGTGCGCGTTTATTCTATGATGCATATGGTGATACATACCTTTTATTTGAAGCTCTACCTTGCTTGAGTTGTGGGCGTCGATGCAGGTGCCAGCCACGCCCTCTATGGTGAAAGGCTGAACCGGTCCCTTCGCTCCGATAGTTTTTGCGATTGTAGAGTCTACAAGTGTAACTGTAGACCCCTCGTCAAGCAAGGCGTACGTTTTTACACTTCCTTTAGGACCTGTGAGCTCCACCGGTATTATCTTCAAATATGCACGCGGTGTACTTACCAATTTCTGTGCCGACATAACCACCTCTTTCGATTCATCCTTGCGCGATGGGTGCAGGAGACTATGATGTGACCCCTTACACTCATCTATGCCACAAGGCTTATATTTACAACGGTGACTCGTCGTTCTATAGCGTAAACATCTAAAACATAGTTTATATTGACGTGCTAATACCCACCTGTCATCAATACTTGCCTTTTTTAATTAACCGACTTCCCAAAGGAAAGAGGTTATCTATTCGTCACGTATATTTTTTTTTTTTTTTTTTTTTTTTTTTTTTTTTTTTTTTTTTATGTATGTTCGGGCGAAATGGCTAGAAATCGTCGACCTACCGACACGATTCATACGACATTGTATGCGACTAGTTCCACAGGCAGTCCCATATTAAGGAAAATGAAAACCTTCCGGCGGTTTTCCCGGAAAATTGGAAAATGTCGGTTTCTTAAAATCTTGAATAACTTGGGTGTTTCTGAACCGATTTCGATTTTCTTTCTTTCATTTGATAGGAAATTTCATCACGCAACTTTTTCTCTTGGACATGGGTATGCTGTGATGCTTAACTCTTTGAGTTATGGGGTGGAAACCACCACCTTTCCTCAAGTTTTTTAGATAATTTGAGATAACTCGGCTTCTGCCGAATCGATTCTTATGAAACTTAGAATATGTATTATATATCTATGCTTATATAGGTTGACGAAAAATTTGACCTTCAACTCTTCGATCCTGATGATGCAGGGTTACAGCTATCCTAAACTATAACATTAGCTATTTGGTGCTTACATATATATAACAAGACTACTAAGCAGAGACATGTGATGAAAATTTGACCTTCAACTCCTCAATCCTGATGATGCAGGGGTGCCTCAAGCCTAAACCATAGGGGTTGACCATTTGGTGCTTATGGGTATGTAATAACAATACTAAGCAAAGACATATTATAAAAAAAATGACCTTCAACTCCTCAACCCTGATGATGCAGGGTGCTGTAAGCCCAAGCCGTAGGTGATGGCCATTTAGTGCTTACGGATATATAATAAGATAGCAAGGCAAAGATGTACGATGACAAATTTGACCTTCAACTCCTCAACCCTGATGATGCAGGGGTACTGCAGGCTTAAACCATAAACGTTAGACATTTGTTGCTCACGGATTTGTAATAACATTGCTAAGCAAAGGTATACGACGAAAAATTGGACCTTCAACTCCTCGATCCTGATGATGCAGGGGTATTGAATGCCTAAGCCATAAAACTTAGCTATTTCAATCTTACGCATTCAAAATGATATTTAAAAAAATGTAAGGTAAAACATTAGAAAAATGGTTGTATACGGTGGAAAATTGGACCTTCAACTCCTCAATCCTGATGATGCTGGGGTGCTTCAAGCTTAAACTATAGGCGTTAGCTACATGATCGCTACGTATATCTGATAAGATTACTAAGCAAAGATATAAGATGAAAAATTTGACCTTCAACTCCTCAACTCTGATGATGCAGGGGTACTTCAGGCTTAAACTATAGGCGTTGGCCATTTGATGCTTATGGGTATGTAATATATTTACAAAGCGAAGACGTATGATAAAAAAGTTGACCTTCAACTCTTCAACCCTGATGATGCAGGGTACTGTAAGCCCAAGCCATAGAAGTTGGGGATCTGATGCTTACGTGCATGCGATGAGATTACATAGAAAAGATATGACATGATAATTTTGACCTTCAACTTTTCGGCCCTGATGATGCAGGCGTACTTCAGGCTTAAACCATAGGCGTTGGCCATTTGATACTTATGGATATGTAATATATACACAAAGCAAAGACGTATGATAAGAAAATTGACCTTCAACTCCTCAACCCTGATGATGCAGGGTACTGCAAGTTTAAACCATAAGCATCGTCCATATGGTGCTTACGTATATGTAATGAGATTACTAAGCAAAGATATGACATGATAATTTTGACCTTCAACTCCTCAACCCTGATAATGCTGGGGTCCTTCAAGTTTAAACCGTAGGCATCGGCCATATTGTGCTTACGTATACATAATGTTGTTGTTCACAATACCAACAATGAGTTTCGGAGAGGATATAATTATGATCAAAAATTCCACTTTGAATACAATTACCTGAAAGATGCAAGAGTACTACCAACCTTTTTAAATTGGATGGGTTATTTTTATCAGTATCAGTTGAATTATACTCTTAGTTATAAGGTTTATATTACTTTTTCTACTTTAAATATTGATAATTATAGGTCTATTCTTTAAATAAATGTTTACTCAGAAAAAGTTGTTTTATTCGGTTAGGTTAGGTTCGAACAGATTTTTCCAATTCAGAATCTAAGGGAGGGGGCGCGGT
Source organism: Spicauda simplicius (assembly GCA_949699795.1). Taxonomy (NCBI): domain Eukaryota; kingdom Metazoa; phylum Arthropoda; class Insecta; order Lepidoptera; family Hesperiidae; genus Spicauda; species Spicauda simplicius. The sequence goes on along the minus strand of CATIWX010000003.1, from coordinate 95,580 downwards.
AGCGCCCCCGACCGGTTATGTCAAAGAAGTCTATTTCTATATGATGACGTCAGCACATAATTTTATTCATCCGAAAATCGGACGAATAATTAATTTTATTCATCCGGTTAGCGGACGACTAGCAACAGCCATAACTGATTTTATCGTGACTGAAAAGCGTGAAAAAAAAAATTTTAAACAAAAAATACAACCGACTTCCATGCCACATAAAAGTAAAAAATAATTTAAATACATGTTGGTTTAGAGCAAACACAGTTCTTAGTACATAGTCCCGAAGTCGGCGCTCATATAAGATACATGTAGTTTCGTCATGATCCAGCAAAATATGGTAAGCGCCGACTTCGGGACTATGTACTAAGAACTGTGTTTGCTCTAAACCAACATGTATTTAAATTATTTTTTACTTTTATGTGGCATGGAAGTCGGTTGTATTTTTTGTTTAAAATTTTTTTTTATTACACTGAGCAACTTCGTGATTTTCGTCACACAACACACACGCCCTCTTTGATTTGTATTCTGGTTGCGATTGAGGTAGCGTTTGTGTGTGTGTTCGCTGAAACCGTCTGTTTGGACGAGCTGGCTGTGCGGTAGGCGTATCTTTCTTAAATATTAACGGCGCATACTTACAACACTGGCTGGCTTCCCGACGTAAAAATTCAGCGAGTTTTTGCAGTTCGGGTTCCTTCGTGGGTCTAGACTGGGCATAATCATACCACCTGAATTTTAGAGCGAGGTGTAGTTTTTCTACTATATTATTACTTACCTCCGGGTTCTGCATATATTCTATTTTATTTAGAGCTCGTATGGTTGCCACAACGCTATTAATTTTACTTGCAAACATACTGAGGTCTCTTTCGGTTTCACCCATCTTCGGTAGGTCTCGGAGTTTCTGTAGCTCCAACGACAATAGCGCGTCCGGTCGTCCGTATTGCGCTTCTAATAATAACATAACCTCCTCGGGATCGGTGTTTCCTAAAAATAAGTTACCCATCGATTCTCTTGCCTCCCCACGAAGGCTTTTCCTAAGTCGCTCCAGGTTTTCTTCCTTGCTGAAATGCCTCTGAGAGTTGTTATACGCAGCCTTGAAGTGCAGCCACTCGCCATAATTCCCGTCGTAAATAGGTAACTCTATACTGTACCTCGACGGCCCTCTTATCGCTTCCGCAAATGCGGTGGCGAGCGCTGACAAATCCGACGGTGTTCTCGGAGCAGCTGCGACTTCTATGGTTGGTGCGGGAGGCTTACTTACCAGTGCCGGCGGCGTTGAAACAGTGTGTGTTGCCGACCCCAGTTGTACCTCAGGTGCCGGCGGCGTTGGAACAATGTGAGGTGCCGACTCCTGGGGTGCCACGATTGATGTGAGCTCTACCCACTCACGAACCATTGATGCGCGGTCTGTCTCCGTGGCTGTGTCGCTCTCATCATCTTCAGCCTCTATGCGCGCCAGAGTTGCTTGTGCTAACTTAGCATTAGCCGCGGCCATTAAGGCCTCTGCTCGAGCGACCTCCTCTCTGGCGCATGCTAACCTGAAAGACTTACCCTTTGAACCTGCATTCGATCTCGGTTGACTCCCCTGTGTTAAATTTGTGCCTCTATTTGTTTCAGTGGTATTTGTTGTGTTTACTGTAGTCGATGTGCCTGTATTTGTTGTCATCCGGGAGGCCTCTGTGGAAACGATATCACCCGAGCCCGAAGGACCGGCACCCGTGGCGTCCTGGTCCTGGCTGCGAGCCACAGAGCACTCCTTTCGGCCTGACATGCTTCGTGTTACAGGCATGGTTCTGACTACGTCGATTTAATTACACAACAAATACTCTTTTAGTAAATAAACCACTACCTAACAATTACACCTAAGGTTCACGTTTTAATATTCGGTATCGAAGGACCAACATGTACAGCACCCGCACTCGCAGAATCTCAATTTAACAACGATTCTATAAGGATCTACGATATGCGGGAAAGTACCACGATTAGACTGTAGGGGCGGTGTAATTGTTGAAGGTAGACTAATGAAACGGTTTAACAATCTGGTTTATTTATGTACTAATTTAAACAGAAATACAATAAACTTTGCATGCAATATTATATAAAATGGTTTGATCTTACTCAAATTCTCGTTGTATTTTGTCACTTATTCTATATTATTTGATAAAAACACTTTGCAATTATATTTACTTTTGCGTTACAGAATTTACTTAAGGTTTACAGAATTTACTTTACTTGTTACACGGTAATAACAACAGAGAAATAACTATACAGAAGTAGCACAGAGGAAGTAACACAGGAAATAACACAGGGGAAGTAACACAGGGGAAGTAACACCCGGCTGGATGCGTCTCGGTTTTATACAATTCTATGACGCGTCCAGCTTTCCCCTTCCACTGTTAAACTCGATGGCCGTTAAAAACACTACGAAAACTATTGCAGCCGATTATGAGCCCAAAATAAACACGGATACGTTTAATTTCTAAATGGGCTCCGATCAGGTAGCCACTGTTGGACGTCGGCATAGGTCCGGGGTCCTCGGCTGCACATGTTCACTTGAAACTATAGAAGTTTCAAATAACGATTCGAGATCCATTGTCTTAAGGGTTTTTGTTTTATTTATGAGTCTCGTTCCAGCGAAAACCCATGTTAAAAAGACACTTAAATCCTGTTGCCCAAATTTATGGGTTTATTTCCGATAATTTCTTTCGAATTTGCCTTTTTAAATACGTTTCAAACAAAAACCCATTCTCTCTTATAAACATGTGCGCCGGTCGCTGCTTCGTTTCCCACGGACGCTATGGGTCCTTTAAACTTTCTAAAATTACGATATAACAATGTGTTTAACGGCTCTTCACGATTCTATATAAACTTATACCGATTTAAAACTAATACATATTAACGGTAACAATAAACGGTTCATTTTACAGCACGATATAATAGATTCTTACATTCTAGTCTTATATACTAGTCCATTTATACCTACACCTAACAAGTGATTTATTACGGTTATACGATGTTACGATTATGAATTAACACATGTTAGATGCAGGTATTCGATTTATAACTAACATGCTGTAAAACTATGGTCTGTGCGGAACAATAAATATCTATACTGTTATAAGTTAACCTAGAATTACACTATTGCAATAGACAAGAATTACATCTGTTAGTAATTTAGGATAAGTGATGCTGGGGAAAATTATACTGCTGGGCAGGTAGAATAGTCGTTATCAGCTTTGCAGCACTGTTCTGAAGTATCTAGCATGGCGTGATTTAATCTATCATCAATAATAGCGAGGTGAGGTTTGATAGGTTGGATCAAAGCAAATGTGTTAGGTTGCATTGGATCACGAGGAATTAATAAAGGAGTGTTTTATATACTGCATATTTTATAGAAAAAAAAAGGGAAGTTGAATAACAAGAACAATTTTCTTTTTACAACAGTATGTTGTTAATTTAGAAATATCTATAGGGCTTTATATTGTTTCAATGTTAAGGGGATATGGAAAGTCATATTGATTACCGGAATGAATTACTGTTATTATTATTGATTAAGTGAATACGTGTTATCAATTCCTTTACAAAATTTGTAGAAGTCATTGGTGAGGCATGTAAAACGTTAGCTTTTGGAAACAAATTTATGTTAAGAATTGATTTTAGAGAGTTTGATATAGGAGTTTGATTACTTCGTTGTTATTTTTAGAAATTTGAATTAAAATATATTTTAATATATTTGGGAATTCAATCTGTGCTGCTTTTAATTTAATCGATTTAGGAAGGTATTAAACGTATTCATAGTAATAGATTTACGACAAGGATTTTAAACATCTTCACATTGAAAAATAACACTTAGTTGAAACTTAATACTTAGGTATATTTGTGATCTAACCATGTCGGATTTCGCAAACGTTCAAAAAATAAATGATAATTTATTACAAAAATGTATTATTATTTTGCCGGTTTTATTTCATTTGTATGATATTTTGTGTGTCTCCTATTAATAGATAGAGTAACATTGTGTTTATTATTGACTTTTACTATCTTATAAGGGCCTTTCCAGATAGGTGACAAAGCCTTTCCTAGTCTGTGATGACACTTAAGGTATACCATGTCACCAGTTTTTAACCGACTTCCAAAAAGGAGGAGGTTATCAATTCGTCTGTATTTTTTTTTTTTTTTTTTTTTTTTTATATTTGTTACCTCATTTCTCCGGACTGGGTGAACCGATTTAGATGATTTTTTTTTTATTTGAAAGGTAGTGCGTGTCATAGGGTCCCATTTTTTTTTAGTATTTTTTTGACTAGGGCATCCATAAGAAACACGCATAAGTCTTAAATTTGCATTTTCAATGTACGCGATAAATGTATGAATAACTCAATATCCCGCCAACCGATTTTGATGATTCTTTTTTTATTAGAAAGGATGTACTCCAGGGGTAGTCTGATAAGAGTTTGATAAGGTTCTAATCATAGGATCTTCAACTTTTTGGAGCAAAATAATAAAATTAGTGATAGTCGGCCGAACCTTAGCTGGAGAAGTCCAATTGAGTAAAATAAAGAATAAAATTACTATGTAGGTATTTACTATGAAAAATTTGACCTTCAACTCTTCAATCCTGATGATGCAGGGGTACTGCTAGCCTGAACTATAAAAGTTGGTCGTTTGATGTTTGCGAATATATAATGAAATTGTTAAGCAAATTCATGGGACAAAAATTTGACCTTCAACTCCTCAACCCTGATGATGCAGGGGTACTTAAAGCCAAAACCATAGGAATAAGCCATTTGGTGCTTACGTATATGTTATAAGATTACTGAGCAAAAACATAAGATGAAAAATTTGACCTTCAACTCCTCAACCCTGATGATGGAGGGGTACTTCAATCCTAAACCATAGAAGTTGGCAATTTGGTGCTTACGGTTATGTAAAGAAAATACTAAGCAAAAATATAAAATCAAAAATTTGACCTTCAACTCCTCAACCCTGATGATGAAGGGGTACTTCAATCCTAAACCATAGGAGTTGGCAATTTGGTGCTTACGGTTATGTAAAAATAATACTAAGCAGAGGCACAAAATTAAAATTTTGACCTTCAACTCCTCGACCCTGATGATGAAGGGGTACTTCAATTCTAAACCATAGGAGTTGGCAATTTGGTGCTTACGGGTATGTAAAAATAATACCAAACAGAGGCACAAAATTAAAATTTTGACCTTCAACTCCTAAACCCTGATGATGCAGGGTACTGCAAGCCTGAGCCATAGAAGTTAGCCACCTGGTACTAACGTATATGTTATAAGATTACTAAGCAACAATATAAGATGAAAAATTTGACCTTCAACTCCTCAACCCTGATGATGGAGGGGTACTTCCAGAGGGGGCGCCCTGTTTGTATGAATTGTAAAAGTGTTTTATGTTTAATTTTTGTGAATATGTAGATGCACAAAGCAAACTTAGAGGCTTTATTTAAATACAAACATAAAAATATAGTCACTAAAAAGTGTAAAATAAAAACTTTTTAACAAAAAATATCTACCGACTTCCATGTCACAAAAAAGTAAAAAAATAATTTAAATATATTTTGGTCTAGAACATACTCAGTACTTAGTACATAGTTCTGAAGTCGGTGCTCATATAGGACGTAGTTACCGTCGTCCAGCGAAATATGTCGAGCACCGACTTCAGGACTATGTACTAAGTACTGAGTATGTTCTAGACCAAAATATATTTAAATTATTTTTTTACTTTTTTGTGACATGGAAGTCGGTAGATATTTTTTGTTAAAAAGTTTTTATGTATGTTGTACTACGGGTCGATTTATCGTAATATATCTTGGATGATTCTTTACTTTTAATTATATTTTCAAGAGCTTTTTCTCTGCTTAACTTCATTCGATATTGCAGTGCTCGAATATATTCATGGTAAGTGTTATTACTATTCATATCATATAGTGAGCTGGGAATTATGGGTTTATGGCCAAATAACAATTCGAACGGGGTGAAAGAGGTTGTGCTGTGAGGTGTTGTGTTGTAAGACAACACTGCTGTTGCTAGATAAGAATGCCAATCATTTTGGTTTTCATTGACGAAGGACTTTAAGTATTCTTTTAGCGTAGCGTGGCTACGTTCTAGAGCTCCGTTGGTTTGAGGATGATAGGGGGTTGTAAATATAGATTTAATTTTGCAGATGTCGGTTACTTGCTTAAACATTTCTGACGTAAAACATGTGCCTAAATCTGTTAAAATTGTTTTAGGAAAACCAAATAATGAAATAAAATGAATTAAATTTCGAGCTATTTCGTCGCTGGTGGACGAAATCATAGGGTAGGTAGAGGTGAACTTGGTTAAATCATCTTGCAGGGTAAGAATGAATTTGAACTTTTGGGAACCAGCTTCAGGAAGGGGACCAACAATATCTAAAGCTAATCTTTCGAAAGGTTTTGTGCTCGTTGATGTAATTTCCATAGGAGCTCTATTCGAGGCCCGGACAGGTTTGTTTACTTGGCATAGTTTACAATTATTGACATAGTTTTCTATGTCGGAACGCATCGATTTCCAATAAAAGGAGGCTTTAATTCGGCTGAGCCTTCTTTTAATGCCTGCATGACCTGCAATAGGGGAGTCATGATTTTCTTTAAGGATTTGCGGCACCTCAGCTGGGGTAGGATAAATAATTTGATTTTTATATATATGTATAGTAATGTTTGTATTATTAAAAATAAACGCGATCATATTGTAAATTTTAGTGTATGACAATTTAGTAAATGGCTCAGAAAAATCGGATAGAGCAAGCTCCGTTGCGTCGGGGCCATTCTCGATAACGGAAGTACGTAATTTCAAAAGTAATTCATAAATTATTTTGTACTGAGTTTCGTCATAATGATGAACTTTTGTAAATAAGAAATAGTATGTTTTACCACAAGATGAAATCTCTAGTATTGAGTTTTGTTCACGTTCAGTTTCAAGGATTTTAGTGGAGTCATCAATATGAGAAAGAAGTTGTTCGCAGTGAGGCGTAGAATTATCAAAATCTAAAGAAGTTGGGCATGCAATTAACTTACATTTAGTCAAGTGTAAAGCTTGAGAGTGTTCTTCGATTTGTGTGTTATTAGTTAAAGAATTAGACAACTGTAATTTTAAATAATTTTCGTATGTGTGGTTATTTAAGCTAGTATTGAGTAAACCACGCCGGGTTACAACATGAATAGGAACTCGAGAAAGTGCATCTGCATTTGAATTTAATTTACCAGGTTTGTAAACAATCTCATAATCATACTCCTCTAGTTTTAGGCGCCAACGGATAAGACGACTGCCCGGATCTTTAACGTTAAAAAGCCAGACTAAGGGTCTGTGATCGGTTATAATTTTGAATTTATAGCCATAAAGGTATGGACGAAAGGTCTTAACAGCAAATAGAATAGCCAATAATTCTTTCTCTGTCGTAGAATAATTGCCTTCTTGTTTATTTAATGTCCTGGAAGCATATGCTATCGGTTTATCTTTTCCGACTATGCCCTGGGAGAGAACTGCGCCTACGGCGTAGTTACTTGCATCTGTAGTGACTATAAAAGGCTGCGAAAAATCCGGATATTGGAGAAGCGGAGCTGTGACTAGTTTTTCTTTCAATAGCTCAAATGCATTTTGTTGGTCTTGGCCCCAATAAAAAGTAACATCCTTTTTTAACAAAGAAGTAAGCGGTTTAGTAATTTTAGAAAAGTTATCGATAAAGCGACGATAATAGCCAATCAGGCCCAAGAATGACTTAATTTCTTTTGGATTCGATGGAGCTGGATAGGTAGATACTGCTTTGACCTTATCTGGGTTTGGGGATACACCTTTATCGGTAATAATGTGTCCAAGGTAAGATACTTCGCGACGCAAAAACTCGCATTTATCGGGCTGTAGCTTCAAATTATATTCTCTAAATCTATCGAATACTAATTGGAGTTTGTTTATATGTGTAGGTAAATCGTGACTGTAAATAATGCAATCATCTAAGTATACGTAACAGTGGAGGCCTTGAAGACCTGAAAGGACGGTATTCATAAGGCGTTGGAAGGTAGCAGGGGCATTTTTGAGGCCAAATGGCATTCTGGTGAATTCGTAGTGGCCTGAAGTGCCATTAGTATTAATAATAGTAAAACCGGTTTTGGATGCGTCTTCCGGATTTAATTGTACCTGATGGAAGCCAGAAACTAAGTCTAGTGTAGAAAAATATTTTGAATGTCCTAGCTGATCCAAAATATCGGTTATTAATGGTATAGGGAAAGTTTCGTTAACGGTTACGTCATTAAGGCGTCTGTAGTCAATTACAATACGCCATTTTTTTACACCTGAAGCGTCCAATTTCTTGGGTACAACCCAAACTGGGGCACTCCAGGGGGAGATAGAAGGTCGTATGATATTTTGGCTTAACATTTTTTTTATTTGTGAGTCGACTTCTTCCTTATGGCAATCGGGAAAACGATAAGATTTAACATTAATAGGTGCGGCATTTCCGGTATTTATTGAATGTTGTATGGCATTTGTGTATGAAAGAGGATCGCCTTCTAGGTAGAATATATCTGAATACTTAGAACAACAATTTAGAAGGGCTTGTTTCTCTTCTGAGTTCAGATGTTCGTGTCGTATTAAATTAAGAACGCGATTAATGCGATCTGAGAATGATGATGAGATAGTATTTATCATTTCGGTAGTCGGCATTATTTTTGAAAATTCTGTGAGATCAATAGGAGTTAAATTAACCTTGAATTCATTAATACGTATTTCAGATTCCGTTGTATTTAGCACAGAAACGTTAACTCGGTTATTTGGTTTTAAAGAAACAATACAGTTAGCTAGGTAAACGCCATCGCAGACCTTATGATCTAAAATTAGCGCTTCACGCAGATTTTGTAATTCTGATGATTTGTTTGCTACCATGCATTCAATTACAGCCTCCGAACGAGCTGGGACGATATAAATAGGTTTATCGTATAAAATTGGGACGCTCTGACCGTTTAAAGACAGGGATTGAGAGTCGTAATCTATATTAGCATTAAAATATCTAAGAAAATCTGTGCCTATGATTCCATCATATTTTAAATTTACTCCATCATCAATAACGTGAAACTTGTATTCTAAAGATTTTTCAGGCAACTGTAATTGTAAATAAAATGAACCCAGAGTTTCGCTGTAGGTGTCGTTATCGTTAATGCCTTTGAGTTTTATAATATCACAGGAAAGTTGAGGTTTATTTATTAAACTTGATTTTTTGACTATACTGACACTAGCACCCGTATCGATAAGAAGACTTAAAGGTTTCTGCGAGTATTTTGTTATGAGGTTTATAAAGGGTAAAGAAATTTTGTATTTATTTACAGAAGTTTCAAAAATAGGCACTGAATGCTTTGAATTTGTAGGCAAACGAGACTTAATTGAGTTATGATGACTCAGTTTCTGTGGCTGAGGTGAGAGAGGCTTACCACCACATTGGCTTTCAGGGTTGGTATAAAACTTGGTAGGACTCGGTGACCTCGGTTGTGATAAGCATTCTGCATAAGTTTTAGGGCGATTTAGGACTTGAGGCGTAGAGAATGTGGCAGAAGGACTCAGCGGCTTAGGCTGAGATGTGTTGGAATCGGAAAGACTCAGCGGCTGGGACTGAGATGCTTGTGGACTCAGTGGCTTAGACTGAGATGCGTTGGGCTTAGAGAGACTCAGCAGCGGGGACTGAGATGCTTTTAGACTCAGTGGCATAGACTGAGATGCGTTGGAATTGAAAAGACTCAGCGGCTGGGGCTGAGATGTTTGTGGACTCAGTGGCATAGACTGAGATGCAGACTTGGAAAGACTCAGCGGCTTGGACTGAGATGCTTCAGGACTCAGCTACTTATACTGAGGCGCATTCATTTTGGAAGAACTCAGCGGCTTAGACTGAGGTGCTAAAAGAGTCAATGGTTTACAATGAAGTGTATTTGGGTTAGAAAGAGTCAGCTGTTTAAAAAGAGATGAGGACATATGATGAGAACTAGAAGGGTTGGACCGATGTGGATGGTCTCTAATGGTTACTGTGTCATTTGGGTTTGACGATTTCGGCAGGCACTGATCCGAAATCTTTTTTAGTTTAAATAACTATCCTCATTATTACAATTACTATCGTAATAAGTGTCATCTTTTGCACAATAATTAATTACATTATTTGCTTCATTAGACCTAACGTTGCTGTTTTGAGTAGAATGACCTGGCTCGGGTTGCGACTTCAATGCTGTAACGTGACGCCGGTTGTTGAACTCACGTTTACGACATTCAGTTATCATATGGCCTTTATTTTTACAATAATTGCAGAATTTATTACTAATTATACTGTTTTGAAATGAATTTGGTACGGCAGGATTCGGAATATAATATGATTTATGATGGTTCCTATAACAATCTGACGAACTATGCCCTTGTTTGTTACATAGAGAGCAGTGTTTTGAGGAGCGCTGAGTTATTCTAGTGAGGTTATAGAATTTTTCTTCCTTAATGGCACTGCTAATGGCTTCGTTAAGAGATGACGGGTTTTTACACCTTACTATAGTGGAGATATTGGGGTTAAGCCCCAATATATACGTATTTAAAGCTAGATCTTCCATTGCCGCTATTCTACCCGCCAATTGGGACCTATCAGAACAAGAATAGTGGATATCTGCTTGGATACGGGTTAAACACGTCTCCATCCTAAGGGAAAATTGAGATACAGATTCTGATGGCGACTGACGACAGTTCTGCAGATCAATAAGTAAATGCGAGGAATGTTTCTTTTCGCCAAAATTAGTCCTTAAGAATTGTTTTAAATCCTGCCAAGTTGAAAAAGTTTTGAGACTACACGCTATTTGGGCTTTACCTTCTAATTGCGATATTATATATTTACATAATATGGCTTGTTGGTCTGCAGAAGCTAATGATATGGCATTCTCGCAATTTGTTAAAAATGCTGGTAAGGTTTCCCTGTCGCCGTTATACGGTCTTATGAATTTCGTCAAAAAGTTTAATGTCAATTTATCGGACTTCTCAACAGGTTCACCTTTTAGAGACATTTTAACTTGAAATAATAAACGTTACGGATATACAGCACAAAATAAATAATAAATAATAACACAGCTACAAAACACAAGTTAAGGTAAATTAATTATAGTGAAAATATAGAGTCAAAGTAAATTATTTACACTTAGTTACTCACAAAATGCGCGATCACTAGCTATTATTTAGTCCTTTCAGCACAAACGATGACCTGGCCTTGCTTCGCGGACGGCGACGCGATGATGACGTGGCTCTGTCGGGACGATGAGGTGTCCGATGTTGGTTGAGTTGCACGTGCTGGTTGTCGTTGGATGAGGATTTCTGCTACTAGTCTGGTGCAGGCTCACTTGACTCGTGAGACTAGCTGTCGACCACGATGCCTCTCCTGTAGTGACTGCTGGTGCTTGACGCGGGCTCAGCGCTGACTGAGACTGACCGTCGGTCAATGTGAACTATCGAGGGGACCTGCCAGGGGTTCGGGATCTCAGGGTTCTCTTCTAAAACCACTTACGAGATCCCACTTCTGACACCAATGTTACGCGGCAGCCCCTGATTGTCCTTTTAAATAAAACACTGAGTGTCACTGCACAAGAGTTTATTAGAAAACTTTCACAGAAAACTGTCCCTCACTTTTCTTTAAAAATGTAATATTATACTTAACCACGGATTTATTGCAACTGCCGGTAAAATGGTTGCACGCTGTTTATATTGATTAAAAAAAATTTTAAACAAAAAATACAACCGACTTCCATGCCACATAAAAGTAAAAAATAATTTAAATACATGTTGGTTTAGAGCAAACACAGTTCTTAGTACATGGTCCCGAAGTCGGCGCTTACCATATTTTGCTGGATCATGACGAAACTACATGTATCTTATATGAGCGCCGACTTCGGGACTATGTACTAAGAACTGTGTTTGCTCTAAACCAACATGTATTTAAATTATTTTTTACTTTTATGTGGCATGGAAGTCGGTTGTATTTTTTGTTTAAAATTTTTTTTTTCACGCTTTTCAGTCACGATAAAATCAGTTATGGCTGTTGCTAGTCGTCCGCTAACCAGATGAATAAAATTAATTATTCGTCCGATTTTCGGATGAATAAAATTATGTGCTGACGTCATCATATAAAAATAGACTTCTTTGACACAACCGGTCGGGGGCGCTACTGCGCCCCCTCCCTTAGATTCTGAATTGGAAAAATCTGTTCGAACCTAACCTAACCGAATAAAACAACTTTTTCTGAGTAAACATTTATTTAAAGAATAGACCTATAAATAACAATATTTAAAGTAGAAAAAGTAATATAAACCTTATAACTAAGAGTATAATTCAACTGATACTGATAAAAATAACCCATCCAATTTAAAAAGTTTGGTAGTACTCTTGCATCTTTCAGGTAATTGTATTCAAAGTGGAATTTTTGATCATAATTATATCCTCTCCGAAACTCATTGTTGGTATTGTGAACAACAACATTATGTATACGTAAGCACAATATGGCCGATGCCTACGGTTTAAACTTGAAGGACCCCAGCATTATCAGGGTTGAGGAGTTGAACGTCAAAATTATCATGTCATATCTTTGCTTAGTAATCTCATTACATATACGTAAGCACCATATGGCCGATGCTTATGGTTTAAACTTGCAGTACCCTGCATCATCAGGGTTGAGGAGTTGAAGGTCAATTTTCTTATCATACGTCTTTGCTTTGTAAATATATTACATATCCATAAGTATCAAATGGCCAACGCCTATGGTTTAAGCCTGAAGTACCCCTGCATCATCAGGGCCGAAGAGTTGAAGGTCAAAATTATCATGTCATATCTTTTCTATGTAATCTCATCGCATGCACGTAAGCAACAGATCCCCAACTTCTATGGCTTGGGCTTACAGTACCCTGCATCATCAGGGTTGAGGAGTTGAAGGTCAACTTTTTTATCATACGTCTTCGCTTTGTAAATATATTACATACCCATAAGCATCAAATGGCCAACGCCTATAGTTTAAGCCTGAAGTACCCCTGCATCATCAGAGTTGAGGAGTTGAAGGTCAAATTTTTCATCTTATATCTTTGCTTAGTAATCTTATCAGATATACGTAGCGATCATGTAGCTAACGCCTATAGTTTAAGCTTGAAGCACCCCAGCATCATCAGGATTGAGGAGTTGAAGGTCCAATTTTCCACCGTATACAACCATTTTTCTAATGTTTTACCTTACATTTTTTTAAATATCATTTTGAATGCGTAAGATTGAAATAGCTAAGTTTTATGGCTTAGGCATTCAATACCCCTGCATCATCAGAATTGAGGAGTTGAAGGTCCAATTTTTCGTCGTATACCTTTGCTTAGCAATGTTATTACAAATCCGTGAGCAACAAATGTCTAACGTTTATGGTTTAAGCCTGCAGTACCCCTGCATCATCAGGGTTGAGGAGTTGAAGGTCAAATTTGTCATCGTACATCTTTGCCTTGCTATCTTATTATATATCCGTAAGCACCAAATGGCCATCACCTACGGCTTGGGCTTACAGCACCCTGCATCATCAGGGTTGAGGAGTTGAAGGTCATTTTTTTATAATATGTCTTTGCTTAGTATTGTTATAACATACCCATAAGCACCAAATGGTCAACCCCAATGGTTTAGGCTTGAGGCACCCCTGCATCATCAGGATTGAGGAGTTGAAGGTCAAATTTTCATCACATGTCTCTGCTTAGTAGTCTTGTTACATATATGTAAGCACCAAATAGCTAATGTTATAATTTAGGATAGCTGTAACCCTGCATCATCAGGATCGAAGAGTTGAAGGTCAAATTTTTCGTCAACCTATATAAGCATAGATATATAATACATATTCCAAGTTTCATAAGAATCGATTCGGCAGAAGCCGAGTTATCTCAAATTATCTAAAAAACTTGAGGAGTGGTGGTGGTTTCCACCCCATAACTCAAAGAGTTAAGCATCACAGCATACCCATGTCCAAGAGAAAAAGTTGCGTGACGAAATTTCCTATCAAATGAAAGAAAGAAAATGGAAATCGGTTTATAAACACCCAAGTTATTCAAGATTTTAAGAAACCGACATTTTCCAATTTTCCGGGAAAACCGCCGGAAGGTTTTCATTTTCCTCAATATGGGACTGCCTGTGAAACTAGTCGCATACAATGTCGTATGAATCGTGTCGGTAGGTCGACGATTTCTAGCCATTTCGCCCGAACATACATAAAAAAAAAAAAAAAAAAAAAAAAAAAAAAAAAATATACGTGACGAATAGATAACCTCTTTCCTTTGGGAAGTCGGTTAAAAATTGATAACGTCGGCGGTATTGAATATAACAGCACGCATGTTTTTTTATTTTTTTTTTCTTCTCTTTATAATATAGTTTTTGTTAGTCTTTTTTTTAACTTTTTTTTTTGTAAATAAATAAATACGTGATTTAAACAAGACACACAACAGTTCACATTGAGAAAGGACTTATAATATCATCTGTTACAAAAGTTTGTTTTGGATGCAAGCAAATTCTACCAAAGAAAGAGCATCTGATCTGTTTCTATTTCACTATCCTTACCGTACTCCAACAGAGCTTTTATATAAAAAAACTAATTTAATGAATCTTCGCAAACTTAACATTTACTTCACGTGCATACTTATCAAAAATATCACGACAAACTCAATTAAATCAAATATCAAATTCCATCAAAGCGTCATATGCCATAAATTGAGAAATAAATATAAATTTCAATTACCCAAAGTACGAACGTCATATGGGAAGAAAACGATATTATTTGAGGGAGCACAGCTATACAACAAATTACCTAGTTACATAAAAGAATGTGAAAGTATAAAAATGTACAAAATCAAGCTTAAAGAATATCTATCCAAACATATATTGTAAATTAAACGAATAACTAAAGATATAAATATTTGTATACTTTGTAGTGGAGCCCAGAGGCAATGTAAAGAAATAACCAATATGTATTAATCATTGTATCTCATTATAAAAGAAACTGTAATGTTTTTTATGAGAATAAAGTTCTTTAAACCAATCTGCGCCACATGTAAGCAAGGATACTATTTGCTATGCGCTAACTTATCACTGATTTTTTTTTAATTTTATGGACCTGTGTCTATAAAATTAAAAAGTTTACTGTGACAATAAAAAAAAGTGGAATTGCCCTGAGTGTTGCAGTAAATTTCCAAAGACCGATAACACGAATACTCCAGTAAGAACAGCCTATCGAACTGGTGGTTCCAGTGATGATTGCGTTTTAGTTCAAGGGGATGAGAATGTTACGACGCGCCTAAAAAAACAGCGTTCAAGGTCGGATAACAGTGACTCATTTGTCACGGAGGATATGTTGCGTAAAATACTTAAACAAGAGATCACAGAAACCATTAAGCATCTAGTGTCAGAAAACTTAGTGACCCTGAACCATCAAATATCTGCATTTCAGGAATCGTTGTCGTATATCAGCAATCAGTACGACTCGCTGGTGCAAGCAGTAAATGTAAAAAACGAAATAATAAGCTATTTAGAGTCAAGTAATCAAAACCTGACATCGCAGGTTAAGGACTTAAAGGAGAGACTAAACCAAACGGAACAAAGTTTGCGTGTCACCAACATTGAAATCACTGGCATTCCTGAACATAAGTCAGAAAATCTGTTGAAAACTGTAGAACAACTTGGTAGAGCAGTCGAGAGCCCCGTTGAAGAATCCGATATACTGCATGTGACAAGAATTGCAAAAATCAACAAGGAGAGCAAACGCCCTCGCTCAATTATCGTCAAATTAAAAAATCAAAGGCGCCACGACGAATTGCTGGCTGCAGTTAGCCGTTTCAATAAAAAAAACAAAGAAAGGAAACTCAAAACAGAACACCTTGGAATTGGCGGTCAATGTGAGCCTGTATTTGTTTCCGAACATCTCACACTAGCAAACCAGCATTTGCACGCCGCAGCTCGTAAAAAAGCCAAAGAAGTGGGTTTCAAGTTTGTGTGGATTCGAGACGGACGAATCTTTGCAAGGAAAAGTGAAATCTGTCCTGCTATTTATATCAAAGACGAGGATAGCCTAAAATTTTTAATTTAGTATCTTTATTTGTGTTTATCTGTATTTATTTAGTAACTATTTAGCAGAAGTAACATAGAATAATTAAATTCAATGACTGTTAGTATTTATTATCAGAATGTGCGGGGATTACGAACTAAGACTGAGGAAATTTATAAAAATATCTTAAGTCATGATTATAACATAATTGTTTTTACTGAAACGTGGCTTAATAATAGTATAAGTAATGGAGAATTCATAGATACGCGTTATATCGTCTATAGAAGGGATCGCTTGTGCTCAGCTAGTGTCAAGAAGGATGGTGGGGGAATCTTAATTGCGGTGTCCAAAAACATACCGTCTTCCAGACTTAACAGCTGGGAAAGTAACTGAGGATATGTGGGTGTCGGTAGACGTTAATATAAACAATACAGTGACAAAATTGATAATTTGTGCAGTTTATCTGCCTCCACCTGCTAACTTAGAACTGCTCAATCACTTCCTTGAGAACACTAATAATAATATTGATAAAGGTAATCAAGTAGTAATAATAGGTGACTTTAACCTAAGTTTTATTCGCTGGTCTCGGGACTCTGATCGCGGCCCATGTAGTGCACTGACTTACAGCTCCCCTTTAGGTTTATCTTTCACCGACTTTATGTCGCTCAACAATATTGCACAAATGAATAACATCACCAATTCAGATGGTAAAATATTGAATCTAGTTCTCACTAAGTACTCCACTCTCCATGTTGCCAACTCTATCAATACGTTAAGTAAGATTGATGAAAAACATCGGCTATTAAACAACACAACAGAAACTTACGTTCAACGCATAAAACCAAAAAACAAACGATTTCCAACATGGTTTAGTAAATCCCTGATAAAAATTATTTCAGAGAAGGAAAAAAAGAGGGTTAAGTATTTAAAATATAAAAACCCCCGTGACAAACTGGAATATGAGTTGCTCCGAGAGCGCAGTCAGATACATATTGAGATGTGTCTTCAAACATACAAAAAACAAACCGAAGAGAGTATTTCCAAAAATCCGAAATTTTTCTGGCGCTATATAAAAGAAAGGTGTGGTGGTGAAAGTATTATACCAGCTGAAATGACATATGGCAACCGCATTGCGAAAAGTGGAACTGAAATAGCCGAATTGTTTGCAGATAGTTTCTCGTCAGTGTTTAGTCCAATATTACTACCTGATAAAACAACTGCCTTACTTATAAAACAACTGCCTTACTGAACATGACGCATTACTTGTGTAACATAAAATTTAGTGAGCAGGAAATATCAAGGAAAATAAAAAATCTCGACATCTTTAAGGGCGCCTGCCCTGATGAAATACCCCCTGTTTTCGTAAAACGGTGCGGCTCCGCTTTGACTTTGCCTCTGTGACATTGATTTACAACAGATCTCTCAGTGATGGAGTTTTCCCTGATGAGTGGAAGAGCCAAAATCGTGCCAGTCTACAAGAAAGATGATAGTAGAGATGTTAAAAATTATAGACCAATCTCAATTCTCTCATGTTTTTCAAAAATTTTTGAGTCCCTTGTTTGTCCAATTATCACACGCCACTTAGATAGTATTATTACAGACTTGCAACATGGATTCAGGAAAGGGCGCTCTGTCCAGACAAACCTGGTGTCATACAAGTCATATATTAGCGAAGAGATGGACCGACGCCACCAAGTGGACTCTATCTACATGGACTTCTCAAGCGCATTTGACAAAGTGTGCCACTCTCGTCTAATATGTAAGTTAAGAGAATATGGGATAAATGGTACCTTGTTAGAGTGGTTCAAATCATATCTAGCAAAGAGTTTTGTGGCAATCAATGGACATCAATCGAGTTCCTCAAGGATCCATTTTAGGCCCTGTTCTCTTTTCCGTATGCATAAATGACATTGTATCATCAATTCAAAACTGTAAGTACTTCCTATTCGCCGACGATTTAAAAATATATAGAACTGTCCAGTTAACTATAGATTCCAAGAGAATCCAAGATGAACTTAAGCACATAAGCACGTGGTGCAACATAAATGGTATGGTTATAAACACGAAAAAATCATATCACATTAAATTCACTCGGAAAAAAAATATTATTCCAACGTCGTACAAACTCAATTCGGACGAACTACATGAAGTGAATGAAATACGAGATCTTGGTGTGAAAATGGACAAAAGACTGACGTTCAGAGCGCAGGTGGACACAATTGTTAAGCAAGCGGCTAGAATGCTCGGCTTCCTAAAGAGGAATACCAAAGGATTTATTAACCCCAAAACAAAAATAATCTTATTCAACTCTCTAGTGCGAAGCAAGCTTGATTTCGCTTCAGTGGTCTGGAGTCCACAGTACGCAATTCACTCGCAACACATCGAAAGTTTACAAAGATCTTTTACAAGGCACCTGGCATATCATATGGCTTTTTTTTTCGGCGGTAGGTGCAAAAAAAGGCGACATTGTATCTTGAAACAAATTATAATTAAAATTCAAAATAGTGCTATTAATAAGACTGTATTAGTTTATACATATCATTTATAACTTACAGTTTAACTAAGTGCTGTAGACAATCAGTGTTTCATGTTTTAAATAAGTTTTTTGTGCACATCCCACCGGCTAACCTAAAACTATCAGTCACTGTGTCAATACACTTCACATTTCACTATCTGTTGTGACCATGGCCAGCTACCAATCTGTAGTAGAAACACAGCAAGCCATCGAATCCATGCTGATGAAGAAAATGTTGGAGTTTGAAAACCAACTCAAAGCTGCCGCACCGCAGGCCAGCATCACTATGACCCACTTGCAGGATGACTTTAATGCATTTAAAACTCAAGTGTGGTCCATTCTAAGCCTCCTTCGCCAGCAAATTGCTGAGTGTCTGCGAACATTGGACGTGGTTGAGATGAGGCATCGAAGAAAATATCTTTTGTTCACTGGCATTTCCGAGGACATCAAAGAAAATCTATGTGGATATTTGACAACAATTTTTACGGACAAGATGGGGCTGTCTGATTTCACTACTGACAAAATAACAGCTTGTCATCGTCTCGGCAAGTTTGTGGAAGGAAAGTGCAGAGCTGTTCTAGTTCGCTTCACCGATCTCTCCATTAGATCAAACATATGGAGCAAAAAAGTTAATTTAAAAGGCACACCCGTAGCTGTGTCCGAGTTCCTTACAAAGCAGCGTCAATCCCTTTTTGTCTTAGCGCGTAAAAAGCTGGGCATGCGAAACTGCTGGACATTGGATGGCAACATCATAGTCAAGCTGAAGGATGGTTCCCGACGTCGCATCTATACTGAGGAGGACTTGGCTGATCTCCATGACTCTCCTGCCGTTGGTGACCCTGTGAGTGGCTCGTCTCAGTCTTCAATTTCTACGGTACTCCCTGATCCGCATTCAAAAAGTAAGCGAGCCGCCAGGTCAAAAAAATAATGTTATGCTCATTTGTTGTTGATTATATCTATCTATAACCACTCTTTATTATTATGTTGTATGTTTTACCTTCGTATTATAAAATATCAGATTCTCTAGTTGACGGCGACTCGTCTAATTAACTAGATTAAGTTCCCTTATGTATCGAATTATGATTACGAAGTATTATATTTAGCTAAAAGATTTCGATGTTTATTACGATAGGATCACAACAGACTCAAGCTATGATTATAACACGATATGAAAGAGATGCAAGATGAAAATACGAGATAGAGAATAGGTTTACTAAAGTTGTATGAAAGTTTTATGTAAATCACATGTTCATTGTAATTTTTGATAGTTTTAGTTAAGATATATTGTTATAATTAGTGTAGATCGATAGGTTAAGCATTTCTCTACACTTTTATATACAATAGATAAGGATAAGGTTTTAAACTTAGGATTTATTAAGGAAAATAAGTGTAGGATAGGACAAAATTGCTATGTTTTTACGATGTTTTTTATGAATAACTTTTTTGTCTTTCTAGATATAAGAATAAGAATTGTATGGCTTTATAGATCTTTTTAAGACGAATCCATTGATGTATGACACATGTATGTAAAATTTTGGGGAATAATAAAGATTTAGCCGGACATGGGTCAGCCAAAGTGAAAATTAGATCGAAATGTTAGGCAATATGGGCTTAGAGCCATGCGGCTCTCTTTAAGGTAATGCCGAAGGGCAGCAGACCAGGCGGGTTTTTAGCTGCGACCTTATACATGAGGAGTTGTCCCACCCGCCGTTCGCACATACTCGCTCCATCGGGGCAGTGGTGAGAGTGGCGGGAAGGGACCTGCGGATCTATGCGGCTTACCGCCCGCCAGGTCCCCTCTTTGACCCGCAGGACATCAGTACCATCATGGATGGTGATACCCCGACCTTAGTGGCTGGCGACCTCAACGCCAAACATTTGGCGTGGGGATCCAGAGTCGTCAACCCAGTGGGACGGAGGTTGTACGAAGACGCCGAGGCAAAGGGATATGAGGTACAGGGACCCGAGGCACCCACCCATATCCCCTCGGCCGAGTCACACCAACCAGATGTCCTAGACATAGTACTCCACAGGAATCTCCCGTGTCCAGTCCATGTGGAGGTGCTGTATGAACTGGACACACCGCACCTCCCCATTTTAGCCGTCCTTGGCCTCGGGGCGGCATGTGTCGAACCCCCCAGGCTCCGCAGCAAGACGGACTGGGATAAGTTCACTAATTTAATACCTACAATTACCTACAATACAAGAGCTCGGACGGCTGTCACAGAGCTCGGACGGCTGTCACAGTACGAAGTCTCTCTGTTTTATCGATCCTTTTTATTACAATTAGTCATAATATAATTCAAGTATTAAGTTTAATGTGTGGACAGTATAGTTGTGTAGTGCCGCATAGTGTTATATAAAAGTGAACTCACTTAAATAACCGTAAACCACAGCTGACTCACTATCAGCTGTTAGTAACGTTGCTTGTCATAATCAGCTGTTCATGCAAAGGTGTTAATAAAACTGCGTCTCGGCTTTAACAACTTTATTTCATAGTGATTATAGTGTGCTTACTAAGACTACATATATTTGTGTATTAAATAATTTATACGTGATATTTAGTACTGATAACTCAAAACATAACATAAATCCTTATTATAATTGTACACAGTGACATCTCTTGGCGTAACTACAAACTTTTTATAACACTAAATAGTCATGGCTAATAAGTGTGGTTCTTGCGGCAGATTCGCGTCCATATCCGATTCCGTCAAATGTGTAAAATGCTCGCTGTCATTCCATAGGCAATGCGTTAAAATCGGCAATGATGTACGTATTTCCAAATGGCAATGTCGAGATTGCAAGGCCAAAGCTCCAGGTACAAGCGTCACGGATACTATTACTCCGAGTTCGGGCAGCAGTGGCGCCACGGACACTGATTTTAGGGATGCTCTTATCGACTCTGTTGACAGAGGGCGTTGCGATAGCTGCGATGTATCAAAGGACATTAAATTTATCCGAGAACAAGTTACCACGATACTAAAAGAGATGGCCTCCTATCAGCAGGAAATTTTAAAAATAAATAGGACATTGGGTGATTTAAGTAACAGGGTTGGCGATGTTGAAAAGAAAGTATCTATGCTTGAAGAGCGTGCCCCTGACCCCAACGTCCTTACAGAGACTTCCAGGATGGAGGAAACCCTGAATCAGCTCAAGTGCCAACTGAATGACCGGGATCAGGTATCCTTCTTAACCGATGTCGAAATATCCGGTGTAGAAGAAGTCAAAGGCGAGAATCCTCTTAACATCGTGTCGCTGCTAGCATCTAAGATTGGCGTCTCGCTAGAAGAACGAGATGTCGTAAGCGTGATGAGGGTGGGCTTTAGACATCACCTCGAGAATGTCCCCGGTGCCGCCAGCAGTAGGCCGCGGCCTTTGGTCGTCCGTCTAGCGCGACGCTCGGTGCGCGATCAACTGATAAAGGCAGCGCGCGTGCGTCGTGGGGCCGACACGGCTGGAGTGATAGTTGGAAGCGAGCCGCGCAAATTCTATGTTAATGAGCGCCTCACACACACAAATAAGAACCTTTTCTATAAGGCACGTGAAGAGGGGCGGCGTAAAGGATGGCGTTACGTGTGGACGCGAGACGGTTGCATTTACGCGCGGCGAGATTCTGATAAGCCTCGTCAACGTATTCGCACAGACATTGATATTAATAAAATTTTTGGTGTGTAACACGTTGGGCGCGGCACGAAATGCTTTTGTTTTTTAGTTTTTTAATTTATTTATTGTTTAATTTCAAATCAGTAATAACACATTTCTCTTGTCTTAATATGTTTTCTAGTAACGCCTTTATAAATCGTGTTATAAAACATAATATCCTCATACCATTCAAGCACATGAATTGGACATATGTTTTATCGCGTCTATTGTTATTAATTTGCAGTAGTATTGTGTTGAATAGTATACTTGGCCACATGTTAAATGGAAGGGAACAAATATATCTTAATTTCTGTAATTTTTTTACGTTTTATGTTATTTTTTTCATGTTTTTCGACTATAATATGTGTTGCAACATAACGTGTCTTAGCTATATAATAAACTACCAATCATTTTACTCAATTTCAAATTACGAGTATAGGGATAAAGTTCAACTTCTACTGTTAATAAAAATTATCTTTAATCTATTACACCGGCGATATGAAGTAGTATATCTTGTTATTGTTTTTGTTAATGGTTGTAACTGTGGTGTTTACATATTTGTGTGTGATCTTTATACTTTTAAAAAATGGTTAAAGTAAACAGGTTAAAAATTGGTTTGTTGAATCCCGGATCTCTTGGCACTAATCACGATGAATTTGTAGTAGCCATGTTGCGTCACTCAGTTGATATAATGGCAATAAATGAAACGTGGCTTCGACCGGGCGAAGACGGACGCGCACCAACTGTTCCAGGGTACCGACTTTGCCATATTCCCCGGCCAGCTGATGTTCGTGCTCGTGGTGGAGGGGTTGGTTTCTATTTAAGGAAGGATACCAAAACCCAAATACTCGAACATCCGATTTGTCCGACGGTCGAGCAAATGTGGTTAAGCATCAAAGTTGCAGGTAAATCTGTACTCGTAGGTACTGCTTATCGCCCTCCTTGGCTAAATGCGCAATTATTTCTGGACGCTTTGAGTGAATCCTTAGGCTCCTTCACTCAGTACGACTATACAATACTATTGGGAGATTTTAACATTGACTTTTTAAATAAAAACCTTGCGAACTACAAAATGCTATCAGTATTTCTGTACAGTAGCAACCTTTGCCAACTAGTATTGGAACCGACGCATTTTACAGATAGCAGTGAAACTGTTCTGGACCTTGTATGTGTCAACGCTCCGGTGTCCTCTATTCATGTAGATTACATAAAAGACCTAAGCAACCATGCCTTTATCACATGTGTGCTAGACTTTCCTAGAGTACGTATCCAGTCTAAGTGTGTTGCGTCTAGGTCATTAAATAGTATTGATATTAATCTTTTCAGTGAAGATTTAAACTGTATAAATTGGGATTGTATAATTTCTATGGAGAATGTAAATGAGATGGTTGACGCCCTTAATAGTTTGATTTTAGGTATTTTTAACGAACATGCGCCAATTAAAATTCGTCATAGTAGACATCACAACAGCTATCCTTGGATAACTTACAACATAAGGGAGATGATGAAAGCGCGTGACAAAGCTCAAGTCAGAGCACGCTTAAGTAAGCAAAACTCACACATAACTTACTATAGAGAACTTAAGAAGTTAGTTAGCACTGCTATTGATACCGAGAAGAAGGCATATTTTAAGTTCTACATTAACTCTAAACTAAAAGAACCAAAGACCATGTGGAAACATATCAAGCAACACATACAAATAAAAAAAAATGATAACCATCTGCCTACACATTTGTGCGTTCCTGATTTGATTAATGATCATTTCCTGCAGGTCCCTGGCAAAAGTAACGTGCCTTTATCACTTCTTTCATCTTTTGAGTACAGCCGGTTTTCATCGGATACGTTTCAGTTTAGGTCTGTCACTGAAGGAGAAGTAGCTAAAGTTTTTCACTCGCTGAAGTCTAATGCAGTCGGAAGCGATGGAATATCACTTGACATGTTAAAACTGGTTCTTCCTAATTGTCTGGCGACAATAACATGCTTAATAAATAAATCATTTGATACAAGTATTTTTCCCGACGCATGGAAGGAAGCGCTTGTAAAGCCTATCTCAAAAATAGACAATCCAGCTACTCTCTCTGACCTACGGCCTATTAGCATCTTGCCATGCCTCTCAAAAGTGATTGAACGAATAGCTTCAAATCAATTAAGTAGCTTCCTTGAATCAAATAATGTTCTGCCATTAAAACAGTCTGGATTTAGGAGGAAGCATGGTACCACTACAGCATTAATTGACGTAGTGGATGACATATTGACCGCGCAGGATGGTGGTCAGGGCACAATTTTAACTTTATTAGATTTTTCACGTGCTTTTGATTCGCTGAACATATCTTTACTTCTCTCTAAAATGTCATATTATGGCGTTAGCAATAAAACTGTAAGATGGTTTGACAGTTATTTTTTAAATAGGACACAGAAGGTCGAAGTATTAAGCAATAATAGTGGGACAAAAAGCCATTCAACATCAAAAAACATTAATAGAGGCGTACCTCAGGGATCAATATTGGGTCCTCTCCTCTTCATCCTTTACAGTGCAGATGTAATAGATAATATCAAGTATTGCAAATATCATCTCTATGCAGATGATATACAAATATATACGTCATTCAAACCATGCGAGACAGATAATGCTGTGGCGAATCTAAATTCGGACCTTGAACGTGTCTTACAGTGGTCTGAACGCAACGCCTTACTATTGAATCCTAAAAAAACTAAGTATCTAATTCTAGGAACCCCTACGCAGATTCGCAAGATTGGAGCAAAGAATCCTGCTATTGTTCTAAACGGAGATCTTATAGAAAGGGTATCGGAGGCACGAAACCTTGGAGTGGTCATGGATGAAAATCTCAGGTTCGAAAAGCATATCATGACTATTGTGCGCAACTGCTATTATAGATTAAAAGTTTTATATCGCATGAGGAATTACCTCAGCGTGACATTACGAATAAAGCTATGTGATGCTCTTGTCCTGTCTAAGTTTAATTATGCAGACACCCTCATTGGGCCAAGACTACTTGCACGAACCAAGAAATTAGTTCAACGAGTTCAGAATGCCTGCGCGCGTTTTTGTTTTAATATCCCGCCTCGCTCTCACGTAACCCCATATATTAATGTCGGAAATATACTTAAAATGGACCTCCGCAGACAACTTCATCTTGCCACATTAATATTTGGTGTTATAAAAAATAAAGAACCTGTTTACCTCTTCAACAAGTTGGCGTGGGCTAGGGATTATTTACATGATAGAACTCGATCAGCCCCGGATAAACTGTGGTACCCGTCCTACTGTTCAGCTGCATTCAGGGGTAGCTTCAGGTACAGCGCCACGAAATGTTGGAACAACCTGCCACCTCCTCTTCGGAGCCTAAAAACAGTAAATACGTTTAAATACAAGCTGCATACCCTTTTACTCAGAGAACAACAAAATACATAATTATAATTAACCAACTGGCCTGAAAAGATTGTTTTTTCCATAAAAATAGTTTATGTATGTATATGTATATATGTGTGTGTATGTGTATATATATATATATATATATATATATATGTGTATGTATATATGTATATATATATATATATATTTATCTATTTATTTATTCAATTTAAATATTTCACATGACTGCTGTACTTAGGGGATACTAGGCGGCATTTATACTTGGTGTCATATTTAAACTAAATATATCTGTAATTAGGTATCTATAATCTTTATTTCTCTAAAACGTTATTATTATTCTTCTAAACACTTTGTTGGTTTATAATAACATAGTAGGTGCATAATTGAATATTAACTTACCTTTAATTTTTGGCTCTTTGGCATAGAAGCAGGTTGTCCATTATTAATTATGTTAGGCGCAGTAGCTACTTGAATTTGCTATTGTTTCTGAAGTTGGCGTAGGAAGGTATCTTATTATTATTGTTATTTTTCGTCATCTAGTTGATCTCGCTGTAAACACAACATTTAAAACTTAGCATATATACAATTATGGATGCAATAGGTACTGGCGTGAAAATTTATTAGTGTTTCGTACTCACCATAGTCACATATTTGGAACGTTTTGAGATATGTAACGGCGCGAGTTTCCGCGTAAACATGTGGCAGTAATGGCCGCCTTGCGGGCAGCTGTCCGAGTGGCCTCGACTCGTGGGGCAGGCTGAAAATCAGCGTCATGGAGTAGGGATAACCCCGCTCATGGCTTATGCTGAGTCTGACCCCTTCGCGGTTGTTGCAGCACATATTATATTAGTTATAGATAAAAAAAAACCTTTATTTAAGAATATTTCATAATATTGTATACTTTTTAATTTTTGTATTTTTTTTTCGGTGTTCTATTTTTTTGTATATTTTTTTTTTTGTTATTTTGCTTATGTGTGTTGTAACTTACGCGAATAAAAGTTATTATTATTATTATTATTATTATTATTACAATTAAGTTCAGCGGCGCGCTCTCCTCCGTAGAGGGGGTCGAAGCCGCATCCGAGGTAATACAAACCTCTATTAAATCAGCCTTGGCGGCTTCGACCACACAGCACCCTGTGGAGGCGCGCCGCTATAATACACCGATCCCAGTCCGTCTTAGCGACATGCTCGCTAAGAAACGCAGGCTGCGCGAGCTCTGGGCGCGAACACGGTGCCCCCGGGTCAAGCGCGAGTTAAACGCTTTGGCGGAGCGGTTGTCTGCTGAGATGGCGGAGTTGCGAGGGACCACCTGGGAGACGAGAGTCGACCAGGCTGGTGAGTCGCAAACGTCGCTCCATCATCTGAGCAGACAGCTGACCCGATCCAAGTTTCCAACCTCCCCCCTCCTAGATGGCGAGGGGAGGAGGGTAACTTCAGCGAAGGACCGCGCGGAGATCCTTGCCGAGTACATGGAAGAGCAATTCTCGCCTCATCCAGCAGCACCGTCTGTCTCCGACCACCACGAGCACGTGGAGCGCAGAGTAGGGGAGTTCCTTAGTGGCCCGACACCGGCACTCGAAGGGATAGAGTTTATCTCTCCCACGGAGGTAAGGAAGGCGGTCATGCGTCTACCCAGGCGCAAGGCTCCAGGTCACGATGGAATCCCCAACGCGGCGCTAAGCATGCTCCCGAGGAGGGCCCTGGTCGCAGTGACTAGGCTCTTCAATGGGATCCTGCGCACAGGTCACTTCCCGACCATCTGGAAGTTAGGGAAGGTAATTGTACTCCCGAAACCGGGGAAAGACCGCCGTCTCCCGGGCAACTACCGCCCCATAACGTTGCTATCGACCACAGCAAAGCTGTTTGAGAAGCTAGCGTTGAAGCGAATGCATCCCTTCCTTAATATAAGGGAGGAGCAGTTCGGCTTCCGCGCTGGCCACTCAACGACGCTACAGCTGACGCGAGTACTCCATCATCTAGCATACGAGCTCAATTACGGGCGTCATACGGTCGGCGTCTTTCTCGATATAGAGAAGGCGTTCGATCGTGTGTGGCACGCGGGGCTCGTATTCAAAATGATGGAGTTGCACGCGCCGGTGACGCTGGTACGGTTAATAGCTTCGTTTTTAAGTGAGCGGCAGTTCTATATTTCGGTTGAGGGCATAGCCTCAGACCCTAGACCCATACGTGCAGGAGTCCCGCAGGGAAGCTGCCTCTCGCCGTGGCTCTACGCGCTCTACACTAACGACATTCCCACCCTTCACGGTCACCTGGAGGACTGGGAACGTGACGTTACGCTCGCGTTGTTCGCAGACGACAGTGCGTACTTCGCGTCAGCCCGTCGAGCTGACATTGCTGCCAGGAGGATGCAGCGGTTACTCGACCTGTTACCTGTGTGGCTGGATAAGTGGCGCATGGCTGTCAATGTCGGTAAGACAGTCGCAATACTTTTCAGCCGCAAGCGTATCATGCCCGCGCCGCTACGGATCCGTGACACGGATGTAGCTTGGCAGACAACAGTTAAGTACCTAGGATGTAGTATCGATCGCTCGCTGCACATGATCCCGCAGGTGGAGGAATCCCTCCGCCAGGCCAGAACGGCCCGAGCGATGCTCCGACCGGTACTACATTCTAGGCTACCATTAAGAACGAAGCTGATGGTCTACAAGACCTACATTCGTTCACGACTTACCTACGCGGCGCCAGCATGGTACGCGTTGGTATCAAGGTCGAACCGCCAGCGTCTCCAGGTGCAGCAGAACCTAGCCTTGCGAGTAATCGTAGGGGCTGGTCGCTACGTCAGGAACGACGTGTTGCGGCGCGACCTCAAGATCGAGACGGTCGAGGAGTTTGTGGTCCGCCTAGCTCGTTCAATGTATGAGCGGGCGGAGGCTGGACCACATATACACCTAAAGGGGTTCGCGCCTCTTCACGATCGACCACCTGGGGGGCGGCCGCTCCCGCGGGAGCTCCCTGGCTTGGCGACCTCCGACCATCAGGAGGACGACCGTCGGCTCGAAAGCGACGCCCAAGTACACCGCACCACCCACTAAACAGTGGGTATGGTAAATATCCTTTACACTTGTATGTAAAATTATAATGTTTTTATTAACATTTTAATATTATATATAAATGTTAAAGATCCGGGAGGTATTCGACTTCCTTGAGAATTGCCCGGGTAAAGAGGGTACCCCTCGAGGCCCGAAATTCCCTACCCACCGCCCTTATATTGACATTGCCTTAGCATATGAGAGACCCGGAGGGTATGACGTCCCACGTAACTGCGAACATGGCCTCCAGAAGGAAGCACTCCCAAGAAGAAAAAGAAGAAAGAAGACTCCGAAGAAGAAAGAAGACTCTGAAGACTCAAGACTGAAAATTAAAGACTGGAAACTCTGCAGGACGGAAGGATCTTCTGCAGCAGGAAGAAAGAAGATTCTCCGCGACAGAAGAGCGAAGGATATTAGGGCTAGGCAAGGGGGATTAGGGCTAGGCTTTGGCTGGTCCACTACGGCTTAAACAGATAACGTCATTCTTGTTTCTTTTGAAAACGTCTCCTCCCCCCGCACCTACCCCCCGCACCCTCTACATCGACGCGGCAAGAGAACGGCGCAACTCCCCGACGCGAAGTACACACACGAGCGGGCTTCCGGCGCCGGACGAGCGAAAGTCCGTCCGTAACAACATCACGCCCGCCCCCCTCCGTCGCGGTAAGAGCCGTCGGTGAGGACTCGCTTTAGCCGACGGACGCGCCTGCGCACTCACGACAACGCACGTGGGGCGCACGGCACGCACGCCCCGCGACATCTGCTGGTCCTTCGAGCCGGATCTACGTGTATTTCGTCGAGACATCGGGTTACTGACGTCGTCATGCCTGTCACCAGGAGCCAGAGGGGTACCTCGCCGCCGAACCAGTCGACTGCGCCCCGTGCTGAAGAAGAGGCACAAGGGACAACTGACTCTTCGGGAACGTCGGGAACCTCGGGCACAACTACAGAGGGAACGTTAACTACGTACGAGTCAAGAGTCACTTCAGAGACGGAAGTTGCTGCTCCTGCTGCTCCAGCTGCTGCAACGGCAGCACCTGCAGCAAAGAAGAAGACTCGCTCCGTCGTGTCCACGGGACGTCGGGAACGGGAAGCCAAGCTGGAATTGGCGCGCCGACAACTAGACGAAGCGAAAGCAGCAGCGGAACTCGCCCGGGCCCAATGGGAGTTGGCCCAGGTGGAAGATGAGGAGTCCGAAGATGAAGAAGGGAATCCTGCTTGGGACGCCAACGTGCAGACATGGGTGCAGTCGACGGTCGGTCGGATGTCCGAAGAGGTACGTCGGGGGGAGGTGCCCAAGGAGGGGCACCAGCAGGGCACGTCCAAGGAGGGGCGCGCCATCCAACCTCCAATTGCCGCCGTCAAGCCAGAGGACCAAGAGGAACCTTCAACGAACGGGACCAAGGATTTAGCGGAGGCCATCATCAAGGCAATCAGCGCGGCGCCGAGGAGTGCGCCGAGCTATGTGCACGAGTTGCCGGACTTCGACGGGAGGAGTGAAGAGTGGATCGCCTTCAGGACGGTGTATGAAGACACTGCGCCGATGTTTACGGATGCTCTCAACATGGCGCGGCTGTGGCGGTCCATCAAGGATGCGGCACGGGAGGCGGTGAAGAGTCTCCTGTATTCGGAGTGCCCACCAGAGGAAATATTGGAAGCTCTTCGTCGAAGGTTCGGAAGACCAGAAGCCCTGATCCTGATGGAGTTGGAGAAGGTGAAGAACCTGCCACGCATCACGGAAGGTGCGCGCGACGTCTGCGTGTTTGCCAGCCGGGTGAACAACACTGTCGCGACAATTCGGGGGCTTCGAAGACCGCAGTACCTTCACTCGCCGGAGATGGTGAAGACCATCGTGGACAAGATGCCGGCGGTGCTGCGCTATCGGTGGTACGACTATGCCGCCGAGAAGGAAGATGAAGATCCAGACCTGGTGCTAATGATGAAGTTTCTCAACAGGGAAGCGGACCGGTGTGGACCCTACGCGACGCAGGAGACGGTGCACCAAAGGCAGCCTCCCTGGCGTCAATCCGAACACACCACGTCCGATCGAGTCGAGGAAGAAAGGAAGACCTGCTGTCCACACTGCCGGGACGAGCATCACCTCTACGAGTGTCGCAAGTTCCTACGGCTGCCGGTAAGAGAGAGGTGGGACGTCGCTGAGAAGTCACAGATGTGTTTCAGGTGTCTGCGAGGGCGGCACCAGAAGGAGACATGTCGGCGTCCTCCGTGCAAGGCATGCAACCGGCGACATCACTTCGTGCTTCATGAAGAACGGGGGCCTAGCCCGAAGCCCGAAGAGATGAGGGAAATAGCGAACAACGTCATGCTCCCGGTGAATGCGGCAAGGACAGGAAGGGCGTATCTGAAGATGGTTCCAGTCGAGTTGTACGGGCCAAGGGGGGCTGCCAAGGTGCTGGCGCTGCTGGACGAGGGGTCTACGGTCACGCTGCTCGACGCGGCGGTCGCGCGGCGAATTGGACTCAAGGGACCCATGGAGGCGCTCACCCTGGAGACCGTAGGAGGGAAGACCATCACCAAGGGAGACTCGATGAAGCTCAACATGAAGGTCAAGGGACAGCACCAGGATAAGAAGAGGACCATCTCTGGGGCACGCACGATCGACGATATCAACCTGACGCCCCAGAGACTGGACAAGAAGAAGATTGAGCAGTGTGCTCACCTCAAGCCGATGGCAAGCCAGTTGTACTATGAAGAGGAATCACCCAAGCTGCTGATTGGGCAAGACAACTGGGAGCTCATCGTGTCCAGAGCCACGCGCAAGGGGAAGCGAAGTCAACCCGTAGCATCGTTGACCTACCTAGGGTGGGTGCTACACGGGTCCAGCGGAGCAACATCGAGACTCGTGAACTTCGAGACCAGCGCGCACTTGTCTTCTAGAGTAGAAGAATTTGGCAAGGACATCACACGGAAGGGGAATCTTCTCAACAGCAACGAGGAAGATTGGCAGAAACCACACACCTTCAAGAAGAAGCCCAGGGGAATGGAGAAAGGGGGATCGACTGTGGGGGCGCAGCCCGTCGATCAGCGTCCGGATCCAGACCCAGCCAAGTTCGCAAGATGGACGCAACTGGTGGGGGCAACAGCAAGGTTACTGCAAACGAAGAATCAAGAGAGAAGATATACTCCCCTCACACACGACAAGATACAGGAAGCCGAAGAGATCCTGTTAAGAAGAAGCCAAGAAGAGAGCTTCCAAGAAGAAGTACTCTGCGTCAGGGAAGAAAAGCCGTTGAAGAAGGAAAGCCGGCTTAAGGAACTGGACGTCGACATGGCAGATGGACTACTACGACTCCGGGGAAGAATCGACGCAGCAGTACACACGCGGCAAGAGAAGGGACCTGTGGTGCTGGATAGCAAGCATCACGTCACCGGGCTGCTCATCACGTACTACCATGAGAAGTTGGGTCATGGTGACCACGCAACGGTGATCAACGAGTTGAGGCGACGCTACTGGATCCTGGGACTACGGTCTGCGGTCAAGTCGACGGTTCATCGGTGTCAATGGTGCAGGGAGCGCCGTGGCACACAAGAGTTCCAGCAGTTGGGGAGGTTCCCGCTGGAAGCCTCACGAGGGGGAGAATTGCCGATCAAGCCAAGAAGCCGTCACCAAACTCAACCAAGAAGACGTCATCACCGCGGCAAAGAAGATGGGCATCAGGTGGAAACTCATACCACCTGGGGCTCCCAGCAAGGAGGGCACGTGGGATCGCCTCGTCTGGTCCCTAACAAGGACCCTGGCGGCAATCCTCCAGAGAAGGCATCCCAAGGAAGAAGTCCTGCACGCTCACCTACTGGAAGCAGAGCACCTGGTAAATTCAAGACCTCTCATCGAAGCCGACGAAGACATGAAAGAAGGGGCCCTTACTCCCAATCATTTCCTCATTGGGAGATCCTGCGGCACAAGATTGGGGACATTCACCGACGAAGATCTCACCGGCCAGCGGACATGGAAGACGGCGCAGCGACTAGCCGACCACTTCTGGAGCAGATGGGTGAAAGAGTACCTTCCTACTCTGATCCCGAGAAGAGTCGACACAAGAGCTGCCAAGAGAGACGTGCAGTGTGGGGATACGGTCCTCATAGTGGACGCCACGCTGCCGCGAGGAGTCTGGCCAAGGGGTGAGGTGGTCCGAACCTATCCTGGACCCGACGGGCGCACCAGAGTACTGAAGGTGCGCACGGCAGGGGGCGTCCTGAAACGTCCCAGCTCCAAGGTGGTGCTACTGGTTCCGGCGCAACGCGACGAGGAGCGAGCAGTCGTCGAGCCGAGCAGCGGGTCGGCGGACAGCGAGCCAGACTGCGGGGAGGCGGTCATCGCATCGGGCCAGCAGCACGGAGTCGCCGGGTCAGGAGTTGGTGCTACGCACGAGGGGGAGGATGTCGGCGACTCGTCTAATTAACTAGATTAAGTTCCCTTATGTATCGAATTATGATTACGAAGTATTATATTTAGCTAAAAGATTTCGATGTTTATTACGATAGGATCACAACAGACTCAAGCTATGATTATAACACGATATGAAAGAGATGCAAGATGAAAATACGAGATAGAGAATAGGTTTACTAAAGTTGTATGAAAGTTTTATGTAAATCACATGTTCATTGTAATTTTTGATAGTTTTAGTTAAGATATATTGTTATAATTAGTGTAGATCGATAGGTTAAGCATTTCTCTACACTTTTATATACAATAGATAAGGATAAGGTTTTAAACTTAGGATTTATTAAGGAAAATAAGTGTAGGATAGGACAAAATTGCTATGTTTTTACGATGTTTTTTATGAATAACTTTTTTGTCTTTCTAGATATAAGAATAAGAATTGTATGGCTTTATAGATCTTTTTAAGACGAATCCATTGATGTATGACACATGTATGTAAGATTTTGGGGAATAATAAAGATTTAGCCGGACATGGGTCAGCCAAAGTGAAAATTAGATCGAAATGTTAGGCAATATGGGCTTAGAGCCATGCGGCTCTCTTTAAGGTAATGCCGAAGGGCAGCGGACCAGGCGGGTTTTTAGCTGCGAACATGGCCTCCAGAAGGAAGCACTCCCAAGAAGAAAAAGAAGAAAGAAGACTCCGAAGAAGAAAGAAGACTCTGAAGACTCAAGACTGAAAATTAAAGACTGGAAACTCTGCAGGACGGAAGGACCTTCTGCAGCAGGAAGAGAGAAGATTCTCCGCGACAGAAGAGCGAAGGATATTAGGGCTAGGCAAGGGGGATTAGGGCTAGGCTTTGGCTGGTCCACTACGGCTTAAACAGATAACGTCATTCTTGTTTCTTTTGAAAACGTCTCCTCCCCCCGCACCTACCCCCCGCACCCTCTACATCGACGCGGCAAGAGAACGGCGCAACTCCCCGACGCGAAGTACACACACGAGCGGGCTTCCGGCGCCGGACGAGCGAAAGTCCGTCCGTAACAACATCACGCCCGCCCCCCTCCGTCGCGGTAAGAGCCGTCGGTGAGGACTCGCTTTAGCCGACGGACGCGCCTGCGCACTCACGACAACGCACGTGGGGCGCACGGCACGCACGCCCCGCGACACTAGTTACCTTCTAGTTAGTATTAAAGAGATATTATTAATTTTGTTTTCAACTAGTACGTCAACTTGTGCTAAATAACATTAGTGACACTGTCATTTGTTTAATCCACGGTGTTGCCACTTATTGTTCTATTAATAAAGAGGTTATGATTTTCATTTCATACAGCCAATGTCTATGACAAATTTTAAGAATTTTAGTATTGGTTATAATTTTACTTATAATTGTACTACCATATATTCACTACTTATTCTACGTTTTTACCAATATTTGTAACGTTTTCTGCCGATGTTTAACCGGTGGGATGGATGAAACTACAAATATTAAATTTTATAGAATTATATAACTTATAGTACTGTTTTGTATGGTTTATATTTATATAATATATATTATTATAATACTTTTATTTATTTATATATATAGTTATGTCTGAGGATGATTCATTTCATTCAGCACGCAGTTTTAATACATCTTTAACGTCCAGTAACGAATCTTTTTGTGACCTTGAAACCTTAGGTAATTTATTGAATGCTTCTCTTGAAAACTCTATTTATACTTTCAACGTTTGCCACCTAAATGCTCAAAGTATTCCAGCACACCATACAGAGCTTTTAGATACATTCAGCAGTTCATCTGTACAAGCTATTTTAATATCTGAAAGTTGGCTTAAACCCTGCTTAATGTCCCACGATTACAGTTTGCCTGGTTACATTCTCGTAAGAAACGATAGACTGGAGTGGAATACTCTCCCCTTTACTATTCTCTTTATTTATTAATTCCCTGTCTTTGTTGCTTACTTGCTCTTTCCACTTTTACGCTGACGATTTGCAGATTTATACACAAAGTGATGCTCATTCTCTAAATAATGCTGTAATGAATATTAACGACAATTTAAAACATATAGCAGATTGGTCTATGAAATATGGCGTAAATGTGAACCCCAACAAATGTCAAGCCATAGTTATTGGCAGAGACCGACAGTTAAATAAAGTTGACTTTGGTCTCATTGCTCCGGTCATGTTTAATGGTTCTTTGATAAAATTTTCGTCATCGGTTAAAAACTTGGGCATCCATCTGGATCATAATCTAAACTGGTCTACACACATTCGAGAGACTTGTAGAACTGTAACGGCCAAGCTCTGTGCTCTCAATCGGCTTAAAAACTTCCTTCCTATCAAGGTTAAGTTAATTCTGGTGCACGCTCTGATTTTCCCCATTATTGATTATGGTGATGTGTGTTTTACGGATCTTAATGAGAATCTACTGAACAAACTAGATCGCCTTATTAACAACTAGCTTTTGCCCGCGGCTTCGCTCGCGTGGAATTTAGTCTGCCACATAAAGTTTGCAAGGTGGTAGAGCAATGGTTCAACCAGGGAGTTATCACCGCCGCACCTATTTCTACCGTGAAGCAGTTCTTGTGTTTCATTAGAAGGGTGTGGCTGCCGGCTCGCTTTTATATGAGGCGATCATCAAAGTCCTCGAGAGTAGCAACGCATCTGTGATTGACTTCAGATTGAACCCTTGCCCTACTTCCTAAATCTATGTGTTCAAATTTCAAATCACAGGCACGTATATTAATTTGAATTAGTTTTAATTAATGCTTACTCTGAAATTAAAAGTTTTAAGAAAGGGTCTCAAAACGCGTGACGTTTACCAACGCGCAGTTGGTCAACTACGACCTAAACTACTGTTAATCTGACGTATGTGCCGAGTTGTGTAACATTAAAAGGTCGCTAACGATTGAATGACATATTGAACCTTTTCCACTGTTTCATTCTCATTGACCTTTTTTTTGTCGAGGGGGAAACCTTCAAAAGGTACCATACGCCGTGGGAGCGACGCAGGGTTATGTGGGATTCTTATCGCACCAGGACTCCGGGATCTTCAAAGGAACGCAACTGGAGTCCTCTGAGTGCATTGCCCCATCGGGCTCCTCCCAAGTGAGCGTCTGGGCCCACTCCATCTGATCTTTACCACGATATGCGACCACACGTATACCACCATCCTTCCCGGGATCGTCTGGCTGGACTGTTCAAGCTCTTTGCATCCTGGCTCTCACGACAGCATGCGACCACACATGCTGACATCTTTCCCAAAGTTGCTGACTGGGTATTTCGAGCTCCCAGTCTAGCCGCCCGCAACCCCGAAAGCCCCCTTTTAGTCGCCTCTTACCACAGACAGGGGATACCGTAGCCTTATTCTGATCCCGGAACTACAGGGACGTCATTCACATCGACCTTTCCCATTTTGCTCCGTGATTTATAACCATTTATATATTAATTTCATAGAACTTCGTTGTATACGGCGGCGGCGCACGGCGCGTACTGCCGGTCAATCAATTGAGTACGCAATATGTTATACTCGTAATATCTTCTAAACTACTTATCCAATTTACATGGTGTAAAAAGTAGATTTAATCTGTATTAGATGCTTAATTTTTTGAAATCATTTATTTAGATAAGGATTAATATTTAGTTTGTATAAAACCCATGGAAAGATCAACTTCATATTTTTTAAATTTTCAAAGTATAAAAAGAGTTATTGTGGGTTATACTTAGAATATAGATATATGCTGTCGCGGACTTTTATTTAGATCTATGTGAGCCAAACAATCCCACCGTACATTATATTTGGATATCTCCAACGGTTTAGGCAGCGTACGCGAAGATAGCTCTCAGAGGACAACTTTTTTTGCGACTAATCTGATATTTCTCGTTATAGTATAACCTTATTACAAAAAAATCGGTATAAATTATAGTCCATGTGTTATTCTGATGTATAACCTATATTACTGTAAAGTTTCAACCAAATCCGTTCAGTAGTTTTTGCGTGAAAGAATAACAAACACACATACATCCTCACAAACTTTCGCATTTATAATATTAGTAGGATTGTATCCGCTTTATTTTCTGTCTTCGCAAGTTCGATCACGTCTCCTCCTTCCGGTCCCAGTTACAATGGCCTCCTATTCGTCAACGAAGACAAATAAGGATACTCTCTTCTCTTTTCTCTATCTTATGTGATGACCTTTCTCCCGCTTATCTGAAGTGTAAATTTCAGTACCTGCGCGATAACCATGAACGGCAACTACGCTCTTCTGAGACTCTCACTCTCTCTATTCCTCTTCACCACTCTGGTTTCATGTCCTACTCATTTGCTGTTCAAGCCGCTCGATT
Organism: Spicauda simplicius; assembly: GCA_949699795.1. Lineage (NCBI taxonomy): Eukaryota > Metazoa > Arthropoda > Insecta > Lepidoptera > Hesperiidae > Spicauda > Spicauda simplicius. The sequence goes on along the minus strand of CATIWX010000003.1, from coordinate 58,152 downwards.
TTGGAATGCACTCCCTGATGATCTTAGGAGAGCAATGAGTAAAACTAGCTTTAAGAGGAAACTTCGGATACATTTAAAATTGTTACAGAGCAACGATACTGGTCTAAAAGTATAATTGAATTTCTCTATATCGTTGGGCGTATTAATTAAATTGTGATATATATTTATATATATATATACATGTATATATTTATTTTATTTATATATTATATGTATTTAACATTCATATTTATTTAATTCATAGTATATGTTTATGCATATTAAAATAGATTTAAATTAGTAGTCGTATACTTCATCGCTATTATTATTATTATTTTTTATTAATACCGCCTTCATTGTGTTTCGGACTGCCTAAAGGTTGGCTGGCAGAGAATGCTTATAGCATTAAGCCCACCTTTGTACAAAATTTATGGTACACAAAGAATAAATAAATAAATAAATATCACACCACTGGTATTTCACATAAAGCTACATACAACTTTCGTCTAAGTCACTTTGGCATGATTTCGCTTCATAATCGCCGAGTACTACTAGACATTATATATCTTAAAAAATATATTTCCGGAGATATAACTTGCAGTTAGTAGCTAACTCAATTAAAAATTAAAATACCTTATAACTGTCCAAGACACCCAATCACCAAATTATTATACGTTCCAGCGAGCAGAACTAACGTCCTCAAACATTCTCCTTTATTGCGAATGTGTTCTGAGCACAACCGACTTTCAGCACTTATTAAAGATTTTGATGTGTTTAATGACTCTGTCGCGATCCGGAGAAAAAAAAAATTACCGCACACTTCTCCTCATAAATAGCCATATTATTGCTTAGTTATGTATGTAGTATTGTAAAATTATTGTAGAGCGTAATTAAGTATTTAAGTTTATATTTTTATGACGGTAATGGTTTTCTTGTCGGGTTTAGGATATAATATAATCGTAATATTGTTAGTACGATCATGTTGTGTGAGATGTAGTTGAATAAGAACAACGAGTTGTAAAATTAAGAATTAGATAATAGCGTTTAGAAAATATCGTGTTAAGACTTACTGTACAGATGTGGATAGACAAAGGATTGTAAATGGGCAATAGCTTTTAGGGTGTAATATTGCATGGGAACTGCGTCTTGCAAGGAAGCCGAACATAATATTGTTAGGAATGATAAAATAAGGGTCAGTACGACTAGGTGGGGGTAAGACGCCAGTATTATAAGATGGTACGCAGAGTTTAGGCGTCAATGAGAAATGAGAAGTGAGAAGTGAGAAGTGAGAAAAGAGATGTAAGAAGTTATAAGTTAGACGTTATGATAGTTAGAGGTTAAGAAGTTTGTTTACGTTAGTTTGATTAAAGACGTTGTATCTGTTAAAGTATTATGTATCAAAATAGATGTATCACTACTAGCGCCATCTGTATACTTGTCACTATTCAAAGAAAATAAAATCAGTCTTGTCACAACGGTCAACGTGTTTTATTAGGTTATGGGCCCAGTCCCGCATTTTGCAATCTAAGTTTATCTGAAAGTGTGTTTTTCGTGCATAATGTCGTCAAGTTATAGAGGGTGTTTTTTCAAAGAGTACCCAAATCGACACAGATGGTTCAGAAGCGGTAAAATAACAGATTTTTGAAATAAAAAAAATATATATATTTTTTTAAATATTGAATCATTTTATCCCCTAAATACAGAACTCATGGACATGATTTCAACAACGAAAACGTTCATTCATAAATTCTGCTATTTATTATCACACTACTTTGTGCGCCCGCACACAAACATAAAAACTATAGCCGAATATTACCGATATCTCCAATATCGGTAATATTCGGCTAGCGATCGCCTAGTTTCGCACAACCCCTTTCCCCGTCGCCCTCGCAGAAACCTGTGATGCGCAATCGCCGCCCGCCGACCTCCAGTCGACCGTGACCGATATTTAAATGCGTTTGATATTTTTTTATGAGTCAAAATGGCGGCACAAAATCAAATAACTTACACAAACCGCGAGTATTATGAGATGGTACGGTGCTACATTTTAAGTGGTGAAAGTTTACGTGGTGCGCAAAGACTGTATGAAAGTGACTCTTTACCGCGTTTACAAATAAACGGAAATAATTTAAGAGTACCCAACACTAGGACGATTTTAGCAGCTAACCAAAGGTTGTTAGATTTTGGACAGTTCACGACGCCGGTCCATGCATCATCTCAAGGAGGTCATGTTGTGATTAGCCCGGAGATCGAGAACGCTATTCTCGAGTTTTTTGAGCGAGATTCTCGTGCTAGTACAAGCGACGCAGCCCGACGATTCAGCGTAAGCCGTTATTACGTGTGGAAGTTACTAAATTCTTTAGGATACCATCCTTTTCATTATCAACGCGTCCAAGCACTCCATGATAACGATGGTCCTCCTCGGATACAATTTTGTCAATGGTTATTGTCAAACCTTGACTCTGTAAACATTTTATTGACTGATGAGGCGTTATTTACGCGGGTAGGACTTTATAATAGTCACAACGAACATTATTGGGCACTGAGCAATCCCCACGTAATTAAAGATAGCCATCATCAAGTGCGATTTAGCGTTAATGTATGGGCTGGTATAATTGGTAACGTAATCGTGGGCCCGTGCTTCATCGAGGGACGGTTGTCTAGGGGTAATTATTTAGAAATGTTACGAAGTGTCGTATCAGATTTATTGGAAGATGTACCCCTAGGATTATTTAATAATTTTTATTTTCAACATGACGGTGCACCACCTCATTATTCTACTACTGTGCGTGACTATTTAAATAATGAATATGGTGACAGGTGGATAGGACGCGGGGGGCCGATAGCGTGGCCACCTAGGTCACCGGACCTTACTCCGTTAGACTTTTATTTATGGGGAGAAATTAAAAGACGTGTTTACGTTGAGGAAGCGCAGAGTTATGAGGACCTACGCAATAAAATAATTACTGCTTTTAGTGAAGTGAAAAGTGTTCAGACACAAATAATGTTAAAAAACAATTTAAGAAAGCGTGCACAGCTTTGTATTGAGAGAAATGGACTCCACTTCGAACAGTTTTTGAAATACCAGTGATATGTAGACAATACCAGTGTGATTTTTAAGGGACTTAAAGTAAGTTGATTAATTATGTAATTAGGTAAGTTAATTTGTTGTAAATAGTTGATTCCAATTTTTTAAATACACCATAATAAATTAAACACGCAGGTTAGATTTAAAACAATAAAGTAGTAACGTAGGTAGTGTGTAGTTGTTCACTATGACGGTCCTAAGCCCGTGAAAAGTATGAAGGAAAAATTGGTATCTTAAACTGATTTATTTTGTTAAATGAGTTGGTAATAAACATTTCTTTGTGTGCGTGTCATACTCGATAATAAGAACCGCGCGTCGGTATACTTGTATTACGAGTTTGTGTGCGTTAGTGCTTGTGTCGATATCAATGACTGCGCGTATTATGCAATGGTTGTCCATAATGTACGCAGAATTTGGAATAACTTAGAATTAATGTAATTAAATAATTAAGAGTGATTTTAAAGTTTTAATATTTTTTATATAACATAATTGATGTCTAGTAAAAAAATTTGGGTACCCTTTGAAAAAACACCATGTATAGTTAATGTTCCGAAACTAAAAGGACGCGAAAATTATGATGACTGGGCGTTCGCGGTAAAAAACTTTATGGTGTTAGAGGGCATTGATTTAGACAATATTTCGACGGATTTAAGTGACAGTGAACAAGCAAAGGCTAAAGCTAAGTTAATTATGACTATTGATCCTTCATTGTACGTTCATATCAAAACTGAGAAGACAGTTAACGCGTTGTGGAGAAAGTTAAAGCAACTATTTGATGACACCGGATTTTCTAGAAAAATCAGTTTACTTCGGTCATTAATATCGATTCGCCTAGAAAATAGTGAATCCATGACTAGCTACGTGTCTCAAGTGGTTGAAACAGCGCAGCGATTAAAGGGAACAGGTTTTGAAATCAATGAAGAATGGATTGCATCATTACTTTTAGCCGGACTTCCTGAAAAGTTCGCGCCAATGATTATGGCGATCGAACATTCTGGATTAGCTGTCAGTGCTGACACCATAAAAACAAAACTTTTAGATATGAATTCTGATGTTGGCAGCAGTGGAAGTAGTACAGAGACAGCTTTTTTGGACGAATCGTCGAAAAGGTGGCAACACTGTGCATTCCAAGAAAACGTCAAAGTCAAATCAAATGTCGTCAGGAATTAAACAAATAAAGTGTTATAGATGTAAGAAAATTGGACACTTTAAAAACCAATGTCCTGAATTAAAGGTTAAGGAAGCAGGTGCCTTTAGTGTGGCTTTCTTTCAAGGAGAATTCAGTGCAGATGATTGGTATATTGATTCCGGTGCGAGTGTTCACATGACGGCGAAGCGTGATAGTTTATTGCAGATACGAAAACATACGATAAATCAAATAGTTGTGGAGAATAAAACATCCATGCCAGTTATGTGTGCCGGCAATACACTAATAACTACGTGTGTAAACACAGATCAGTTTAACATTCGTGTGAAAAATGTATTGTGCATTCCTAACCGCACAACAAACCTCCTATCTGTTAGCCAGTTAATAGCAAATGGAAATACAGTTTCATTTGAAAAAGATTGTTGTAAAATCCGTAATAAACAGAATAAACTGATTGAAGTAGCAAGTTTACTAAATGGGGTGTACAAACTAAACACAGTGAAGTCAGAGGTGTTCGCAGCTTCGGCAATACACACACCAGATGCAACCCTACACGTGTCCCCCGGGTGATGCTAAACAGGAAGCCTAACGCCGAGCCACAGGCGGCGGTCAAATAACCTGTCCTCGACCTGATTCGAGATGGATACGGGGACCACGAGGAATTAAATTACCCTCAAAACAACCCGACGTAGAAGGTAATGGGAACCCACTACGATTATCTCCCAAGACAACTTCGATGCAAGGTAACGGAACATGTATAACGATGTCTAGCCATCCGACTGACACCCGGCGCTGATTGATACCCGGGTCAATGAGTGTGAAATATGCGACCGAAGACTCGTCGGGAGCGCGTCAACAGGCTTCCGATACAGTTAATGCTACTGATGATAAAAAAACTGTCTCATTTCGCCTTAGTCAACGAATTGGAACCTGGAACGTTAGAGGCATACTTAAACCTGGTAAGCTGTGCATCATTGAAAAAGAATTGAATGCTCATAATCTCACCTTACTGGGCATCTGCGAAACCCACAAAAAAGGCTCAGGTCATTTTAAGACAGCCAATGGCAACACGGTGTTTTACTCAGGACATAATAAGGAGAGTAAAAACGGAGTAGCAGTTATGATGCCAAATAGAACAGCATCTTGCGTGACTGCTTATAATACCATTAATGACAGAATCATGACGATTCGATTAAACTGTAAACCGTTGCCACTGAATGTCATACAGATCTATGCTCCAACTGCGCAATCATCTCCAGAAGAAATAGAGGAATTTTATAATACTCTCCAGACTACAATCGATAGAACATCTAGGCGTGAAGTACTCATTGTGCAAGGAGATTGGAATGCCAAAGTCGGGGACACAACGTGTGATGATCATATTCGCCATATAATTGGAAAATATGGGCTTGGACAGCGTAATGAGAGGGGAGAAAAATTTATAGACTTCTGCGTCAGCAACAACCTCACGGTGACAAACACGCTCTTTAAACACCATAAACGAAGACTATATACTTGGATATCCCCAGGAGACCGATTTAGGAACCAAATTGACTTTATCACTATCAAAAATCGCTGGAGATCATCAATTACCAACAGCAGAACATTCCCCGGAGCGGATTGTGGTACAGATCACCAACTACTAGTAGCAAACTTGCGCATTCGTCCCAAAATCATCCGGAAAACCCAAAAGCATGTAGTACGTCCGACACCAGCTCAAGAGAAATATCTCATGATACAAGCAGAATCAGATCTTAATACTATGCCTGAATCAGAAGACCCAGAGGAACAGTGGTGCTATCTACGAGATCAAGTGCAAAAAATATTAGTCTCGCTACCCCAACAACCTAACATGAAGAAGGATTGGATATCAGATAAGACCTGGGCCGCCATCATCCAGAGAAAACAACTAAAGAACGGTGGGATTTCTCTAAGCAGCAATGAATATGCAAACTTGAATAGAGAAATTCAAAGGATGTGCCGACAGGACATAAATCGTCACTTCGAAAATATATGTAGTGAAATCGAGCAACACGCAGACAAACACCAATCTGCAGACCTCTTTAGAAAGATTAAACGGATTACACGCAACGTTAAACCATCTTCGTGGATCATTGATGATAAAGCCGGCAATCCAAGATTCAATATCCAACAAGCGAGCGACAGATGGAAAGAATATTGCACTGACTTATATCGCGATAAGGAGCTACCTACCAACTGTTGCAGCCCAATAAACCAGCGAATAGACCTGGAACCCTATATTCTTCGCTCAGAAATCGAAAACGCCATCAAAAAATTAAAGAACAATAAGTCTCCAGGGCCTGACACCATCTCAGCGGAAGTGCTGAAGGAACTGGGTGAAACGGGAATCACAGCTCTACACACCATCTGTAACACCGTGTGGAGGACTTGCAAATGGCCTACAGACTGGGTTCATTCGTTAGTACACCCAATACACAAAAAGGGTTCTGTGAGAAACTGCAGTAATTACAGAACCATAGCTCTTATATCACACGCTAGCAAAGTCCTGCTTCATGTTATTAACAGTCGACTTCGATCGTACCTTGACTGGCAAATTCCGCAGGAACAAGCGGGCTTTGTTAGAGGGAAGGGAACTAGAGAGCAGATTGTTAATATCCGACAAGTCATCGAAAAGTGTTATGAGTATAACATTCCCGTTGTGATATGTTTTGTGGATTACCAGAAGGCCTTCGATTGTGTCAGGTGGACGAAATTATGGGAGGTCCTTAAGAGCGCTGGTGTTCCTCCTCATTTTCTCCTGCTGATCAGGAATCTATACGAGTCTGGCTTTGGGACTGTAAAACTCGACACCATCACATCCGGTCGTTTCAAATTCGAAAAAGGAGTACGACAGGGTTGTATCATCTCTACCATCCTATTCAATATTTACGGCGAACATATTATGCGCGAAGCCTTAAATGGTTGGGATGGTGGTACTAAGATAGGGGGATTGAAATTGTCTAACTTGCGCTACGCCGATGACACAACCCTGTTTGCTTCATCAGAAAATGAAATGAAGGATCTAATAGACCGCTTAGAAAAAACAAGCTTGGACTTTGGCCTTTCGATCAACAGGAGTAAAACCAAGATCACGGTAATCGATCGCTCCGCGTCACTTCAACGCACAAATCTGCTCTGCGACTTTGAAGCTGTTAAGGAATTCCAATACCTGGGATCAGTTCTTAACGACAAAGGAAACTGCGAAACAGAGATACGACGCCGCATCGGTATGGCCAAAACGGCAATGAACCAGCTTAATAGGGTATGGAAGGATAGGAACATCACTAAGCGCACAAAAGTTCACTTGGTACGCACGCTCGTATTCTCCATATTCCTCTACGGCTCAGAGTCATGGACACTAAAAACCGCAGATAGACAAAGAGTGGACGCATTTGAGATGTGGTGCTGGCGACGCATGTTAAGAATACCATGGACAGCTTTCCGGACCAATATATCTATTCTAAAAGAACTGCATCTCGAACGTTGTCAACGACTATCCAGCCTTTGCCTGCACCGCATACTTACATACTTCGGTCATATAGCCCGAAAGGACAACAATAACCTAGAAAAACTAGTGGTGACAGGCAAAGTAGAAGGCAAGAGACTTCGAGGACGGAGCCCAAAAAGATGGATAGACCAAGTTTCGCAACACCTTGAGATACCAGCTAGCGCAGCGATACACCGGGCTGCTAACCGCAACAAATGGAAAGAAACTATCCAGCAGAGAAGTCACGATCCTCAGCACTGAGGGACCGACTGAAGAGAGAGAGAGATGGAAACAAAATCTATTGGCCAGGCCAAATACTTTCTTCTTTTTGTTGATGATGCTAGTCGAATGTCAAGTGTGTATTTTTTGAAAGAGAAAAATCAATCATTGCAGTACTTTAAATAATATAAAAGGTTGGTAGAAAATCAAACAGGAAATAAAATTAAAGTTAGGTTAGGTAGATCTGATAGAGGTCTGCTAATTAAGGTTAGGTTAGGTTAGGTTAGGTTAGGTTAGGTTAGGTTTTTTTTTTTTTTTTTTTTTTTTTTTTTTTTTTTTTTTTTTTTTTTTTTTTTTTTTTTATATCTATCCTACCTCCGGCGTATATTGCCGCAGACTGTTTTTACTATTTCTCTTTCATACAAGTTCTCGCTGGTTTGCTTCTCGTACTGTCATTCTGCATCCTAGTTCTTTCTTACGTCCATCCGCTTTTATTCCTGCCGGTTGGGATTACCGGGTCCTATTTCTATATTCTAAACTACTTATTTCTTTATTTCTTAAGTCTATTGTACAACAGGAGGGGGTTGGGGTTATTTTATTTCTGACATAGTTTCTTTATTTACTATTTTACAGTTCAGACTTACGCTAATTTACATTTTTTACTTTGCTTACATTCTTAATTGTATTCTTAATTTAATCTCTATCTTAACAATTCATATGTTATACTGAAATATACTTATTATATTTTGTAAACATACTTTATGTGCTGTTTCTACTGACCACTATACTTGTGAGTTCTTCGCAATATTTTAAGAATACATCTCTATTTTCACTTTTCATGATATTTGGGACTGTATGAGGCGCAATGTCTGTGTCGATTTGTTGTTCCAGTTGGAGCCTTTTCCTCGCGAAGACGGGGCAGTCAAAAAGGACATGGGGTACCGATTCTGAAGTATCGGGTTCACAGATACATGAAGGGCTCTCTTGCACCGAAATCGATGCAGGTACTCGGAGAACCCTCCGTGTCCCGTCATAAACTGTGTCCTCATCGCGGTGGTCTCGATTTTTCTGACTACCCCGAAAGCCGTGACAGCGTCCGGGAGGAAGATCTTCGTGATACTGGCCGTAGGTTCACTCCTGTACCTCTCGTTCCACTCGTCAATCGACTGCGCTCTCAGGCTTCGCCTGACGAATGAAACGGGGCACAGGTCGTAGGCTGGTGCGACCCTAGCGTTTTGCGCTGCCTCTTTTGCCAGCTGATCTGCTCTCTCATTTCCTGGCAGTCCGGCATGTGCTTTTATCCAGAATAGAGCTACATGTCTATTTTGCTGAATAAGAGTGTTTAAATTCCGGTTTGCTTTAATGGCCAGGGGATGAGTGCAGTTTTTCGCCGTCAGAGTTTGAAGGGCAGCCATCGAATCGCTATAGAGCGCAACGCTGGTCTCTTTTCGACATATTGCCACCTCACTCGCTTTCCAAATGGCCAAGAGTTCGGCCTGGTATACGGTGCAGTATGACGGCAGAGCAAGCTTGATGGACCTGACTTCGACCTCGCTGTTCCATATGGACAGCGCGGCGCCGACACGTCCACCAATCTTGCTGCCGTCTGTGAATATACGTAATGCGTAATCGCTATTTTCACTCAGTTGTTGTGCGTCTACCAGGCTAATGAGCTCGAGGTCCATTTGTTCCGCTGGGTGAGGGGCTTCAGATGTAGGTGCTCTACGCTCTATCTCCCTCCCGACTGGCTCCGCCAGGGGCATCCCCCTCTTCGCCTCATAAAGGGAGGCTGTCTCCTTCACGCGGAGGTCGAGTGGGAGTACCCCTGTCAGGGCCAGCGCTGAATTCAGCGACACTGTCCTATGCGCTTTGCACATCTTCTGCAGGAAACTCCTCTGGAGGCGACCTAGTTTTTTCCGAATCCCAACTTTTTTGACAGCGGGGGCCCAAACGCTGGCCGCGTACAGGATTACGGGTTCGACGGTCGCTGTGTAAATGGTTCTTATTACCTCGGGGTTCAGACCCCAGCTCACCTTTGCTGCTCTTGTCAATTGCTTGAAGCACGCAATTGCTTTTTTAGAGATGTTATTTATGTGCGAGTTAAAGGTGAGCCTGTGGTCTATCGTTACCCCGAGTAATTTTATCTCCTTTTTGTTTGCCAACTCCACTCCGCCCATGCTCAAGCGTGGGGTGTCGTACTTTATTTTGTTTGTAATTACCATTACGTTGGTCTTTTGCGGAGCAAATTTAAGTTTATTTGCGACACCCCACGCTCGCACATATTCTAGGGTGGAGTTTGCCTTTCGCTCTATATCTAAGGCCGTGTCGCCGTGAAACAAGAGCACTATGTCGTCGGCGAAGGCCTGGCCATAGTCTCCCCTTTTTTCCAGGCCCTTAAGGAGTGGGTCTAATAAAATATTCCACAGAATTGGACCGCCGATCGATCCCTGCACGCAGCCCTTTTGCGTTTCCCTTCGGTGTTCGCACCCCGCGTATCGGACGTTCACATGCCTGTCTTGGAGATAGTTGTTGATGACGCGACGTATGTTCGGGGGGCAGTTTTCCTCTGCCAGTCTCACTCGGATTTTGGGCCACCACGCGCTGTCGAAAGCCCCCTCTATGTCCAGTGAAACCAGGGTAGTTATCTTTTTGTTTGTCAGGTTTTTCCTGATCTGTTTCACAAGGTCATAGAGGGAGTCTTCAGTGCTTCGTTGCGGCACAAAACCGTATTGGCGGGTACTCATTTTAGGAACAAGATGGTATTTTAGTCGCGCCACCAACATCTTCTCATAAATCTTCCCTAGGATAGGGAGCAGTCCGATTGGGCGCAGTGATTTGGGCGTATTATAATTGTCCTTATCCGGCTTTCTCAGGACCACTACTGTGGCCTCCTTCCACAGCCTAGGGAAGTAGCTTAGCTTTAGGCACTTGTTTATTAACGTCAGGAACAAGGCAGGGTCATTGGAGATGGCGTTCATGCAAATATCGGCTGTAAAGCCGTCGGAACCGGGTGCCTTTTTGGGGTTAAAGGAGCTTGCTGCATTATTTAGCTCTCTTAGGGTGAAAGGTGGGTCATCTTCCTCTTCAGGGCTGGGTGTGTTGCAGATGGTTTCGGCTTGAACTCGGGTGGCTTTGTGTTCGGCGTTATCCTCGTTTGTTCCATCCTCCGGGTAAAAGGCTTCTGCCAGTACCCTAACGGAATTCTTGTTATCTTGGATTTCGCCTTCTACCACAATTTGTTGATCTTCTTCTCGTCTCCGAGTTCTACCTAATACTCTGTATATGCCGTCCCACATGCTTTCACGATCTTGCTTTTCACAGAACTGCTTCCAGCTTAGTGTCTGGGCCCTTTTTGCTTCTGTTTCATATTCTATTTTCTTTTCCAGGTACTCGGCAACTACCTTCGCACGGCGGACTGGCGCAGCGCGTCCGATCCTGTTTTTCCGGGTGGCTACCTCCTTCTTCAACCTTCGGAGGTCCTCGGTCCACCATGGCAGGGTAATTTTGTTTTTATTTTTCCTCTTTGGTACTGTGTGTGTGCATGTTTGTGTAATTAGTGTGGTGTATAGTGTTGCTGCGTGTTCTAGTTGTGTCGTGTCTGTGATATCTGCAATTTTGTCTATTGTAAGGTTGTGTTCCCTGGTCAACTGGCTTAATTTCTCATGAAATGTTTGCCAGTTGGCCTTTTTGGTATTGTAAAGTCTTGTTGTAGGTGTAATGTGCGTACCTTTTGACTTTTCTAAGTTGATGGTAACCTTTATGCTATTGTGGTCCGAGCTTATTAGGCCTTCCTCAATCTTCCAGTCTCCCACCCGGTTCAACAGATCGGCTGTGCACGCTGTGACGTCGATGTAGCTGGTATACCTCGTTCCGCCTCTGATTGTGTCGAAGGTAGGCTTTTCCACTGTGTTCAGAATATGGAGCTGTAGCTGATCGAGGGTGGCCAGGAGTTCGTCTCCTCTCTTATCGCTTTTGGTTCCGCCCCACCAGGTGTTCTGCGCGTTCGCATCTCCGCCTATTATGGTCCGTTTATAATCCAGGGCCTCTCCTATTTCGAGTAATTTTTGTAGGTATGGTTCTATTTGTTGGTCGGGTTCAAAGTAGAAGGACACCAGTGTCATCTTCCAGGCTACGGTCCGGGCTTCCACAGCAACGATATTTGGTGTTATAAGTTTCGGGTGTGGTATGACATCTATAGTGTCGTCAAAGATCGCTATTGCTGCTTTTGTGGTGCCCTCTCCGCTGCTCTGGAAGATTCTCACTCCACGGTAGTCCTTCATACTTTTTCCCCCTCCAACATACGGCTCCTGGATTAGTGCCGCAACTGCGCCTCGCGCACTGCCCTCAAGCATTAGCTCATCTGTGGCCAATTTCTTCCTTTGAAGGTTTGCCTGCAGAACTGTGTACGAGGCGCTGCTCTGTGTGACCACCTTAGCAATATGCGACTGCTGCACGCGCTAATGTGTCCCAGCGCTTGCGTACGGGACACTGGTAGCTAAAGGCGTTATGATCCACCTGATGGAGTTTGGCGTGGGAGCAGTTTTTACATGTCGGGGCTACTCCCGATAACCATTCCGCGCACTCGCTTCTTAGGTGTGGGCCACCGCAGTGGCCGCAGAGATGGATGGTTTCCCTGCAGAAACGTTTGCTGTGCCCAAAGCATAAGCATTTGGTGCACTGCACTAAGGGGGTTTGGTCCTCCACTCTAACGTTCTGCAGGTCGACCCTCATCTTCCCCGCGGCCACTGCCCTGCCCCAGACTTTGGGGGAGGTTGTGATAACGACGTGTGTGTTATGGGGGTTTCTTGCCCTTCGTCTATATTTTATTTCCAGTCGATTTTCTTCTTCGCTTAGATTTTCAAAAATGGCTCGATTTTGCCTCCTCAGTGCGTTCATTAGTTCCTCGTCTGAGTGGACGGAGAGCACGTCCCTAAGGATAAGCAAAGGATCTTTATTTTTCACTTCCTCCACCATAAGTGTTTCACATTTTTCCTCCAGTCTTTTCCGAATCTTATCTCTTTCCTCCTTGTTTTTACACCCCATAATTATTTTCCGGTCTTTTGCTTTCCTTATCCTTTCTACTTGAACCCAACCTTCTTTTGCATTTACAGCTTTTCTAACCTTGTCCAGAATTTCATCTCCTGTCTCCGTTTCATCTTTCGACGATACTATGACAGTATGCAGCGTGGTTTGTTCGTGAGGGCTTACATTTTGGCCTATTTTTACTGCACTAGCGTATGTTGGTTTGTCTTTCTGGCATTTTGTTATTGCTTCCCTCAACTTTTCCATTTCAAGTCTGTTTTGTTGGAGTAGACTTGCATGTTCTCTGAGCTCCTTTTCTAGGGTGATCCCGAGTGCCTCCTTTCCTGTCCCTTCCTCCTCCTCTTTCCTTTCCCCATTTTCCGGTTTTCCTTGAGGGGCGGCGTTTTGCGCCTCCGCTTCTTTGTATAGCCTATGTAAGGTGTTTAGGGCTTGTTTGAGTATCTCCTTCAAATCACCTTTCAGGTTTCTTGATTCGGTAAGGGCCGTATGACCCTTACCGAACCAGGAGCTTGCTAGTTCCGCCCTTTCTTTTGACGTTGCTGTTTGTGTCAAATATAGTTTTGGCGAGAACGCCGCTCTTCCGGGTTTTACCGAAGGATCTCTTTTTGCCGTCTTCTTTGTGCCAGGTGGTATGGCTGTGGTTGCAGCAGCTGAAGTCGTTGGTTTAGGAGAAGGAGTTCTTGTAACTGTGTTTTGGTCTACTAGTGGACTTTTTGATTTTCTTTTAGGGCTAGTGACATTTGCCTCCCACTCGCCAATACTTCTTCTCACGTTGGTGGAAGGGTTTGGGGGCGCAGATGTCGTCGGTGCTTCAGCGTTCCTGGGCTTGGCAGGTGTCCGGAATCCCACGCCCGACATTTTTTAAAGACTTAATTTATTCTGTTTCAGGTGCGAGGCGAGGTGGAGGGTGCGAGGTGTAAGGGGGCTGGCCTGCAGTCTTCTGTTCGGAGGTAGGTATCCGTTTGTGTGTACGGGAGTGCACGTGCGTTGTGTGTATATATGTATGTGTGTATGTGTATGCGTGTGTGTGCGAGCGCGTGTGTGAGAGCGTGTGTGTGTATGTGATTTTGCGTGTGTGTATGTGTATGTATATTGTACGTGTGGTTGTGTGATTTTGTGATATTGCTCGTACAGTCCCCAGTCAATGCGTTATTCTAAAAAGCGTACACGCTGTGCACGATTTAGTAGTCGATGTTGTATATAGAAAAATTTCACTATTAATCCTATAGAGATGTACCCAATAAGATACAGTCAATCAGTAAAAACAACACACAAATTTATGGGTATAGGTTAAATTTGTCGTGCACCAGTGCACGGTCTACAGTTAAAGGTGTATATAAGTCAAGGAGCAATTTTTACTCAACAACAAGTCAATTTAATACAATTTTACAATGATGAAACAGTTTTTTATATTTTCTGTTTTTTGTCCACTTTATTTACATTAATTTTTTACAATTTTGTAATGGTCGATTTCTATGATTTTAGTTTTATCTAATGTCATTCAATTTTTTATGTAAAGTCAGTTTTTTATCCAAATTGTAGAGCTTTTCCTTGGTAGCTCTACCTAGAGTCTCTTTTGATAGCCTATGTTGTAGATCTCTCTGAGCCCTCCTCAGCGACCCCAAACTCGGGTACTCCAACCGCACTGGTTCCGGAGATATGGCCGATTTTGTCCTTTGGTTTTCAGGCCAAGATGGCGGCCGCGGATGGTTAAAGTTGTATATCTCCGGAACGGGCGGGCCGATTTTCCCCGGGTTTGGGACAAGTTGAGTGGCTCGCCGAGCTCCACAAGCTGGGTGGGCTTTCAGGCCTGAAAATTTCTGGTGCCTGAAAACTGAAAACAGGGTGCCTGGCCTGTTCCGGATGCCAAGGGAAGTATTTCCCTGAAAACCCTGGCTTTCTACGATTCTCCGTTTGGGAGATATCTCCGATCAAAGTTTGCCAAAATGGCCGCCGAGCTGTCAAAACGGAACTTTGACCGGCTATATCTCCGCCACTATCTACCGTAGGAAACCCGAGTTTGGGCTCTCCTGGATCAGACTGACCTCCCCTGTACCCCGGTACCCCCCCAGACGCCCGGAAATTTAGATGCTCCGAGCCGACCGAAACCCTCAAGGATGATAGTGGGCTTCCTCCTGAGCACGGAACTGAAAACTGCAGTTTCCTGCGGATTTTCGTTCAGGAGTTATGGCGACTCGAAATTTTCCCAAAATGGCGGCCTACTGTCAAACTCCGACTTTGGCGGGCTATAACTCCGCTTTGAGAAGTCGGAGCGAACCCGGGTTTTCCATGGTAAGGTTGGCCGCTTTGAGTCTTTCGTCTGGGTGGGTTTTCAGGGCTGAAAAATTTTCAGACCTGAAAAATCCTGAAACTTAGACCTACTTATTCTAATAAAAATGTCGCTAATTCCGTCGAAAATTGCAGGTTGCTACGATTATTACTTTTCAAGATATCGCTGTTTGAAGTTCGGCGCCGGTAAAAACCAAAATGGCCGAAATGTCTATTTCAGCCGTTTTTAAAGTTATAAGGGTCAACTTTGGGCTTAAATATGATGAAAAACGTTGTCTAAGACTATTTCTGTTGTTAAAATTTTAATTTTTTAATTATTTTTAGATTTATTAAGATAAAATGTTCAAAAATCGATATTTCAGGAATGGGTTGTCCAAAAATTTTACAAAAAACACCAAAATTTTTAGAAAATTAATAGCTTTTAGATGCATAAACTTTCAGAGCCAAATTTTGGAAATTTACTGAAATTTTCCTGAAAATGTGGTTTTTTCAGGAAAATTGTCACAACTCCCTTAATTTTGAATTTAAAAATTTGGAATTTTGATAGCTTATTGCGACGTTAAGAGCGCCAATAATTGCAGTTTTAGAATTTTGAAATATTGCTTCTGAAAGATTTTATGCGGTGATAAAGTTTATAACTTACAACTTAAATATAAATTTTTCCTTTGGCCGGAAAATTCTAATTTTTCTTTTGGGCTTCTTATCTTGATGGGGTCCACCGTCCTGCCGATTTTCACCTTCGTAGCTCGTCCGGTTTTGATTTTAGCTTCCACGTGGTTTTCAGGAAAACTTGAATAACTTCTGAAAGCGCGGTCCAATTTTCAATTTTCTTTCGCCAGATTTAGCGGGTCATGAACCCACACCTGGGGGTGTAAAAATCCCCAGGGGGTATCGATCGAAATCGAGCAGCGTCTTCGATTTTGTGTAAAATTTTGATGAGTTAACCTCGAAAGCACGTGTTAAATGAGGTTTTTCACTATTTTTCACTATTTCGCACTGCAATCCGGTTTAAAGTGTTTCACTAATTTATGCACTGCACAAAAACACACTGTTTGCCTTTTGTTTCACGACGATCGGTTGAAAATTGCCGGTTTTATTGATTTTTAAGTGTGGAGCACGTTAAAATTGCTTGTATTCGCTTCGAGTATCGGAATGCGACTGGGTTAGGTTAGGTTAGGTTAGGTTAGGTTAGGTTAGGTTAGGTTTTTTTTTTTTTTTTTTTTTTATTATTCTAGGCTACTCCTGCGGCTCACAGTTGCCGCAGACTGTATCTATCTATCGCTATCTTAAACCCTTTCATACCAGTTCTCGCAATTATACCTCTCGTACTTTCATTCCACATACCTATTCTTTCTTACATTCGTCTCTTTTGCACTTTCCGGCTGGGATTTCCGGTTCCCTACTGCTAATGATCTATCTATATTGTACTTAAGATTCTACTGGGAGGGGGCTTACACGGGATTACTAACAATTTATTTTCTAGTTTCTTATGATTCTAATACATTTTGTCTTAACTAACTTATTTCTATCCTATTCTATTTTGTTACATATAATCTTATACTCTACGTTTCTTTCTTATTTTTATTTACATTCATGATAGGTATATGTTGCACGTAAATATACATACAATATTTCGTCAACATATTTTTAAGAGCTATTTCTTTTTATTACTGTCTCTGCAACTTGTTCGCAGTACTTGATGAAAGCTTGTAGGTTATCGCTACACATAATTTGTGATGTGCTGTGTGGTGTCAGTTGTGTTCCAATTTTGTGTTCCAATTCGAGTCTCTTGTACGCGAAGACAGGGCAGTCAAACAGGATATGCGGGACGGACTCGACCACTCCGGGTTCGCAAGTACATGAAGAGTTCTCCTTGCATCTGAATCTAGTCAGGTACTCGGAGAACCCACCATGGCCTGTCAGTATTTGCGTCCGCAATCCAGTTATTCCCAGGTTTTTGACTACCCTGAAGGCTGAAACGGCGTCCGGAAGAAAGATTTTAGTGACACTAGCTGTTGTCTCGGCTCTGTACCTTTCGTCCCATTCGTCAATCGACCGCTTACGCAGGCATCGCTTAACGAATGAGACGGGGCACAGGTCGTATGTTGGGGCGACCTTAGCATTTAGCGCCGCCTCTCTAGCCAGCTGATCCGCACGCTCATTCCCCGGCATTCCCACATGCGCCTTAATCCAGAACAGAGCAATCGTTCTGTTCTGCTGGATTATGCTCCTTATGTTCTTGTTGGTTTTTACTGCCAGGGAGTGGGTGCAGTTTTCCGCTGTCAGGGATTGGAGGGCGGCCATCGAATCGCTATATATAGCGCAGCTGGTCTCTTTTCGATTTAGCGCTACCTCACTTGCTTTCCAAATGGCCAGGAGTTCGGCCTGGTAGACGGTGCAATAGGACGGCAAAGCGAGCTTGACGGCCCTGACTTCACCATCGCCTTTCCATAGGGACAGCGCGGCGCCGACCCGGCCGTCAATCTTGCTGCCGTCCGTGAAGATCATCAGATCGTACCCGCTGTTTGCGTTAAGTTGTTCCTGGTCTACCAGGCGTATGAACTCGATGTCCATTTGTTCCGCTGGGTGAGGGGCCTCGGCTGTTGGAGCCTTACGCTCGATCTCTCTTCCGGCTAGCTCCGGCTGGGGCACACCCCTCTTCGCCTCATACAGGGAGGCTGCCTCCTGTATCCGGAGGTCGAGTGGGAGTATCCCAGCCAGAGCCAGCGCTGAGTTCAGCGACACCGTTTTGTACGCCTTGCAGATCTTCTGTAGGAAGGACCGCTGGATGCCACCTAGTTTCTTACGGATTCCCAGCTTCCTGGATGCAGGGGCCCAAACACTGGCTGCGTACATGACAACTGGCTCTACGGTTGCTGTGTATATAGTCCTGAGCACCTCGGGATGGAGTCCCCAACTCACCTTCGCAGCTCGCGTTAGTTGTTTATGGATCGCTATTGCCTTTTTGCTCACTTTGGTGACGTGTGAGTTGAAGGTGAGTTTGTCGTCGATGGTGACTCCTAGGAGCTTTAGCTCCCTGCCTGTTGTTATCTCTACCCCTCCCATGCTCAAGCGTGGGGTGTCGTACTTGATCTTCTTTGTAATAACTATTGCGCTTGTTTTGTGCGGAGCAAACTTTAGTTTGTTTGCGACACCCCACGCTCGGACATATTCTAGGGTAGAGTTGGCTTTTCCCTCTATCTCTTGGGCCGTGTCGCCGTGGAACAGTAGGGCGACATCGTCCGCGAAAGCTTGGCTGTGGTCTGCCCTCTGTTCCAGGCCTTTGAGAAGCGGGTCCAGGACTACATTCCACAGCACCGGCCCGCCAATTGAGCCCTGCACGCAGCCTTTGCTTGTTCCTCTACGATGTTGTTTTCCAGCATATCTCAGATTTATGAAGCGGTCTTCGAGGTAGCTGTCGATGGCGCGGCGCAGGTTCAGTGGACATTTCTCCTCGGCGAGCCTCGTTCTGATCTTTGGCCACCAAGCGTTGTCGAAGGCTCCCTCTATGTCTAGCGATATTAGTATAATAATCTTTTTGTCTCTCAGTTTTCTTCTGGTATAAGTTAATAGATCATAGAGGGAGTCCTCGGTGCTTCGTTGTGGCATAAATCCATACTGGCGTGTACTTAGCCTAGGTACGATGTAGAACTTGATTCGCGCCATCAACAGCTTCTCGTATATCTTCCCCAAAATGGGCAGAAGCCCTATTGGCCGGAGGGATTTCGGCGTATCGTGCGACTCCTTACCAGGTTTTCTGAGTACGATCACCGTCGCCTCCTTCCAAAGTTTGGGGAAGTGCTTCAATTCAAGACACTTGTTGATAACGCCCAAGAAAAGCGCTGGGTCGCTCTCTATGGCGCTCTCACAAATGTCAGCTGTGAACCCGTCAGATCCAGGGGCTTTTTTCGGGTTGAAGGACCCTACCGCTGCCTTCAGCTCTCTCATCGTAAAGGGTGGGTCGTCTTGTTCCTCCGGGTTTGGTTCGTAATTAACCTTTTCCGCCTTTATCCTGACAGCCTGGTGCTGCTCGTCGTCATCTTCTGGCCTGTCCTCCGGAAAGAATGTTTCGGCGAGTATGCGCGCTGAATCCGCGCCGTCGAGAACCCTTCCCCCAACGACGAGCGGCAGGTCCTCCTCCCTTTTCCTTGTCCTTCCTATCACTCTGTAGATTCCCTCCCAGAGATTCTCTCTATCCTGTTTCTCACAGAACTCCTTCCAGCTCGCGATTTGCGCCCGCTTTGTTGCGTCTTCATACTCATTCCTCCTTGACAGGTAGTCGGCGACAACGGCTGCCCGGCGGATTGGTGCTGCCCGGCGTATCCTGTTTTTTCGAGTGGCTACCTCTTTCTTTAGTCGTTGGAGCTCTTCGGACCACCACGGCAAGGTAAGTGTACTTGTAGTGTTTCTTTTTGGTATTGTATGTGTGCATGTTTGTGTTATTATGTTTGTGTAGAGTGTTATTGCGTGCTCTAGTTGTGTTTTGTCTGTTATGTTTTTAATTGTGTCTATTGTTAAATTGTGTTCATTTGCCAACTGGCTAAATTTCTCACGAAATCTTTGCCAGTTGGCTTTTTTAGTGTTGTAGAGTCGCGTTGTTCGTGTTATGTTTGTGCCTTTTGAACGTGTGAGTTTTATGTTGAGTGTTATGCCGTTGTGATCCGAAGTCGTTAGGCTCTCGTCGACTCTCCAGTCTACCACTCGGTCCAACAGATCCGCTGAGCACGCCGTGATGTCGATATTGCTGCTGTATCGTTTGCCGCCTCGTACCGTGTCAAAAGTAGGTATGTTTCCGGTATTTAGGACGTGGAGCTGCAACTCGTCGAGCGTGGCGAGGAGTTCTGTTCCCCTGCTGTCATCCTTGTCACTGCCCCACCAGGCGTTCCGGGCGTTGCTATCGCCGCCGATTAAGAGCCGCTTGTGTTTTAGCGCTTCTCCTATCCTCCTCAGCTGGTGGAGGTACGGTTCGATCGGTTTGTCCGGCTCGAAATAGAAGGATACCAGGGTTGCATACCAGGCTTCCGTTCGGGCTTCAATTACAACAAAGTTGGTAGTTGTATTGTGGGAGTCAAAAGTTATGTCCATTGTATCGTCAAAGACGGCTATTGCCGCCTTTGACGTGCCCTCTCCGGTGCACTGGTATATCCTCGCACCCCGGTAATCCTTCATCCGTGTCCCTCCTCCAACGTAGGGTTCCTGGAGAAGCGCTATGGCTGCGCCTCGCACACTGGCCTCCAGCATCAGTTCGTCCGTGGCCAGTTTTTTCCGTTGGAGATTTGCCTGGAGGACAGCGTACGAGGTGTCGGCGAGTTGGACCACCTTAGCAGTACGCGACGGTCGCTCTTGCTAGCGTGTCCCAGCGCTTTCGCACCGGGCATTGCCGGCTGAACGCGTCATGGTCCACCTGGTGGAGCTTCGCCAAGGTGCAGTTCCTACACGATGGGGGTGTTCTTGCGAGCCACTCTGCGCATTCTCTTCTCGTATGGGGGCCACCGCAGTGCCCGCAGAGGTCAATGGTGTCCCCGCAGAACCGCTTTCCGTGTCCGAATCCCAGACATCTCGTGCATTGCACCAACGGTGTCTGGTCTTCCACCAGCACGTTCTGCAGGTCCACCCTTAACCTTCCCGCGTTTACCGCTCTGCTCCATATTTTTGGAGATACCCTGAGCACAATATGTGCCATATGCGGGTTCCTGGCTTTTCGTCTGTATTGGACTTCGATTCTGTCCTCCTCGTTGTTGAGGCCGTTGAAGATGGCCCCGTTCTGCTTTCTGAGGGCACTAATGACTTCAGCGTCCGTATGGACGGTCAGGACATCCCTCAGCAGCAGTAACGGGTCCCTGTTCTTTACTTCCTCAACAACGAGGGTGTCCCCGCTCTCTTCCAGTCTTTTCTTCAGCTTTTCTCTATCTTCTGCGCTGGCACACCCCATAACGACCTTCCTGTCCTTTGCCTTCCTAACGCGGTCCACTTTGATCCATCCCTCCTTCGCATTTACTGCCTTTCTAACCTTTTCTAAAACTTCTTCCCCGGTTTCCTGCTCGTTTTTTGATGTTACGATCACCGAATGGAGGGTGGGTTTTCCGATGTTGTTCGTTTTGAGTGCTTCCGCGTAGGAAGGCCTTTCGTGAGACTTTTCTAGCAGATCTTTGAGTCTCTCCATTTCGATCTTATTTTCCTGGAGTAGCCTAGTATGCTCCTGAAGCTCTCGGCTTAAAGTTAGGATGCTCTCAGAGCCTACCGAGATATTAGCTTCAGGCGCTTGCTTGTCTTTTGCCCGATCTTCACACTCCCGTTCTCCTTTTTTCCCTTCAACCTGTGTTTCCCCGTTTTGAACCTCCGCCTCCCTGTATAATCTATGGAGATGATTTAGGGCCATTTTTAGCGTTTCCTTCAAGTCTCCTTTCAAATTTCTGGACTCTGTCAGGGCTGAGTGGCCTTTCGCGAGCCAGGATCTTGCGGATTTGGCTCGTTCCTCAGGTGAGGATTCGAGCTGGAGGTCCATCTTAGGCGTGAATTCTGCCCTGCCGGTTTTTGCAGGTTCTTTTCTGGACGCCTTTTTGGTGCCTGGTGGCGCGGCCGCAGTTGTTGTGAGCCTGGGTGACGGGGTTTTTGTGTTCTCGTTTTCAGTCGGGCTTTTGTTGGTGACTGATCCCGTTTCCCATTCCCCAACACTGCGTCTTACGTTTGTGGAAGGTTGTGGAGACCTTTTTTGGGGTTGGGGTTGGGATTCAGTCACTCTAGGTTTAGCTGGTGTTCTAATTCCGAACATTTTGTCTAATTCGTTTACTTTTTGTTTCAGGTCCTGATTTCCGGTTAGGCGGCCTGCCGTCTACCTTTTATTGGTAAGTATTTGCGTGCGTATGAGTGTGTGTATGAGTGTGTGTATGAGTGTGTGTATGAGTGTATGTGTGCTGTGTATGTGTGTGTATGTGCGTGTGTGCGTGTATGTGAGTGCGCGAGTGTGTGTGTTATGCGTTTTGTTGTGCGTGGTTGTACACTATGTGTGTACCGTCCTTTATTTATTGTCAACTTATTTTCTAAGTTGGGCTGTGTGTTGTGTAGCTGTGAGTGAATATTTCGTAAGTGAATTGGTGTGTGTGTGTGTGTGTAGCTTAACTACCTATATTAAATATTTTCGTGCACTTTGTGCACGGTCTTGGTTATAAAATTGTATAAAGATGTAAATAATACTATTTAGTTAAAAGCATGCAAAGACAGGTAAAAAGAAAGTCGCTGTATCGCTGACAGTCCGTTTGTGTACATTAATTATATAATTTTAGTCCATCCGTAACAATATGTCATAAATAATATACAAACATACGATAATACAAAATGTAGAGTCTTTCTTTTTCCGAAACTCTATATAGAGCCTCGTTCTGTACTCCAACCTGTAGTGCTCCCCGAGCCCTTTCCAACGACCCCAAACTCGGGTACCCTAGCTTTCCTAGTTCCGGAGATATTGCCGTTAAGAGAATCTTGTTTTTCAGGCAAGATGGCGGACTTAGATTTTGAAAATGATATATCTCCGGAACGGGTAGTCCGATCTTCACCGGGTTTGGGATGCGTTTGGTGGCTCGCCGAGCTCCACAAGCTGGGTGGACTTTCAGGCCTGAAAATTTCTGGTGCCTGAAAACTGAAAACAGGGTGCCTGGCCTGTTCCGGATGCCAAGGGAAGTATTTTCCTGAAAACCCTGGCTTTCTACGATTCTCCGTTTGGGAGATATCTCCGATCAAAGTTTTCCAAAATGGCCGCCGAGCTGTCAAAACGGAACTTTGACCGGCTATATCTCCGCCACTATCTATCGTAGGAAACCCGAGTTTGGGCTCTCCTGGATCAGACTGACCTCCCCTGTACCCCGGTACCCCCCCCAGACGCCCGGAAATTTAGATGCTCCGAGCCGGCCGAAACCCTCAAGGATGATAGTGGGCTTCCTCCTGAGCACGGAACTGAAATCCGCAGTTTCCTGCAGATTTCCGTTCAGGAGTTATGGCGACTCGAAGTTTTCCCAAAATGGCGGCCAACTGTCAAACTCCGACTTTGACGGGCTATATCTCCGCTTTGGAAAGTCGGAGCGACCCCGGGTTTTGGATGTTATGGTTGGCCGCACTTTAACTTTCGTCTGGGTTTGGTTTCAGCTCCAAAAAATTTTCAGCCCTGAAAACCCCCTGAAAATACACTATACCTATTCTACAAAATAAGTCGCATTCAATGGTGAAAACCGCAGTCTTCTAGCTATTTTTATCACCGAGTTATTACAGTTTTAAAATTTTTTACTGAAAAATAAAAATGGCGGAAAGTTACACTTTTGTCAAATTTGCTTATTTTTGGACCAAGTTTGGGCTTAAATAACTTCAAATGGTGTGTCTAAAAAGATCTACTGTGTTAAAATTTTGAATTTTTGACTATTTCTCCTTTAATTTGCAAAAAACACAAAAAATGCTGTAACTTCGGTATTTTGATTCTAAAAATTTTGAAAAAAATACTAAAAATTTTGTTATTTTAAGATCTTTGACGCTAATAATCTTTCGGTGTACGTTTTACAAATTTAGCTGATAAATACCTGAAAAACTAAGTTTTTCAGGTTTTTCAAGGTAAAATTTTAAATATTGATCGAAAAATTCTGAAATTTAGAAGATTAATAAAACTAATTAGCGCGCAAGCAGCGACACTTTTTCCGTTCAAAAATGTTCAATACAACTAAAGTTATCAAGCGTCAAAGTTATTAACTTTAAATATAAATATATAAAAATCCCTTAACTTTAAAATTTTTCTGTTTGCGCAGTTTGTGGTCTTGATTGGGCGTCTTGATGTCGGCCGAATTTGGTTGGTGTAGCACTTTGCGTTTCGATTTTCACCTCCACGTGGTTTTCATAAAAAGTCCGATATTTCGGAAAAGCGTGGTCAAAAAATTTTCTTTTCGGTGTCAAATTATGCGGGCAAGTGTCCTGCACCGGGGGGTGTAAAAATCCCCCGGGGGTAGCGATCTTGTTTCCACGGCGTTTGCAAAAAACTGGTTAAAATTTGTATTTAACCTTACAAAGCACGTGTTCGTTATGATTTTTCCTAATTTTTCACTTTCCACACTGAAATCCTGTTTCACTTTTATGGGCTAAAGGTGCACTGCACTGAAACACACACTTTGTTGCTTTTTTCATGAAAATCCGTTAAGAATTGCCGGTTTTATTGAATTAAAACGGTGGAGCACGTGTGAAATCGATCCGTTCGCCTCGGGGTGCGGAATGCGACTGGGTTAGGTTAGGTTAGGTTAGGTTAGGTTAGGTTAGGTTAGGTTAGGTTAGGTTAGGTTAGGTTAGGTTTTTTTTTTTTTTTTTTTACAATAATCTTTTCTATAAGCTATTGAGTCCTCGCTATCGAATACGGGCGGCTCAAAGCTTTTTTGTTTTCATTTTGACTTTATTCAAATTGTTATTGTTCTTATATCTTATATTTATTTTAATTTATTATATGTATATATATATATATGTAATTTTTTTTTTTTTTTTTTTTTTTTTTTTTTTTTTTTTTTTTTTTTTTTTTTTTTTTTTATATATATATGCTTTATTCAATATCCTTATTAAATTGTTTCAGATCCTGTACAATTGTCTTTGCCAGATTCTCGAATGTTTTTATGCACATCTCACTGGTCACAAGGTCAGAGATGATAAACGGATTCTGGATGTTTTCCATACTGCAGGTTGCTAAGTGCGTGTATCTAGTGTTCTGATATTTTGGGCAGTGCTGCAGTAAGTGCTGAACTGTTTGTGGCGATGAATTGTCACAAGGGCACGCATCCGTGTTTTTTATTTTAAACCTGTGCAGATATGAAAGGTGATAACCGTGACCAGTTAATATTTGGGTGAGCTCAAATGTGGGAGATATTATTCCGAATAATCTATGGATTGTATCTAGATTGTTACAGATTGCTCTGGTGTGCTCACCCTGAGTGCCAGAATTAAATACTTCGTTTGATTTAATTCTATTAATTTCTTTAATTTTAAGTTTCAGGTGGCTGATCGGGAAATTCGTATATTCATAGGGTCTGTGAGACAACGCGGCTGCTTTAGCGGCTTCGTCTGCTTCTTCAATGTCTTCCAGGCCTGCGTGTGCCTTGACCCATATGAATATAACTTTGCCGTTATTACTATTGACGTGATGTATAAAGTCGTGGATGGATGCTGCTGCTTTGTTGTTGCTATCTCTGTTCTTTATTTCATGTAGACCGGATAGAGAGTCTGTTAAGATTGCAAAATTATTGATGTCTTCCTGCGTGGCCCATGAACAGGCATTTTGTATGGCTAGCATCTCCGCCTGGTAGACGGAGCAGCTGCCGTGGAGCTTGAATTTTTTAACAACCTTGGTTCCGTCGGTTTTGTAAGCAACAAAGGCTGCACCCACTTTGTTCTCGTCTTGTTTACTCCCATCCGTATATATTTGGGTGATATCTGGGGAGCACAGTTTGTTGATTTCTATCTGATTTACTGCGTAATCGTAATTTACAAATTTTCTATCCGCAGGATGGAGGAGTTCACGGTTGGTTGCCAATTTTTCCACTGTAACATCTTCCGGGAGCAAGGGTGTCGTGCCCTTAATTTTGGCCTTTTCTATTGCTGCTACCTCTTCAATCTTGAGGTGAATTGGTGTTAATTCTGCTAAAGTGATGGCTGCCGTAGCAGACACTGTTCTAAAAGCTCGGGTAATTTTGAGCGCAAATCCTCTTTGTAGCGATCTTAGTTGGTTTTTTGCTACTTCGTACTTGACCGCAGAGCCCCATATTCCCGCAGCGTAAGTTATAATGGGTACGATCACCTGTTTATAAATGGTTCTTATGTTTTCCGGTTGCGCACCCCAAGTCGGTCTCACGTATCTAGCTAATTTTTTGTATATTATTGATGCTTTGTTTAATATATATTTAATATGATTAATGAATTTGAGATGTTTATCGATAATTACTCCTAAAATTTTTATTTCATCTATGAATTTTATTTCTATACCATTTAAGTTGATTATTGCTGCTTTTGCTTTTGGTGTAAACGAGATTGCTTGGGTTTTGTCAGGACCGAAACAGAGCTTTGCTTCTGTTCCCCAATTGGATATTGCTTTAAGAGCTTTGTTTGCTATGTATTGCAAATCTGATGTTTTTTTGCTTTGGATTATGAGCAAAACATCGTCAGCAAAGGCCTGCATGTGGCACCCCTCTGGTAGTTCTGTATCGAAGAGGTCGTCCAGAATGAGGTTCCAGAACAGGGGACCACATGCAGACCCTTGTATGCACCCTCTGCTCATTTGCTTGGATACTGTGGCGTCGACGTAGTTTAGGATGACATGTCGATCTTGTACATAATTGAGGATGATTTTGTAAATATTTTTAGGACAATTGATGTGTTTTAATCTTTTGAAAAGTATCGGCCACCAAGCGTTATCAAATGCTGCTTTTATATCTAGTGAGATTGCTATTACTTGATTTTTGTTGTTTTTGGCTTCTTGTATTTTACTGATTGCTTTATATAGTGCGTCTACGGTGGAAGTCTGTTCTTTGAAACCAAACTGAAGGGAATTTGAAAGATTGTTTTTGTCTATGTGGTAGGTTAGGCGTTTGCAAAGCAGTTTTTCCAACAATTTACCGAAGATATTTATAAGGCCTATAGGGCGGTATGAAGATGGGTCCGTGTAATCGTTTTTGCTAGGCTTTGGTAGTATTATTACCTGTGCTGTTTTCCATGCTGTTGGGAAATAAGATAGTTTTAAGCATCTATTCATTGTTACTGTAGTCATGTCAATGTGTTCTGTAGCAAAAGTAAGGCAGATGTCTGCTGTCAGGTGGTCGATACCGGGAGCTTTTTTGGCACTCATTGTCTGGAGGCAGCCCAGAACCTCGTCTTCTGTGAATGGTCTGTCGTCCATTGTCTTGGGAATTCTGGTCATCTGCGATCTTAAATCTTTTTGACAGTCAGTTTGATCTTCGGTGTCATCTGGGTAGAATCTGTTCAAGAGAGATAGAGCGGTCTCTGTGGATGAAGTTGTATGAGTTGGCCCACTTCCGACTCCCAGTGTCATGCAGGGCTTCGGTTGGGGGGCGTTTTTCAGCAAGCGATTCGTTAACGACCACACGTTTTCCTTGCCCTGCATGCAACAGAATTGCCGGAAGTGTTCTGTGGAAGTCTGTCTAATTCTTTTAGCATACTTGTCCTTTAACTCCTTTCTCTCAGCAATTATGTTATGTATTGGCTTCCCAGAACGTACTAAATCTTGCAATGTATGGTGTAACTTTATTAGCTCCTTTTTCAGTTTGTCAAGCTCCGAGTTCCACCATGGGATGTGGACGTTAAATTGTCTTTTCCGCCTGAAAGAGATGTCGCAGGCTCTGTGTATTGTCTTGGTGATGTTGCTTATATGAACTTCTAGTTTATGTTCGTCAAGCAGATTTATGTTTATATCCATGATTTTACTTTCATCGACAGCCGTTCTCAGGTTACGTTTGAATGTCGACCAGTCTGCGTCATCAGTGTTGTATCTATATGTGGACTGCTTCTTTTTCTGTTTTAATTTTGTATCTCCTAGGTTAACTTTAAAATCTATTGCCTCGTGTTGGCTCGAAGGACAAGCTTCTGCGTTGATGTTCCAGTCAAGGATTCTCTGTGATATGCTATCTGAATATATTGTTAAATCTATTACTGAACTACGTTGGATGCCGTGTGTTACTGTCTTAAATGTGGGGGTGTTTCCTGAGTTACCGAGGACTAAATCGTGGGAGACTATCAATGCGTTGACATCCCTGCCCCTTTTATTTGCTCTGGGTGATCCCCAGGCAGGGTGCCAGCCATTGAAGTCCCCGCCGATGATTATATGGGATTTATCGTAAGTTTTCAAAAACATTTCCAGTCTGTGCAAGGTATTACTATCATCTGATCTTGGTTCTACATAAGCTGAAATGAAGAATAGTTTACGTCCTTTTGTTATGATCTGAACTATGCATAAGTTTGAAGATGAAAATTCTGCCATTCCTATTGTAGCTGCTAAACCAGATTTAACTATAATGCACGCTTTGACACGGTCATTGTTTGTAAATTGATGGGTTTCGTATCCTGTAATGTTTTTAAAATGATTCCCACATCGTACTCGTTAGAGATGAAGTAATTTACAAATTCGTTATGACTATTGTAACACCTGTCCACATTACACTGAATGACGCTCAGTAATTGCTATGCGCCACAGTCGATTCTACCCATGACTCTATTGCGCATAGCAATCCTCACTGGGCATCTGTCGGAGGTGGCTGAATGGTTGATGTCTGATTTGGTGTTTGTCGCTTTGTTCCTGTTATCGCAGTTTCCGCAGTTGGCCGGCTCCTTGTTTCCCAGAGATGGGCAATTACCAAATGTGTGGCCCTCTGCTCCGCAGTGTGTGCATAGTGCCTCAGCTCTTGTGCAGTATTTTGACAAATGCCCAAACTGCAAGCATTTATGACATTGGAGCAGAGGCACAAACTCTTCAACGTGGACCTTTTGATGGTCCACGTTGAGTCTTCCCAGTTCCATTATTTTTTTCCAGACTTGGGGGGAGGTCCAGAGCACCGCGTTGTATAGGTTTTCGTTGCGGTTCCGCCTTTCAAATCTGAATTGCAGGTCGTCCGAACCTGGCCTCAGCATACCTACTTCCGGGTTTTGTTGAATAATTAAAGTCATGAGTTCGGCTGTCGGGGTTTGTTTCGATACACCTTTGAGGATGACCATAGGTTTGAGTTTACGGGCTGGCTCTGCTCGAATAGCTGTAGTTGTTGTTTCCAGCCTTTTCAGAGTTTCGTCTCTTTGCTCAACTGTGTCGAATTCGACCCTGAGTTTATTTTTCCCAATCGGTTGAACCCCGGCCGGCGCATATGTGACTGTTTTAAAATTAATACTGCTCCTCCATTGTTCGGAGACCTGCTTCCTATTTTGATTGTCTGAGGACGGGTACACAATGATCGAGGGTTTACTTTTGGGTTTTGTAGTATGTGGGGGGCTGGAGCTGTTTGAAGAGGCTATTTGGGCGTAGGTAGGAGGGGCGTGTTTAATCGGTGTTGCTAGAGATAATTTAGATATCTCGGATTTTATGGTGCTCTGGATGGTAGCCGAAACGTTCTCTAGTGCTAAATTGTGGTTTCTGGTTTCCCGTGCCAGCGACTTTATCTCGCTGGCCCACTTTTTGATGGCATCTTTATTCACCTTCGAAACGTTTTTGCCTTCATCAATTGCTGTCGCGATATTCTGGCACCGCACCTGTATTTCTAGAAATCTGTCGGTGTTTGTTCTCGGACTATCTCTAGGGGCTACACACTGAAGCGGTTGCGAGGTTTGCTGCGTTGCGTGTGTTTCCATTATTGTAATTTCGGGTGTGGATTCCAAATTGCTGGCCATTTTAATGAAAGGTTTGGCGTATATACCCAAGCGGAGACGACGGTAAACGACGCGAGTATTCGGTAAAAAATTTCAAAAAAAAAGAAAAAAAAAATAAGATAAAAGAGAAAATTTAAGGGTTACAGGTCGAGGTGTCGGTCAAAATATGTGGAAAGTAGTCGAAAAGGGGTAGGAAGATGAAAAACAGTTAAAAGAAAAATTCGGGAAAAAGTTGTATTTCTACTGTAAATTTCAAATTTTTACTGTGGTATCTATCAGTGCAAATAAAGGGCGGGTGGGCGGGCAATCGAAACTGAAAAAGTGGAAATATCTCGATAACTAGCGGTCGGATGTTATCGAGGAAGGTGTCAAACGGAAGGTCTCGACGAGACGCAGCTATTTAAGAAGAAATGAAAGAAAAAGGTGGTCGGACCACGAAACTACGCGGGTGGAAAGTTTTGAAAATGTGAAAATTTGTGAAAATTAAACTAATGGAATTTTTCTTATTCTGTTTTCAGGGTTGGATGGGCGCAGGCGAGACGAAGAAAACGAGATATAGAACACGAAGATTGGTCAAGAAACGGCTGAGTTAAGTTTGATGCAAGTTTTAATTTTTATCGGTTAGGTTAGGTTTTTTTTTTTTTTTTTTTTTAAGCAGGCTACCTCCGGCGTATAAGTGCCGCAGTCTGTATCTAGCTATAATCCGTTCATACCAGTTCTCGCTTTTATGCCTCTCGTACTTGCATTCCACATACTTTTTCTTTCTTACATGCTTCTCTTTTTTACTCTCCGGCTGGGATTGCCGGTTCCCTGACTATATTTAGTGCTACTTATCTACCTATCTATCTATCTAACTAATTATTTCCTTTATTTCTTTTTATCTATGTTTATTGTGGTTTTATGGGATGGGATTTTACACGGGTTTTGTTTATTTTCTTACTATTAATTTACAGGTATCTTGTCCATTATTTCTTATACTAGGTCATACAGTTTTACTTGACTATCCTTAATTCTAATTACATTTATTATTCTATGTTATGTTCTACAGGAATATAATAATTATATTTTGTGAACATACTTTTAATTACTATTCCGTTTGATTACAGTTTTCGCAACTTGTTCACAAAATTGTAGGAAGGTTAGTCTGTTCTCGCTGTTCATGATTTGCGGTGTGTTGTGTTGTGTTACCCTTATGTTTAGTTTGCTTTCTGTTTCTAGTCTTTTATTTTCAAATACTGGGCAGTCGAACAAGATATGCGGGACAGACTCCGCCACTCCAGGCTCGCAGATACACGATGGGCTCTCCTTGCACTTGAATCTATGCAAGTACTCGGAGAACCCTCCGTGTCCCGTCATTATCTGTGTCCGCAATCCTGATATGTCCAATTTTCTGACTGCCCTGAAGGCTGGCTCGGCGTCCGGAAGGAAGATTTTAGTGACACTGGCTGTTGTCCCTTTACTGTACCTTTCACTCCATTCGTCAATCGATCGCCTTCTCAAGCACCGCTTGACGAATGAAACGGGGCACAAGTCATAGGTTGGTGCGACCTTCGCATTTAACGCTGCCTCTCTTGCCAGCTGATCTGCCCGCTCATTTCCCGGCATTCCGGCGTGCGCCTTAATCCAGTATAGAGCAATAGTTCTATCCTGCGGGATTAAGTGCCTTATATTCCGATTTGTGCTTACTGCCAGGGAATGGGTGCAGTTTTCCGCTGTCAAAGATTGGAGGGCAGCCATCGAATTACTATAAATAGCGCAGCTGGTCTCTTTTCGATTTTTCGCCACCTCACTCGCTTTCCAAATGGCCAGGAGTTCAGCCTGGTAGACGGTACAATAGGACGGCAGTGCAAGCTTGATGGCCTTGACTTCGCCGTCACCGTTCCACAAGGACAGTGCGGCGCCGACCCGGCCCTCAATCTTGCTGCCGTCCGTAAATATCCTGAGAGCATAGTTGCTATTTGCTTCTAATTGTTCCTGGTCTGCCAGGCTCACGAACTCGATGTCCATTTGTTCCGCTGGGTGAGGGGCTTCCGCTGTTGGAGCTCTGCGCTCGATCTCCCTTCCGGATAGTTCCGGCTGTGGTACCCCCCTCTTCGCTTCATACAGCGAGGCTGCCTCCTGTATGCGAAGATCAAGTGGGAGTATCCCAGTCAGAACCAACGCTGAGTTTAGCGACACCGTTTTATGAGCCTTACATATTTTTTGTAGGAAGGACCTCTGGATGTTTTCAAGCTTTTTACGGATTCCCAGCTTCTTTGTTGCAGGGGCCCAAACGCTGGCTGCGTACATGACGATCGGCTCCACGGTTGCTGTGTATATGGTCCTTAGTACTTCGGGATGGAGTCCCCAACTCACCTTCGCGGCTCTTGTGAGCTGTTTGTAAACCGCTATAGCTCTTTTACTCGCGCTGTTGATATGCGAGTTGAAGGTGAGTTGGGCATCTATTATGACTCCAAGGAGCTTTAGCTCTCTTGACATTTCTATATCCACCCCTCCCATGTTCAAGCGTGGGGTGTCGTATTTAAGTTTCCTTGTTATAGTAATTGCGTTAGTTTTGTTAGGTGCGAATTTAAGCTTGTTTGCGACACCCCACGCTTGAACATATTCAAGGGTAGGGTTGGCTTTGGCCTCAATCTCCTGAGCGGTGTCGCCGTGGAACAGCAGGGCGACGTCGTCCGCAAATGCCTGACTGTGGTCAGCCCTCCTTTCCAGGCCTCTCAGGAGTGGGTCCAGGACCACATTCCACAGCACCGGCCCGCCGATCGAGCCCTGTACGCAGCCTTTGCTCGTGTGCCTGCGGTGTTCGTGACCGGCGTATCTAAGCCTGACGGTGCGCTCCTCCAAGTAACTGTTGATGACGCGGCGCAAGTTTTGCGGACAGTCTTCCTCAGCCAGTCGCATTTGTATTTTTGGCCACCAGGCATTGTCGAAGGCTCCCTCTATGTCCAATGATATCAACGTTACTATTTTTTTAAGAGCCAACTGGCTTTTAACGTACTTTATCAGGTCATAGAGGGAGTCTTCGGTACTCCGTTGTGGCATAAAGCCGTACTGGCGAGGGCTCAACTTAGGTGTTATATAAAACTTAATCCGCGCCACCAACAGCTTCTCGTATATTTTGCCCAGAATGGGTAAAAGTCCTATCGGTCGGAGGGACTTTGGTGTGTCGTATGACTCTTTTCCCGGCTTCCTGAGCACCACCACAGTCGCCTCCTTCCACAGTCTGGGAAAGTAATGCAGATCTAAGCATTTATTTACAATACTCAGAAAGAGCGCGGGGTCACTATTTATGGCATTTGAACATATGTCTGCTGTGAATCCGTCAGCTCCAGGGGCTTTTTTAGGGTTGAAGGACCTCGTTGCCGTTTTCAGTTCTCTCAGCGTGAAGGGAGGGTCATCCCGTCCCCCAGGATTTGGCGTGCATCTGTCCTGTCTGGCCTTTTCTCTGACTTCTCGGTGTTCAGAGTCATCGTCCTCTTTTCTATCTTCAGGGAAGAAGGTATTTGCCAGTTCACGCGCAGACTCCTCTCCGTCTAAGACCCTCCCGTTCACGATGAGCGGCAGGTCCTCCTCCCTCTTCCTTGTCCTTCCTATTACCCTATATATCCCATCCCATATGCTTTCACGATCCTGCTTTTCGCAGAACTCCTTCCAGCTCTGGATCTGCGCTCTCTTAGCGGCCTCTTCATACTCTTCCCTCTTCGACAGGTAATCGGCGACCACTGCGGCGCGACGTATCGGCGCTGCGCGGCGTATCCTCTTTTTGCGGGTGACGACTTCCTTTTTCAGTATCTGGAGCGCGTCGGACCACCACGGCAAGGTAAGTGTATTTGTAGTGTTTCTTTTGGGTATTGTATGTGTGCATGTTTGTGTAATTGTGTCCGTGTACAGTGTTACTGCGTGTTCTAGTTGTGTTTCATCTGTTATATTTATAATTGTGTCTACTGTTAAGTTGTGTTCATTCGCCAACTGGCTGAATTTCTCACGAAATGTTTGCCAGTTGGCTTTTTTGGTGTTGTAGTGTCGTGTTGTGCGTGTAATGTTAGTGCCTTTTGATCGTGTGAGTATTATGTTGAATGTTATGCCGTTGTGGTCCGAGCTCGTCAGGCTCTCGTCCACTCTCCAGTCTACCACCCGGTCCAACAGGCACGCCGAGCACGCCGTAATGTCGATGTTGCTGCAGTAGCGTTGGCCGCCTCTCACCGTGTCGAAGGTAGGGATGTCCCCGGTGTTTAGGACATAGAGCTGCAGTTCGTCGAGCATGGTAAGGAGTTCCGCTCCCCTACTGTCATTCCTGTCACTGCCCCACCAGGCGTTCCTGGCGTTGCTGTCGCCGCCGATCAAGATCTGCTGTTGTTTATGCGCCTCACCGATCTTCCTCAGCTGGAGGAGGTACGGTTCGAGCGGCTTATCCGGCTCGAAGTAGAAGGACACCAGGGTAGCATACCAGGCTTCGGTTCGGGCTTCTACTACTACAATATTTTCAGTAGTGAATTGCGGTCGCAAGGTGATATCCATTTTATCGTCAAAGACGGCTATTGCCGCCTTTGACGTGCCCTCTCCGTTGCTCTGGTATATCCTCGCTCCCCGGTAGTCCTTCATCCGTTTCCCCCCCCCAACATAGGGTTCCTGGATTAGCGCAACAACTGCACCCCGCACACTGGCCTCCAGCATTAACTCATCCGTCGCCAATTTCTTGCGTTGGAGATTTGCCTGCAGTACAGCGTACGGGGCGTCGGCGCGTTGGACAACCTCAGCAATACGCCACGGCCGCTCTAGCCAGCGTGTCCCAGCGCTTTCGCACCGGGCACAGCCGGCTAAACGCGTCGTGGTCCGCCTGGTGAAGCTTTGCCAAGAAGCAGTTCCTGCAGGATGGAGGCGATCTTGCGAGCCATTCAGCACAGTCCTTTCGCATATGGGGGCCCCCACAGTGGCCGCAGAGGTCAACGGTTTCCTTACAGAACCGCTTCCCGTGTCCGTAGCCCAGACATCTTGTGCATTGCACTAACGGTGTCTGGTCTTCCACCAGCACGTTCTGTAAGTCTACCCTTAACCTCCCTGCGTTCACTGCTCTACTCCATATTTTAGGAGAGACGCTAATCACGATGTGATTATTGTGAGGATTCCTGGCGTTTCTCCTATACCTCACTTCTATCCTATTTTCCTCGTTGCTGAGGCCGCCAAAAACCGACCCGTTCTGCTTTCTGAGGGCGCTGATTACTTCTGCGTCCGTGTGGACAGTCAGGACGTCCCTCAGTATCAGTAGCGGGTCCTTGTTCTTTACTTCCTCAACAACGAGGGTCCCTCCTTTTTCCTCTAGCCTTTTGACTAACTTCTGTCGGTCTTCTTTGCTGCTGCACCCCATAATAATTTTGCGATCTTTGGCCTTCCTTACGCGGTCCACCTTTACCCACCCTTCCTTCGCGTCGACCGCTTTCCGGACCTTTTCAAGGATTTCCTCTCCGGTTTCCTGTTCGTTCGTGGATGTTATTATACACGAATGGAGGGTGGGCTTCTCTGTGCTGTTTGTTTTCAGGGTGTCCGCGTAGGTTGGCCTTTCCTGAGACTCTAACAGCTGTTTGAGCCTCTCCATTTCCGCCATATTTTGCTGCAGTAGCCTGCTATGCGCTTGGAGCTCACAACTCAGAGTGTGTATTTTCACTTGGTCAATGTTGCTTGTGGCTCCCGGCGCATGACTTTCCGTATCCCGTGCCGAACTTTCCCTACCTCCCTTGCTTATTTTGTCATTTTTCGCCTCCGCCTCCCTGTAGAGCCTATGCAAATGGTTCAATGCCTGCTTTAGTGTCTCTTTAAGATCACCTTTTAAGTTTCTGGATTCGGCCAGGGCCGAGTGGCCCTTCCCGAACCAGGATTTTGCTGCTGTGGCTCGTTCCTCGGAAGACGTTTCCAGCTCGAGGTCCATTTTAGGCGAGAACAGCGCTTTTTCCGTTTTTGTCGGATCCCTCCTAGGCGCCTTCTTTGTGCCGGGTGGCGCTGCCACAGATGTTGTGGGCTTGGGTGATGGGGTCCTCTCTACAGCGCTCGCTTTTTCTATTGGGCTTTTTTGGGTGGTGGTGCCCGCTTCCCACTCCCCGACACTACGTCTCACGTTAGTGGCGGGCTGTGGGGATCTGTTTTGGGTGCGGGGTTCAGTCGGCTTGGGTTTGGCTGGAGTTCTAATTCCAAACATTTTCTTTTTGTTTCAGGTGTCCGGGTAAGCGAGCCTGTCGCTGCCCTCCTGGTCAAGGTAAGTATATATTTGTTTATATGTATGTATGTGTATGTGTGAGCGTGTGTGAATGAGTGTATTCG
The DNA here is from genome assembly GCA_949699795.1 of Spicauda simplicius. Classification (NCBI taxonomy): domain Eukaryota; kingdom Metazoa; phylum Arthropoda; class Insecta; order Lepidoptera; family Hesperiidae; genus Spicauda; species Spicauda simplicius. The sequence goes on along the minus strand of CATIWX010000003.1, from coordinate 22,191 downwards.
TGTATGTGTGTTAGTGTGTATGTGTATGTGTGTGTGTGTGTGTGTATTTTGCTTGATGGAGTGAGAGGGTTTGCGTGTTGTACACTGTGTGTACTGTCAAGTATATTTTGTCAAAAATAAAATGTATATAATACTATATACGTCGAGAGTGTGTACGGGTTAGTGGACGATCTCGTCGTGCACCAGTCTTATTTTGTTTGTAATGTGCGTGTGTATGTCTATGTGTGTATGTGTGTCGGTTATGTGTGTATGTGTATGTTTGTGTGTGTAGTGTATGTAAAAGTGTGTGTAGCAAGAACAAACTAACCTAATTTTATCGTGCACCTTGTACACGGTCTTAAATAAACACTTATCTGTACACAATAGTGTACGGTTGTAAAAAGAAACAGTCGCTAATATCTTATATCTACCTTTTAGATTTGTCCTTATATATTTCTGTTTAAAAAATTTCAAAATATAGAGACTTTATTAAAAATGACTCTACATAGAGCCTCTCTGTGTATCTCAGTCTGTAGCCCTCCCCGAGCCCTTCTCAACGATCCCAAACTCGGGTACCCTAGCAGCACGGGTTCCAGAGATGTGGCTTCCCAAAGTTTTTGGTTTCAGCACAAGATGGCCGCCGCGGAGTGGTTAAATTGCCGTATCTCCGGAACGAATAGGCCGATTTTCCCCGGGTTTCGGGTACGTTGAGTGGCTCGCCGAGCTCTACCTGCTGAGATGGTTTTCAGGCCTGAAAAATCGGGGTGCCTGAAACCTGAAAGTGAGGAGCGGTTGCTGTCACGGAGCGAGGGGGAACCCCTTTCCCGAAAACCCCGATGTCCTACGACCCCCCGTTCGGGAGCTATGCCGGTTTAAAGTTTTCCAAGATGGCCGCTGCTGCTGTCAAATTGCAGCTTCGACCGGCTATATCTCCCAAACCATACGTCGTAGGACACCCGAGTCTGGGTTTATCTGAACCAGCTCGACCTCCCCCACCCCCCGGTCTCACTCCCAGACACCCGGAAATTTAGGTGCTCTGAGCCGCCTGAAACCTTCAGGGTTGATAGCAGGTTTCCTCCTGAACCCGGATCTGAAGTCCGCAGTTTTCTACGGACTTTGGTTCAGGAGTTATAGCGACTCAAAGATTTTCAAAATGGCGGCCAACTGTCAAACTCCGACTTTGACGGGCTATAACTCCGCTTTGGAAAGTCGGAGCGACCCCGGGTTTTCGATGTTATGGTTGGCCGCACTGTAGGTTTCGTCTGGAGTAGGTTTCAACGCCGAAAATATTTCAGGCCTGAAAACCTCCTGAAATTGCTTAATCCTAATTACACAATATAAGACACATTCACTATTGAAAACCACAGTCTCCTAGGATTTATATTTACGGAGATATTTAACTTTTTGTTTTAATTCCTGAAAAAACAAAATGGCGGAATTTTGCAACTTCGTCAATTTAAGAGATTTTTGGCCCAAGTTTGGGCTTAAACTAGTTCCAAACAGTTGTCCGAAAGTGTATATGGGGTTAAATTTTTGAATTTATGCCTATTTTTGATTTAATTTACAAAAAACATAAAAAATTAAATAACTTTTTTATTTTACATCCAAAAATTTTGAAAAAAATACCAAAAAATTTGAAATTTTTTCGTCTTTAACGCCTATAACTTTTCAGGTTCTATTTTTAAAAAGTGACTAATTTGAGCCTGAAAAACTAAGTTTTTCAGGTTTCTGGATGTGGTTTTGTGAGCTTGAGCTGAAAAATTTTGAAATTTTAAGAGGGTGTAGAAATATTGAGCGCGCAACATGTAGCACTTTTCGTTTTCAAAAATATTGATCCGATGGCAAGTTATTAAGCGTTAAAGTTTGCAATTTAAAAACTAAATATATAAAAAGTACTTAAGTTTAAAATTTTTCTTTATGTTCCCAGGGTTGTCTTGTGGTGGTGTCCTTGCCCCTGCTGAGTTTCGTTGTCCTAGGTCTGCTGGTTTGGGTTTTCACAGCCACGTGGTTTTTGTTTTTTTTTTTGTTTATTGCTCCTAAGGGCGCGGTCCAATTTTTGTCGTTCTGGTGTCAGATTGTGCGCGTTGTAAGCCCCCACCCGGGGGTGTAAAAATTTCCCGGGGGTACCGATCGAAATCTGGCAGCGTCTTCGAAAAACTGGTATTTTCTAAACTCGTAACCTTAAAAGCACGTGTTATTTTCGGTTTTTCACGTTTTTCGGCACTTTTCCACTGTAATCCAGGTTTTCACTAAGCACAGATTTATGCACGGCACGGAAACACAACTTTTGGTACTTGTTTAGTATAAATCGGGTCAGAATTGCCGCAGATACAGATTTTTTAATGCGGAGCACGTGTAAAACCTAACCTAACCTAACCTAACCTAACCTAACCTAACCCAGTCACATTCCGCACCCCGTGGCAAATGATCCGTTTGCCACGGGGTGCGGAATGTGACTGGGTTAGGTTAGGTTAGGTTAGGTTAGGTTAGGTTAGGTTAGGTTAGGTTAGGTTAGGTTAGGTTAGGTTAGGTTAGGTTAGGTTTTTTTTTTTTTTTTTTTTTTTTTTTTTTGTTTCTGAAATCCCCTATCATAGATAAGGCCTTTGTTTGCTTTTCATTTTGTTTTTTATACTCATTTTTTCATTTTCTTTGCCTTTACAATATAATATAACGTGGTATAATACATACATACATATATATATAAAAATATTTTGGTACTCATATTTTCTTTTATACATCCATATTTTATTACAAAGTTTCTGTCTTGTTCCTATCTATTACTATACTTGCAATATCAGTGCAATATTTTATTATTTTTTCTCTATTTTTACCTGCCATTATTTCTGGCAGGCTTGCGGGACTTAAAACAGTTTCTAACTCCTGCTCTAGATCGTATCTCCTCCGGCCGAATATTGGGCAATCAAATAGTAGGTGAGGTATGTCCTCGTCGGCTCCCATGTCACAAACACAAGATGAGTTCTCCTTACACTTAAACCTTTACAAGTATGAGGAGAACCCACCATGCCCCGTCATAACTTGTGTGGTGATACTTGTTGGTTCAAACTTCTTAATTACTCTGTGGGCCGAGAGGACATCCGGAAGAAACATTTTTGTCACCTTTGCGGTTTCGCTGGACTTGTATCTGCTATCCCATTCGTCAATAGTACGCAGTCGGATCATACGTTTGACGAATGAGATAGGGCATCGGTCATAGTCAGGGCGCTTTTTTGACCCCAGGGCGGCCTCCTTAGCCAGTTGGTCGGCTTTCTCGTTCCCATCCAGACCGGCGTGTGCTTTTATCCAGAACAAGGAGACTTGCTTGTTCTGGAGCTCACACCGTCTTATGGTGGCTCTCGCTTCCGCCGCCAGTGGATGGGTCGAGTTCGGGTTCGCTACAGTCTCAAGGGCCGCTCTGGAGTCGCTGTATATACCGAATGTACATTTTTTCATTTTCAGCGCTTCTTCGACCGCCCTACAAATTGCCAGGAGTTCTGCCTGATAAACGGTACAGTACGACGGTAGAGCGAATTTGCGGGCTCGTGTCTCGACGGCACCCTCCCAAATGGACAGCGCTGCCCCGACTTTGCTCTCTATTTTACTGCCGTCGGTAAAAATGCGCACCTCGAAATCGCTATTGCCGTCGTACTGCTCCTGATCAATCAGGCATTTGAGCTTCAGTTGCTGCTTTTCGGCCGGATGTAGAGCTTCAGTGAACGGTATCATTACCTCCACCTCTCGGTCACCTAGTGCGGGCTGGGGTACCCCCTTCTTAGCCTCGTACAAAAGTGCCGCCTCTTTTATACGAAGATCCAGTGGGAGGATTCCAGTCAGCACCAGTGCCGAATTCAATGACACCGTTCGATACGCTTTGCATATTTTCTGTGCAAAACCCCGCTGAACCGCATTAAGCTGCTTGCGCACTCCGATTTTTGTCGCGGCCGGCGCCCATACACTTGCGGCATAAAGTATAATGGGCTCAACTGCCGCCGTGTAAATTGTTCGGAGCACTTCAGGGTTTAGACCCCAGCTCACCCGGGCGGTTCTTATTAACTGCTTATACACCCCGATGGCTTTGTTACAGACTTTCGCGATGTGGGAATTAAACGTGAGTTTATCGTCTATGGTGAGACCCAGCAGTTTTATCTCCTTGGACATTGCAATGTCGATCCCGCCCATGCTCAAGCGTGGTGTGTCATATTTAAGCTTTCGCGTCAGTACCATCGCGCAAGTTTTTTGCGGAGCGAATCTGAGCTTATTTCGGACACCCCACGCCCGAACATGGCCAAGCGCGGCATTGGCTTGTCCCTCGATATCTCGTGCCGTCTCACCACAGAATACCATCACGACATCATCAGCGAACGCCTGACTGTAATAGCCCTTGTTTTCAAGCAGCTTGAGGAGCGGATCGAGCAGAACGTTCCAGAGAAGAGGACCGCCTATGGATCCCTGAACACAGCCTTTGTTAGTCCTCCGTTCGTGCTGCTGGCCCGCGTACCTCACTGTCACTTTCCGGTCGCTTAAGTAACTGTCGATGACTCGCCTCAAATTGATCGGGCAGTTTTCCTCAGCCAACCGGACTCGTATAGCTGGCCACCAAGCACTATCAAATGCTCCCTCGATATCTAGTGACACTAATGTTACAATCTTTTTCCTGCTTAAATTATCACTGATGTGCTGCATTAGTGTGTAAAGCGAGTCTTCAGTGCTTTTTTGGGGCATGAATCCGTATTGGCGAGTACTAATCCTCGGTAACAGATGGTATTTGAGGCGAGCCACCAGCATTTTTTCATAGACCTTACCCAGTACTGGCAAGAGACCAATCGGCCTGTACGATTTGGGCTCAGTGTACGAGCTTTTCCCTGGTTTTCTCAATACAACCACCGTGGCTTCCTTCCAGATCTTAGGGAAGTATCCGAGCGTCATACATTTATTTATCAGGGTTAGAAAGTAAGTGGGGTCACTATTTATGGCTCTCATACATATGTCAGCGGTGAAGCCATCGGCTCCCGGGGCCTTTTTGGGGTTGAATGACTTTACAGACACTTCGAGCTCGTTCAGGGTAAACGGCAGGTCATACCGCTCACCCTGACTCCACGAATTTACGGATTCTGCTAGCTTTCGAGTTTGTTGATGGTCTGCATCGTCATTCTCGCTATTATCTTCTGGATAAAAGGTTTCAGCTAGAAGCCTCACCGATTGCCTCGCATCCAATGTTCTGCCTCCTTCTTGCAGTGGTATGTCCTCTTCCCTTTTTGCAGATCTGGCAATAACTCGATAAATTCCTTCCCACATTCCCTCCCTATCCTGCTTCCCACAAAACTCCTTCCAACTATTTGTTATTGCCAGTTGCACTTCTATCTCATAATTTTCTTTTTCTTCCAGGTACATGCTGACTACGTGCTGTCTTCGAACCGGTGCTGCGTTTCTGATGCGTCGTCTCTTCGTGTCCACTTTCTTCTTCAGGTCTTCGAGTTTTTTGGACCACCAAGGAAAGGTAAGTGTCTCTTTTTTACTTTTAATAGGTATAGTCTGTCTACATGTTTCGGTAATAGCTTTTGTGTATGTTTCTATTGTTTTTTCTAAATATTCTACGTTATCTATTTTATGTAGTTCTTCTAAAGTTAAATTATTTTCTTTTATATTTTGATTTAGTTTATTATGGAACTGGTCCCAGCATGCTTTTTTAGTATTGTAGATTCTCGTTGTCCTCTCTATATTTATACCTTTAGATTTTTCTAAGTTTAGGCTAAATGTAATTCCCTGGTGATCCGAACTCGTAAGACTCTCGATCACTCGCCAGTTTTCTACGATGTTTAAGATGTCCATTGTGCAGGCCGTGACGTCCACGTGGCTGCAGTATCTTTTGCCCCCTCTTATGACGTCAAACGTTGGGATGTTTCCTACGTTGAGAACATGTAAGCCCATCTCGTCTAAGGCACCGCACATCTCCTCTCCTCTTAAGTCCTCCTGGCTACTACCCCACCAAGTGGACTTTGCATTTGAGTCACCCCCAAATACCAACCTGCCTGGCCCCTTACTTCGCTGGATAGTTTTAAAGTGTGCCAGATACGGCTCCAAGGGCAAATTTGGCTCAAAATAGTAAGAGACGAGTGTGATCTCCCAGGCTCTAGTTCGGATCCCCACCACGACGATATTGTTTGTGGTGAGTTCCGGGTACTGTAAAACGTCTAAGTCGCTGTCGAATACAGCTATTGCTGCCTTGACAGTACCCTCCCCTACATCAGAACTCTGGAAGATTCTAACGCCACGGTGACTCCTCATACTCTTTACGGCACCCACGTACGGCTCTTGGAGCAAAGCGACTGCTGCTTTGCGTTTCCCGGCTTCCAGCAATAGTTCGTTGGTAGCCAGTTTACTCCTCTGCAGGTTGGCTTGGAGGATTTTATACTGAGTTAATTCTGTTGAGGTGCCTTTAGCAATACGCAATGGACATCCGGGCAAGTGCATCTCTCTTTTTCCTAATGGGACAATCGTTGCTGAATGCGTTATGTTGCCCATGTTCCAGCTTAGCACGGACGCAGTTGGTGCAGGCGGGTGCTTCTCCGATCAACCGCTTGGGGCATGCGGCCGCCATGTGAGGATCACCGCAGTGGCTACACAGGTCGGCAGGCTCCTTGCAAAGCCGCCGACTATGCCCATATCCCAAGCATCGGGTACACTGTACTAATGGCGAGTGATCCATCACATAGACCGCCTGTAGGTCAATTTTAACCTTAACCTGGTCAATCGAGCGTCTCCAGACGGTGGGCGATACGCTTATGACAATATGACCGCAGCAGGGGTTTCGCGCCTTCTTCCGATATTTTATTGTGGCTCGGCTTTCTTCCTCGTCCAGACCATGGAAGATATCCTTATTTTGGTTTCTGAAAGCCTTGATGACTTCTTCATCACTGTGTACGGTGAGCACGTCTTTCAAGACCAGGAGCGGATCTTTGTTTTTTACTTCTTCCACTACAAGATGTTCCCCAGCCGCCTCTAGTCTTTCCCTGACCTTCTGCCTGTCTTCTTGGGTTCTGCATCCCATAATTATTTTACGGTCTTTTCCTTTTCTTACTCTCTCGACTTGTATCCATCCTTCTTTGGCGTCTACCGTCCTTCGTACCCTCTCCAGTATTTCCTCACCAGTCTCTTCCTCATTCGTTGAGGACACAACTACCGAGTGCAGTGCTTTCTGCATTTTGGGCACTGGATCGAAACTGAAAAAGTGGAAATATCTCGATAACCAGCGGTCGGATGTTATCGAGGAAGGTGTCAAACGGAAGGTCTCGACGAGACGCAGCTATTAAAGAAGAAATGAAAGAAAAAGGTGGACGGACCACGAAACTACGCGGGTGGAAAGTTTTGAAAATGTGAAAATTTGTGAAAAATAAACTAATGGAGTTTTTCTTATTCTGCTTTCAGGGTTGGATAGGCGCAGGCGAGACGAAGAAAACGAGATATAGAACACGAAGATCGATCAAGAAACGGCTGAGGTAAGTTTGTTGCAAATTTTAATTTATAAGTTTTGTATGGGGAATCGTGCTCCACCACCTAGACTCGGTTCGTTGAAAATTCAAAATTTTTGATTTCTTATGGAAAAACTATTTAAACGGGTGTACTTTAACTTTAATAACACTAATTACTATTGACGCTATAGTCTAAAACTGATAATTTCGAAAATATTTAACTTTTTTACTTTAATATAAATTTATTATGGAAAAACTGAAAAAGTGGAAATATCTCGATAACCAGCGGTCGGATGTTATCGAGGAAGGTGTCAAACGGAAGGTCTCGACGAGACGCAGCTATTAAAGAAGAAATGAAAGAAAAAGGTGGACGGACCACGAAACTACGCGGGTGGAAAGTTTTGAAAATGTGAAAATTTGTGAAAAATAAACTAATGGAGTTTTTCTTATTCTGCTTTCAGGGTTGGATAGGCGCAGGCGAGACGAAGAAAACGAGATATAGAACACGAAGATCGATCAAGAAACGGCTGAGGTAAGTTTGTTGCAAATTTTAATTTATAAGTTTTGTATGGGGAATCGTGCTCCACCACCTAGACTCGGTTCGTTGAAAATTCAAAATTTTTGATTTCTTATGGAAAAACTATTTAAACGGGTGTACTTTAACTTTAATAACACTAATTACTATTGACGCTATAGTCTAAAACTGATAATTTCGAAAATATTTAACTTTTTTACTTTAATATAAATTTATTATGGAAAAACTGAAAAAGTGGAAATATCTCGATAACCAGCGGTCGGATGTTATCGAGGAAGGTGTCAAACGGAAGGTCTCGACGAGACGCAGCTATTAAAGAAGAAATGAAAGAAAAAGGTGGACGGACCACGAAACTACGCGGGTGGAAAGTTTTGAAAATGTGAAAATTTGTGAAAAATAAACTAATGGAGTTTTTCTTATTCTGCTTTCAGGGTTGGATAGGCGCAGGCGAGACGAAGAAAACGAGATATAGAACACGAAGATCGATCAAGAAACGGCTGAGGTAAGTTTGTTGCAAATTTTAATTTATAAGTTTTGTATGGGGAATCGTGCTCCACCACCTAGACTCGGTTCGTTGAAAATTCAAAATTTTTGATTTCTTATGGAAAAACTATTTAAACGGGTGTACTTTAACTTTAATAACACTAATTACTATTGACGCTATAGTCTAAAACTGATAATTTCGAAAATATTTAACTTTTTTACTTTAATATAAATTTATTATGGAAAAACTGAAAAAGTGGAAATATCTCGATAACCAGCGGTCGGATGTTATCGAGGAAGGTGTCAAACGGAAGGTCTCGACGAGACGCAGCTATTAAAGAAGAAATGAAAGAAAAAGGTGGACGGACCACGAAACTACGCGGGTGGAAAGTTTTGAAAATGTGAAAATTTGTGAAAAATAAACTAATGGAGTTTTTCTTATTCTGCTTTCAGGGTTGGATAGGCGCAGGCGAGACGAAGAAAACGAGATATAGAACACGAAGATCGATCAAGAAACGGCTGAGGTAAGTTTGTTGCAAATTTTAATTTATAAGTTTTGTATGGTTAGGTTAGGTTAGGTTAGGTTAGGTTTTTTTTTTTTTTTTTTTTTTTTTTTTTTTTTTTTTTTTTTTTTTTTTATTAAAACGCATTGTTGCACTTTTGGATTTTCTAATGAACAATATTTTGGGCTTGCTTTTAGTACTGTGAAATTTCTTGATTCAAAGATTGGGAAACGGTACGACATAGAACCGCGACAGGATACGATTTCTTGTCGCCGATCTTCCCAGCAATAATATTCATATATATACAGTTATATATAATAATAATATATTTTTAAGATATCCCCCCGAGATGAGGCGGTTGAACTATAATTTTAAGCCATATAAATAGAAATATTTATGTATGATCAAGTTTAAGGAGACCTGGTTCGGCGCACCGCTATTTGATACAGTTTGCTTCCCCAGATTCCGATCGATACATTTATTTATTATAGTCCTAACAGAATTGGGAAGAAAAGAGTGTAATAAATATATGAAGACGACGAAGTAATGCATTTGCTTTGGGTGCATGATCTAGCCAAAGACAAATTAAGGGGCGTGTGTGGCCGCACTGCGATTTGATACTGTGCGGTTCCACACGACCCGATCAGTACACTTTCCTACAGCATCTATTTCCATTCAAGCCTCGGAGGGAAATATTTGAGGTGGTGAGACGAAGGATGCTATCTATATGTTATTATGTACGATCCCGGCGCGCGAATTAAGAGGCCGTGCCTAGTCACACTGCTATTGGATACGGTGAGATTTGTCACGGCCCCGATCCATACATTTAACCGAATGTGAGAAACTAAGAGACGAACGAAGAGATAGGTTTGTGAAGAGTAAAAGTAGAAAGAGCGGTATATATAATACATATTAATATAGATTTGATGTCACTTTAACAATTAATGGTTGATTTTGACAATATCTGAGTGACAATCAGTCCCTACGTAGAGCTAGTTGGACCCGTAGTCAACGCGGTTGCTAATCCTCTTTTTGATGGCTCGCACAATGGGACAACTATGTGAAGTAGCAGCGTGGGCGGTGCTGTCAGTAGTGCGGAACTTCACATTTCGCTCAGCGCAATGGTGACATTTGCTGTCAGACGACTTGTTGGGGTACTCCTCGACGGTGTGTGCTCCCGCGCAGTGAGCACAGCGCTTCGCGTCCGTCTGACATTTCGCCTTTGTGTGCCCGAAGGCAAGGCACTTAAAGCACTGAACGAAAGGGGTGAAGTTCTCGACATGCACCCGCTGATGGTCCACACATGCCTTGCCCATGTGAACCATCTCCCGCCATACAGCCGGCTTAGCTTGCAGCACGGCATTGTACAGACTCGGGTTCTTATTATTTCTCAAGAATCGGACGCGCAGGTCGTCGGCGTCCTTTACGAGATTCGTGAGTTCCCGATTCTGTCTGCACAATGCCGGAATCAGCTCTTCGCTGGAGACGTCTCTGGTGATGCCCTTAAGGATCACCATGGGCATTAGACGTCTGGCCGGCTCCGCGGACACATACTGCGCACCCCTAAGTCTCTCCAAGGTGTCTGCCCGTTGCGCGTCATTGTCGAATTCGATGCGAAGTTTATTGTTCGACACCGCCTGGACGCGCGCCGGAGCGAAATCGGACACCTTGAAGGAGATACTTTTCCTCCAAGCCTCTACCGCCGCTTGTCTGGTGGTCAACGGGGTCTTGGGTGTGACAATAATGGCGGGTCGGGTGATGGGGAGGGCTTTGGGACCATTGCAACGCTCGCCCAGCCGGCTGGTGGTCGCTACGGCCTGGGCGTACGAGGGACGGCCCTCGCTGAGTTGTGCAGGCGCGTCCTGCGTGCGAGGCGTCCGCTTGGCGAACTTTTTGAGTTCCTCTCGCACGCAGGCGACGATTTCCTGCTTTAAGCCCTCAGTGGCCAGAGTAGGGGTGGGAGCGTCGGAAGTCAACACAGGGGCAGTGGCGGATGACGTTGCCAGGTTATCAAGCACCCTGGTTGCCTTCCGAATTTCTTCCGCTGCAGCGCAAATCAACCGCTTGTTCACCGCTGTGACGCTCTTCGTCTCGTTAACAGCGGCGGTGATACAAGCAGTCAACTTGCGAATGGCGTCGACATAACCGTCGCGGTCTAATATGTCGACAGCCGAGACGGGTAACTCCGGAGGTGCAATTTTCGGCGGCATTTCCAAGTTAGGCTACAAAATTATTAAAAACTCGAACGAAAAAATTGTCTAAAAAAGTGTCTGTTTCTATTACAGAGTTCAAATTTTCACTGTCGTAACTCGGTTATCGATAAAGGGCGGGTGGGCGGTTTCAAAAACGAAAATCGCGAATATCTCGCAAACTAATTGATGGATTTGGGCAAATGTGGTATCGGGAGAAAGGTCTCGGCGAGACGCAGCTATTGACACTATAAACGGGGGGATCGGTGCACTGACCGCGAAAATATTAACGACTGAAAATTTACAAACTGAAAAATATATAAAAAAATGAAATATTAAATTAATTAAACCGAAAGTGGTATGGATGGATAGGTATTGGTGAGACGAATAAGTAGGTACTAGAAACACTCAGATCGAACAAAAGACGACTGAGTTATTGTTGTTTTAATTTCAATTGAGTATGGTTAGGTTAGGTTAGGTTAGGTTAGGTTAGGTTAGGTTAGGTTAGGTTAGGTTAGGTTAGGTTAGGTTAGGTTAGGTTAGGTTAGGTTAGGTTAGGTTAGGTTAGGTTAGGTTAGGTTAGGTTTTTTTTTTTTTTTTTTTTTTTTTTATTAAAACGCATTGTTGCACTTTTGGATTTTCTAATGAACAATATTTTGGGCTTGCTTTTAGTACTGTGAAATTTCTTGATTCAAGGATTGGGAAACGGTACGACATGGAACCGCGACAGGATACGATTTCTTGTCGCCGATTTCCCCAGCAATAATATTCATATATATACAGTTATATATAATAATAAGATATTTTTAAGATATCCCCCCGAGATGAGGCGGTTGAACTATAATTTTAAGCGATACAAATTGAAATATTTATGTATGATCAAGATTAAGGAGACCTGGTTCGGCGCACCGCTATTTGATACAGTTTGCTTCCCCAGGTTCCGATCGATACATTTATTTATTTAGTCCTAACAGATTTGGGAAGAAAAGAGTGTAATAAATATATGAAGACGACGAAGTAATGCATTTGCTTTGGGTGCATGATCTGGCCAAAGACAAATTAAGGGGCGTGTGTGGCCGCACTGCGATTTGATACTGTGCGGTTCCACACGACCCGATCAGTACACTTTCCTACAGCATCTATTTCCATTTAAGCCTCGGAGGGAAATATATGAGGTGACGAAACGAAGGATGCTATCTATATATTTATTATGTACGATCCCGGCGCGCGAATTAAGAGGCCGTGCCTAGTCACACCGCTATTGGATACGGTGAGATTTGTCACGGCCCCGATCCATACATTTTTCCGTGAGAAAACTAAGAGACGAACAGATAAGTTTGTGAAGAGTAAAAGTAAAAAGAGCGGTATATATGATACATATTAATATAGATTTGATATCACTTCAACAATGAGTGGTTGACTTTGGCAATATATGAATGACAATTAGTCCCTACGTAGAGCTAGTTGGACCCGTAGTCCACGCGGTTGCTGATCCTCTTTTTGATGGCCCGCACAATGGGACAACTATGTGAAGTAGCAGCGTGGGCGGTGCTGTCGGTAGTGCGGAACTTCACATTTCGCTCAGTGCAATGGTGACATTTGCTGTCAGACGACTTGTTGGGGCACTCCTCGACGGTGTGTGCTCCCGCGCAGTGAGCACAGTGCTTAGCGTCCGTCTGACATTTCGCCTTTGTGTGCCCGAAGGCAAGGCACTTAAAGCACTGAACGAAAGGGGTGAAGTTCTCGACATGCACCCGCTGATGGTCCACACATGCCTTGCCCATGTGAACCATCTCCCGCCATACGGCCGGCTTAGCTTGCAGCACGGCATTGTACAGACTCGGGTTCTTATTATTTCTCAAGAATCGGACGCACAGGTCGTCGGCGTCCTTTACGAGATTCGTGAGTTCCCGATTCTGTCTGCACAGTGCCGGAATCAGCTCTTCGCTGGAGACGTCTCTGGTGATGCCCTTAAGGATCACCATGGGCATTAGACGTCTGGCCGGCTCCGCGGACACATACTGCGCACCCCTAAGTCTCTCCAAGGTGTCTGCCCGTTGCGCGTCATTGTCAAATTCGATGCGAAGTTTATTGTTCGACACCGCCTGGACGCGCGCCGGAGCGAAATCGGACACCTTGAAGGAGATACTTTTCCTCCAAGCCTCTACCGCCGCTTGTCTGGTGGTCACCGGGGTCTTGGGTGTGACAATAATGGCGGGTCGGGTGATGGGGAGGGCTTTGGGACCATTGCAACGCTCGCCCAGCCGGCTGGTGGTCGCTACGGCCTGGGCGTACGAGGGGCGGCCCTCGCTGAGTTGAGCAGGCGCGTCCTGCGTGCGAGGCGTCCGCTTGGCGAACTTTTTGAGTTCCTCTCTCACGCAGGCGACGATTTCCTGCTTTAAGCCCTCAGTGGCCAGAGTAGGGGTGGGAGCGTCAGAAGTCAACACAGGGGCAGTGGCGGATGACGTTGCCAGGTTATCAAGCACACTGGTTGCCTTCCGAATTTCTTCCGCTGCAGCGCAAATCAATCGCTTGTTCACCGCCGTGACGCTCTTCGTCTCGTTAACAGCGGCGGTGATACAAGCAGTCAACTTGCGAATGGCGTCGACATAACCGTCGCGGTCTAATATGTCGACAGCCGAGACGGGTAACTCCGGAGGTGCAATTTTCGGCGGCATTTCCAAGTTAGTCTATACAATTATTAAAAAAATCGAACAATAAAATTGTCAGAAAAAATGTCTATTCCTATTACAGAGTTCAAATTTTCACTGTCGTAACTCGGTTATCGATAAAGGGCGGGTGGGCGGTTTCAAAAACGAAAATCGCGAATATCTCGCAAACTAATTGATGGATTTGGGCAAATGTGGTATCGGGAGAAAGGTCTCGGCGAGACGCAGCTATTGACACTATAAACGGGGGGATCGGTGCACTGACCGCGAAAATATTAACGACTGAAAATTTACAAACTGAAAAATATATAAAAAAATGAAATATTAAATTAATTAAACCGAAAGTGGTATGGATGGATAGGTATTGGTGAGACGAATAAGTAGGTACTAGAAACACTCAGATCGAACAAAAGACGACTGAGTTATTGTTGTTTTAATTTCAATTGAGTATAGTTTGTATGGGGAAAGCGGACTTAACCACCTTGACTCGGTTTCGAGGAAAAAATTTATTACGGAATTTAAACTTTTAAAGTATGCAATTAGGTGTAAAAATGGACAGCGCAAATAGTTAGTTAGGAAGGAATAGGGATAAATTCAATAGATTAAGAGTTAGAAGGGTTTTTGGCTGTTTTTAATGAATTTATATGGGAATCCCGAAAAAAAACACGAAAATCGCAAATATCTCGCAAACTAATTGATGGATTTGGGCAAATGTGGTATCGGGAGAAAGGTCTCGGCGAGACGCAGCTATTGACACTATAAACGGGGGGATCGGTGCACTGACCGCGAAAATATTAACGACTGAAAATTTACAAACTGAAAAATATATAAAAAAATGAAATATTAAATTAATTAAACCGAAAGTGGTATGGATGGATAGGTATTGGTGAGACGAATAAGTAGGTACTAGAAACACTCAGATCGAACAAAAGACGACTGAGTTATTGTTGTTTTAATTTCAATTGAGTATGGTTAGGTTAGGTTAGGTTAGGTTAGGTTAGGTTAGGTTAGGTTAGGTTAGGTTAGGTTAGGTTAGGTTAGGTTAGGTTAGGTTAGGTTAGGTTAGGTTAGGTTAGGTTAGGTTTTTTTTTTTTTTTTTTTTTTTTTATTAAAACGCATTGTTGCACTTTTGGATTTTCTAATGAACAATATTTTGGGCTTGCTTTTAGTACTGTGAAATTTCTTGATTCAAGGATTGGGAAACGGTACGACATGGAACCGCGACAGGATACGATTTCTTGTCGCCGATTTCCCCAGCAATAATATTCATATATATACAGTTATATATAATAATAAGATATTTTTAAGATATCCCCCCGAGATGAGGCGGTTGAACTATAATTTTAAGCGATACAAATTGAAATATTTATGTATGATCAAGATTAAGGAGACCTGGTTCGGCGCACCGCTATTTGATACAGTTTGCTTCCCCAGGTTCCGATCGATACATTTATTTATTTAGTCCTAACAGATTTGGGAAGAAAAGAGTGTAATAAATATATGAAGACGACGAAGTAATGCATTTGCTTTGGGTGCATGATCTGGCCAAAGACAAATTAAGGGGCGTGTGTGGCCGCACTGCGATTTGATACTGTGCGGTTCCACACGACCCGATCAGTACACTTTCCTACAGCATCTATTTCCATTTAAGCCTCGGAGGGAAATATATGAGGTGACGAAACGAAGGATGCTATCTATATATTTATTATGTACGATCCCGGCGCGCGAATTAAGAGGCCGTGCCTAGTCACACCGCTATTGGATACGGTGAGATTTGTCACGGCCCCGATCCATACATTTTTCCGTGAGAAAACTAAGAGACGAACAGATAAGTTTGTGAAGAGTAAAAGTAAAAAGAGCGGTATATATGATACATATTAATATAGATTTGATATCACTTCAACAATGAGTGGTTGACTTTGGCAATATATGAATGACAATTAGTCCCTACGTAGAGCTAGTTGGACCCGTAGTCCACGCGGTTGCTGATCCTCTTTTTGATGGCCCGCACAATGGGACAACTATGTGAAGTAGCAGCGTGGGCGGTGCTGTCGGTAGTGCGGAACTTCACATTTCGCTCAGTGCAATGGTGACATTTGCTGTCAGACGACTTGTTGGGGCACTCCTCGACGGTGTGTGCTCCCGCGCAGTGAGCACAGTGCTTAGCGTCCGTCTGACATTTCGCCTTTGTGTGCCCGAAGGCAAGGCACTTAAAGCACTGAACGAAAGGGGTGAAGTTCTCGACATGCACCCGCTGATGGTCCACACATGCCTTGCCCATGTGAACCATCTCCCGCCATACGGCCGGCTTAGCTTGCAGCACGGCATTGTACAGACTCGGGTTCTTATTATTTCTCAAGAATCGGACGCACAGGTCGTCGGCGTCCTTTACGAGATTCGTGAGTTCCCGATTCTGTCTGCACAGTGCCGGAATCAGCTCTTCGCTGGAGACGTCTCTGGTGATGCCCTTAAGGATCACCATGGGCATTAGACGTCTGGCCGGCTCCGCGGACACATACTGCGCACCCCTAAGTCTCTCCAAGGTGTCTGCCCGTTGCGCGTCATTGTCGAATTCGATGCGAAGTTTATTGTTCGACACCGCCTGGACGCGCGCCGGAGCGAAATCGGACACCTTGAAGGAGATACTTTTCCTCCAAGCCTCTACCGCCGCTTGTCTGGTGGTCACCGGGGTCTTGGGTGTGACAATAATGGCGGGTCGGGTGATGGGGAGGGCTTTGGGACCATTGCAACGCTCGCCCAGCCGGCTGGTGGTCGCTACGGCCTGGGCGTACGAGGGGCGGCCCTCGCTGAGTTGAGCAGGCGCGTCCTGCGTGCGAGGCGTCCGCTTGGCGAACTTTTTGAGTTCCTCTCTCACGCAGGCGACGATTTCCTGCTTTAAGCCCTCAGTGGCCAGAGTAGGGGTGGGAGCGTCAGAAGTCAACACAGGGGCAGTGGCGGATGACGTTGCCAGGTTATCAAGCACACTGGTTGCCTTCCGAATTTCTTCCGCTGCAGCGCAAATCAATCGCTTGTTCACCGCCGTGACGCTCTTCGTCTCGTTAACAGCGGCGGTGATACAAGCAGTCAACTTGCGAATGGCGTCGACATAACCGTCGCGGTCTAATATGTCGACAGCCGAGACGGGTAACTCCGGAGGTGCAATTTTCGGCGGCATTTCCAAGTTAGTCTATACAATTATTAAAAAAATCGAACAATAAAATTGTCAGAAAAAATGTCTATTCCTATTACAGAGTTCAAATTTTCACTGTCGTAACTCGGTTATCGATAAAGGGCGGGTGGGCGGTTTCAAAAACGAAAATCGCGAATATCTCGCAAACTAATTGATGGATTTGGGCAAATGTGGTATCGGGAGAAAGGTCTCGGCGAGACGCAGCTATTGACACTATAAACGGGGGGATCGGTGCACTGACCGCGAAAATATTAACGACTGAAAATTTACAAACTGAAAAATATATAAAAAAATGAAATATTAAATTAATTAAACCGAAAGTGGTATGGATGGATAGGTATTGGTGAGACGAATAAGTAGGTACTAGAAACACTCAGATCGAACAAAAGACGACTGAGTTATTGTTGTTTTAATTTCAATTGAGTATAGTTTGTATGGGGAAAGCGGACTTAACCACCTTGACTCGGTTTCGAGGAAAAAATTTATTACGGAATTTAAACTTTTAAAGTATGCAATTAGGTGTAAAAATGGACAGCGCAAATAGTTAGTTAGGAAGGAATAGGGATAAATTCAATAGATTAAGAGTTAGAAGGGTTTTTGGCTGTTTTTAATGAATTTATATGGGAATCCCGAAAAAAAACACGAAAATCGCAAATATCTCGCAAACTAATTGATGGATTTGGGCAAATGTGGTATCGGGAGAAAGGTCTCGGCGAGACGCAGCTATTGACACTATAAACGGGGGGATCGGTGCACTGACCGCGAAAATATTAACGACTGAAAATTTACAAACTGAAAAATATATAAAAAAATGAAATATTAAATTAATTAAACCGAAAGTGGTATGGATGGATAGGTATTGGTGAGACGAATAAGTAGGTACTAGAAACACTCAGATCGAACAAAAGACGACTGAGTTATTGTTGTTTTAATTTCAATTGAGTATGGTTAGGTTAGGTTAGGTTAGGTTAGGTTAGGTTAGGTTAGGTTAGGTTAGGTTAGGTTAGGTTAGGTTAGGTTAGGTTAGGTTAGGTTAGGTTAGGTTAGGTTAGGTTAGTTTTTTTTTTTTTTTTTTTTTTTTATTAAAACGCATTGTTGCACTTTTGGATTTTCTAATGAACAATATTTTGGGCTTGCTTTTAGTACTGTGAAATTTCTTGATTCAAGGATTGGGAAACGGTACGACATGGAACCGCGACAGGATACGATTTCTTGTCGCCGATTTCCCCAGCAATAATATTCATATATATACAGTTATATATAATAATAAGATATTTTTAAGATATCCCCCCGAGATGAGGCGGTTGAACTATAATTTTAAGCGATACAAATTGAAATATTTATGTATGATCAAGATTAAGGAGACCTGGTTCGGCGCACCGCTATTTGATACAGTTTGCTTCCCCAGGTTCCGATCGATACATTTATTTATTTAGTCCTAACAGATTTGGGAAGAAAAGAGTGTAATAAATATATGAAGACGACGAAGTAATGCATTTGCTTTGGGTGCATGATCTGGCCAAAGACAAATTAAGGGGCGTGTGTGGCCGCACTGCGATTTGATACTGTGCGGTTCCACACGACCCGATCAGTACACTTTCCTACAGCATCTATTTCCATTTAAGCCTCGGAGGGAAATATATGAGGTGACGAAACGAAGGATGCTATCTATATATTTATTATGTACGATCCCGGCGCGCGAATTAAGAGGCCGTGCCTAGTCACACCGCTATTGGATACGGTGAGATTTGTCACGGCCCCGATCCATACATTTTTCCGTGAGAAAACTAAGAGACGAACAGATAAGTTTGTGAAGAGTAAAAGTAAAAAGAGCGGTATATATGATACATATTAATATAGATTTGATATCACTTCAACAATGAGTGGTTGACTTTGGCAATATATGAATGACAATTAGTCCCTACGTAGAGCTAGTTGGACCCGTAGTCCACGCGGTTGCTGATCCTCTTTTTGATGGCCCGCACAATGGGACAACTATGTGAAGTAGCAGCGTGGGCGGTGCTGTCGGTAGTGCGGAACTTCACATTTCGCTCAGTGCAATGGTGACATTTGCTGTCAGACGACTTGTTGGGGCACTCCTCGACGGTGTGTGCTCCCGCGCAGTGAGCACAGTGCTTAGCGTCCGTCTGACATTTCGCCTTTGTGTGCCCGAAGGCAAGGCACTTAAAGCACTGAACGAAAGGGGTGAAGTTCTCGACATGCACCCGCTGATGGTCCACACATGCCTTGCCCATGTGAACCATCTCCCGCCATACGGCCGGCTTAGCTTGCAGCACGGCATTGTACAGACTCGGGTTCTTATTATTTCTCAAGAATCGGACGCACAGGTCGTCGGCGTCCTTTACGAGATTCGTGAGTTCCCGATTCTGTCTGCACAGTGCCGGAATCAGCTCTTCGCTGGAGACGTCTCTGGTGATGCCCTTAAGGATCACCATGGGCATTAGACGTCTGGCCGGCTCCGCGGACACATACTGCGCACCCCTAAGTCTCTCCAAGGTGTCTGCCCGTTGCGCGTCATTGTCGAATTCGATGCGAAGTTTATTGTTCGACACCGCCTGGACGCGCGCCGGAGCGAAATCGGACACCTTGAAGGAGATACTTTTCCTCCAAGCCTCTACCGCCGCTTGTCTGGTGGTCACCGGGGTCTTGGGTGTGACAATAATGGCGGGTCGGGTGATGGGGAGGGCTTTGGGACCATTGCAACGCTCGCCCAGCCGGCTGGTGGTCGCTACGGCCTGGGCGTACGAGGGGCGGCCCTCGCTGAGTTGAGCAGGCGCGTCCTGCGTGCGAGGCGTCCGCTTGGCGAACTTTTTGAGTTCCTCTCTCACGCAGGCGACGATTTCCTGCTTTAAGCCCTCAGTGGCCAGAGTAGGGGTGGGAGCGTCAGAAGTCAACACAGGGGCAGTGGCGGATGACGTTGCCAGGTTATCAAGCACACTGGTTGCCTTCCGAATTTCTTCCGCTGCAGCGCAAATCAATCGCTTGTTCACCGCCGTGACGCTCTTCGTCTCGTTAACAGCGGCGGTGATACAAGCAGTCAACTTGCGAATGGCGTCGACATAACCGTCGCGGTCTAATATGTCGACAGCCGAGACGGGTAACTCCGGAGGTGCAATTTTCGGCGGCATTTCCAAGTTAGTCTATACAATTATTAAAAAAATCGAACAATAAAATTGTCAGAAAAAATGTCTATTCCTATTACAGAGTTCAAATTTTCACTGTCGTAACTCGGTTATCGATAAAGGGCGGGTGGGCGGTTTCAAAAACGAAAATCGCGAATATCTCGCAAACTAATTGATGGATTTGGGCAAATGTGGTATCGGGAGAAAGGTCTCGGCGAGACGCAGCTATTGACACTATAAACGGGGGGATCGGTGCACTGACCGCGAAAATATTAACGACTGAAAATTTACAAACTGAAAAATATATAAAAAAATGAAATATTAAATTAATTAAACCGAAAGTGGTATGGATGGATAGGTATTGGTGAGACGAATAAGTAGGTACTAGAAACACTCAGATCGAACAAAAGACGACTGAGTTATTGTTGTTTTAATTTCAATTGAGTATAGTTTGTATGGGGAAAGCGGACTTAACCACCTTGACTCGGTTTCGAGGAAAAAATTTATTACGGAATTTAAACTTTTAAAGTATGCAATTAGGTGTAAAAATGGACAGCGCAAATAGTTAGTTAGGAAGGAATAGGGATAAATTCAATAGATTAAGAGTTAGAAGGGTTTTTGGCTGTTTTTAATGAATTTATATGGGAATCCCGAAAAAAAACACGAAAATCGCAAATATCTCGCAAACTAATTGATGGATTTGGGCAAATGTGGTATCGGGAGAAAGGTCTCGGCGAGACGCAGCTATTGACACTATAAACGGGGGGATCGGTGCACTGACCGCGAAAATATTAACGACTGAAAATTTACAAACTGAAAAATATATAAAAAAATGAAATATTAAATTAATTAAACCGAAAGTGGTATGGATGGATAGGTATTGGTGAGACGAATAAGTAGGTACTAGAAACACTCAGATCGAACAAAAGACGACTGAGTTATTGTTGTTTTAATTTCAATTGAGTATGGTTAGGTTAGGTTAGGTTAGGTTAGGTTAGGTTAGGTTAGGTTAGGTTAGGTTAGGTTAGGTTAGGTTAGGTTAGGTTAGGTTAGGTTAGGTTAGGTTAGGTTAGGTTTTTTTTTTTTTTTTTTTTTTTTTTATTAAAACGCATTGTTGCACTTTTGGATTTTCTAATGAACAATATTTTGGGCTTGCTTTTAGTACTGTGAAATTTCTTGATTCAAGGATTGGGAAACGGTACGACATGGAACCGCGACAGGATACGATTTCTTGTCGCCGATTTCCCCAGCAATAATATTCATATATATACAGTTATATATAATAATAAGATATTTTTAAGATATCCCCCCGAGATGAGGCGGTTGAACTATAATTTTAAGCGATACAAATTGAAATATTTATGTATGATCAAGATTAAGGAGACCTGGTTCGGCGCACCGCTATTTGATACAGTTTGCTTCCCCAGGTTCCGATCGATACATTTATTTATTTAGTCCTAACAGATTTGGGAAGAAAAGAGTGTAATAAATATATGAAGACGACGAAGTAATGCATTTGCTTTGGGTGCATGATCTGGCCAAAGACAAATTAAGGGGCGTGTGTGGCCGCACTGCGATTTGATACTGTGCGGTTCCACACGACCCGATCAGTACACTTTCCTACAGCATCTATTTCCATTTAAGCCTCGGAGGGAAATATATGAGGTGACGAAACGAAGGATGCTATCTATATATTTATTATGTACGATCCCGGCGCGCGAATTAAGAGGCCGTGCCTAGTCACACCGCTATTGGATACGGTGAGATTTGTCACGGCCCCGATCCATACATTTTTCCGTGAGAAAACTAAGAGACGAACAGATAAGTTTGTGAAGAGTAAAAGTAAAAAGAGCGGTATATATGATACATATTAATATAGATTTGATATCACTTCAACAATGAGTGGTTGACTTTGGCAATATATGAATGACAATTAGTCCCTACGTAGAGCTAGTTGGACCCGTAGTCCACGCGGTTGCTGATCCTCTTTTTGATGGCCCGCACAATGGGACAACTATGTGAAGTAGCAGCGTG